>JABWTJ010000088.1:350000-1550000 GCA_016801875.1 Solanum sitiens | reverse complement strand
CGAACGTGAGATCGATTTCGGTGTTGACTTAGATACCAACACCAAACCGATTTCAATCCCACCTTATAGAATAGCCCCAGTGGAACTTAAAGAGTTGAAGTTGTAGTTAAAATATTTACTTTATAAGGGCTTCATCCAACCGAGCATATCCCCATGGGGTGATCTAGTGTTGGTCGTTAAGAAAAAGGATGGAAATCTTAGAATTTGTATCGATTATCGGCAACTCAACAAAGTCACTATAAAGAACAAATATCCTCTTCCCAGGATCGATGATCTTTTTGATCAACTTCAAGGTCCAGGTTTCTTTTCTAAGATAGATCTTCGGTCGGGTTATCACCAATTAAGGGTAAGAAAAGAGGACGTTCCTAAGACTGCCTTCCGAACTAGATATGTCGATTACGAGTTTCTTGTCATGTCATTTGGTCTCACTAACACACCAGCTGCGTTTATGGACTTTATGAATAGAGTCTTCCGTGAATATCTTGATTCTTTCATCATAGTATTCATAGATGACATCCTCATATACTCTAAGTACAAAGAAGAGCTTGAACATCATTTGAGAATGACATTGCAAGTACTCAGAGAACATCAGTTGTATGCGAAGTTTAGTAAATGTGAGTTTTGGTTGAGATCGATGACTTTACTTGGTCATGTGGTGACCGATCAAGGTGTTGAAGTGGATCCGAAAAGTATAGAGGCAGTGAAGAATTGGCCGAGATCCCTTACCCCTACCGATATTTGAAGTTTCTTGGGTTTGGATAATTATTATCGACGGTTTGTGGAGGGCTTTTTTGCGATTGATGCTCCTTTCACCAAGTTGACAAAAAAGAAAGCGAAGTTTGAGTGGTCTAAAAAGTGTGAAAAAAGTTTCTAAGAACTTAAAGACCGACTAACTTCGGCCCCAGTCCTCACGTTGACGAGAAGTGGTGAAGGGTACGTGGTTTATTGTGATGCTTCCCGAGTAGGTTTGGGATGTGTTCTTATGCAAGATAGTAAGGTGATTGCATACGCTTCAAGACAATTGAAAGTCCACGAGAAGAATTACCCTACTGACGACCTTGAACTAGCCGCGGTTGTCTTTGCATTGAAGATTTGGAGACACTACTTATATGGTGTACATGTTGATGTATTTACTGACCATAAAAGTCATCAATACATTTTTACGCAAAGAGAATTAAACCTTCGTCAGAGAAGATGACTAGAATTGCTAAAAGATTACAACATGAGTGTTCACTATTATCCGGGTAAGGCCAACGTAGTGGCGGATGCATTAAGCCGATTGAGCATGGACAACGTGTCTCACATCGATGATGAGAAGAAAGAGTTGGTTAAACATGTACACCGATTAGCAAGGTTAGGTGTACGGCTTGTAGATGCACGAGATGGGGGTGTTACGGTCCATTCAAGTTCCGAATCCTCATTTGTTGTAGATGTTAAAGCCAAGCAACATCTCGATCCACTACTCATGGAGTTGAAAGATTCAGCGTTGGGTAAGATGAATGAATCATTCTCCCTAGTGGGAGATGGTGTACTTAGGTACCAAGGAAGATTGTGCGTACCAAATATTGATGCTTTGAGGCCAAATATTATCACAGAGGCTCGTGGATCTAAGTATTCCATTCATCCAGGTTCCACCAAGATGTATCATGATCTAAAGGAAATTTATTGGTGGGAAGGTATGAAGAGAGACATCTCTAAGTTCGTAGAAGAGTGTCCCAATTGCCAACTAGTCAAGGCCGAACACCTTAAGCCTGGGGTCTTACTCAAACGATCGAGATTCCAACATAGAAGTGGGAGGCCATTAATATAGATTTCGTGGTTGGTTTGTCGAGGACCATAAAGATGCACAATTCCATTTGGGTCATTGTTGACCGAATGACCAAGTCCGCACACTTCATTCCCGTGAAGTCCACTTACCGAGCCGAGGACTATGCCAAACTCTATATTGATGAGATCGTGGGGTGGCATGGAATTCTTTTGTGTATCATTTCGGATAGGAGAGCCCAGTTTACTTTGCATTTTTGGATATCTTTTCAAAAGAGTTTGGGTACACAAGTAAAGCTTAGCACCGCTTTTCACCCTCAAACGGATGGACAAGCAGAACGCACCATCCAAACCCTTGAAGACATGTTGAGAGCATGTGTTATAGACTTCAAGGGGAGTTGGGACGATCACTTGCCCCTAATAGAGTTCTCTTATAATAATAGCTACCACTCCAGTATTTGGATGGAACCTTTCGAAGCATTGTATGGTAGGAGATGTAGATCCCACGTTGGATGGTTTGAAGTGGGAGAAACTGCCATCCTTGCTCCCGAAATCGTACATGAGGCTTTGGAAAAGGTGAGAATGATCCGAGATAGGATGGCTACTTCCTATAGTCATCAAAAATCATACGCGGATAACCGAATGAGAGCTCTTGAATTTGAAGTAGGTGATCAAGTATACCTCAAGATATCACCCATGAAAGAGGTGATGCGTTTCGGTAAGAAGGGGAAATTTAGTCCGAGGTATATTGGTCCATATGAGATCTTACAACGAGTAGGAAATGTTGCTTACGAACTAAAATTACCAAACGACTTGGCTTCTATTCATCTAGTGTTTCACATTTCGATGCTTAAGAAGTGTCAAGGCGATCCCGCATCTATTCTACCCGTCGAAGGGTTAGGAGTTGATGAGAACCTTTCTTACAAAGAGGTTCCCATTGCAAGTTAGATCGTCAAGTGAAGCGATTGAGGAACAAGGAGGTTCTCACCATGAAGGTGTTATGGAGGAACCACCTTGTTGAGGGAGCGACATGGGAGGCCGAGGCAGATATGAGATCACGTTACCCTCACTTATTCAATTCTTGAGGTTATATAAACGTTTCCTAAGTCCAATTTCGTTAATAAAACTCTAAATCTTAGTGCATTAGGCGGTTTTTGGTGTTCTAAGTCCACAACTGTGTGTTTTATACTTGCACTATATGAGTTAATATGAGATCATGCTTGCTTTCATGTTACTGTTTTTGTATAACTTTTACGTGATTTTGTGTTGCATGAGTGTGATGTGCATTAAGTTAAAGTAGAATTGAGAAGAAAGTACCTCGATCTTAAATAAGAGGCTTCATATAAGCTTAGAGTATGTGCATCATTCAGAGTAAGTTGTGAATCAGACATTCACAAAGATAAAGTTTCTAGTATGTAATGTACTTTTCGGAAATACCCTCTTTGGTTTAAAATGATAATTAGTGTCATTCGGGGACGAATGTTCCTAACGGGGGGATAATGTAACATTCCGGAAAATTGCATGTCTAGTGAAGAGCCTGATAGGTCTTTAATAATGCGTATTGGGGGTACATAGGCATCCCAATGTCCAATATTGAGAAAACTTAAGGTGCATGAGAAAAACTATCTCACTCATGATCTTGAGTTAGAGGCCATTGTATTTCCCTTGAAAATATGGGGCATTAATTGTATGGGGTACATGTTGATGTGTATACCGACCACAAGAGTCTTCAATATGTGCTTACTCAAAAGGAGTTGAATCTCTGAGAAAGAAGGTGGTTGGAATTGGTAAAAGATTATGACATGAGTGTTCTCTGTGTTGTGGATGCTCTAAGTCTTATGACCATAGGTAGTGTGTCTCATGTAGAAGAAGCCAAGAAAGACCTAGTGAAAGATGTTCATAGGTTGGCTCGTTTGGGTGTTAGATTGGTAGATTTCTTCGAATGATGGTTTTATGGTTCATCATAACTCCGAATTGTCTTTAGTGGTTGAAGTGAAGTCCAAACAACACCTTCATCAACCATTGATGGAGTTGAAGGAATCGGATATTAGTAAGCTTAATGAGTCATTCTCCTTAGGGGAAGATGGTGTCTTGAGGTATCAAGGAAAGTTGTGTGTTCCCAATGTAGATGGCTTGAGGAACCGGATTCTTGAGGAAGCTCATGGATCCCTTACTCCATTCATCCGTGTTTTACAACGATGTACCATGACCTTAGAGAGATGTTTTGGTGGGAAGGCTTGAAGAAGGACATAGCGGGATTTATTGCTAAGTGTCCAAATTGCCAACAAGTGAAAGCCGAACACCAAAGCTGAGTGGTTAACTTCAAAAAATCCAACTTCCTACTTGGAAGTGGGAAGACATTAATATGGATTTTGTGGTAGGTTTGCCTCGGACACAAAAGCAATACGATTCCATATGGGTAGTTGTGGATAGGTTAACCAAATCCGCTCATTTTATTCCTGTCAAGTCTAATTAGTCGGTGGAGGATTATGCAAGGATATTCATAGATGAGATTATGTGTCGCCATGGTATTCCCTTATCGATCATATCAGATACGGGTGCACAATTCACATCCAGGTTTTGGAGATCATTCCAAAAAGGGTTGGGTACCAAAGTTAAGTTAAGCACCGCTTTTCATCCTCAAACGGATGGTCAAGCGGAGCGTACTATTCAAACCCTTGAGGATATGCTTAGAGATTGTATAATTTATTTCAAGGGAAATTGGATAAGCACTTGCCTTTGGTTGAGTTTTCTTACAACAATAGTTACCATTCATCTATATCTATGGCTCTTTATGAAGCCTTGTATGGTAGGATATGTAGATCTCCTATTGGATGGTTTGAAGTGGGTGAGTCTTCACTTTTGGGTCCCGAGTTGATTTATAAGACTTTGGAGAAGGTTCATATTATAAGGAATTGCTTGAAAACAGCCTATAGCCGGCAAAAGTCTTATGCCGACCATATGAGAAAAGAATTAGAGTTTGAAGAAGGTGATAAAGTGTATCAGAAATTTAGCCTATGAAAGGGGTGGTGAGATTTGGCAAGAAGGGGAAGTTGATTCCTTGTTATGTGGGTGCCTATGAAATCTTGCAAAAGATTGGTAAGGTTTCATATAAGTTGAGGTTACCTAGTGAATTGGCTTCGGTTCATCCAGTGTTCCATGTTTCCATGCTTAAGAAGTGTATCGGTGATCCCGTGTCCATTCTTCCTATTGAAGGTCTAGGTGTTCAAGATAACCTCTCCTATTAGAAGGTTCCGGTTGAAATCCTTGATAGACAAGTACAGAAGTTAAGAAACAAAGATGTGTCTTCCGTAAAGGTGTTATGGAAGAACCACCTAGTTGAGGATGCAACATGGGAGTCCGAGGCCGATATGAAGTCCTGTTACCCTCATCTATTTAATAACTAAGGTTAGTCACTCCTAATTATGGTGAAAATAATGAGTTTATTTGAAATTGCCTTGATTTTTTGTGAAGTTGTGCAAAGAGGTGCATGTTACAGTGAACTTTATGTCAAAAAAATGAAAATGTTGCTTTTTACTTGTTTTGAGTTTATGTTGTGCATTTTGGTTTATTGTGACTTCATGAATTTTATTGAGCATGTTGATATGTGTGGAGGAAAGCTTTGACATAATGAATAAGCATGAAAGAAATGTTGAGCTCTTATGAGTTGAAAGAGATGTTTTGAGTTGCATTGTGTAAAAGGTCATGTGTTATGATGATATTGATCGTGAATCATGTTTTGATATGTTGCTATTGGTTGGGCTTCTAGTGTTGAGTCTATTCCTTCCTTTTAAAGAATTTTAGTGTCATTCGGGGACAAATGTTCCTAAGGGGGGGATAATGTAATACTCCGAAAGTCTAAAGCCTAATGTAGAGATTAACATGAGAGTCTAAGAGTTGTAACACTGTTTGTAAGTCAATTATAATGTATAATAAGTCATTTAGGAAGTTTTAGAATAAAAACGTCAAGGAACGTCCATGACGTCCGGAAACTAGTTCAAGAGGTGCTAGTGTGACTTAGCCTATTTGACTAAGTTTTAAGAGTCGGAAAATGATGAAATTCGGTGGTAAGGTGTCTAACATGTATTAGAGTTAGTTTATAGTCTAAACGTCCAGGTGAGACTCCCTAAGGACCAACCAAGATCCCTTGAGGAGGACCCTTGCAATTTGGCAAAAGCTGCCAAAAGGCAGTGTCTGTTCACGAGATGCAGGCGACGGGGTGTTGATTGATTGACGGGGCGTCGATTCCATTTGTCGACCAAAACTTAGCCATTGTGGCTAAGGGTCCATTTGGATCAGTCTCTGACACCAACGACCGGTGTGAAGGACGGAGGGGCACCAGGGTGTCGACTGACCTACGTCCCGTCTGTCGGGGTCTCGTAGGTTAGGTCCCTGTGTTGCTGCCACGTTTTAGTTGGTTAAACTAAATTAATTAAGGGGTTAGTTTATTAGTTGGGGGTTAAGGGAGGCCTAATTAACTTGTCTAATGACCCCTATAAAGACCCCAAGCCTAATTAGACTAAACCCAACTCTTATAGTTCCCAAAACCCAATATCTCTTCCTTCTCTCTTCTTTCTCTCTCCCAAAGAAACTCTATAGAAGAACAAGCAAGGGAGGATTATAGGGGTGCAAAGGATCAATCTTTCTCTATCAAACTTCATCAATTAGTGAGGTATGGGATTCCTTTCACCTTTGTGATATCTTTCCCCAAAGGATTCCTCCAAATTGATTTCAAAAACATGAAATTCAAGTGGATTTACTTCCAATACGAAATTGATCTTGTGAATTGCTTTGTTTATGATTCATTTTGGTTATTATGAGTAGATTAATATGTATTGTGATTACATTATACTACTGTTTGATGAATTGACCTAGTTTCTGGAAGATGATCTTTTCCCCTTAACCTGAATTGTGTAGTATTGATACAATTGACTTGGTGAATGTATGAATTACTATTCTATATTGCTACCTTGCTAAGTTATGAGTAGATTGTGACATATTGTAATCCAATTATGCTAGTTCTTGAGTAATCGACCTAGATTGTGAAGTAGATCATGAATTTGACCTAGTCTCTAACACTAGACTATGAACTAGTGGTGAATTATTGTGTAGTGATTCAATTGACTTTACTATAATGTCGGTTATTATGTGTCACATCCGGAGAGCAAACCCTAGACGTAATCGGCATCGTCGTCCTCTTTGAGGACTAAGACTAGCCTCTTAGCTTACATAATTACATTCATAGGTTAAAGTGCGGAAAATTTAAAAACTTTTCTATATCTATCTTGAGGTTTACATAGACCTATCGCATACACGTAATATATTCATATCGAGTATGCATAGACCCTTCGTATAAGAAGATTACATAGTCTTCTACTTTTATTGCACGTATAAATATATATATATATATATATATATATATATATATAGGTGCAATAAATGCAAGGGTCCTCCTCAAGGGCCCTTGGTTGGTTCTTGGGGAGTCGTACCCAGACGTTTCGATTATGAATCAACTCTAATACATGTTAGACACCGTTCCACAAACCTTCATCACTTTCCGACTCCTAAAACCTAGTCAAATAGGCTAAGGCACACTAGCACCTCATTGAACTAGTTTCCGAACGTCATGGACGTTCTTTGACGTTTTGGTTTCTAATCTTCCTAAATGACTTATATTCATTAGGATTGACCTTAAAACAGTGTCTAAACCTTTTTATACCTATGTTAGGCTCTAGAACACGTCGTAGACTTTCAAAGTGTTACATTATCCCCCCGTAGGAACATTCATCCCCGAATGACACTAAAATCTTTTGGAAGGAAGGAATAGACTCAAGACTAGCAGCCCAACCAACAACAATACATAAAATATTTGTTATAACATCAATCATGGCATTTTTACACATAGCAATTCAAAACTTCAATTACCACACATAAGGCTCAAATCACATTATGAGGAATTTCCTTCTCACAACAACATGAGCTCAACATACCATATATGAGTCAATTATGCCAAAAATCAACTTACCAACATGATCAATATCATTTCATAAAGACTCACCATATCAAAATGCACAACATATCTCAAAAGAAGAAGAATTGCAATTTTTCAAGTCAATATGCACAATTTAACTATAACTTCACTATAATGATACCAAAAATGCACATTTTTGCAAAACTTCTTAAAAAATCATAGCAACTTCAAATTTAGTCATTATTTACATTATAAGCAAGAACAACTAACCTTCACTAGTAAAGAGATGAGGATAACGGGATTTCATGTCGACCTCAGCCTCCCATGTTGCTCCCTCAACCAAGTGGTTTCACCGTAACACTTTTATGGAGGCCACCTCTTTGTTCCTCAAACTCTTCACTTGACGATCAAGGATTTCAACCGGAATCTCCTCATAAGAGAGTTTATCCTTCACACCAAGACCCTCAATAGAAATAATAGACTCGGGATGACCGATAAATTTTTTAAGCATAGAAACATGGAAAACCGAATGAACCAAAGATAGTTCACTAGGAGCTTCAACTCGTAAGCAACCTTACCAACCCTTTAAAAGATTTCATAGGGACCCACATAACGAGGAATCAACTTCCCTTTCTTCCCAAATCTAACCACCCCTTTCATAGGAAAAATTTTCAAGTACACTTTATCACCTTCTTCAAATTCTAAATATCTTCTCCTATGATCGTCATAAGACTTTTGCCGACTATAGGCTGTTTGAAACCGGTTCCTTATGATATGCACTTTCTCCAAAGTCTTATAACTCAAATCGGGACCAAGAAGCGAAGACTCGCAAACCTCAAACCACCCAATAGGAGACTTACACCTCCTACCATACAAGGCTTCATAAGAAGCTATAGAGATGGATGAATGAAAACTATTATTATACGAAAACTCCACCAAAGGCAAATGCTCATCCCAATTTCCCTTAAAATCAATGATACAAGCTCTAAGCATATCTTCAGGAGTTTGAATAGTTCCCTCCACTTGACCATCCGTTTGGGGATGAAAAGAGGTACTTAACTTCACCTCAGTACCCAAACCTTTTTGAGAATATCTCCAAAATCTAGATGTAAATTGAGCACCTCTATCCGATATGATGGAAAAAGAAACCCCATGAAGATTCACTATCTTGTCAGTATAGATTTTTGCATAATCTTCCGCCGAATAAGTAGACTTAACAGGAATAAAGTGAGCGGATTTGGTCAACCTATCCTCTATTACCTATATAGAGTCATATTGCTTTCGAGTTTGAGGCAAACCTACTACAAAATCTATGTTGACATCTTCCCACTTCCAAGTAGGAGTATGGATATCTTGTAGTAGACCACTTGGCTTTTGGTGCTCGGCCTTCACTTGTTAACAATTGGCACACTTTGCAACAAACTCCGAATATCCCTTTTTAGACCATCCCACCAAAATACCTCTATAAGGTCATGGTACATCTTTGTAGAACCCGGATGTATAGAGTAAAGGGCTCCATGAGCTTCCTCAAGGATTCTACTCCTCAAATCATCCACATTAGGCACACACAATATACCTTGATACCTAAGAGCACCATCCCCCCTTGGGAGAATGACTCATTCATCTTTCTAAGAACCGATTGTTTCAACTTCATCAATAATGGATCAAGGTGTTGCTTAGAATTCACCTCGAACACCAAAGACGACTCGAAGTTATGATGTACCACCATACCACTTTTTGGAGAATCTTCAATTCGAACCCCTAAATGATTCAACCTATGAACATCTTTCACTAGGTTTCTCTTGTATTCTCCCACATGGGACGCACTTCCCATGGACAACCGAATTAGAGCATCCGCTACCACATTAGCCTTGCCAGGGTGATAGAGAACACTCATGTTATAATTTTTCAACAACTCTTACCATCTCCGTTGCTGGAGATTCAACTCCGTTTGAGTAAATACATATTGTAGACTTTTGTGGTCCGTATACACATAAACATGAACCCCATAGAGATAATGCCTCCATATTTTCAATACAAAAACCACTGCCGCTAACTCAAGGTCATGAGTTAGATAATTGATCTTATTAACTTTGAGTTGCGTAGAAGCATAGGCTTTAACTTTACCATGTTGCATAAGAACACACACCAACCCAACTCGGGATGCATCACAATAAACCACAAAATCCTTAGTACCCTCTGGTAGGGTCAATACCGGTGCGGAAGTAAGCCTATCCTTTAAGATTTGGAAGCTCTTTTCACATGCCTCCGACAACTCAAATTTCACATTCTTTTGACTTAAGGTTTTCAAGGGAGAAGCAAGAGACCCAAATTCGTCGATAAACCTTCTATAATAATCGGCTAGACCAAAGAAAATCCTAATATCTGTAGGAGCCAAAGGCCTATGCAAATTTTTCACCGCTTCGGTCTTCCTTGGATCAACATCTACACCTTCACTAGAGATAATATGACCAAGAAACGCTACCGATCTCAACCAAAAATCACATTTTCTATACTTGGAAAACAATTGAAATTCCTTAAGCATTTGTAACACCACCCTCAAATGTTTCATGTGTTCACCCTCATTCTTCGAATATACCAAGATGTCGTCAATGAAGAAAATGACAAATGAATCTAGGTAATTTCAAAACACCCTATTTATTAGGTCCATAAATGCCGCCGGAGCATTAGTGAGACTAAAGGACATTACTAAGAACTCGTAGTGACCATATCTTGTTCAAAATGTCGTCTTGGGAATATCTTCACCTCTCACCCTAAGTTGGTGATATCCTGATCTCAAGTCAATCTTGGAAAAGTAACTCGCACCTTGGAGTTGATCAAATAAATTATCAATCCGAGGGAGAGGGTACTTTTTCTTGATTGGGACTTTGTTGAGTTGACGGTAATAGATACACATTCTAAGGAACCCATCCTTCTTCTTCATAAATAATAGCGGAGCACCTCATGGAGAAATACTAGGCCGAATAAAGCCATTGTCTAGAAAGTCCTTGAGTTGAGCCTTCAACTCTTTCAATTCGGCCGGAGCCATACGATAAGGGGGAAACGGATTCTTGAAGAATCTCATAGATCCTGTTACTCCATTCATCCAGGTTCTACAAAGATGTACCATGACCTTAGAGAGGTGTTTTGGTGGGAAGGCTTGAAGAAGGACATAGCGGGATTTATTGCTAAGTGTCCAAATTGCCAACAAGTGAAAGCCGAACACCAAAAGCTGAGTGGTTTACTTCAAAAAATCCAAGTTCCTACTTGGAAGTGGGAAGACATTAATATGGATTTTGTGGTAGGTTTGCCTCGGACACAAAATCAATACGACTCCATATGGGTGGTTGTGGATAGGTTAACCAAATCCGCTCATTTTATTCCTGTCATGTCTACTTAGTCGGTGGAGGATTATGCAAGGATATTCATAGATGAGATTGTGTGTCGCCATGGTATTCCCTTATCGATCATATCGGATACGGATGCACAATTCACATCTAGGTTTTGGAGATCATTCCAAAAAGGGTTGGGTACCAAAGTGAAGTTAAGCACCGCTTTTCATCCTCAAACGGATGGTCAAGCGGAGCGTACTATTCAAACCCTTGAGGATATGCTTAGAGATTGTATAATTAATTTCAAAGGAAATTGGATAAGCACTTGCCTTTGGTTGAGTTTTCTTACAACAATAGTTACCATTCATCTATATCTATGGCTCTTTATGAAGCCTTGTATGGTAGGACATGTAAATCTCCTATTGGATGGTTTGAAGTGGGTTAGTCTTCACTTTTGGGTCCCAAGTTGATTTATAAGACTTTGGAGAAGGTTCATATTATAAGGAATCGCTTGAAAACAGCGTATAGCAGGCAAAAGTCTAATGCCGACAATATGAGAAGAGAATTAGAGTTTGAAGAAGGTGATAAAGTGTATCAAAAATTTAGCCTATGAAACGGGTGGTGAGATTTGGCAAGAAGGGGAAGTTGATTCCTCGTTATGTTGGTCCCTATGAAATCTTGCAAAAGATTGGTAAGGTGTCATATAAGTTGAGGTTACCTAGTAAATTGGCTTTGGTTCATCCAGTGTTCCATGTTTCCACGCTTAAGAAGTGTATCGGTGTTGCCGTGTCCATTATTCCTATTGAAGGTCTAGGTGTTCAAGAGAACCTCTCCTATGAGAATGTTCTGGTTGAAATCCTTGATAGATAAGTACAGAAGTTAAGAAACAAAGAGGTGTCTTCCGTAAAGGTGTTATGGAAGAACCACCTAGTTGAGGATGCAACATGGGAGTCCGAGGACGATATGAAGTCCTGTTACCTTCATCTATTTGATAACTAAGGTTAGTCATTCCTAATTATGGTGAAAATAATGAGTTTATTTGAAATTGCCTTGATTTTTTGTGAAGTTGTGTAAAGAGGTGCATATTACAGTGAACTTTATGTCAAAAAAATGAAAATGTTGCTTTTTACTTGTGTTGAGTTTATGTTGTGCATTTTGGTTTATTGTGACTTCATGAACTGTATTGAGCATGTTGATATGCGTGGAGGAAAGCTTTGACATAATGAATAAGCATGAAATAAATGTTGAGCTCTTATGAGTTGAAAAAGATGTTTTGAGTTGCATTGTGTAAAAGGTCTTGTGTTATGATGATATTGAATGTGACTCATGTTTTGATATGTTGCTATTGGTTGGGCTGCTAGTGTTGAGTCTATTCCTTCCTTTTAAAGAATTTTAGTTTCATTCGGGGATGAATGTTCCTAAGGGGGGATAATGTAATACTCCGAAAGTCTAAAGCCTAATGTAGAGATTAACATGAGAGTCTAAGAGTTGTAACACTGTTTGTAAGTGATACGCTCAAATTTACTTCTAGAAAAGAAGTATAAGCGGTCGTATCAAGTAAAGAACCCAACTATGAGGTTGAGGTCGATCCCACGAGGAAAATGATTTAGACTTACTTTAACCTACTATTACTCTTATTTAGTCAAGTCCTTTCCGAAAACAAATAACAAAAAGGGAGGGTTTTGAATAACAAATGTAATTGGATAATTCTACGTAAACAAATGACACGTTCAAAGATTTGATTTTTATCAAGTAATTAGAGTAACTAGGGCTTAAGTGTTCCTCATAGGTTC
Source organism: Solanum sitiens (assembly GCA_016801875.1). Classification (NCBI taxonomy): domain Eukaryota; kingdom Viridiplantae; phylum Streptophyta; class Magnoliopsida; order Solanales; family Solanaceae; genus Solanum; species Solanum sitiens. Next base: position 1,537,140 of record JABWTJ010000088.1, on the reverse strand, counting down.
ATAACTCGGTAATTCTAGCTATAACAATCCTTTCCTAATATCTTGCATGCAAAGTGGTAAGTTATGTATCCCTAATTCCTTGGTTCGGCAACTAGGAAATTTCACTCCGCACCTTGGTACGGCTACGTGTGTATGCTTTACTAAACCTTACCTTTACCTCATATTAAGCATCATAATCGATATTTGGCTTAGTTGTTACTTCGCACCAACCAACACTAGCTTATTAGATAGTATATACTAAATCTACGTTGATAATTCTTTTCTTATTATCTACCTCCTTGGTCCGGCAAGTAGCAATAAGGCGAGTTCTAACGTTGGCCACTGTTAAAAAGACTTCTAAACGAAAGAATTATCAATACATGCAAGACATTATTCGAGAATTGTTATTTTAGTTAGATTTTACCTTGTTATTTACCCATGGTTCCCACAACCCTAGTTATGGAGTTTAGTTACCCATGTTAATAATCACATAATTCATATTAATTAGATAAGAATTCATGCACTTACTTTGATGAGATTGAAGATAATCCAGAAAATTACTTGAATTGATAAAAAACTTGCAACAAACGATTCCGAAAAATAGAGTAATTTCCAAAATCCCAGAATTCAATACTTAGAGCAATAAAACTAAAAAATATCCAAAAGTCTAACCCCAAAAATGAGGTATTTACAGGTATTTATAATACTAGAATCCTAACAAAAGAGGGAAATCTATTTAAGGAAAATTTGTCCAAAAAACGCGTCTGAGTCCACGACTGGAACGACCAACCATCGAGGCCACGACGGACCGTCGAGGCCCTTCGTCGTTCCATACTTAGAATCCTCTGAAAATGGGTACTGGGGCTACTTTCTGTTGACGTTGACGGATGTGCAGGACGGTCCGTCGTGGCTATGACGGTCCGTCGAGAGCTTCCATAGCCCCACACTTGGTCAGAATTCCCCAACTTCCTTTGTCAACCTCCTTCTTCCCACGATGGTGGTCACCTATGGAACGTCGATGGCTCCGTAGGTTGCCACCTCTGCAACTTTCATCACAAACTCTCACGTTCTCCTTCTAGACAGATTTCCTGAAAACAAAGAGAAAATTACATTAAAACCAATACAAAAAGACCTTAGATACATACTAAACTTAAGGAAAAAGCATTCAAAGTACCGTATAACCACGGTACATCAACACCCTCAACTTAAATTCGTTGTTTGTCCTCAAGCGACGTACTATGACTCACCACAAAATCTTTGTACAAGAGTATCCTTATTTTAGCTGTTTGCAATCATCTGGCTATCAATCCCGATTATTTTCAAATTGAGTTATGCATGCTATCACTATTAGGCTTGATAATGTGGATCAGACCATGACACAGACTTACCACACACAGACACCTATCCTCGTTAATCTCTCAACAAGGTACCAATTTTCCAGTATTGCAACTAGTGTCCTCACTCCAAAACAACATCCTCCTTTTTCACACAATGATTTTAGTTTGAGTATAAGGATTATTTTTCAACACTCGCTCTCAGAACAACTTCACATCTCATTTATACTTATTGCCATAGGCTTGCCCTTATTTTCACTGCTTTAAGTTCACCATAATAGACTCTTAGGATCACGATAGGACTTTCTTAGCTTGTAACTTAGACTCGGATCAGGTTGGATACATTTAGATGCATTTTTAGTGACTTATTGCCCTCATTGACATAATGACTAAGCTTCCTACCTTTTCATCATTTTATTCCGCCATATTTCTTAATTTTCTTGCATTCTTTCACCTTGCCATTCTCCCTTCTTTCTCCTTTTGTGTAAGTGTTTTTTTTTTTTCGTTACTTGTATTTTCAAGTTTTCAACTTTTTCTTGAGTCACTTTTCTTTTATTCTTTCTCTCTCTTCATTCTTTCAACCCCACTTTCCATGGCATTCCTTATAATAGCCACCCTCAACTCATGGCTTTGCCATGAGTCTAGGTACACAATACCCAAAGTTGGGTCAGGGCCGCGACAAGGTTGTTTGCTGCATTAGCCACCCTCAACTTATGGTTTTGGCATAAGCTGAGGTGCAAATGTCCAAGGAGGGACCAGGGCCAACACATTGTTCCTAAAAGATCTGTTGGGTTGAAAAAGAAAGGTCTATTTTAAGCTCAAATCATTTGGATCAAAAAGGGATTAATTTCATTCGGTTTTCTTTTGTTTAGGCTAAAGATTGGTTATATTGAACAAGGGCCTATGATCCTTTCCTAATTGTCTATTCCAGCTTACTTTTAGCTGGACTAACCAGGAAAGTTCTAGCTCAGTACCGATGGTGTAATATTCAAATTTCCTCACACTCACTTGACATTTCATTACTCTACCAGATTTTCAGGAACCTAGTTCGAGTCTTAGATTTAGGGTCATGCAGTAGTGTATCTCTGTGTCATGCTTAGAGCCATACATTTATCAGTTACTATGCCTAGTCATGCATCATGTTCGTTAAAATCGTGATATCATTTTTGTTTAGCCATCATGCTTCAGAGTCCATTTCTATACTATGTACAAAAGATACCAACATGCCGGTTCAACAATAAAGTAATCAGTCTCTTGGGGGAAAAGAACACAGGCAAGAAAACCCCAAGAAAGGATCGTGAGTTGGGCTACTCAGACTTCACCCTAGCACTCACTTTCCATTCACCCCACCCCCAACAAAAAAATGCAATTGTCCCCAATGCATAAAAATATTTGAAATAGAGTGGTAGGGGAAGCAAACCTGAGGCGCAAAGCGCCGGTGATCAACAAGCTGGAGGGTCTGGTTTCCCGGAACCCGCTCCCTCTGAAGTAGGGACACCATCAATAGTGTCTTCAGCAATGACAACACCATCAGTAGTGCTCCTCTCAACCTCTGCAACTCTGGAACTAGACACTCCGGCAACCACCTCCCTAACCCTTAACGTACGGGCCTCCTCATCAATAAGCGAGGCTCTCCTCGTAGCCTCCAACTCGTGGCGCTCCCTCTTCTGAGCACGGGACTCATCCTCATCTCTAGTCCAGTGCCTCTTGGTATGCTCTCGTGATGGAGGTGGTGGCACATCAGTAGTGGCAAATAAGGCATCCTTCACCGTGTCCTTAGCAGGCTCTGCAGAAAGGGCATCAGACATCAGCACCCGAGCCTCTAGTATAGCATCCAAGTCGGCTCGTAGACTTGCCACAGCATCCTGGAGATACATCAAATCTATAGTAGGGGCTGGTCGGGCAAGAACCCATAGCTCAAAAGCGTCCAGGCGTTGGTGTACCTCCATTACCTTCCGCTCAGTGTGATGGGCCATCTTCCTCTCAAGATGCTTCTCTGCCTCAGCAATAGACTTCTGCATCCAAGGCAGGATGTGGTGCGGAAGTGTGACCATTTAGGCGTCAAGTTTCTGGACCCTAGCAAGTGGGACCAGAGTAGCCTGTGGAGTCGAATGAGAGGATCTAGGAGCGGTGCTACCACCCGGGATAGACTCGACCAGAGTGGTGTCGGTGGGCTCAGAAGTAGCCTCGTTAGCCGCTTGGGCTTGCTCAACTGTTGCCGCTAGGGACTCACCAAGCGGCTACACCTCCGGACATGGCCCTCTGTGGGGAGCCAACTCATTGGCCTCATCCCGAATGAATCCAATATCGACTGTGCCTGGCGGGGTCTTAAGCACATCAATGTGCCACACGGGCACTCCTGCTAACCTACACAAAGCAAACACCATACACGGGAAGGGGTAAGTGGTAGTGGCCTTGAAGGCCCTCTCGTGCATCACCGCCTATAGTAGCCAAGCAAAGTCTACCTCAGAGGCCTCCTCAGACTCGGAGAACTCCTCTGAACCGTAAGCTTTCTCCGAACCAGATGCCTCCATGGAGTCAGATGCTCTATCTGACTGTGCAGCCGACCTAGAAGGTGTGCCGGTCAGTATGCGCTCCTCGTCAGACTGGGACGCAGTGACTACGCTGGGCGCCACCCTCGTGGGAGTGGCTCTGGTGGGGCAGGCAGCAGGTGTAGCAGTGCGGGTGTCAGGTGGCACGTACTCTGGGTCATGCTCATCGTCTGAGCCGATGACCAGTCGGTTGGATGGGGTGACGGACTTGGAGCGCCCTCGTGAATGGACACGGTCTTGTTTAGGAGCCATGAGTACCTGCAAAGAGAAATAGTTATTACCAGTGGAAGCAGCAAAATGCAGAAAAAGGAACTAGCAGTGCAAAAATAAAGAGTGCAGGACGGACCCATCGACGGTCTGTTGTAGACACGATGGTCCATTGTGGGTGTCCGTCGAGGGACACTTGGAGAAATTTTTCAAAACATCAGGAACATTAGGTTCTGACAGAGACGACGGACATGCAAGACGGACCATCGAAGGCACGACGGTTCGTCATGGGTGTTCATCGAGGGATACTTAGAGTTAATTTTAAAATCGTCAGAAACCAAGGTTCTGACAGAGACGATGGACATGCAGGACGGACCGTCGAAGGCACGACGGTCCGTCATGGGTGGTCGTCGAGGGACACTTAGAGTAAATTTTAAAATTGTCAGAAACCAAGGTTCTGACAGAGACGATGGACATGCAGGACGGAACATCGAAGGTACGACGGTCCGTCATGGGTGGTCATCGAGGGAAACTTAGAGTAAATTTTAAAATCGTCAGAAACCAAGGTTCTGACAGGGGCGACGGATATACAGGACGGACCGTCGAAGGAACGCCAATTCGTCATGAGTGACCGTCGATAAACACTTAGAATAAATTATAAAATCGTCAAAAACCAAGGTTCTGACAGGGGCGACGGATATGCAGGACAGACCGTCGAAGGGACGATGGTCCGTCGTAAGGGTCCGTCGATGGACACTTGGGGAAACCAAGGGGATTAGGATTAATGGACCCCAACGACGGTCCGTCGAGGGATCGATGGTCCATCGACGGGGTATCGTACTGTCCTTCAGGGGCACAGTTTTGTAGCCACATTGGTTCCCTATGTATTAATTTTGGGAAGTCTAAGTGTACCAATTATCTACCCAGCATCACATCATCCCTAGGGCAAGAATATTATCGAGTTTTAACATTGAAATTCTAACAGTCTATCAGCCCTAGGTCGGAGACGGAGTCACGAAACACACGCTAGTTCTAGTAGAATAATCCAATTCATATTCAATAGCAACAGTCCACGGGGACTTAAAACTATGAGTGTGAGTTTTAGCATGCAATAAGGGTCCAAAAATGGAGACCCAGTCTGTAAGACAACAAGTTTAATTGAAAAAAGAAAAACACAAAATTATCGATAATAAGTGACAGATCAGAAGAACATACCTGATAACTATAGAAGAGGAGAAAGAAGAAAAGCACAGGTAGTTTAACAACAACTTCAAAACCACAAGCACCGACTGCCAATGGACTGAAGAGCTTAGAGAATTTGGGAGAGAAAGGGGCTGTGGGAATATGGAGGAAATGATGAGAATAAAGAGATAGGAGAGGGAATGGGAGTTAGAGGTGATGAAATTGGGGGAAATGGGAGGAAATGGGGAGAAGGACGGTTATGAGGGGTTAAATGAAGGGGTGGGAAGTTTAAAAGTTTAAAACTTTTAATATTCAGCCGGACGGGTCGGGTCGGGTTTGTGGATAAAGTCGCGACGATTCCCCGTCGACGAACCGTAATAGGTGCGATGGTCCGTCGTGGGGGCCCTAACTTAAAATAATTTGAAAGACATACCTGGGCATGACGGATCTCACCGACAGTCCATTGCAGTTACGACGGTCCGTCGATGGTTCCGTCGATGGGTGCAACAGACAAATTTTTTGCATATTTCTGGTGATTTTATACCTGCACATTTAGCACCCATTAAGCTAATCTTTTTGTATTTTCTGGACACTTTTTGGACACGGACCCTAATCTATGCTCTAGCCAACACTACTAACGAAAAAGAAAAGAGCAGTTAGACGGAACATTACATAAATAAACGCAAAAATAATGCAACTATTCCTAAAAAGTAATGAAAGACCTATAGTTGGCTAGAGGATACTACATATTGGGTTGCCTCCCAATCAGCGCTTGATTTATGTCGCGCCAGGACAGAAGACTCTTGATTATTCAGACTTTATCAAGATGGTATGCCTGGATCACTTCATTCGCTAATTCAGCATGTCCCAGATAGATTTTGATGCGCTGTCCGTTCAGTTTAAACCGCACACCCTCCTTGTTCTCCAACTCAACCGCACCATGAGGGAATAGTTGGGTGATCAAGTAGGGACCAGTCCATTTGGACTTGAGTTTGCCCGGAAATAAGCGCAACCTAGAATTGAATAAAAGTATCGAATCCCCAACCAAAAAATCGCGCTTCTCAATCTTTTGGTCATGGTACTTCTTCATCTTTTCTTTGTAGAGGGCTGAACTTTCATATGCCTTCAAGCAAAATTCATCAAGCTCATTCAACCCGTTTAACCTTTGTTCCGCAGCCTCATTCCAATCCATTTTCAATTTCTTCATTGCCCACATGGCTTTATGTTCTAATTCAAACGGTAAGTGACAAGCCTTCCCATATACAAGTTGGTATGGGGACATACCAATGGGAGTCTTGTATGCTCTCTGTAGGCCCAAAGAGCATCATCAAGCCTCCTTGACCAATCCGTTCTACTAGCATTCACAGTTTTCGACAAAATCTGCTTAATCTCCATGTTTGACACCTCAACTTGCCCACTAGTTTGAGGATGGTATGGAGTGGCCACATTATGGCGTACCGCATACCTTTTGAGTAATCCATTAAATAGATTGTTGCAAAAATGGGATCCCCCATCACTAATAATAGCCATTGGGGTGCCAAATCTGGAAAATATGTTCTTTTTCAAGAATGCGGTGACACTCTTCCCTTCATTTTTTGCAAGTTCGATAGCCTCCACCCATTTAGACACATAGTAGATTGCCACAAGAATATACTTCATCCCATGAGAACTCACAAAAGGGCCCATAAAGTTAATGCCCCACACATCAAACAATTTAATCACAAGGATGGGATTTAAAGGGAGCTCTTGCTTCCTCGAAATGCCACCATCTCTTTGGCATCTATCACATGCCTTGGTGAACTAATGAGCATCTTGGTGGATAGTTGTCCAATAGTAGCCACATTACAAGATTTTGTGGGCTGTCCGGATACCACTATGATGCCCACCTACAGGCGAAGAATGGCACGCCTCCAAAACACTCAACATCTCAACTTCCGGCACAAAACGCCGAATAAGCCCATCGGCACAACTCCTATATTAGTATGGTTCATCCCAAAAGAACTTTTTAACATCATGCATGAACTTTTTGCTTTGATGAAAGGACAAGTCCGATGGGACGATATCACTAGCCATATAATTCGCAAAGTCTGCGAACCATGGGATCAAGTCTTGGGAGGCGGCCAATACATGCTCATCAGGGAAAGTATCATAAATTTCAGCCTTTTCACCCAACTCCCTCATTGCATCATCTTCTAATCGGGACAAGTGATCAGCAACCTGATTTTCGGTCCCTTTTCTATCTTTCACCTCAAAGTCAAATTCATGCAATAGTAATACCCAACGAATCAACTTCGGTTTTGCATCCTTCTTTGCCATCAAATATCTCAAAGCAGAATGATCAGTATGCACTATAACTCTAGTGCCAAGCAAATAGGAGCGAAATTTCTCAAAAGCAAAGACTGCTGCAAGGAGCTCTTGTTCAGTCATGGTGTAGTTCTTTTAGGCTTCATTGAGGGATTTACTAGAATAGTAAATGGGGTGAAGGATTTTATCACTTCGTTGACCCAAAACCACACCAAGAGCAACTCCGTTCGCATCACACATCACCTCAAACGGTTTCTCCAATCTGGCAAAATGATGATAGGTGCAGACACCAACTTTTCCTTTAGCTCACCAAATGCCTTAAGACAAGATTTATCAAAATAAAACTTACACTCTTTCTCAAGAAACTTGCACAAGGGATGTGCAATCTTTGAAAAATCCTTGATAAACCTCTGGTAAAAGCCCGCGTGCCCTAGAAAGCTTCTCACACCTTTTACAGAGATGGGTGGAGGAAGTCTCTGTATCACCTCAACTTTAGCTCGATCAACATCTATACCCTTCTCTGAAATATGATGGCCCAATACAATACCTTCTTTTACCATGAAATGACATTTTTCCCAATTAAGAACAAGGTTGCAGTCTTCACACCTCTTAAGAACCTCAGACAAATTACTCAAACACTGCTCAAAGGAGTCACCAACCACATAAAAATCATCCATAAACACCTCAATAGTGTCCTCCACCATATCGGAGAATATTGACATCATACATCTATGAAATATGGCCGATGCATTATATAACCCAAATGACATTCTCTTGAACGCGAAGGTCCTATATGGACAAGTAAAGGTGGTTTTCTCTTGATCCTCCGGTGCAATAGAAATCTGATTATAACTCGAATAACCATCAAGAAAAAAGTACCACCCCTTTCCTGCATGTCTGTCCAACATCTGATCCATGAAGGGCATAGGAAAATGGTCCTTCTCGGTCCATGCATTTAATTTCTTATAATCCATAATACCCTCCATCCAGTCACCGGTCTCATTGGAACAAGCTCATTTTTCTCATTGGGGACCACAGTCATTCCCCCTTTCTTAGGTACACACTGAACAGGGCATACCCAACTACTATTGGCGATTGAATATATCACTCCAGCATCCAACCACTTAATAATTTCTTTCTTCACCACCTCTTGCATAAGTGGGTTTAAACGTCTCTGGTGCTCAATACTTGGTTTATGATTGGGCATAGTTGGATTTTATGCAAACAAATACCGGGAGGGATCCCAATAATATCCGTAATAGTCCACCCAATAGCTCTTTTGAACTTTTTTAACAATGTCACCAAACTCTCAACTTGATGCACATTAAGATATGATGCAATAATTATCGGCAATGTGTCACCTTTTCCCAAGAATACATCCCTCAGATGACGTGGTAGAGCCTTAAGCTCTAATTTTGGAGGCTCTTCTATAGATGGTTTTGCGGCTGGAGATTCGCGATGCTTCATATCTAATTCAAATTTCTTTGGTTTAAACCAAACATCACCTCGATCAAGTGCCACGACCCATGACCCATAATCTTCAATGCAATCACTATCAAAATTCATGATCACTGCCACTAGTGCTTCTACACCCAGACGTTTTTCTATTTGTACCTCAGATGACTTTTCAACTCTGTAAGATATGGCAGATACTGATTGGAGTTCACCACTCTGCCTCATGGACCTACAATTGTTGAACGTCACTTCTTCATTGTTCAACCAAAATTTCATTTGCCCTTTTTCCATATCAACCAAGGCTCTACCCGTAGCAAGGAATGGCCTCCCAAGGATAATAGGCACCTCAAAATCGACCTCACAATCAAGAATCACAAAATCGTCCAGAAATATGAATGACTCCACCTTTACTAACACATCGTGGAGTATCTCAATAGGTGTAACAACCCTTAAAATGGATATGATAAGTAATGCGTAATGTGTCTAGAATGCCTACGATTAGACCGGGTGCACACGGATTGATGCGCGTAGAACCAGACCTCTAAACCCTTGTTACAGCCAAGCCAACTAAATTGGGGAGTTAGTTTAGCTAGGAAAGGTTGGGTCCAGCCATGTAGGGCTTTTGAATACGAAGATTTACTCGAATGAGTCTTTACCGGACTTAAAAAGGGAAAATCCTAGGTTTGGAGGGTCTAGGGGTAAAATGGTCTTTTACCAGGATAAGGGTAGTATCGTAATTACCCTAAATGTATAATTAATTGTTTAATTAATAAGTTGGAGGGGCATTTTGGGGAGAGAGGGCCAAAAAATGTGCTCTTGAAGTGAAGTCTTGCTCCACCCGGGTTAGAACCTAGGTGGAAGCAATGAATTTAAATTGTTTTTAATTTAAGTTGGTATATTAATATAATTAATTTATATTTATTATTTATTAGATGATTTAGAATAAAAGAAAATCAGATTTTTAATAATTAACTAAACCCTATTTGACTAAGTCCTAAACTAGTCTCCTAAGCCTAAGCTAACTCTCTCCTGTCACGCTCATCTCTCTCTCTCACGTCTCTATCACTCTCATTCACGTTCTCTCTACCAAAATAACTTTAAAAAACAGTAGGTAAACCAAAGTTCTTCACACTTGAAGAACTCACCACGAAAATATAAGAAAACAAACGTTAATCAATCACGTAGGCAAAGAGAAGTTGTCCGTCGAGTTGGTGTTGACTTTGAGGGAATTTAGACGTGATCTTTGCAGAAGATTTTGGGCAGCAAGTCGAGGTTTGAACGTCTTAAAAGGTATGAGTTTTCTTACTCTTGGTTCCTTTCCCAAGAGACCCCTAGGATTTAGTCGATTTTAATCCGAAAACTAGGATTGTTTCCCCATTGCATGTCCCTGTCACTAGCTCCCAATGATTCTTAGGTTGGGTATGTTTGGGGGTAGATATTAGGAGTGTGTTATGTTTTCGTGATGAATATGTTCATGTTTGAGTGTTTGAAATCGTATGAATGACAACCTATGTGTTTTCGAAACTATGTGCATGTGAGTGCAAGGATGTAACCGTGACTAATGTTCTCTGTATGATGCTCCAAAAATTTAATGTTATGATTGTTATTTTACGTGCATAAACCTATGTAAATCGTGATGTTCATATGAGATGAAATGTGGTGGATTTGAGTGATAATCTCTTGGCTAAACGAACCTATGAAAAATGCACCCAAAACGTGTTAAGTGATCTACGAATTACCCTATGAGTTCAAGTGTAAATGTTGATGAAAGTGAGCTGAAATGTGACCAAATTTCCAGCAACTTACAAGTTTGGTTTTGGCTAAATATAGATGAACAAATCTGGAAAATTAATTGAGTGTAAATTAGGTGAGGTCACTAGGATTCGAACCCGCGACCTCACCCGTGAAATACACTAAAAAACGTGAATTAAATGGGGGTTAAGGGGATTCAATCTCGGGTGTCTTTGGCTGGAAAAAAATAATAAAATACAAAATTTAAGAATGAGAGGATTGGGATTCGAACCCACAACCTCTTGGTCAGAACTTACAGAAAATAATGAAGAGAAAATAAATGTGAGGCGTGGGAATCGAACCCACGACCTCAAGGCAGTAGAGGAGAGTAAGAGAAAATAAAAAGAAAAGAAATGTGAGGCATGGCAATCGAACCCACGACCTCAAGGTAGTGAAGGAGAGTTAAGAGAAAATGAAGATAAAAGAAATATGAGCCTTGGGAATTGAACCCACGACCTCTAGGCAGTAGAGGCGAAATAAAAGAAATATAAAGAGAGGCTATGGGGGTTTGATCCCACAACCTCATGGTCAACTCGAAATAGACAAGGGAAATAAATAAAAAAATAAAAGGGGCTGTGGGGGTTCGATCCCACAACCCCTCGGCCAAGGAAGAGGAAATTCAAGGGAGAAAAATAAAGAGCAAACGTTGATGTTGGGGCTCGATCTAGGGTCCCAATGTCATGTGGACCAAAAATAAAATAAATGAAAAATGTAAGTGTTGTCCAAGGGATTCGAAACTGGGTTCCCTTGCCCAAATTCCGTATTGATACATAAGTCATATGTGAATTAAATATTCAAGAATAATGCTACATTCTTAGATCGAAATCGAGATCTTGTCATACATACAAGATGCATAAGTCTTGTACCACATAATCTTAGGAATATATGAAGCACTTAAACGAACTATGAACGAAGCATCATGGCTTGTATGTATAGACCCATAAGTCTAGCATACGTTTAAAAATAAGTGAACCTAAGATTTATATAATGAAATGATATAACCCTACAAGGGTTAGGTAAGAGTGTAACACACACTAAATGGCCAAGTGCATTGACATATGATGAAATGAATATTATGTAATGAATTGATGAAACCCTAGAAGGGTTAAGTAAGAGTGTGAAACACACAAAAGGCCAAGTGCATTGGCATATGATGAAATGAACATTCACGTAAAGTGGGGTGAGTAATTATGTAGAGCAAATATGCTAATGTTAATGAATGTGGTGACAACATGATAAGAGGCTAATGTTAAAGATGAGAGCAATCTCAAATGAGCCTAAGTAAATGTTACCAAAACGTACTCACCTATGAGAGTGTAAAGTTAATGAAGAGACCAGTCTCTATGAACACTCTAATGAAAGTATTGAGAATAATGTAAACTTAATACTAATGATGAGATGAGAAATCATCTATTGAGCTATAATGTCCTCATACTAGAAGCCAGCTTCCATGATGTATGAGTTGAATGAAATGGAACTTTATACTGAGCATCGATAGACTAGCTATGAGTGGTGATGCCTTCTTTCGGGAAGGGCGGAGGTTCACGTAACTCTCATGAGATGAGACTGTCCGGCATGCCGGGTATGAGTCTCCTTATATCTCCTAGTCTTCGAACCTATATTGCCAATATAGGGATCTGGCGGGGTTCAACTCCCATGTACGCTAGCATGTTTTATGTCACTTTGGCCGGTGATTCCATCTCTTTTTGGTGTGGGGGAGACACTGGATTTCATGATGCTCACATGATCTATGTCGGTTAAAGTTAAAGTTCACAATGAATAAATGAGGCCAGCCTCAAATGATGCACATAATGAAATGAACGATACCAAAGGTGTTAGGATAGGATAATCAAGAGGTGAGCTAGACTCAAGTAATGACACTAAGTTATTCTTGATCATTGAACAGCAAACCCGATGAGAGTCTTAAACTACATCCTAGGTATATCCGGTGTTTACACTAGCTTATGAATGAATGAAATAAAGTGAATGAAGCAGACTCTGTGTTTGCTAAAGAAGGCTCCCTAGTTGAGGTCCCATATGTTGAGCTCTCATTTTGGGAAGTCTTAATGTCAAGTCCATGATTCCAAGGTCTCATGGCATATGAATGAATGATATGAAAGATGTTATGTGATATATGCAATATGATATATGCTATGTGTAAGATGTTATGTGCTGTGTGCAATATGATAAGTATGATGATGCATGTTACTCTCATGGCATGACTTTCCTAATCCAAATTTTGAAAGCTCACTGACTTTCCTAATCCAAATTTGGAAAGCTCACTAACTTTCCTAATCCCAATTTGGCAAGTCCACTGACTTGACAATCCATAATCATGTTGTTAGGAAAGAGCTATTCTTACTCATGCATGTCCTTGGTGTGTGCTTGAATATACCCATACTTAGTACAAGTGTGTACTAATCCCATACAACTCTATATTTTTAGGTGCAGGCACAGGTGTACGCTAGAGCTTACAGGTTGACGTTGCAGCTATCCAAACGTGGAGCTTTCATCCGGACTTGGTAGGCCTTCATGCTTTCAAAGATGTCTACCATTACTATCTAGCTTAGATGTAGGCTTTAGCTAGTGGGGTATGTTCCACTAGTGTTTCTTTCCATTTTTATTTCAGACATTGTATTGGTGCCATTTTGGCAATTATACATTTAATGCATTATTGAACTATTTCTTTCAGTTGATAATCTTAATGTTAGATGGTTGATGGTGAACATTATGAATGTAAGTAGAATGACCTTTATGCATGTTAAGAAACAAAAAGTTTCAAATTTTCCGCTAAAATTAACCTAGATGAAGTAAGAATGACGTAAGTAGGCTTGTGTGCGACCTCTGAGATGTCAACGACGCCGGTCTTATCTGGGGTATACACTTCGGTCGTGACAATAGGCCTCTTCACCGTTCGATCGGCCATCAGTAGCCACATTGTAGTGGGCTTTGGGTCACCCAAACCCAACTTCTTGTAAATAGCGAGAGGCATGAGATTTATACTTGCCCCAAGATCACATAATGCTTTCGCAAAGTGTAATAACCCGATTGTTCATGGAATAGTGAAGGCACCCGGATCTTCTTTCTTTTGCACTAGACACCTTGTAGCAATAGCACTACAATGCTGCATTCTATCATCATCCTCAAAATTGACCGATCTTTTCTTGGTAACCATATCTTTCATAAACTTGGCATAACCGGGCATTTGTTCAAGAGCTTCTATCAAAGGGACATTGATGGAAAGCTGTTTCAACATATTGATAAAACGCCGGTATTTGCCATCCTCGGTCTTTTTCACTAACCTTTGTGGGAATGGAGGTGGTGGTCTAGGCATGGGGGTCACCTTCTGGGGTACCTCATCTTCTTTCTCCATTTTATATCCTAACTCACCAACCTCCACTACCTCATCATCACCTCTTATCACTCTTTTTGCACAAGACGGCATCGGTGGGTCAATTGTTTGCTTACCACCTCGAGTTGTGACTTCCATACAATGTCCATTATTTTTTGGATTTTGGAGTGTGTTGCTAGGAAAAGTGCCCGATTGGCGTGCGTTCACAGTTGAAGACAATAGGGCTAGTTGCAACTCAAGATGCTTGATCGAGATTGCATGTGTATCAACTTTTTGCCCAATACTCGTTAAGTCACTTCTCAACTTTTTAGTGTGCTCATCACTAGCATCGAACCTCCTCATCATTTTCTGCAGCATATCCTCAACTCGCGCCATACTACCTCCACCATCCCTAGGAGTAACTTAACGATTTTGTGGTGGAACATAGGGCCCACTCCTATCATTTTTGTTACCATAGTTACTTCGGTTGAAGTTGTTGTCACGGTTGTAATTCCTATCTCGGACATAATGACCCTCTCAATTGTAATTACCATAGTTCCGACCTTGGTTTCCTTGACCTTGGCGCCAATTCTCCTGATTGGAGCTTTGAGCGTTTGGTCGGAAATCCCCCGTCTGCTCAGCTACCGCATAAGAGTCCTCCTCATAGTAATACTCATCAGTCGGCGGTGATGGTTTAGACAAGTAGTTCACCGCATTTACCTTTTCTCCACCCCCAATGAAATGTTTCAACACTAACCCAAGCTCAGTTCTCATTTGAGACATCTCTTCACGAATCTCGTCTGTGGCTGGGTTGTGTGCGGACTGTACTGCAAAAGTATTTCTCCCAGTTTCTGACTTCCTAGTACTTCATGCTTTATTATTATCATCTTGTCCCCGATAGAACTACTCTTTCAGCGACTCATCATCGATGCGGTGATTGGGGACACTTCTCAAGAACGAAGTGAATCTGTCCCAAGAACTACTGACTGATTCTCCCGGTAGTGCCACAAAGTTGTTCACTCTATCTTTGTGGTTTAGCTTCTTAGACACCGGGTAGTAACGTGCTAAGAACACATCCCTCAATTGATTCCAAGTGTAGATTGAGTTATAGGGGATTTTTGTAAACCATATAGCAGCCTCTCCCGTCAGTGAGAGAGGAAACACTCTCAACCCAGTTACGTCCATATTCAAATCAGGCCTCCCTACACAACTCTTACACACCGACCTTACTTTGGCGATGTGAGCATGTGGATCCTCAGAAGGTATCCCCAAAAACAAACCTCTAGCGGTGAGCATTTGCATCAGACTACTAGTTACCACGAACGTATGGCCATGTGGTAGGGGAGGTAAGACAAGTGACCCATCAGAGTCGGTAATGTTATCATATCCCCTATAATACTCTTGAGGGTGTGGAGCGGGAGGTTGCCTCCGTATTTCATCTTCCCCTCAATTTTCAGGTAATAACTGACCATGAGCATCAACCGGAGCTAGAATGTCCTGGTTGAGATCATCATCCTTAATACCCAAGTTTCGATTCATTCTGCATAGTGTATGCTCCAATTTGAGGTCGTGTGGAAGTATGGGTTCTCTTCTACTCCGCGTAACTGGCATACACGGAAGTTAGATCTGCAAGAGACAAAAACAATAAGAAAAAAGTAAAATTAGGAAAATATTGACTAAACTTCAGTAATAAGCTTAAAGTTAATCTAAAAGCCACTTTCCCCGGCAGCGGCGCCAAAATTTGATACGCTCAAATTTACTTCTCGAAAAGAAGTATAAGCGGTCGTATAAAGTAAAGAACCCAACTATGAGGTTGAGGTCGATCCCACGAGGAAAATGATTTAGACTTAACTTTAACCTACTATTACTCTTATTTAGTCAAGTCCTTTCCGAAAACAAATAAGAAAAAGGGGGGTTTTGAATAACAAATGTAATTGGCTAATTCTACTTAAACGAATGACACGTTCAAAAATTTGATTTTTATCAAGTAATTAAAGTAACTAGGGCTTAAGTGTTCCCCATAGGTTCATAACTCGTTAATTCTAGCTATAACAATCCTTTATTAATATCTTGCATGCAAAGTGGTAAGTTATGTATCCCTAATTCCTTGGTCCGGCAACTAGGAAATTTCACTCCGCACCTTGGTCCGGCTACGTGTGTATGCTTTACTAAACCTTACCTTTACCTCATATTAAGCATCATAATCGATATTTGGCTTAGTTGTTACTTTGCACCAACCAACACTAGCTTATTAATTAGATAGTATATACTAAATCTACGTTGATAATTCTTTTCTTATTATCTACCTCCTTGGTCCGGCAAGGCGAGTTCTAACGTTGGCTACCGTTAAAAAGACTTCTAAATGAAAGAATTATCAATACATGTAACACATTATTCGAGAATTGTTATTTTAGTTAGATTTTACCTTGTTATTTACCCATGGTTCCCACAATCCTAGTTATGGAGTTTAGTTACCCATGTTAACAATCACACAATTTATATTAATTAGATAAGAATTCATGCACTTACTTTGATGAGATTGAAGATAATCCAGACAATTACTTGAATTAATCAAAAACCTGCAACAATCGATTCCGGAAAATAGAGTAATTTCCAAAATCCCACAATTCAATACTTAGAACAATAAAACTAAAAAATATCCAAAAGTCTAACCCCAAAAACGAGGTATTTACAGGTATTTATAATACTAGAATCCTAACAAAAGAGGGAAATCTATTTAAGGAAAATCTGTCCAAAAAACGCGTCTGAGTCGACGATTGGAACGCCGGACTGTCGAGGCCCTCCGTCGTTCCATACTTAGAATCCTCTGAAGATGGGTACTGGGGCTACTTTCTGTTGATGTTGACGGATGTGCAGGACGGTCCGTCGTGGCTATGACGGTCCGTTGAGAGCCTCCATAGCCCCACACTTGGTCAGAATTCCCCAACTTCCTTTGTCAACTTCCTTCTTCCCACGACGGTGGTCACCTACAAACCGTCGATGGCTCCGTAGGTTGCCACCTCTTCAACTTTCTGCACAAACTCTCACGTTCTCCTTCTGGACAGATTTCCTGAAAACAAAGAGAAAATTACATTAAAACCAATACAAAAAGGCCTTAGACACACACTTAACTTAAGGAAAAAGCATTGAAAGTACCGTATAACCACGGTACATCAGTAATTCAATTATAATGTATATAATTCATTTAGGAAATTTTAGAATTAAAACATCAAGGAACGTCCATGTCGTCCAGAAACTAGTTCAAGAGGTGCTAGTGTGACTTAGCCTATTTGATTAAGTTTTAAGAGTCGGAAAATGATGAAATTTGGTGGTAAGTTGTCTAACATGTATTAGAGTTAGTTTGTAGTCGAAACGTCTGGGTGCGACTCCCTAAGGACCAACCAAGGTCCCTTGAGGAGGACCCTTGCAATTTGGCAAAATTTGCCAAAAGGCAGTGTCTACTCACGAGGTGCAGGCGATGGGGCATTGATTGATTGACGGGGTGTCGATTCCATTTGTCGACCAACACTTAGTCATTGTGGCTAAGGGTCCATTTGGATCAGTCTCTGACACCAACGACGGGTGTGAAGGATGGAGGGGCACCAGGGTGTCGACTGACCTACGGCCCGTCAGTCGGGGTCTCGTAGGTCAGGCCCCTGTGTTGTTGCCATGTTTTAGTTGGTTAAACTAAATTAATTAAGGGGTTAGTTTATTAGTTAGGGGTTAAGGGAGTCCTAATTAAGTTGTCTAATGATCCCTATAAAGACCCCAAGCCTAATTAGACTAAACCCAACTCTTATAATTCTCAAAACCCCACTACACCATTTTAGTCCTACGGCCACACTAAATCTGAGCAACACTTAAAAAGTGTTGCCTAAAATACTTTTGGGAAAACTTTTAATGTAGCCTAAATTTTTAACTTTTGGCAACGACAATATTGGCAACACTTGTAAAGCGTACTCTTTAATGGTATTGGTTACACTTTATAAGCGTTGTCATAATATGAAATAAATGGCAACAAATATTTACATATATGACCACACTTTTAAAGTGTCCTATTTTTTACAATTATAAAAACAACACATTACAAGTGTGGCCTACAATTTTCACTAAAATTTTATATTCCCTCCAATATTTTCAACTCCCCTCCCATATTTTATTGGCCAAAAAAATTATTAATAAAAATTTGCTACAAACTTCTCTCTCTCTCTTCTTTCCTGGAACATGTTTTACTCCTTTTTCTCGAAGAGTAGCTGAAGAACGTAGCTGAAGTTAAGATCGAAGAGAACAAGCTGAAGAACGTAGCTGAGCTGAAGAACTTAGCTTAACTGAAGTACTAATCAACATCTGATATGAAGATTGTCTTCTCTAGAACATGATTTTCTCGAAGTGCTGAAATGCTGAAGCTAAAGAACTAAGGATAGAAGAATTGAGGATCGAAGAACTGAAGAGCGGAAGCTGAAAAATTTAAGAGCTTAGCGGAAGATTTTTCCGATACCGATTTTGTCAAGTGTAGGTACAGATTTTGTACAGTTGAGTTTCCTTCTTATTTTTTACTAATAATCTGTCACTAAAAACAATCTTCTTGTCAATTGATTGAATTTTTGTTTTGTATTTAGAAGGAATTGATTACTTTGGGGGTTCTTAACGTTGAAATTCCAAAGTAGGGGAAGAAAGTTTCAAAAATCTGAACGTCAAAGTTAGCCCTAGGAATCTTGAGCAGACGAGAAAGAGGGAATTAATACTCGAAGCATTTGAGTCTGTAAGTATATATCTTTGTGTTTGTATTGCGTTGTACCTCTGTTACGTTTCTTATGCACCAATTTCTGCATTATTTTGTTTGTGTCTTCTGTACCTGCAAATTGTGCAAGTAGTTAGTAAAAGTATATCCTCAAGGTTTACTATTTACTATTCTTCTTTAAGGTTTGTGTTCCAGTAGATGAGATTTGTTGCATCTCAAATTGAATACAGAAGTTTGAAAGGAACTTAATAAGGTTATGTGGGATCAAAGATCAGTCTGTTCAAGGGGATTTGGATTTGTGTCCTTTCGTAATGAGCAGGTACTAAGATGTCTTTGATCAACCCTCTGATATCAAGCTTCTTCTCGTGTGCATTCCATCCAATATAGGAAAAGAAAAAATTAGTAGTGCCTACCTTGTGCTTTTCTATGAACCATGTCAACCTTTTTATCCTTTCTTTTGGAATTCCTGTGCAGGAGGTGCAAAATGCAATAAAAGACTTGAATGGTAGGAACAAGTTGTCTAGTTTTTCAATACACTGATTCAACATGGTTTATACTAGTTTTTCAATACACTGCTTCAACATGGTTTATACACATATAAAATTGTATATTGAGATTTTGATTCTTAATAGAGTACTTTTCCTACCTGTCTGCTATTGGGGAAAATCTTGATTGATTACTGCTTGTGTTCTTGTTCTATTTGGGATTCAATATCATAGGACAAACTAAGATTATTTTCTTGTTTTCTCGTGTGGGTAGATTCACTGATAGACATTCTGTCACTCACTATGCTAGTCCTTCACTCACAAAGCTAAGCAGATCATTGCATCTCCTCCAGTCTTCATCTCAATCTAGTTTCATTAGGTTCTCTTGCATGCTATAGTTCAATCTTTTCTTTTTAGTGTTTTTGCGAACCATACATGTAATGAATGTTGTGTACCCACCAATTTATATAATTCTCTATGTTTTAGAAATACAAGCTATGACATTTCTTTTTCTCCTAGAAATCATTTTCAAATGGATTAGAACTTGGTTTCATGCCATGTTGTTGCATCATTTCTTGGTTGTTTTACTTCCTAGATTAGTCGGCTTGATCAAAGATAGGCTTGGTTTTCTATCTCATCTAAATTGAGATCTTTTTGGTTTAAAACAAAAAGGGAAGTGGTTAGAAAGCAAACAAATCCTGCTGCCCCTGTTCTTTGGCCTAAAGTGGACTACGAAATTCTGATATCTTTTTGGACGCTAAATTTTGATTTGCAAACTCTCATCTGAAACCTGTGATCTGGAACTGTAATATGCAATTTGTAATTTCGAACGTTGAACCTGCAATCTAGAATTGTAGTCCGCAGAAATCTGCAGTCTGAAATCTGGAGCTGTGATCCACAATCTGGAATTCAAAAAATCTGCAGTGTGCAATCTCCAATATGTAAATGCTGCAATTTGGAATTTGGAACTTCTTGCCTCTTATATAACTGCTGCAGTCTGATTCGTTGCTGTCTTGCCTGAGGTATCCCGTCATTCATCTGTCGAATTGATCCACATACGTGAGATTGACAAGATAGTAGTTGAGGTAAGAGGACTCTTTAATTGTAATGCTTATTCATAAAATGTAAGACTATTGCTCGTATGTATCCAAGGTAATGAGACAACTCTCTTTCTCATCTTTAACCAAGAGAGTTTTGAATCCCTTTTCTTCATTAATTTGATTTTTTTTTAAAAATTGAATGGTATTGTGTGAATAGAAATAGTCGATAGTAAATAATAGAGTTTGAGCAAAATGGATATCTTGATTAATTTTAGTTTGAATTTATATTTTGTACCTTTTTTGTGTTGTATGTGTGTTTTTACTTGTTATTGTAGTATTTAATATTTCAATGGTTTCAATAAGCTATCATATTGTAGTATTTTCTTTGTGATGTAGTTTTATAGGGAGAACTTTATTGATTGCTTTTTCTCATTTCCATGAGTTCGATTACAAATTACAGAATCTTTCTATTTTTTTCCACAGAAAGGGACATCAGTAATTCATCAAACCAGAAAGAACACTATTAAAAATGTTGTCAGGTGTTGCAATAGCAACAACGTTGCTTCACAGCGATACAACTCCAACACTTTATAATACTCTTTCTACAAAGTCTTATTTTTATGTCATTGTATTCTTTGGTTTGAATTAACTAACTTTTCCAAAACAGCAAATAGCAAGACATACAAAATGGAAGAAGTATAACTTTTATGTAGTAAAGGAAACAAGTTCCCTATTAGCACTTCCTGTTCAAAGTTTGTTGTTCTAAGCACTTGTCTTGTTATGTGTGGTTCCTTGGTTTATGGATTTGATGTAAGTATTATAATAGGTTTTCAAGGTGCAATGAGAAAAACTCATAAGTTCGGAAAATTCTTTAGTCTATTAGTGTATACATAGAATCGCAGAGTTGTGGATTTGGTGTTAACAATAATACAAGAATAAAGTAGCAAATGTACTGTAATATAGAATTGGAGCAGTAGATATGATATTATTTTTTTCCCTCTATCTTAGATAAGTAAATCTTTATGTTGTGATGATTTACTTAATTAAGGTGTTTGATGAATTTTATCTTTAATGTGATGATTGTGTTATAGGTTGGCTACTCTTCTACTGTCCAATCAGGTATCATGGCTGACCTGGGGTTGTCCATTGCAGAGGTAAGAGTACACTTAAATCTGCATTTCCCTTTTATGTGTTTGGATGTGATTGTTGTAGTGACAATTGGAGGCTGCAATAGATAACTAATATGCACTAGCAATGGTTAATTACGTGGGCTGTGTAAAGGTGGCTTGGTGGCTTTCTTCAAAGTACTTGTTTGAGGAGTGGATAGTTTTGTGAACTCTACAATAACTAAGTGCTACAATGCCTGCTAATGTTACTGAAGTCCAAAAAGATAGTATTAGTTAGAGCTTTGGGGTTCTGATATCTGATATGTAACACATCCGTTTGTGCTGATATTTTTCTTGTTTTATAGTATTCAACATTTGGAGCTATTCTAACACTTGGTGGAACTATAGGTGCCTTAGTGAGTGGCACTATTGCAGAGATGGTTGGGCAGAAAATAGTACGTTTCTCTTTCAATGCTCGTCTTTCCCTCATTTAATTTTTAAAATGATATACACTAATTAAAAAACTTCCTATCACGATTATGTTTTAATATAGACAATGTGGATTATGGATCTTTGTTTCATACTGGGATGGGTATCTATAATTTTTTCAAAGGTATGTAACTCAATGCTCATTCTGGACTTCTTCTATTGAATGTTAATGATTTTTCTTAGTCTGAAACATTTTATTAGTATCTTTTATAATACTAATAGGCAATGTCTTTTCAAAACACATATAAACATTGTTATCTAGCAAGATATGGATGACTAAGGAAAAAGAATTGTTGTAATTAAGTGCAAAATTATCTGCATTTGAAGACACAAAATTAATTAAAGGAATTAAATTGACCATAAAAAACAAGACTATTAAGAAAAGGCCCAAAATCTAACCAAAGATAAGAAGTCGATTTTAGCCTTAGTATTTCTAAAAAATGTATATAGTTTAACCTAATTGACCAATTTGGTTCTTTTTTTCTCAAAAAAAAAAGAATTTAAAGAGTAGGAATAAAAAATAAAATCATAGTGTTAAATTAGCAAGCACCAATGGTCTAGTGGTAGAAATTTATCTTATCGCGGTAAATCTAGGTCTTTGATTCTCAAATGTTGCATTTTATAATTATGTCATTTATAAAGTGTTGGAGTTGTATCACTGTGAACAAGGTTGTTGCTATTGCAACAAATGACAAAAAATTTCATAGTGTTCTTTCTGGTTTGATGAATTTCTGATGTCCCTTTCAGTGGAAAAAATAGAAAGATTCCGTAATGTGGTGGTACATTCTCAATTGCTATGAACTTGCTACTCTAGTATGTTTTAGATGATGTTCTTCTTATGAAATTGTAGGTTTTTATTCATAAACAGCACCCAGAATGTGTTGTGTATATTGTGCCAAAAGTGTGAAGAGCCCTATCTAGTTTTAAAGGAATTCTAGGAGCTCTAAGATAGATTAAAGCTTCATCTGAAAGTTCCATGCTACACAAAAAGTAAAACAATAAATGTTATTAGCCTTTTGTCTTCTGGATATGATTGTTCTTATCTTTAAAGCATCTCAAGTCCCTCTCTTTTCATATTGTCCATCTCCAAACTTGTATAGCGTTCCGCCATGTTATCTTTCTTCTATCTGAATATGCCCTGATTCAGCTTCTTAA
This sequence comes from Solanum sitiens, assembly GCA_016801875.1. Lineage (NCBI taxonomy): Eukaryota > Viridiplantae > Streptophyta > Magnoliopsida > Solanales > Solanaceae > Solanum > Solanum sitiens. Next base: position 1,513,989 of record JABWTJ010000088.1, on the reverse strand, counting down.
AAATATCAGCAGTGTTGTTTAGCAGGACCATTTGACTCCCAGAAAGTTCTAAAACAATTGCTAAGTTTGATCTGTAATAGGACAGTAAAGAAAACGGTGCTTGTTGCATCTCTTCCCCCATGATACCTCTTCTCTATAGGTTGTCGTGGGCTTAAAAGAGATATTTTCGTAACCAGCCATCGTCAGCTTGTTAACATAGACACCTGCAACTCTCTGATTTTGTCCTCTTTTCAATGTGGATTGGGGATGGATGTTTAATTGATTAAAACCTCAGTATTTGAACTGTATTATAGTCTAAAAAGTGCTATGTGGATGAGTAATGAGACGTGATGTTTCTCAACCCACTTCATTATGTAGCTTGATAATGCACTATATATACGTGGTTTATCCAAGTTTATCCATCATTTCTCAGTGTTAGTTGTTGACTCTGTCACTTTTATCAATCAATGAAGGGAGGCTTACTTTTTTTGTCCACTCTCCATTATAGTATACATTGCAGGTTGTACTTAGAATTTCTATTATATATTTCTCACTTTTCATTGTTGCTTACATATGTGCAGCGTGTTGTCATTACCCAAGAGAACTCATATACTTTTGATTCTTTGAGCACGACTTATAAACTACTGCCTCTTCAATAAATATTGCAATATGGAACTTCTTGCCTCTTCTATAACCGTCGCAATATGATTTGTTTAGAGCAATGAAGGTGAAAAAATTTGAAGTGGATGATGAAGAGTTTTTGAACTATTGTAAAAGTTTGAATACATTATAAATTGTGAAATATATTCATTGGTGGAATATATTAAACTATTGTACGAGTACTTTTTGAACTATTGTGTACACATTTAGAATATTGCTTTATAAGTATGCGTATGTACACAACACATATTATGTTTTGAAGTTTATGGAAAATCTATAAATTTGAATTACTTATTAGCTGATTTAATGCTTGAGATTATTATTGCAAAAATATATTGGTGTATTTAATTAGAAATTGTGGCATATAAATTGTGTATGCATATGGGCAAAAACTACACTTCAAAGTTTTGTCATATATTAGATAAAATAGGCAACACTTCATAATTGTGGGCAATATGATAGCAAAAGACACGCTTAAAAGTGTAGCTGGTAAGGCAACACTTTTAAGCGTAGCTGCAAAGTGTGGACTTTCTGCCTATTAGGCTATGCTTAAAAGTGTAGTTGATAAGGCAACACTTTTAAGCGTAGCTGCAAAAGCGTGGCCTTTTTGCCTTTTGGCAACACTTTTAACCTAAACTCTAAGGTTACGGGGCTTTCAGCCACCCCTGAAAAAGTGTGGCTTAAAGTCAAAAAGTGTGGCCTTTTATCAAAGGCCACATTTTTTCATAGTTTAGGCCACACTTTTCTAGGGTGGTTGTAGACATAAAATGTTGTAGTGCCCAATAGCTCTTCTTTCTCTCTTCTTTCTCTGTCCCAAATAAAATCCATAATAGAACAAGCAATGGAGGGTTCTAGAGGTGCAAAGGATCAAGATTTCTCCATCAAACTTCATCAATTAGTGAGGTATGGGATTCCTTTCACCTTTGGGATCTCTTTCCCCAAAGGATTCCTCCAAATTGATTTCAAAAACATGAAATTCAAGTGGGTTTACTTCCAATACGAAATTGATCTTGTGAATTGCTTTGTTTATGATTCATTTTGATTATTGTGAGTAGATTAACATGTATTGTGATTACATTATACTATTTCTTGATGAATTGACCTAGTTTCTGGAAGATGATCTTTTCCCCTTAACCTGAATTGTGTAGTATTGATACAATTGACTTGGTGAATGTATGAATTACTATTCTATATTGCTATCTTGCTAAGTTATGAGTAGATTGTGACATATTGTAATCCAATTATGCTAGTTCTTGAGTAATCGACCTAGATTGTGAAGTAGATCATGAATTTGACCTAGTCACTAACTCGAGACTATGAACTAGTGGTGAATTGTTGTGTAGTGATTCAATTGACTTTACTATGATGTTGGTTATTATGTGTCACATCCGGAGAGCACCCCCTAGACGTAATCGGCATCGTTGTCCTCTTTGAGGACTAAGACTAGCCTCTTAGTTTACATAATTACATTCATAGGTTAAAGTACGGAAAATTTAAAAACTTTTCTATATCTATCTTGAGGTTTATATAGACCTATCGCATACACGTAATATATTCATATGAGTACACATAGACCCTTCGTATAAGAAGATTACATAGTCTTTTACTTTTATTGCACATATATATATATATATATATGTGTGTGTGTGTGTGTGTGTGTGTGTGCAATAAATGCAAGGGTCCTCCTCAAGGGCCCTTGGTTGGTCCTTGGGGAGTCTTACCCGGACGTTACAATTATGTATCAACTCTAATACATGTTAGAGACCGTTCCACAAACTTTCATCACTTTCCGACTCCTAAAACATAGTCAAATAGTCTAAGGCACACTAGCACCTCATTGAACTAGTTTCCGGACGTCATGGACGTTCTTTGATATTTTGGTTTCTAATCTTCCTAAATGACTTATATTCATTAAAATTGACCTTAAAACAGTGTCTAAACCTTTTGATACATATGTTAGGCTCTAGAACACATCGTAGACTTTCGAAGTGTTACATTATCCCCCCTTAGGAACATTCATCCCCGAATGAAACTAAAATCTTTTGGAAGGAAGGAATAGACTCAAGACTAGCAGCCCAACCAACAATAATACATAAAATATGTGTTATAACATCGATCATGGCATTTTTACACATAACAATTCAAAACTTCAATTACCACACATAAGGCTCAAATCACATGATGAGGAATTTCCTTCTCACAACAACATGAGCTCAACATACCATATATGAGTCAATTATGCCAAAACTCAACTTACCAACATGCTCAATATCATTTCAGACTCACCATATCAAAATGCACAACATATATAAAAACAAGAAGAATTGAAATTTTTCAAGTCAATATGCACAATTTCACTATAACTTCACTATAATGATACCAAAATTGCACATTTTTGCAAAACTTCTCCAAAAATCATAGCAACTTCAAATTTAGTCATTATTTACATTATAAGCAAGAACAACTAACCTTCACTAGTAAAGATATGAGGATAACGGGACTTCATGTCGACCTCGGCCTCCCATGTTGCTCCCTCAACCAGTTGGTTTCTCCGTAACACTTTTACGGAGGCCACCTCTTTGTTCCTCAACCTCTTCACTTGACGATCAAGGATTTCAACCGGAATCTCCTCATAAGAGAGGTTATCCTTCACACCAAGACCCTAAATAGGAAGAATAGACTCGGGATCACCGATACATTTCTTAAGCATAAAAACATGAAAAACCGAATGAACCGAAGATAGTTCACTAGGAGCTTCAACTCATAAGCAACCTTACAAACCCTTTGAAAGATTTAATAGGGACCCACATAACGAGGACTCAACTTCCCTTTCCTGCCAAATCTAACCACCCCTTTCATAGGCAAAATTTTCAAGTACACTTTATCACCTTCTTCAAACTCTAAATCTCTTCTCCTATGATCGGCATAAGACTTTTGCCGACTATAGGCTGTTTGAAACCGGTTCCTTATGATATGCACTTTCTCCAAAGTCTTATAACTCAAATCGGGACCAAGAAGCGAAGACTCGTCAACCTCAAACCACCCAATAGGAGACTTACACCTCCTACCATACAAGGCTTCATAAGAAGCTATAGAGATGGATGAATGAAAACTATTATTATACGAAAACTACACCAAAGGCAAATGCTCATCCCAATTTCCTTTAAAATCGATGATACAATCTCTAAGCATATCTTCAAGAGTTTGAATAGTTCCCTCCACTTGACCATCCGTTTGGGGATGAAAAGTGGTACTTAACTTCACTTGACTACCCAAACCTTTTTGAAAATATCTCCAGAATCTAGATGTAAATTGAGCACCTCTATCCGATATGATGGACAAAAAAAACCCATGAAGACTCACTATCTTGTCAGTATAGATTTTTGCATAATCTTTCGCCGAATAAGTAGACTTAACGGGAATAAAGTTTGGTCAACCTATCCTCTATTACCTATATAGAGTCATATTGCATTCGAGTTCGAGGCAAACCTACTACAAAATCCATGTTGACATATTTCCACTTCCAAGTAGGAGTATGGATATCTTGTAGTAGACCACTTGGCTTTTGGTGCTCGGCCTTGACTTGTTGACAATTGGGACACTTTGCGACAAACTCTGCAATATCCATTTTTAGACCATCCCACCAAAATACCTCTATAAGGTCATTGTACATCTTTGTAGAACCCGGATGAATAGAGTAATAGGCTCCATGAGCTTCCACAAGGATCCTACTCCTCAAATCATCCACATTAGGAACACACAATCTACCTTGATACCTAAGAGCACCATCCCCCCTTGGGAGGATGACTCATTCATCTTTCCAAGAACCGATTGTTTCAACTTCATCAATAATGGATCAAGGTGTTGCTTAGAATTCACCTCGACCACCAAAGACGACTCGAAGTTATGATGTACTACCATACCATCATTTGGAGAATCTTCAATTCAAGCCCCTAAACGATCCAACCTATGAACATCTTTCACTAGGTTTCTCTTGGATTCTCCCACATGGGACGCACTTACCATGGACAATCGACTAAGAGCATCCGCTACCACATTAGCCTTGCCAGGGTGATATAGAACACTCAAGTCATAGTATTTCAACAACACTAACCATCTCCGTTGACGGAGATTCAACTCCATTTGAGTAAATACATATTGGAGACTTTTGTGGTCCGTATACACATCAACATGAACCCCATAGAGATAATGCCTCCATATTTTCAAGGCAAAAACCACGGCCGCTAACTCAAGGTCATGAGTCAGATAATTATTCTCATTAACTTTGAGTTGCCTATAAGCATAGGCTTTAACATTACTATATTGCATAAGAACACACACCAACCCAACTCGGGATGCATCACAATAAACCACAAAATCCTTAGTACCCTCTGGTAGGGTCAATATCGGTGCGGAAGTAAGCCTATCCTTCAACATTTGGAAGATCTTTTCACATGCCTTCGACCACTCAAATTTCACATTCTTTTGAGTTAAGGTTTTCAAGGGAGAAGCAAGAGACCCAAATCCGTCGACAAACCTTCTATAATAACCAACTAGACCAAAGAAAATCCTAATATCTGTATGAGACAAAGGCCTATGCCAATGTTTCACTGCTTCGGTCTTCCTTGGATCAACATCTATGTCACATCAGGGTATACCCCCTAGACGTAACCGGCGTCGTCGTCCTCTTTGAGAACTAAGACAAGCCTCTTAGTCTTACATTATTGCATTCATCGATTAAAAATACGGAAGAATTTAAAACTTTTGTAAACTAACTCTAATCGGAGGTTTACATAGAACTCTACATACACATAATCATATTTATATCAAGTATACATAGACTTGTCCGTATAACAAAGATTACTTAGTCTTCTACTCTTATTTCACACATTTATATAATAAGAAAATAGAATCATAAATCCGTCTCATCTCATAAACCATCTAAACGAGAACAATAACATTGGGCATAGCCCTACATCAATAAAAGTATAGGCTTTATACAACTTTGTCTCAAATAGGAAATAGAGTCAATACAAAAGTTGTAGTAACTAAGTAACTTCATAAAAGAGTATTGGCATCGTCCTCGGGGAAATGAAACCTACCACTTGGATGATAGAATATCCAAGTCTTCCTTCCAATCACCTCAAGTCAAACTTCAACAACCGGAACCTAAAATGTTTGGGAAAGAGGGAGAAAATGGGGTTAGTACGCCACATGTACTAAGTATGAGACCATATGCACAAATACCAACACAGTATGCTAAAATGGGACATTTAATGAAATCATGTTATTCAAACCAATCCTTTAAACATACTAAACAAGTTAATTATATCATATGCATATCATCATACTTAAACCCATAATCCCATATAACTCCAACATCAAGTAATAACATCACCACCATGAATAAGAATAAATCATGTGAATAGCAAAGCAAACCAACCAACTATAATCCTTAATAAGACACACGTGCATTGACCAAGCAAAGCCCCATAACCCTACTTAGTCAAGTAACCTACCAAAGATCATAATTAGCAAGTCACTTCACATAGCATAATCTTCCACCTCATATAGTATTCTTTCTTTAACATTGTTAAGCAATATCATATTCATAAGCATCTCATTCAACATATAAAAGTCATTTACATTATATCATCGTTCATATACATAATATTAACTTCTCAAAGCTTCTATCAAGGCAAACTAGTGCAAGGCATAGGTAGAGTCCCATAGCCCTACCTAAGCTAAAGTCAAACCCCTCAAGTCACTTCAATTGGTCTATACTTTGTTCATTCATTTTAGTTTAGGGAACTCTTGGCTTAACCGACATCGACCACATGAGCTAATATGGAATCCGGTGTCATAAATCTTACACCGATGAAAGGTGGTCTACCGGCCAAGGTAGAACCTAACATAAACGTAGCTATCTAGGTGGATCCACTAGCTAGTATCCTATGGTGGCAACATAGTTCAAGAACTAAGAGGTAGATATCCCTATTCATACCATGTGGTAAATGGGCCACTCCTCATGGGAATCCCTTAGATGACATACCCCATAAGCAAGGGAGTTGTCATCTCACGGTCAACTTTAGTATGAATCTTTCCTTTTATGAACAAGTTATCACCTCCCATTATCAAGTTCACTCGGTGCTAAACAAAGTCCCTTTTTATTGAAATACCTTTAGTCTTATTATAATCATAACTTATCTTAAGTCATATGATATAGCCCTTATATTCATCGTAATAGCTCAATAATAATTGTACGAGAAGTAGTCCTTTCATTCACAATCTATATAAGTGAGGTCAACCCTTTTGCATATCACATCATAACAAGGTGCATAATTACATGTTATCATTCTTATGTCATGTACACCCTAAGCAACCTCAAAACCAAAACATAAGACATTTCAACTCAATCATCATGCCATCCTATCACTCTAAACAAAGTATACTTCAATACAACCTCATAACTTGAGGACAATTTACCATAATTAAAGTGAGAATTAGGATAGTCAAGACTTACCAACACTCCTCCATAATTCATCACAAAGGGCCTTACCATCAACCCATAGATTAACCCAATTTGAGTCATCACACCAATGTAACTCCACAACCAACATGATTATGATTTTAGAAGAGTCACTACACCATAATGCAATACTAAATCAAAACTTGGAAACATGTTATCTAAGCCTATCTTCTTAACCTAGATCAATACCCAAGGATTAGAATGAAACACTTCAATTCATCACTATAGATTCATGATCAATGTAACAAAAACCATTAAGGATTATTTGATCAATAATAGAATCAATTGCATCAAACCAAACCTAATTCATATCAAGATCATGCCTAGGGTTAGGGGTTAAGGGTCATGATCTAAAATCTAGACCAAACCATATCAATTAATCCTAACCAAGTTACAATACATGATAATCTACTCATTATAACCCAAATGAAACATGAAAAACTCAATTCATAACATAAAACTCGTAATTGAATGAAACCCATATGAAACTCAACTTTTGGAAAACCTTTGAAGGAGCTCTTTGAGGAAAGAAGTCTCAAAGGTGAATTAGATCCCATACCTTAAGATTGGAGGACCTTTTGATGATGAATTCGTCCTTAACCAGCCCCCAATTCACCTCCCAAGCTAACCTTCAATGGTGTCTTCCAATAGAGAGAGAAAGTAGAGAGAAGGAAGAGAGTTTATTTTGAGTGTTGTGTTTAGGCTAATGAGGGCTTGGGGTATTTATAGTGGGACTAAATAAACTTAATTATTCTTCCCTTAATCCCCAATTACCCCTAACCCACTTAATTAATTAAATGAATGAAACTTAAAATGTGCAGGGATTCGCAGACCCTCACCGACGGAACCCCATCGATGGGCCGTCGGTGAGTCGACGGACGGTCCCTCCCTCCGTCCTGCACTCCGTCGTCTTGGTCAGAGACTCTGCAGGCGAGGTATCCTTAGAAATTGACTAAGTTAGGGACGACGGTGGCCTTGACGCCCCGTCGAGCCCATGACGCCCCATCGTCTGCATTTCGTCGAGGCACACTGCCAGGCAGTATTGCATTCCATGCTACAACGGTCATCCTCAAGGGCCCTTGGTTGGTCCTTGGGGAGTCGTACCCGGACTTTCTAATCATGAAACATACCTCACATGTGTTAAACCTATTTCTACCAACTTTCGTTCATTTTCCGACTCTTAAAACTAGTCAAACATATTAAAACACACTAGCCCTCCTATGAGCCAACTTTCCGGACGTCATGGACGTTCTTGAATATTTTGGTTCTTAAACGCCTTAACCACTCTATATACACATATTTGTCTTAGAACAATGATTTAGACCTTATGGATTCTAGGTTAAGTTTTACAACATGCCTTGGGATTTTGAAATGTTACATTATCCCCCCTTAGGAACATTCGTCCCTGAATGACACTAAACACTCTTTTAAAGGAAGGAATAGACTCAAGACTAGCAACTCAACCAATTCACAATATCCAAATAGCATGAATCACATCATTTCAATAAGGCAAACTTCAAAACTCAATTTATCACACATAGGCTCTAAATTTCATCATGAGGTACCTCCTTCTCACAGCACACATAAGCTCATCATTCATTACATAAGTCAATTAGCACAAAGTTCATCTTATCAATATGCTTCATATAATATCCATAAGGACTCACTATATCACAATACATGACTTAACTCAAAAATTCAAGAAGCAAAACAAATTTCAAACTTTCAAGGTCAACTTACAGTGACTTCAGTGTATTATCACTGTGAAGTTTCTAAAAGTTGACTTTTGCAAAACTTCACCCAAAAAAAGAATTCAAGAAAACACAATTCCTAGCCATAATCATATTATTAGAAAGAAAGACTAACCTTAGTCATCGAAAAGATGAGGATAACGGGTATTCATGTCGACCTCGGCCTCTCATGTTGCACTCTCAACTAGGTGTTTCTTCCATAACACTTTTACGGAAACCACCTCTTTGTTCCTCAACCTCTTCATGCCTATCAAGGATTTGAACTGGAACCTCCTCATAAGAGAGGTTATCCTTGACTCCAACGCCTTCAATAGGAAGAATAGACTCGGGATTCCCGACACACTTCTTCAACATAAAAACATGGAAAATCGGATGAACCGAAGCTAAATCATTAGGGAGTTTCAAGCGATAGGCAACATTACCAACCCTTTCCAAAATCTTATAAGGGCCCACGTAACGAGGACTCAACTTTCCTTTCTTGCCAAATCTAACCAGTCCCTTCATAGGTGAAATTTTTAAATACACCTTATCACCTTCTTCAAACTCCAAATCCCTTCTCCTATTGTCGGAACCTAAAATGTTGGGAAAAAGGGAGAAAATGGGGTTAGCACATCACATGTACTAAGTATGAGACCATATGCACATATAATGTCAAATCATGCTAAAAGGGACATTTCATTAAAACATGTTATTTTACATTTGAAAAGCCTTATGCACATTCAAGAAACAATACAAGACATTAATGCATATTCATTAGGTAAATATCATGTACTATACAAGACCATACCACCTTAAGTCAAAAGCAAGTAACATGCACATCAACATACATGAACCCATAATAAAATACAACTATAACATCAAGTCATAACATCACAAGCATGAATACGAGTTCATTGCAACATAACTAAATCAATACCATTACTCATTACCTCATTAAGTCCACTTGTGCAATGACCAAGCAAAGCCTCATAACCTTACTTAATCAAGTAAACCTAACTAGAACCATAACCAATGTACAACTTGACATATCATATCATTAAGAGTACATAACTTCATACTTTAGAAATATAGACCAAACATATATTCACAAGTGAATTCAACATCATAAGGTGTCATCAACATGTAAGTTCATCATATACATTTATAAGCATATACATACATAAGAACAACCTCATAAGGCTTCCCTCAAGGCAAACTAGTTCAAGGCATAGGTAGAGTCCAATATCCCTACCTAGGCTAAGTCAAACCTCTTATGTCACCCAAGTTGTTTTGTACTTCATTACTTCATTTTAGTTTAGGGAACACTTATCTTAACCGACATAGACCACAATATATAAGTGTGGAATCCAGTGTTGTAAAACCATACACCGATGGAAGGTGGTCTACCGGCCAAAGTAGAACCATACATTAACACAACATCTAGGTGGATCCACTAGATAGTATTCCTATGGTGGAAACATAGTTTATGGATCTTGGGGGATGTCTTGGAAACATCACTCTATTTGGTTCATGAGGCTATCCACCCCGTGAGGAACGTAGTGAACCCTACCTTTCCTCCTTGGGAAGGTGTCACTCCCTCACCTACAATATCACTCGGTGCTAAGCTAACGTCCCTTTCGAAATGTCTTTAATTCATCCATTATTATCAAACTAGTTTAGGTCATAGGTCTACCCCTTATATAAACATCATAATCATAGATCATTAGGAACTATATGAGAATCACCTTTCAATACATCCCTCTTAGTGAGATCAACTCCTTTCATCATATCATAGTAATGCACATAAATGAATCAACATCATCCTTATATCATTACAAGAATAACATTATCTCACAATTCATAAGTCAAGACATTTCAATACCAACATCATACCATCCTAGGTCAATCCAATCACAACACACATACTTCACTTGAATCAACATCACAAGGTATAAGTCACTACTATAGAATTAGGATTTCAAGATCACAAGACCTTACCTCCTCCTCTTCCAAAGCTATCTAAAATGTCTTACCATCAACCACTCTCAAATAATCCATGAATTTTCATAATATCATCATAGTATAATAATTCAACCAATAACCAAATCAATTGAACCAACACTACACAATTCAACTCAATATCATAACCTAGGGTTAAGGGGAAAAGGTTATCTTCTACAAACTAGACCAAACCATCCATAAGTAGTGTAATATAGTCATAATTCATCATAATCTATTCAATAAAACTAAAATAAATCATAAACAACTCCAATTGAAAGATAAATTTCGAGATTAAAAGAGACCCACATGAAAACTCATCTTTTGAAATCAATTTGAAGGAACCCTTTGGGGAAAGAGATGGCAAAGGTGAAAGGAATCCCATACCTTAGTATTTAATGAAGATTGATGGAGAAACGTTGGTGATTGGAGCCCTAGAACCCACCTTGACCTTGACTTCTATGGAGTTCTTCAACTTCAAAGAGAAAGAAGAGAGAAAGAAGAGAGTTTGTGTTTTGGAAATTATGAGAGCTTAGGTTAGTCTAATTATATTAGGGTCTTTATATAGGTTGTTATAAACTTAATTAGACCTCCATTAACCCCTAACAAATTAAATTACCCCTAAATTTTAATTTAACTCACTTAAAAATGTGCAGCAAAACAGTACCTTGACAGACGAGACCACGACCAACGGCTGGTCTGTCCATCGATGGGCACTATTCACTTTTGTGCTACACATTCGTTGATTTGGTATGAGTGTGGTCCAAAAGGACCCTCTGCCAAAATGTCTAAGTGTTGGTCGACACAGGCATCGACGCCCTGTTTGTCAATCGACGGACCAAGGACCAACCGTCCTTCTGGTCCGTCGTTAACTTCAGAGACTTGTCCAAAACATACTTCCAAGGATTTATCTAAGTGTCCATTGACGGAAGCAGTCCACGCCCCATCGATTGGACAACGGGTCTTTGGTTGCATCCATTGGTGAACACCGCCTTGGGCAGCCTTTGACCCCAAAATGCAAGGTCCTTTGCAAGGGCCCTTGGTTGGTTCTTGGGGAGTCGTACCTGGACGTTTTGATTATGAATAAACTCTAATACATGTTAGATACCCTTCAACCAACTTTCATCATTTTCAGACTCCTAAAACCTAGTCAAATAGGCTAAGGCACACTAGTACCTCATTGAACTAGTTTTCGGACGTCATCGACGTTCTGTTACATTTTGGTTTCTAATCTTCCTAAATTACTTATATTAATTAAAATTGACCTTAAAACAATGTCTAAACCTTTTGACAACTATGTTAGGCTCTAGAACACTTCTTAGACTTTCGAAGTGTTACAATATGGTGTGATGATATTACACCCATTGTTGGGTTGAATTGAATGGTTGATGGTTAGACCTTGGTGATGGCTTATGAAGAAGATTGGGGTAAGTATTTTGATCTTTATTCTTTACTTCAATTATGATTGCTTGTGATTAAGTGACGATGTTGTATTGAATATACCTTATGTTAAGATTGATAGGGTTGGTAAGATATTGAATTGGAATGTCTTGAACTATGGTTTGTGATTTGTTGCTAAGATGTAAATGTTATAAGGATGGTGATAACATACTAATGTGCATCATGATATGATTATGTAAGTGTGCTAACCTCACATATATGAATTGTAATTAAAGGATAATAGTCATGCAATTCTTATTGAGCTATGATGATGATTATATAAGGGATAGACCCTATGACCTACATTAAGATATGATGATTAATAAAGGCATTAAGGACATTTCAAAAGGGACTCTAGCTTAACACCGAGTGAACTAGTGTGAGGAGTGTCCCTTCCCACATAGGGAAGGTAGGATCACTAATGTACTCATGAGATTGGAGACTATAATGCATGTAGAATAAAGAGGGTCCCAACTACATCTCCTATTTCTTGAACTATGTTGCCCCCATAGGAATACTAGAAAATGGACCCATATAGAAGCTATGTTCATGTTTTCGTACTACCTTGGCAAGTAGTCCGCCTTCTTTCTGTGAAGGGTTCCATGACACTGGATTCCACATTAGCTCATGTGGTCTATGTCGGTTAAGGCAAGATGTTTCAAAAAGGTAAAATGAAGTAACGAGTGAACTCCAACTAGGATGACCTAAGTGGTTTAGCTTAGTCTAGGTAGGGGTATGAGACTCTACCTATACATTGCAATAGTTATCCTTGAGGGAAGTCTTAGGAGGATTTTCTTATGTATGTATATGCTTATAGAAGTAAATGATATGTATGTGATGATCTTACATGTTAATGACACTATATGATGTTGGTTTCAGTTATGAACATGTGTTTGGTCTTTATTGCTAAAGTATGATGTTATGTACTCTTAATTATATGATATGTGAAGTTGGACATTAGTTATGGTTCTTATTGGGTTTACTTGATTGAGTGATGTTGTGGGGCTTTGCTTAGTCATTGGTGTCACATCCGGGTTTAACCCCTAGACGTAAACGGTGTCTTCGTCCTCTTTGAGGACTAAGACTAGCCCCTTGATTATCATCATCGCATTCACAAGTCAAAAAGTGCAAAAAATTTAAAACTTTTAACTTTAACTAATTGGAGGTTTACATAGACCTCTACATACACGTAACAGTATGATTATCGAGTATACATAGACTATCACGACCCAGATTCTTGAATTCGAATCTCCACAGGCGTCGTTGACCTCTCAGAGGTCGCAGACAAGTCTCATCTTACATTCATCACATTCATCTAGTTAAATTTGCGGAAAATTTAAAACTTTTTATATGCATGAAGTTTAATTAAACTTCATATAGTCATTACTTATTTACATCATATACTAAGCTCAACATAAGAGAACAACCATCTATCAAAAATAATCAATTTGAAACTGAAGATGAATATATCATAAATAGTTTGCCAAACACGACCTTATTACAAAGCTTCAAAATAAAAGTACGAAAGAAACGCTAGGGACAACATCCACTAGCTATGTTTAAAACTAAGGCTAGACTAAAACTGTAGCATCCTCGAAATCAAGAGGACCTACCAAATGGTATGGAGAAAATGCTGAAGTCCAAACCGCTGCAAGTGTCGTCAATCTGCTCTCTGACCTGCACCTATAAAAATAGTAAATAGTAGGGGGTTAGTACACCACTTGTACTAAGTATGGGTGTATGCACACATACACATAAAGCTATGCATGATCAATGAAAGCTCTTCCTAAGCAACATGCCATTTTTGGAAAGTCTAATCATTAGACTTTCCTAATTCGTCAGTTGTGAATTGTGGTATGAATATGATGTATTTTAATGCTTTCAAAGCACACAAATCATTTTATATATGATTACAAGACATTAGTATCATCAATATAATTTTAGAACAACTCGAGCGAAGATTTGAAAATTTGATCTCCCTAACCCGAGAGCTCCCTTTTTGACACTTAGATTATTTTTTAGTCTTTTTCTTCTTCTTATTGTGTAGTTCAATAATTTCTTTGGTCCTATGTTTTACATACAAGTGCAATGATTCATTATAGTTCCATACCTACAATGAATCGATGTAAGTAATCCAAGGACTAAGGAATGATTTCACTATCTTAGAATGAGTCGTTCATTACTTTATATATTCATTAACGTCTCATAAGCCAGTCTCTATTGATCATGACATTTATTTCATTACTTTTATGTTAGGGAAGTTATAAGGTATTTTGTTAACGTTATATTTCTACTTCCCTTTATTGGCATCATATAAGAAGTCATTATAAGCCAATCTTATTTGGCTTTGCCCATTATTTGCTGAAACTACATGAGTGTGATATTGGCAATTCACATTCTTAAGCTCTTCTTCATTGCTTACTTTGAACATACGTTCCATCATTATCATTCATTCTCACTTTCATAGAGACATCATAGGAAATAAGATCATGCGAGCTAACATAAAATCCAGTGTCTCCCCCACACTGAAAAGAGGTGATTCACCAGTTAAAATGAATTTAAACCATTTGAGCTACTCATGAAATCCAGTATTTGTCCCACACCAAAAAGGGGTGATCCCCACCTAAGGCGAATCCATCTCAAGTGTTCACTCTACACCGAAAAGGAGTGGTTCACGGCTACAGTGAACCAAGAACATATCGTGAGCATTAACCAACATAGATCATGTGAGATAAACATGAAATCCAGTGTCTGCCCCACACCAAAAAAGGGTGAAATCAACAGCCAAGGTGAAACCAAACATGCCTAGCTCGCTTATGTGGAAACCACTGGCTAGTTCCTATGTTGGCTAGACATAGTTCGAAGACTAGGGACGTAATGAGACTACTTATAAACCTTAGTGGTAGCCTCGTCTAATGAGACTTACTCGTGCAAGCGCATGCTCAGAAATAGTCTATCGGTGTTGTGCACACTTTCATTATCTTCTTTATCTTTTAGAGTTGACTCAAGTATTATGGATGCTTACTTCTAGATTGAGATTTACCTACTCTTTTGATGACCTGTCATACTTACTTTACATTGATGAAATGTGAATTGTCCTTACATATCATCCTTACTTTACATTGATGAAATGTGAATTGTCCTTACATATCATCCTTACTTTACATTGATGAAATGTGAATTGTCCTTACATATCATCCTTACTTTACATTGATGAATGTGAATTGTCCTTAAATATCATCCTTACTTTACATTGATGAATGTGAATTATCCTTACATATCATCCTTAGGTGTTAATGAGACTAGTCTCTCACATTATAATACCTTCATTCGTGAGTATTCTTTTAACATAGTCACTTAGGTGTAAATAAGACTTGTCTCACTTTCTTTAACACCCCATTCTGGTCACTTACTTAATTTAGATCCCTTTAATTATGTTATAACTCATGTTACTTCTTTACATTAGTGTAGTAGCTTAATTTCATCGTTTATGGACGATGATCACTTCTTTCAATGAGTTACATATGTTCATTGTTCATTCTTTTAGAGAATGTTGGGAGTTGTCCCAATGAATGGTATGCCCTTGGTTATGGATTCATTGAATTACTTTAGAAGTGCTTATAATATCATTTGATATTCTAACTACAGAAGATTGACATATGATTAGTATTGGCCTCAACATTTGTGATGTTAAACTACATAACCATTTTTGTTGGTATAGACCAATTTTACGTATGTTCATATTTAAATTGAATATGTATGAACCTTTAGCCAATCTTTAAATCATTTACATAAGATCCTAGCCATTAGCATGTATTCATTTTGATAAAGTAGTGTTAGCCAATTTTATTGGCATCAGATAGTCAATTCATTCAAGATGTGATTTCATAGTTGTCTTTTAAGACAATCTTAATTCATGACTTTAGGGTAACGTTTTTAAGACATATTGGACGTCATCATACTAAAAGTTTATGACTATAACATCTTCATAACGTCACAATCATAGAATACAACATTCGGACAAACACATCAACACTCAAACGATTACGGTTGTAACTAACACATCGTCGATTCATGATTCACGTTTTAAGCACTTAACTTTATAAGATGACAACTTCATAGGTTAATCAACATTCATAATTCAAGAACATTATACATAAGATAAGCCAGCACCAGATACCAACAACATGATCTCTAAGCTATTCAACATAGAATAGAAAAGGATACTAGGGACAAGGAGTTCGACGAGAACACGAGAACAACCCTAGTTTTCAAGATCTTTGAATCGTTGGAAAGAAAGTTCTCTTGGAAAAAGAAGTCAAGGAGAGAAACCCATACCTTATGTAGATTTGAATCTACGATGATCACCCTAACGAAATCCTTCAAAACACTTGAAATCGCCCAAGAAAAGCCTCTAGCGTTCTTATGTTTTGCGGTTTGCGTTCTACTGCCTTAGCGTCGTGAGTTCTCAAGATTTGATCATGAATTCTAGGTTGAGGAACTGATCTTGAATTATAAAACTTAAGACTTAATTAACTTAATTAAATAACTAATTAGTTAATTACTGAAACGCCCCTCCTAAGTTGACTAGACATAGGAGAACCATTGACTTAGCCAATTCCGAAAATTGGCTAAGTGTCACGGCTTGACCAAGGCTCTAAGTTACTTAATTAGTCTGATTAATTAATTAATAAGGGACCTAGGGAAATTACCAAGAAACCCCTAAGACACTAGGACCACAAAAGACAACTTTGGACCATCCTAGGTTAGGTACTAGGTTGTCCCTAAGTTAGTTAAGTTAGTTAGGTGTCACCCGACTAGGTCTTAGGTTGTCGGGTCCATTGGCTGGTTATTCTTGATTGATCCTAGCTTAGTTAGCTAGTTGGTTAGGTTATTTAGGATGTATATTTGGTTAGGAGAGTGGACCCCACATGGTCGGAACCGTGCACGCGTGTCCCTAACCGCCTAACCGAAAAAGGTTGGCTGTCGCGTAGTCCCCCTCTCGGCCGGTTATCCCATGTGCTTGCACATGGGTTTGTTGCACTTTCCTAACTAAGTTATCTTGATGTCTCATTTGGTAATGCTCACTTATTGTCCCAAGGACCCTCACCATGTCCTTGGGCACTGCTTAATCTACATGATCATTTTAATTGATCATGTGCCATGGTATCTAGGCTTGACACTTGGATGCCTCATACCTTTTGTGTTAGTATTACAAAACATGATTTTTAGCTTAGGGTCTTCCTTGCAGGTACATTTCTTGGTCAATGAATCTTGGATTGGGGTATGGCAACCCAAAAAGTATATTTCATATTCGTATATAGAAAATTGGCTAATATATCTTAGCCAATTTTCTATACTATGCCCAATATTTCTCAATATTGTGCATTGGGGTGCCTATGTACCCCAAATAGGCTTTATTAAGGACACACTGGGCTCTTTATTATATGATTTTACGGAATGTTACATTATCCCCCCCTTAGGAACATTCATCCTCGAATAACACTTACACATTATTTAAACAAAGAGGGTGATTTTCGAAAGTTACTTTATCATACTTAAACTTTTCTCTTTTGTGAATATCTGATTCACACTCATTTGGATGATGCATAACATTCAAGCTTATCTGAAGCTTTATATTTGAGATTGAGGAATTTCCTTCTCAATCACACTTAACTTAATGAACATCACAACTCATGCAATACAAAAATCATGTCTATGCTACACAAAAACATCAACATGAAATGCAAACATGACTTAATTTTAACTCACATAGTGCTATTATAAGACTTATGATTAGTGACCTATCACACCAAATCGACTAAAGCACTTAAACTTAGAATTTCCTTAAACATAAACCAGACTTAGGAAGAGAATATCTAACCTTAAGAACTGAACAAAATGAGGGTAGTAGGATCTCATATCAGCCTCGGCCTCCCACGTTGCTCCCTCAACAAGATGGTTACGCCATAGGAATTTCACGGTAGCAACCTCCTTGTTCCTCAGCCGCTTCACTTGGCGATCTAAAATTTCGACTGGAACCACTTCATAAGAAAGGTTCTCATAAACTCCTAACCCCTCAACAGGTAGGATGGATGCTGGATCGCCTAGACATTTCTTATGCATAGAAACGTGAAACACTGGATGAACAGAAGCCAAGTCTTTAGGTAATTTCAGCTCATATGCAACGTTTCCCACTCGCTGCAACATCTCATAAGGACCTATATACCTCGGACTCAACTTGCCTTTCTTACAAAAACTTATCACCCCTTTCATGGGTGATATCCTCAGGTTGACTTGATCACCCACCTCAAACTCAAGAGCTCTCTTTCGGTTATCTGTATAGGATTTCTAACGATTGTAAGCAGTATCCAATCTATCCCTAATCATCTTCACCTTCTACACTTCTCATGCACGATCTGAAGACCAAGGATAGACGATTCTCCTACTTCGAACCAGTTAATCGGAGATCTACATCTTCGTCCATATAATGCTTCGAAAGGTGCCATTCCAATACTGGAATGGTAGCTATTATTGTAAGAGAACTCTATCAGCGGCAATTGATCATCCCAACTCCCTTTGAAGTCAATAATACATGATCTCAACATGTCTTCAAGGGTCTGGATGGTACGATCTGCTTGCCCATCTGTCTGCGGATGGAAAGAAGTACTAAGCTTCACCTGTGTACCCAAACTTTTCTTGAAATATTTCCAAAAATGAGAAGTGAATTGAGCCCCTCTGTCCGAAATAATAGATAGAGGAATCCCATGCCATCTCACTATCTCATCCATATAAAGCTTGGCATAGTCTTCGTCCTTGAATGTAGACTTCACAGGTATGAAGTGAGCGGACTTGGTCATTCTGTGAATAATAACCCAAATGGAATCATGTAGTTTCCTAGTCTTTGGCAGACCAACCACAAAATCCATGTTGATAGCCTCCCACTTCCACGTTGGGATCTCAATTGTCTGAGTGAGGCCTCTAGGCTTAAGGTGTTCGGCCTTAACCTCTTGGCAGTTCGGACACTCCTCCACGAACTTAGAGATATCCCTCTTCATGCCTTCCCACCAATAGACATCTTTAAGGCCTTGGTACATTTTGGTGGCACCTAATTGAATGTAATATCGGGAACCATGAGCTTCTAACAAAATAATTGTCCTCAAATCATTCACATTGGGCACACATAATATGTTCGGATATCTTAGTACGCCATCTCCACCTAACGAGAATGATTCATTCAACTTACTTAATATCGAGTCTTTCAACTCCATGAGTACTGGGTCAAGGTGTTGATTGTCTTTAACATCTACAACAAATGTGGATTCGGAACTTGAGTGAACCGAAACACCCGCACTTGGTGTGTCTGTTAGCCGTACACCCAATCTTGCCAATTGGTGCACCTCTTTAACCAACTCCTTCTTCTCATCATCAATATGTGAAACGCTGCCCATGCTCAGTATGCTCAATGCATCGGCCACAACATTGGCCTTACCTGGGTGATAGTACACACTCATGTCATAATCCTTGAGAAGTTCTAGCCATCTCCTCTGATGAAGATTCAACTCCCTCTGCGTGAACACATAGTGAAGACTCTTATGGTCAGTATACACATCAACTGTACACCATATAAATAATGTCTCCACATCTTCAATGCAAAGACAACCGCAGCTAGTTCAAGATCGTGAGTAGAGTAGTTCTTTTAGTGGATTTTCAATTGTACTGATTTGTATGCAATCACCTTACCATTCTGCATGAGAACACATCCCAAACCTACTCGGGAAGCATCACAATATACCATGTACCCCTCACCACTTCTCGGTAATTTCAACACTGGGCCAAAGTGAGTCGGTCCTTGAGTTCTTGAAAACTCTTTTCACATTTGTCGGACCACTCAAACTTCGTCTTCTTCTTTGTCAATGCGGTCAATGGTGCAGCAATAGTGGAAAACCCTTCCACAAACCTGTGATAATAATTGGCTAACCCAAAAAACTCTGAATATCTATAGGAGTAAGGGGTCTCGGCCAATTCTTCACCGCCTCGACCTTATTAGGATCAACTTCAACACCTTGGTCGGTCACAACATGACCAAGAAAGGTCACTGATCTCAACCAGAATTCACATTTGCTGAATTTTGCATACAACTGATATTCTCTGAGTACTTGCAATGTCTTTCTTAAGTGTACCTCATACTCTTCTTTAGATTTAGAGTATATGAGAATGTTATCTATGAATACTATGACGAAGGAATCAAGGTACTTACGGAAGACCTTATTCATAAGGTCCATAAACGCGGCTGGTGCGTTAGTGAGACAGAATGACATGACTAGAAACTCATAGTGCCCATATTTGGTATGAAAAGCGGTCTTAGGGACATCTTTTCGCCTCACTCTAAGCTGATGGTATCCTGACCGAAGGTCTATCTTGGAAAAGAAACTTGAACCTTGGAGTTGGTCAAACAGATCATCGATTCTGGGAAAAGGATACTTATTCTTTATAGTGAATTTGTTGAGTTGCCGATAATTGATGCACATTCTAAGGGTTCCATCCTTTTTCTTTACAAACAACACAGGAAAACCCCATGGGGATATTCTAGGCCGGATGAAGCCCCTATCAAGTAGATCTTTTAACTGCAACTTCAACTCTTTGAGTTCAGCTGGTGCCATCCTATACGGGGGAATAGAAATTGGCTTAGTGTTGGGATCTAAATCAAAACCAAAGTCAATCTCACGTTCAGGAGGGACTCCTGGTAAATCCTCCGGAAAGACATTTGGGAACTCATTCACTATTGGCACATAAACTATGGAAGGGACTTCTTGATCTAAGTCATTGACTCTAACTAAGTGATATAAATACCCCTTAGCTCTCATCTTATTGTTCTCTAAGTTTGAAATAATTTGGTCGACTGGACTTGAACCACGCCCTTCCCATTCCAGTTCTAACTCATTTGGAAACTGAAACCTCACTACCCTGTTTCGACAGTCTATTGTGGCATAACACTTGTGAAGCCAATCCATACCCAAGATTATGTCAAAATCGAGCATGGATAACTCCACTAGATCAGCGTGAGTGACTGTATGAAGGACCTGAATTGGGCAATTTTTGTTCACTTTCTCAGCTCTAATGCCGTCCCCTGTGGGAGTACTTACTAAAATTGGATCATGCAAGATTTCAGGAAGCACATAAAATCTACTAGCTATCAATGGAGTGAAAATTATAGAGTGGATCCTGGATCTAACAATGTATACATAGGGAAAGTAAAGACATGCAACGTACCCGTGACTACATCAGCTGACTTCTCTTGCTCTTCTCTACCTTTCAGTGCATAGAACTAGTTCATCTTGGGAGGTTCGGCTGTAGCATTTGCATTCGGCCGAGGCTGAGCATTTACCTTTGCTTGATTACTCACTTGAGGATAGTCTCGAACCATGTGTCCACTTTTGCCGTACCCGAAACAGGTGTTAGTACCTACCAAACATTCACCTCCATGCAAACGCCCGCACTTACCACAAGGCCTGTAAGTTCGCTGGACGATACAGTCATTGCCCTTTCTGGGGACAAAATTATTCACCTTAGATCTTGAATTATCTGAAGGAGCGGAGTTACCTGAGTGCCTCTTAAACTTAGGCCTATTTTGGACTCCAAATGAGCTCCTACCTGAGCTCGAACTAGGCTGGTCCGCGGACTTCGGTTTCTTGCCTTTGTGAACCTTTCTCGTATGGCGACTCTCCTCCGCTTGTTGAGCATGCACCATCAACCTAACTATATCCATATTGTCATGCAGCATGGCTACCCGACAATCTTCTACCATATCTTAGATAGGCCAGTAACGAATCTGCTCATCTCATCCCTGCTATTTGCCACCAGAGAAGAATCATACTTTGACAATTTCACAAATTTCAAGGAATACTCCTTGACAGACATACCTCCTTGTATTAGGTTGATAAACTCTTCAATCTTGGCTTCTCTTTGCTCCCTTGGGAAGAACCTCTTCAGAAAGGTAGTCTTGAGAACATCCCAAGTGATGGGAACAACTCCTCTAGCTTGGCCATCAGCCCACATCCGGTACCAAACCTGTGCCACATCATTGAGTGGATATGCAGTCAACTCAGCCTTCGCCTCCTTATTAACTTACATGGCACACAGAATCTTGTGAACCTCATCTACAAACTCCTGAGGATCCTCGCTGGCCTTGAACCCATAGTACACTAGGGATTCATCCTGGTGAAGTCCCTCAGCCTGCTAGCCATGGTACTAGCATGTGGGTTCTCTCTGTGATCACCCTCTCTCGCGGCTTGAGCCGTGATGGCTTGAGCCTGAGTCGTTATGGCCTGTGCCATCTGGAGTAAAGCATTCCTCACTTGACCATCCGTCAACCCCTTTGGGTTGACAGGCACCTTTTCAGCAGCAGTTGGGGCTTGAGGAGGAGCTTGATTCCCTTCCACAATTGCTTCCTCAACTCTTCTCGCGGCATTCCTCCTTGTCTTCATGTTCTACACGTATACACAAGAAGAGAGTTAGATCCTCAAAATGACATAAAGTGTCACAACTCTACATGGCACGATAAAGAGTAGAAGAAGGGAGAATTTCCTATCATTGCGTAGTCTCTAAGTCACGATTGTGGCGCGCATCACAACCATAAGCTAGAAACTAAGTAACTTGGTTGTGTTGAGCTTTAGATCCTAGGTAATTTAACCTCATGCTCTGATACCAAGTTTGTCACGACCCAGATTCTTGAATCCGAATCGCCACCGGCGTCGTTGACCTCTCAGAGGTCGCAGACAAGCCTCATCTTGCATTCATCATATTCATCTAGTTAAATTTGCGGAAAATATAAAACTTTTTATATGTATGAAGTTTACTTAGACTACATATAGTCATTACATATTTACATCATATACTAAGCTCAACATAAGAGAACAACCATCTATCATAAAGAATCAATTCAAAACTGAAGATGAATATATCATAAATAGTTTGCCAAACACGGCCTTATTACAAAGCCTCAAAATGAAAGTACCAAAGAAACGCTAGGGACAACATCACTAGATATGTCTAAAACTAAGGCTAGACTAAAACTGTAGCATTCTCGAAATCAAGAGGACCTACCAAATGGTCTGAAGAAAACGCTGAAGTCCAAACCGCTACAAGTGTCGTCAATCTGCTTTCTGACCTGCACCTATAAACATAGTAAATAGTAAGGGTTTAGTACACAATTTGTACTAAGTATGGGTGTATGCACACATACACATAAAGCTATGCATGATCAATGAAAGCTCTTCCTAATCAACATGTAATTTCCTAATTCATTAGTTGTGAATTATGGTATGAATATGATGTATTTTAATGCATTCAAAGCACACAACTCATTTTCTATATGATAACAAGACATTAGTATCATGAACATAATTTTAGAACAACTCGAGCGAAGATTTGAAAATCTGATCTCCCTAACCCGAGAGCTCCCTTTTTGACACTTATATTATTTTTCAGTGTTTTTCTTCTTCTTGTTGTGTAGTTCAATAATTCTTTTGGTCCTATGTTTTACTTACAAGTGCAATGATTCATTGTAGTCCCATGCCCACAATGAATCGATGTAAGTAATCCAAGGACTAATGAATGATTTCACTATCTTAGAATGAGTCATTCATTACTTTATATATTCATTAACATCTCATAAGCCAGTCTCTATTGATCATGCCATTTATTTCATTATTTTTATGTTAGGGAAGTTATAAGGTATTTTGTTAACATTATGTTTCTACTTCCCTTTATTGGCATCATATAAGAAGTCATTATAAGCCAATCCTATTTGGCTTTGCCCATTATTTGCTGAAACTACATGAGTTTTATATTGGCAATTGACATTCTTAAGCTCTTCTTCATTGCTCACTTTGAACATACTTTCTATCATCATCATTAATTCTCACTTTCATAGAGACATCATAGGAAATAAGATCATGAGAGCTAACATGAAATCCAGTGTCTCCCCCACACTGAAAAGAGGTGATTCACCCGTTAAATTGAATCTAGACCATGTGAGCTACTCATGGAATCCAGTGTATGTCCCACACCAAAAAGGGTTAATCCCCGGCTAAGGCGAATCCATCTGAAGTGTTCACTCCACACCGAAAAGGAGTGGCTCATGGCTATAGTGAACTAAGAACATATTGTGAGCATTAACCGAAATAGATCATGTGAGCTAAACATGAAATCCAGTGTCTGCCCCACACCAAAAATGGGTGGAATCACCGGCCAAGGTGAAACCGAACATGCCTAGCTCACTTATGTGGAAACCACTGGCTAGTTCCTACGTTGGCTAGACATAGTTCGAAGACTAGGGACGTAATGATACTACTTATCCACCTCGGTGGTAGCCTCGTCTCATAAGACTTACACGTGCAAGCGCATGCTCATTACTAGTCTATCGGTGCTGTGCTCACTTTCATTATCTTCTTTATATATTAGGGTTGACTCAAGTATTATGGAAGCTTACTTCTAGATTGAGATTTACTTACTCTTTTGATGACTTGTCATCCTTACTTTACATTGATGAAATGTGAATTGTCCTTACATATCATCCTTACTTTACATTGATGAAATGTGAATTGTCCTTACATAACATCCTTACTTTACATTGATGAATGTGAATTATCCTTACATATAATCCTTACTTTACATTGATGAATGTTAATTGTCCTTACATATCATCCTTAGGTGTTAATGAGACTAGTCTCACACATTCTAACACCTTCATTCGTGAGTATTCTTTTAACATAGTAACTTAGGTGTAAGTAAGACTTGTATCACTTTCTTTAACACCCAATTATGGTCACTTACTTAATTTAGACTCCTTTAATTATGTTATAACTCACGTTGCTTCTTACTTTAGTGTAGTAGCTTCATTTCATCGATTATGGACGATGAGCACTTCTTTCAATGAGTTACATATGTTCATAGTTCATTCTTTTAGAGAATGTTGGGAGTTGTCCCAATGAATGGCATGCCCTTGGTTATAGATTTATTGAATTACTTTAGAAGTGCTTATAATATCATTTGATATTCTAACTACACAAGATTGACATATGATTAGTATTGGCCTCAACATTTGGGATGTTAAACTACATAACCATTTTTGTTGGTATAGACCAATTTTACGTATGTTCATATTTAAATTGAATATGTATGAACCTTTAGCCAATCTTTCAATCATTTACATAAGCTCCGAGCCATTAGCATGTATTCGTTTTGACAAAGTAGTGTTAGCCAATTTTATTGGCATCAAATAGTGAATTGATTCAAGATGTGATTTCATACTTGTCTTTTAAGCCAATCTTAGTTCATGACTTTAGGGTAACGTTTTAAAGACATATTGGACATCATCATATTAACGTTTGATGACTATAACATCTTCATAACGTCACAATCAGAACAATACAACATTCGGACTAACACATCAACACTCAAACGATTATGGTTGTAACTAACACATCGTCGATTCATGATTCACGTTTTAAGCACTTAACTTTATACGATCACAACTTCATAGGTTAATCGACATTCATAATTCAAGAAAATTACACATAAGATCAGCCAACACCACATACCAACAACATGATCTCTAAGCTATTCAACATAGAATCGAGAAGGATACTAGGGACAAGGAGTTCGACGAGAACACGGGAACAACCCTAGTTTTCAAGATCTTTGAATCATTGGAAAGAAAGTTCTCTTGGAGAAAGAAGTCCATGAGAGAAACCCATACCTTATGTAGATTCGAATCTATGACGATCACCCTAACGAAATCCTTGAAAACACTTGAAATCGCCCAAGAAAAGCCTCTAGCGTTCTTAGGTTTTGCGGTTTTCATTCTACTGCCTTAGCGTTGTGAGTTCTCAAGATTTGATCGTGAATTCTATGTTTAGGAACTGATCATGAATTATAAAACTTAAGACTTAATTAACTTAATTAAATAACTATTAGTTAATTACTAAAACGGCCCTCCTAAATTGACTAGACATAGGAGAACCATTGAATTAGCCAATTCCGAAAATTGGCTAAGTGTCACGTCTTGACCAAGGCTCTAAGTTACTTAATTAGTATGCTTAATTGAATAAATAAGGGACCTAGGAAAATTACCAAGACACCCCTAAGTCACTAGGACCACAACTAACAACTTTGGACCATCCTGGGTTAGGTACTAGGTTGTCCAAAAGTTAGTTAAGTTAGTTAGGTATCACCCGACTAGGTCTTAGGTTGTCGGGTCCATTGGCTGGTTATTTTTTATTGATCCTAGGTTAGCTAGATAGTTGGTTAGGTTATTTAGGATGTAGATTTGGTTAGGAGAATGGACCCCACATGGCCAAACCCGTTCACACGTGTCCCTAACTGCCTAACCAAAAGGGGTTGGCTATCGCGTGGTCCCCCTCTCAGCCTGTTAGCCCATGTGCTTGCACATGGGTTTGTTGCACTTTCCTAACTAAGTTATCTTGATGGCTCATTTGGGAATGCTCACTTATTCTCCCAAGGACCCTTACCATGTCCTTGGGCACTACTTAATCTACATGATCATTTTAATTGATCATGTGCCATGGTATGTAGTCTTGACACTTGGATTCCTCATACCTTTTGTGTTAGTATTACGAAACATGATTTTTATCTTAGGGTCTTCCTTGCAGGTACATTTCTTGGTCAATGAATCTTAGATTGGTGTATGGCAACCCAAAAAGTATATTTCATATTCGTATGTAGAAAATTGGCTAATATCTCTTAGCCAATTTTTCTATACTATGCCCAATATTTCTCAATATTGGGCATTGGGGTGCCTATGTACCCCTAATAGGCTTTCGTAAGGACACACTGGGCTCTTCATTAGACATATGATTTTCCAGAATATTACATAGACCCTTCGTATAAGAAGATTACTTAGTCTTCTACTTTTATTTCACATAGATATATATATATAAGATAGAATTAGAGTTATAAAATCCATCTCATATCATAATCATCTAGAATGACAATATCAAATGGGCATAACTCTACAACAACAAAAGTAAGCCACATATAGGCTTTATAAAACTTGTATTCAAATAAAAAGATAGAGTCAACATAAGTGTCTTAATATCTAAGAAAATCCATAGGTAGAATATCGGCATCATCCCTTGGAAAATCAGGACCTAGCACATGGATGATAAGAGTATCCAAGCCTCCTTCTCAATCGCCTCGAACCAAACCTCAACGACCGGAACCTAAATTTTTTGGGAAAAAGGGAGAAAATGAGGTTATTACGCCACATGTACTAAGTATGAGACCATATGCACATATAACAACCAAACATGCTAAAAAGGGACATTTAGTGAAATCATGCCATTTTACCTCTTTATGCACAATCAACAAGCTATACAAATCATTTAGTCATGTTCAATAATATCAAGAAACTACATGTATATCACATACTTGAACCCATATACCCATATAACCAAATCATCAAGTAATCATTTCACAAGCATGAATAAAAGTTTATCATATAAATAGTAAAGCAAGACAACCAATCATAATCCTTATAAAGTGATACGCTCAAATTACACTTCCCTATAGAAGTATAAGCGGTCGTATCAAGTAAAGAACCCAAATGTTAGGTTGAGGTCGATCTCACGAGGAAAATGATTTAGACTTAACTTTAATCTACAATTACTGCTATTTAGTCAAGTCCTTTCAGAAAACAAACAATTTAAGGGGGGATTTTGTGTAACAAAAGTATTTAATTAATTCTACGTAAACAAGTAGCAAGTTCAAATATTTGATGTTTATCAAGTGATGAGAGGAACTAGGGTGTAAGTGTTCCCCATAGGTTCATAACGCAATAACCCTATCTATAACAACTCTTTCCTAGTATCTTACATGCAAAGTGGTAAGTTATGTATCCCTAATTCCTTGGTACGGCAACTAGAGAATTTCAGTCCGCACCTTGGTCCCACTACGTGTATATACTTTACTAAACCTTACCTTTTACCTTATATTAAGCATCATATTCAATGTATGGCTAAGTTACTACTTCGCCCCAATTGAAACTAGCCTATTAGATAGTATATACTAAATCTACGTTGATAATTCTTTTCTTATTATCTACCTCCTTGGTCCGGTAAGTAGCAACAAGGCGAGTTCTAACGTTGGCCACTGTTAAAAAGACTTCTAAACGAAAAAATTGTCAATAC
Source organism: Solanum sitiens (assembly GCA_016801875.1). Taxonomy (NCBI): domain Eukaryota; kingdom Viridiplantae; phylum Streptophyta; class Magnoliopsida; order Solanales; family Solanaceae; genus Solanum; species Solanum sitiens. The sequence goes on along the minus strand of JABWTJ010000088.1, from coordinate 1,485,442 downwards.
ATGCAAGAAACGATTCTAGAATTGTTATTTTAGCTAGTTTTACTTTGTTAATTACCCATGGTTCCCACAACCCTAGTTGTGAATTTAGTTACCCATGTTAAGAATTACACAATTCATATTTATTAAACAAGAAATCATATACTTACTTTAACAAGTTGAAGAAAACCCAGAAAATACCACTTGAATTAATGAATATATTGTAACAAATGATTCCGGAAAGTATAAGTATTTTCCAAAACCCAATTTTTTCTTCCAATAACACAAGTCTCAAAAACAATAAAAGATTCTAACCTCAAAAACGAGGTTTTTATTCCTATCTATAATAATAAAATCCTAAAAATAAAAGGAGTTCTATTTAAGGAAAAATCTGTCCAAAACGCGTCTGCCGTTGACGACCCCACTAACGGTCCGTCGATGGAACGACGGACCGTCGACGCCTTCGTCGGTCCATACTTGAACTCTTTTTCAGCTGCCATTTTCTTTAATCATTCTGTTACCATCGATGGACCCCATCGACGGTCCATCAATGGCCTTTCGGTCTGTTGATGGACTCCGTTGCTCCACACTTAGAATCTTTTTCAACTCGGGTACTGGACTACATTCTATTAACACCAACGGTTTGCCAGGATGGTCTATCGATGAGTCGACGGACCGTCAACCCTTCCATAGCCCCACACTTAGTCAGAATTCCCCGATCTTTCTTCAGCAGCCTAAATCTTTAGTCGACGGTTACCACCTACGGACCGTCGATGGCTCCGTAGATCACCACTTTTGCACTGATTTCAGCACAGTCTTCTACGTTTCCATTTTGGACAGTTTTCCTGCAAACAAAGATAAAAATACATTAAAACTACTACAAAGAGGCCTTAGACACACACTAAACTTAAGGAAAAAGCATTGGATGTACCGTAAAACCACGGTACATCAACACCCTCAACTTAAATTCGTTGTTTGTCCTCAAGCGACGCACTATGACTCACCACAACACCTTTTTAAAAAGTATCCTTATTTTAGCTTTCGTAATCAGCTGGCTATCAATCCTGATTATTTTCATTATGTTCATGCATGATATCACTATTAGGCTCGCTCATGTGGATCAGACCATGACACAGACTCACCATGCACCGACACCTGTACTCTTTTATCTCTCACCAAGGCGACAACTTTCCAGTATTGCAACTAGTGTCCTAACTTCAAAAACAATATCCTCCTTCTTCACACAGTGATTTCAGTTTGAGTATAAGGATTATTTTTCAACACTCACTCTTAGAACAACTTCTCACCTCATTGATACTTGTCTCTATAGGCTTGCCCATATTTGCACCGCTTTAAGTTCACCATATTAGACTTTCACGATCACGATAGGACTTTCTTAGCTTGTAACGTAGGATCAGGGACAGGTAGGGTATATTTGGATACATTTTAGTGACTTGTTGCCCTCCTTGACATAATGGCTAAGCGTTCTACCTTTTCATCATTTATTACGCCCTACTCTTCATATTCTTATATTATTTGCCTTGCTTTTCTCCTTTCTTTCTCCTTTTGTGTAAATGACTCTTCTTTCATTTTTTTTTATTTTCAATTGTTCAAATTTGTCACTTGATTTCAACTTTGCTTGAATCACTTTTCTTTTCTTCTTTCTCTTTAACTCTTTCAACCCCACTTTCCGGAATATTCCTCATAATATCCACCCTCAACTCATGGCTTTGCCATGAGTTAAGGTACAGAATACCCAAATTTGGGTCAGGGCCAAGATGAGATTAGTTTCTGCATTAGCCACCCTCAACTTATGCTTTTGGCATAAGCAAAGGTGCACATGTCCAATGAGGGACCATGGCCACACATTATACCCAGAAAAGATAAGTTGGGGTAGAAAAGAAAGGTCCATTTTAAGCTCAAATCATTTGGATCAAGAAGGGATTAATTTCATTTGGTTTTCTTTTATTTAGGCTAAAGATTGACTATCTTGAACAAGGGCCTATGATCCTTTCCTAATTTTCTAACACAGATTACTTTTAGCAGGACTAACCGGGCAAGTTCGAGCTCAGTACCAACGGTGGACTATTCAACTTTCCTCACACTCTATTAACACCTCATTACCCTAGCAGATTATCAGACACCTAGTTGGAGCTTTAGATTGAGGGTCATGCAGTGGTGTATCTCTATGTCATGCTTAGAGCCACACATTCATCATTCACTATGCCTAATCATGTAAGCATTTTATTTAAAACAGGATATCATTTTATTTAGCCATCATGCTTCAGATTTCATGTCTATACTATGTACAAGATACTAACGTGCCGGTTCAAAAGTAAAATAACCAGTCTCTTGGGGAAAAAGAACACAGGCAAGAAAACCCCAAGAGAGGATCGTGAGTTGGGCTACTCAGACTTCACCCTAGCACTCACTTTCCATTTACCCCAGCCCAAACAAAAAAAAATGCAATTGTCCCCAATGCATAAGAAAAGCAACACAATGTGGTAGATGAAGCAAACCTGAGGTGCATAGCGCCGACGATCAACAAGCTAGCGGGTCTGGTTTCTCGGAACCCGCTCCCTCTATAGTAGGGACACCATCAGTAGTGTCCGCTACAATATCAGCACCCTCAGTAGTGCTCCTCTCAACATCAGCAATCCTGGAGCTAGACGCCCCAACAGCCACCTCCTGATCCCTGATCTGTCGGGCCTCCTCATCAATCAGCGAGGCTCTCCTCGCAGTCTCTAACTCAAGACGCTCTCTCTTCCTAGCTCGAGTCTCATAATACTCTCTACATCTGTGCCTCTTGGTATGCTAACGCGGCGGAGGCGGTGGCACAGCAGTGGTCTGGAAATGTGCAGCAAGCACCGTATCCTCAGCAGGCTCCGCAGATGGGGCCTCAGACTCGGGCACCCGGGCCTCAAGAATGGCATCCATATCTGCCCTCAGACTCGCCACAGCAGCCTAGAGAGTCATCAAATCTACAGTAGGGGCTGGTCGGGCGAGCACCCTCAACTGAAAGGCATCAAGGCGCTGTTGGACCGCAAGAATCCTCCGCTTAGTCTGCTAGGCCATCTTCCTCTCGATCCGCTCCTCTGCCTCAGCAATGGACTTCTGCATCCAAGGCTGGATATGATGCAGAAGTGTGGCCATTTGGTCCTCTAACTTCTGGACCCTAGCGATCGGGACCAGTGCTGCAGATAGGGTGGAGCGGGAGGAGCTCAAAGCTGTGCTAGTACCCGGGATAGACTCAACCGTGGTGGTGTTGGTAGGCTGTGATGTAGCCTGATCATCCCCTAGGGCTTGCTCTACCGTGTGTGCTAAGTTCTCACCAAGCGGCTGCACCTCTGCTCTGGGCCCTCTATTGGGAGCCAGCTCATTGGCCTTATCCCGAATGAGACCGATATAAACTATGCCATTTGGGGTCTTTAGAACATCAATGTGCCACATGGGTACTCCAGCAGACCTACACAACTCGAAAATCATGCTTGGGAAAGGGTAAGTAGTGGTGGCCTTAAAGGACCTCTCATGAATGACTGCCAGCAATAGCCACACGAAATACACCTCGAATCCCGCAACCATAGCAGCTATCAGTACTACTCTATCCCATGTAACAATGTTGTCAGCAGCAGTGGGGGATAGGCAGTGACAGACCAATAGCTAGAGGAATTTGGCCGCGAATGTGAGGTTGGCCTTCTTTATTCCGCCTCTGGGCTCCAGCACCCAATTAGCACCCTCACCATCCACGGAGACGTTATGGGCTATCCATCGCTTGATGGTCTTTCTCACCACCATATCACGCTGGAAACGGCCGTCATTTATCAGCTTCCACCGGTAGTCAAACTCGGAGGTGAGGGGGGCCCTGGTGGCTGACATAAACACCATATAAGAACCTGCGAATGGTGGGCAAGGAGATATCCACCCGCTTGCTGCGGACACGAACATACTCAAGTGGTGCGTGTTTGGCGGGGTTAGCCTGCTTGTCCAAACAAGCCCTGATACTCGCCACATAAAATGCGTAGAACTCTCGCACCACCTCCTCGCTGTAACGGCCCAAGCTCCTAGCCGTCCACTCTAGCCAATGGCAGGTGAAGAGGTCATGTGTAGCTGGCATCGTGGGAAGACTCCCGATAAGAACTCGCCGCTCGACTGTCAGATTCCGAGTCATAACCCCCTTGTCGTTGAGCAGCTTTGCATCCCTGTATATTTGGTATAGGCCCTCGACACACCACCGATTAGGCTGATCAGCAACCGGTGCGGGGACATCGGTCAGGGGTGCTGCAGTAGAATCCACACTGTTAACCTCATCAGATGAGGCAGAGTGGACCGATGTAGGTGGAGCAGTGGCACCATGTGAAGATGACGCTTCCTCAGACCCAAAAGCCTCCGCAAAGCCAGACCCTCCCTCAGAAACTGCAGCAGACCCAGACGGTGTGCCGGTCAGTGTGCGCTCCTCATCAGACTGGGAGGCAGTGACTACGCCGGACGCCACCTTCGTGGGCATGACTCGGGTGGTCCTAGCAGCACGTGTAGGTGTACGGGTGCCTGGTGGCACATATTCTGGGTCACGATCATCGTCTGAGCCTATCACCATCCGGCGTGACGGGGCCACGAACTTTGATCGTCCTCTAGAGTAGACTACGTCAAGGTTGGGCGCCATTTGTTCCTGCAAGGAGAGGTTATTAGTACCAATTTAAGCCTACAACACACTCAAAAGAATCAAATACCAAAGGGGAAACACAAAACAGAGTGGTAGTGCAGAACTGCAGAACTAACTGACGGACACTGCCGACGGTCCGTTGATGGAATTACGGTCCGTCAGTGGTGTCAGTCGGTGGACACTTATTAAAAAAAAATTTAAAATTTCTAAAACACAGGTTCTGCTAGAGACGACGGAAGTGTAGGAAGGTCAGTCGATGAAACGACGGACCGTCGACCTAGGCCGTCATTGGACACTTAGAAAAAAAATTTGGATTTTCAGAAACATAGGTTCTGTTAGAGACGACGGAAGTATAGGACGGTCCATCGACAAAATGACGGAGCATCGACCTAGACCGTCATTCGACACTTAGGAAAATTAGAGAGACCCTTGGAAAACAGGATTCTGTTACAGGCGACGGATGTGCAGGATGATCCGTCGATCAGTCGACGGACCGTCAACCACATCCGTCGTTCTAGAGTTACACAAATTTGCGGAGTAGACATCGACGGACCCCATCGACGGTTCATCGATTGACCGATGGTCTATCGATCGGGGTCACATACTATAGGTTAGAGACAACCATTGTTAGTCCCCCCGAATAGCAATTTGCAATCAAAACAAGACACAAGAATTTCATATAGCATGTAACACACCATTTCGTCATTCCTAGGGCTTCAATTAGTGCAATTTTACTCTTATATTCTCGAATACTCAACAAGCCCTAAGTCAAAAAACTATTCAACTTACTAGCACAGTTCATTGAGACAAAAACACTCCCGACCTAGTTGCTTGCCATCATTCTAAGGGACTAAGGACCCCAATTTTATAGTTTAAACATGTAATTTCGTCCCGAAGTCAAGACCCACATATGAACATTATGAGTTCCAAACAAAGAACATAAAATTGGAATCAGATGAGAGAGACATACCTGTGTACTGTAGTGGGGAGACTATGTGGGTGAATTCTTGCAAGTAAACAAAACCAAAAGAGCGACCTCGAACACCGACCGGAAAGAGGACAAAAGAAAATAGGAGTTTGGGGGAGAAAAACTTTAGGAATTGATGGAGATTTGGGGAAGAAGGGAGATCAGAATGTTTTAAGTGGGAGTAAATGGGTGAGTGAGTGGGGAGGTTTGAAGGCAAATGGGGAGGGAAACAGTCGGGAAAGGGATTTGAAAGGGTGGGGGTAACTGAAAAGTTTGTAAATTAATATATAGCCAGTTGGGTCAGGTCGGGTTGGTGGGTCTGAGGATCCGATGATTCCCCCTCGACTGCTCTGTTGATTGTGCCCTAACTTAGAAAAATTTATAAAATAAACCTGGGATCTACGGACCCTACCGACGATCCGTCGATGGGACGATGGTCCATCGATTGGTCCGTCGATCTGTTCACCAGACCAATTTTCTGCAGATTTCTGGTGATTTGGTCCCTGCATATTCAACACTCAATAAGATAATCTTTTTGTATTTTCTGGACACTTTTTAGACACGGACTCTAGTCTACTCTCTAGCCAACAGTTCTGAAAAGAAAGCAAAAGAAAATTCATACGTGACATTAAGTAAGAAAAATAGAAATAATGCAACTATGCCTATAAAATCACGAAATACCTATTGTTGGCTAGAGGATACATATTGAGTTGCCTCTCAATCAGCGCTTTATTTAACTTCGCGGCACGACGCAGGACTCTTGATTACTCAGACTTCATCAAGATGGTATGCCTCGATCACTTCATTCGCATTTTCAGCATGCCCTCAATAGATTTTGATTCGTTGCCCGTTCACCTTGAACCTTACACCCTCCTTATTATCCAACTCAACCGCTCCATGAGAGAAAACTTGGGTGATCAAGAATGGACCAGTCCATTTGTACTTGAGTTTGCCCGGAAGCAAGCGCAACCTAGAGTTGAACAAAAGCACCAAAGCCACTACCACAAAATCGCGCTTCTCAATCTTTTGGTCATGGTACTTCTTCATCTTTTCTTTGTAGAGGTCTGAACTTTCATATGCCTTCAAGCGAAACTCATCAAGCTCATTTAACCCGTTCAACCTTTGTTCCACTTCTTCATTCCAATCCATCTTGAGTTTCTTCATTGCCCACATGGCCTTATGCTCTAACTCAACCGGCAAGTGACAAGCCTTCCCATATACAATTTTGTATGGAGACATACCTATGGGTGTCTTGTATGCTGTCCGGTAGGCCCAAAGAGCATCATCAAGCCTTCTTGACCAATCTGTTCTACTCGCATTCACCGTTTTTGCCAGAATCTGCTTGATTTCCCTGTTTGACACCTCAACTTGCCCACTAGTCTGAGGATGGTACGGCGTGGTCACATTGTGGCGAACCCATATTTCTCCAACAACCCTTTGAACAACTTGTTGGAAAAGTGGGATCCCCCATCACTAATAATGGCCCTTGGGGTGCCAAATCTGGAAATATGTTCTTTTTCAAGAACGCGGTGACAATCTTCCCTTCATTATTTGCAAGTGCTATGGCTTCCACCCATTTTGACACATAATCAACCGCCACAAAAATATACTTCATCCCATGAGAAATCACAAAGGGGCCCATAAAGTCAATACCCCACACATCAAACAACTCAATTACAAGAATGAGATTTAAAGGGAGTTCTTTCCATCTAGAAACACCTCCATCTCTTTGGCACCTATCACATGCCTTGGCAAACTCATGAGCATCTTGGTGGATGGTTGGCCAAGAGTATCCACATTGCAAGATTTTATGGGTTGTCCGGATACCACTATGATGCCCACCCACAGGCGAGAGTGGCATGCCTCCAAAACACTCAACATCTCAACTTTCGGCACACAACGCCGAATAAGCCTATCGGCACAACTCCTATATAAATATGGCTCATCCCAAAAGAACTTTTTCACATAATGCATGAACTTTTTCCTTTGATGAAATGACAAGTCCTATGGGACGATATCACTAGCCAAGTAATTCGCAAAATCAGCGAACCACGGAATCAAGTCTTGAGAAGCGGTCAATACATGCTCATCAGGGAACGTATCATCTATTTCAGCCTTTTCGCCCAATTATCGCATAGCTTCATCCTCTAGTCAGGACAAGTGATCGGCAACTTGATTTTTGGTCCCTTTTCTATCTTTCACTTGAAAGTCAAATTCTGGCAACAGTAATACCCAACGAATCAACCTCGGTTTTGCATCCTTCTTTGCCATCAAATATCTCAAGGCAGAATGATCAGTATGACCTATAACTCTTGTTCCAAGCAAATAGGAGCGAAATTTCTCGAAAGCAAAGACCACCGCAAGGAGCTCTTATTCAGTCACAGTGTAGTTCTTTTGGGCTTCATTAAGGGATTTACTGGCATAGTAAATGGGGTGAAGGATTTTATCCCTTCTTTGACCCAAAACTACACCAAGTGCAACCCCACTAGCATCACACATCACCTCAAATGGCTTACTCCAATCCGGAGAAATAATAATGGGCGCAGACACCAATTTCTCCTTCAACTCACCAAATGCCTTAAGACAGGATTCATCAAAATAAAACTTACACTCTTTCTCAAGTAACTTGCACAGAGGATGTGCAATCTTTGAAAAATCTTTGATGAATCTCCGGTAAAAACCAGCATGCCCAAGGAAACTCCTCACACCTTTTACAGAGATGGGTGGAGGAAGTCTCTCTATCACCTCGACTTTAGCTCGATCAACCTCTATACCCTTCTCAGAGATGCGATGGCCCAATACAATACCATCTTTCACCATAAAGTGACAATTTTCCCAATTTAGCACAAGGTTGCACTCTTCACATCTCTTGAGAACTTCAGACAAGTGACTCAAACAATGACCAAATGAGTCACCAACAACAAAAAAATCATCTATAAATACCTCAATGGTGTCCTCCACCATATCGGAGAATATAGACATCATACATCTCTGAAAAGTAGCGGGTGCATTACACAACTCGAAGGGCATCCTCTTGAACGCGAATGTTCCAGAAGGTCAAGTAAAAGTGGTTTTCTCTTGATCTTCCGGTGCAATAGAGATTTGATTGTAACCTGAATAACCATCGAGAAAAAAATACCACCCCTTTCCTGCAAACCTATCTAACATTTGATCCATGAAGGGCATAGGAAAATGGTCCTTCTCAGTCCATGAATTCAATTTCCGGTAATACATACACACTCTCCATCCGGTCACCGGCCTCATCGGAACAAGCTCATTTTCTCATTAGGGTCCACAGTCATTCCCCTTTCTTGGGTACACACTGAATAGGGCATACCCAACTCCTGTCAGCGATCGGATATATGACTCCGGCATCCAACTACTTAATAATTTCCTTCTTCACTACCTCTTGCATAAGTGGATTTAAACGTCTCTGGTGCTTAATACTTGGCTTATGATCGGGAATGAGTTGGATTTTGTGTGAAAAAATACCGGGAGGGATCCCAATAATATCCGCAATAGTCCACCCATTAGCTCTCTTGAACCTCTTTAACATTTCAACCAAACACTCTACTTGTTGCACCTTCAAATCTAACGAAATAATTACCGGCAAAGTGTCATCTTTCCCCAAGAATACATACCTCAGATGAGGTGGTAGAGCCTTAAGCTCTAATTTTGGAGCCTCCTCAATAGATGGTTTTGCGGGTGGAGACTCGCGATGCATCATATCTAACTCCAATTTCTTGGGTTTGAACCGAACATCACCTCGATCAAGTTCCGCAACCAATGACCCATACTCTGCAATACCATCACTCTCAAAGTTCATAATCACTGCTGATAGTACCTCAACACCAAGACGTTCTTCTATTTTGACCTTTGACGAACTCTCAACTCTGCAGGATATCGCAGATACCGATTGGAGCTCACCACTCTTCCTCATGGACCTACAAATATTGAAAGTCACTTCTTAATTGTTTAACCGAAACTTCATCTGCCCTTTCAACATGTCAACCAGGGCGCGACCGGTAGCAAGAAATGGCCTACCAAGAATAATAGGCAGCTCAAAATCCACTTTACAGTCAAGAATCACAAAATCGACCAGAAATATGAATGACTCCACCTTCACTAACACATCATGGAGTATCCCAATAAGCCTCTTCACTGTTCGATCGGCCATCAGTAGCCGCATCGCAGTGGGCTTTGGATAACCCAAACCCAACTTTTTGTAGATGGATAGAGGCATGAGGTTTATGCTTGCCCCAAGATCAAATAATGCTTTAGCGAAGTGTAACAGCCCGATTGTACATGGAATAGTAAAAGCACCCAGATCTTCTTTCTTTTGCACTAGAGACCTTAGTATCAATAGCTCTACAGTGTTGCATCCTATCATCATCCTCAAAACTAACGGATCTCTTCTTAGTGACCATATCTTTCATTAACTTAGCGTAACCGGGCATCTGTTCAAGAGTTTCTATCAAAGGAACATTGATGGAAAGTTGTTTCAACATATTAATAAAACGTCGATATTTACCATCCTCGATCTTTTTCACCAACCTTTGCGGGAATAGTGGTGGTGGTTTTGGAATGGGAGTCACCTTTTGGGGCTTCTCTGCTTCTTTTACCGCTTCATCTACCAACTCACCACTAGCTTCTACTACCTCATCTTCTCTTCTCTTCTTATTTTCTACGCTAGACGGCATAGGTGGATCTATGGTTTGCTTACCACCTCGAGTAGTGACTGCCATACAATGTCCATCATTCTTTGGATTTTGAACAGTGTTGCTAGAAAGAGTACCCGGTTGACGAGGGTTCACAGTAGATGACAATTAGGCCATTTGCATCTCAAGATGCTTGATTGAGACTGCATGTGCATCCACTTTTTGCCCAATGTTAGCCATATCACCTCTCAATTCCTTGGCATGCTCATCACTTGCGTCAAACCTCATCATCATCTTTTGCAACATGTCTTCAACTCGCGCCATACTACATCCACCATCCCTAGGAGCAACTTCCCAATTTTGAGGTGGAACATAGGGCCCACTTCGATTATTTCTGTTTCCATAGTTGCTCCGATTGAAGTTGTTATCGCGGTTGTAGTTTCCTTCACAAACATAGTGACCCTCTAGGTTGTAATTCCCATAGTTCCGACCTTAATTTCCTTGACCTTGGCGCCAATTCTCCTGATTGGAGCCTTGGGCGTTCGGTCGAAAAAACCCCGTCTGCTCATTCACTGCATAAGAATCCTCCTTATAGTAAAAACTCATCTATCAGTGGTGGTGGCTTAGTCAAATAACTCACCGCATTCACTTTCTCTGCACCCCCAGTGACATGTTTCAACACTAACCCAAGCTCAGTTCTCATTTGAGTCATCTCTTCACGAATCTCATCTGCAGCTGGGTTGTGTGTATATTGCACCGCAAAGGTGTTTCTCCCAGTAGCCGACTTCCTAGTGCTCCAAGCTTTATTATTTCGGAAGATTTTCTCTAACTTCTCAGCAATCTCTACATAAGTACACTCCCCATAGGAACCACCCGCAATAGTATCAAGCACCGCCTTATTGTTATCATCTTGCCCTGATAGAAGTACTCTTTCAGCGACTCATCATCAATGCGGTGGTTTGGGATACTTCTCAAGAATGAGGTGAACCTATCCCAAGAACTGCTTACTGATTCCCCTTGTAATGCCTCAAAGTTGTTAAACCTATCTTTGTGGTTGAGCTTTTTAGAAACCGGGTAATACCTTGCTAGGAACACATCCTTCAACTTCTCCCAAGTATATATTGAATTGTAGGGAAACTCACTAAACCAGATTGCGGCCTCTCCCGGCAGTGAGAGAGGGAACACTCTTAACCCAATGACGTCCATATCCAAGTCATGCCTCCCTACACAACTCTTACACACTGACTTCAGTTTGGCGATGTGAGCATGTGGATCCTCAGATGGTAGCCCCAAGAACAAACCTCTAGTGGTGAGCATCTACATCAAGCTACTAGTTACCACGAAAGTATGACCATGTGGTAGAGGAGGTAGGACAAGTGGCCCATCAGAGTCAGTGATGTTAACATTTCCCCTATAGTGCTCTTGAGGGCGTGGGGCAGGAGGTTGCCTCCTCGGATTACCTTCACCAGGGTTATCAACCTTCACTTGATTATGAGCATCAACCGGCGGGGGAGGTTGAGGATTGATCTCATACTCGATATAAGCAGGATTGTTTTGAATGTTCATTTTGCGAAGTGTATGGTTTAGTTCTGGATCAAGTGAAAGTATTGGTTCTCCTCGACTCCCTGTATTTGGCATACACTAAAGCTACACCTGCGAGAGACAAAAACAAAAACAAAAAGTAAAATCAAGAAATTATTGACTAAAATTTTCTAATGTGCTTAAAGTATACTAAAAGCCACTTTCCCCGGCAGCGGCGCCAAAGTTTGATACGCTCAAATTACACTTCACTAAAGAAGTATAAGCGGGCATATCAAGTAAAGAAACCAAATTTTAGGTTGAGGTCGATCCTATGAGGAAAATCATTTAGACTTAACTTTAATCTACGATTACTTCTATTTAGTCAAGTCCTTTCCGAAAACAAACAATTAAAGGGGGATTTTATGTAACAAAAGTATTTAATTAATTCTAAGTAGACAAGTAGCAAGTTCAACTATTTGATGTTTATCAAGTGATGAGAGGAACTAGGGTGTAAGTGTTCCCCATAGGTTCATAACGGAGTAACCCTATCTATAACAACTCTTTCCTAGTATCTTGCATGCAAAGTGGTAAGTTATGTATCCCTAATTCCTTGGTCCAGCAACTAGGGAATTTCACTCCGCACCTTGGTCCGGCTACGTGTGTATACTTTACTAAACCTTACCTTTTACCTCATATTAAGCATCATATTCAATGTATGGCTAAGTTACTACTTCGCACCAATTGAAACTAGCCTATTAGATAGTGTATACTAAATCTACGTTGATAATTCTTTTCTTATTATCTGCCTCCTTGGTCTGGCAAGTAGCAACAAGGCGAGTTCTAACATTGGCCACCGTTAAAATGACTTCTAAATGAAAGAATTATCAATACATGCAAGAAACTATTCTAGAATTGTTATTTTATCTAGTTTTACTTTATTAATTACCCATGGTTCCCACAACCCTAGTTGTGAATTTAGTTACCCATGTTAAGAATTACACAATTTATATTTATTAAATAAGAAATCATATACTTACTTTAACAAGTTGAAGAAAACCCAGAAAATACCACTTGAATTAATGAATATATTGTAAGAAACGATTCCAGAAAGTATAAGTATTTTCCAAAACCCAAATTTTTCTTCCAATAACACAAGTCTCAAAAACAATAAAAGAGTCTAACCTCAAAAAGAAGGTTTTTAGTCCTATTTATAATATTAAAATCCTAAAAATAAAAGAAGTTCTATTTAAGGAAAAATATGTCCAAAACGCGTCTGCCGTCGACGACCCCATTGACGGTCCGTCGATGAAACGACGGACCGTTGACGCCTCCGTCGGTCCATACTTGAACTCTTTTTCAACTGCTATTTTCTTCAATCATTTTGTTACCATCGATGGACCCCATAGATGGTCCATCAATGGCCTTACGGTCCGTCGATGGACTCCGTTGCTCCACATTTAAAATCTTTTTCAACTCGGGTACTGGGACTACATTCTGTTAACACCAACGGTTTGCCAAGACGGTCCGTCGAGGATTTGATGGGCCGTCAACCCTTCCGTTGCCCCACACTTAGTCAGAATTCCCCGATCTTTCTTCAGCAGCCTAATTCTTCAGTCGACGGTTACCACCTACGGACCGTCGATGGGTCGATGGACCGTAGATGGCTCCGTAGGTCGCCACTTCTGCACTGATTTCAATACAGTCTTCTACGTTTCCATTTTGGATAGTATTCCTGCAAACAAAGATAAAAATACATTAAAACTACTACAAAGAGGCCTTAGACACACACTAAACTTAAGGAAAAAGCATTGGAAGTATCGTAAAACAATGGTACATCATAAAGCCACAAGTGCAATCACAAAGCAAAGCCCCATAACCTTACTTAATCATGTAACCAAATAAGAATGATAAATAGTAACTCACTTCACATAACATAACCTTCAATACACATAAGTTCATACTTTAACAATAAAGTCCATTTACATGTTCATAAGAATCATAATAATCATATGAAATCATCTATATTTATCATCATTTATAAACATAATATTGACCTCCTAAATCTCCTATCAAGGCATACTAGTGCAAGGATTAAGTATAGTCCCATACCCCTACCTAAGCTAAGTCAAACCCCTCAAGTCACTTTAGTTAGTCTATACATTATTACTTCATTTTAGTTTAGGGAACACTTGCCGTAACCGACATAGACCACATGAGCTAATGTGGAATCCAGTGTTGTAAAACCTTACACCGATGAAAGGTGGCCTACTGGTCAAGGTAGAACCTAACATAAACGTAGATTTCTAGGTGGATCCACTAGTTAGTCTTCCTATGAGGGCGACATAGTTCAAGAACTAAGAGATAGGTAATTCCTTCTACATACCACTCGGTAATTGGGGCCTCATATCATGGGAATCAGTGAAATGAGTACACTCAATGGGGAGTCAACATCACATATAGAACTAAAGGGTAACACTTCCTCTATTGGAATGCCATCACCTCCCATTGTCAAGTTCACTCGGAGCTAAGCTAAGTCGCTTATTTAAATGTCATTAATCTTTATTCATCTTTCATAACGTAGTTTAGGTCATAGGGTCTAGCCCTTGTATAATCATCATAATCATAGCTCAATAAGAATTGCATGAGTAATAGTTCTTTCATCACAACTCATATAAGTTAGGTTAACACTTTACATATCACATCATAGTAGGGCACATTGATACACATCACCATCCTTATAACATGTACGCCCTAAGAAACCTCACAACCAAAGTTAAGACATTTAAATTAAATCAGCATACCATCCTATCAATCCTAGATAAGGAATACTCCAACATAACATCATGACTTAATCATAATTTACCACAAGTTGAAGTAAGAGATAGGAATTACAAAACTTACCAAGCCTCCTCAATAGTTTATCATAAGGTCCTTACCATTAACTCACAACTCAACCCAATTAGGTCATCTCATCAATGTAATTCAATAACCAACATGATAATAGAGTTAGAAGAGTCACTACACCATAATTCAATACTAAACCAAAGATTTGAAACAAGATACTTAGGCCAATCTTCTTAACCTAGACCCCTACTCAAGAATTAGTATGAAAGACTACAATTCATCAAAACTTGTCTATGATCAGTGTAATAACATCATCTATTAGTGATTTAATAAATAATCAAGTCAATTGAATCAATCCCAACATAATTCACATCAAGATCAAACCTAGGGTTAGGGGTTAAGGGCCTTAATCTAAAATCTAGACCAAACCATCTCAATTCATCATAATCAAGTTACAATACATGATAATATACTAATTATCTCCTAAAGAAAACATAAACAACTCAATTCATGACATCAAACTCGTAATTGAATGAAATCCATATGAAAACTCAACTTTTGGAAAACCTTTGAAGGAACCCTTTGAGGAAAGAAGTCTCAAAGATGAAGAGATCCCATACCCTAACGTTTTAACAAGAATTTGGAGATGAATTCGTCCCATTCCATCCCCCAATTCCCTTCCTTAGCTTAGCCTCCAATGGTGTCTTCCAATAGAGAGAGAAAGTAGAGAGAAGATAGAGAGATTGATTCTTAGAGTCTAATTAGTTTAATTGAGGTTGGGGCTTTTATATGGGTGTTAAGTTAGTTAATTAGTCACCCCTTAATCTATAACTAACCCCTAGTCACTTAATTAATTAAATGACTTAACATTTAAAATATTACAGAAACATAACCCCTCACAGACGGAACCCCGCCGACGGGCCGTCTGTGAATCTACGGACCTTCCCCCTCTCGTCCTGCACTCCGCTGATGAGTTTAGAGACTGTTCATGCGATGGGTTTCCTCACCAAGGCGAAGTGTGAGACCACGGTGGCATCGACACCCCTTTTGTCAACACACAGTCCGTCTCTTACACCGTCGATGGACACTGCCAGGCAGTGTTGCCTCAAACGCAAGGGTCCTCCTCAAGGACCTTTGGTTGGTCCTTGGGGAGTCGTGCCCAGTCCTTGGGGTGTCATGCCCGGACGTTTCGACCATGAAACAACTCAAACACCTATTATCTACATTTTTACCATTTTTCATACGTTTCCGACTCCTATAAACTAGTCAAACATGCTAAGACACACTAGTACCCTTTTGAACCAACTTTCGGACGTCATTGACGTTCATGAACGTCTTGGTTCTTACACTTCTTAACTTACCTAAATTCATTAAAATGGACTTAAAAACAGTACTTAGACCTCATTATCTCTATGTTAGGATTTACGACACATCTTGAGATTTCGAAATGTTACATTATCCCCCCCTTAGGAACATTCGTCCCCGAATGACACTAAACACTCTTTTGAAGGAAAGAATAGACTAAAGACTTGAAGCTCAACCAATCAACAACGTCAAAATAACATGAATCATATCATTTCAAACAAGGAAAATTCCAAAACTCTAATTACCACTCATAGGCTCAATCATTTCGTTATGAGGTATTTTCTTCTCACAACACACATGAGCTCAACATACATTACATGAGTCAATTAGCACAAAGTTCATCTTATCAATATGCTACATATAATTTTAACAAGACTCACTATATCAAAATGCACAACATCACTCAAAACAAGCAAAAAGCAAAATTCCAAGTTTCAAAGGCAATATTTACAGTAACCTCACTGTGAAGTTTTCAAAAATGCATAATTTGCAAAAGTTCACCCAAAAAATCAAGAAACCTCAATTTCTAATCATAGTTATATTAAAAGAATGACTAACCTTAATCATCCAAAAAGATGAGGATAACGGGTCTTCATATCGGCCTCGGCCTCCCATGTTGCACCCTTAACTAGGTGATTTTTCCATAATACTTTTACGGAAACCATATCTTTGTTCCTCAATCTCTTTATTTGCCTATCAAGAGTTTGAACCGGAACCTCCTCATAAAAAAAGTTATCCTTGACACCAAGACCCTCAATAGGAAGAATGGATTCGGGATCACTGACACACTTTTTCAACATAGAAACATGGAAGACCGGATGAACCGAAGCCAATTCACTAGGCAACCTCAATTCATAGGCAACCTTACCAACCCTTTGCAAGATTTCATAGGGGACCACATAATGAGCGCTCAATTTTCCCTTCTTGCCAAATCTAACAACCCCCTTCATAGGTGAAATTTTCAAATACAGCGTCTCACCTTCTTGAAACTCAAGATCCCTCCTCCTATTATCGGCATAGGACTTTTGCCGACTATAGGCCATTTGCAAGCGATTTATTATAACATGAACTTTTTCCAAAGTCTTATAAATCAAATCGGTACCAAGAATTGAAGACTCACCGACTTCAAACCACCAAATAGGAGACCTACACCTCCTACTATACAAGGCTTCATAGGGATCCGTGGAGATGGATGAATGGAAACTATTATTATATGCAAACTCTACCAAAGGAAAATGCTTATCCCAACTCTCTTTAAAGTCGATGACACAAGCTCTAAGCATATCCTCAAGGGTTTGAATAGTACGTTCCGCTTTACCATCCGTTTGGGGATGAAAAGCGGTACTCAACTTCACCTTAGTACCCAACCCTTATTGAAACGACCTCCAAAACCTAGATGTGAATTGTGCACCCCTATCCGATATGATGGATAACGGAATACCATGGCGACAAGCAATCTCATCTATGAAGATCTTAGCATAATCCTCCACCGAATAAGTATATTGACGTGAATAAAGTGAGTGGACTTGGTCAACCTATCAACCACCACGCATATGGAGTCATATTTCTTTTGGGTTTTGGGCAAACCTACTACAAAATCCATATTGATGTCTTCCCACTTCCAAGTAGGAATTTGGATCTCTTGTAGTAAGCCTCCCGGTTTTAGATGTTCGGTTTTGACTTGTTAGCAATTTGGACACTTAGCAACAAACTCCGCTATGTCCCTTTTCAAACCTTCCCACCAATACACCTCTCTAAGGTCATGATACATTTTTGTTGACCCCGGGTGAATGGAATAGTGGGACCCATGAGCTTCTTCAAGGATACGATTCCTCAAATCATCAATGTTGGGAACACATAATCGTCCTTGATATCTCAATACACCATCTCCCCCTAAGGTGAAAGACTTATTTAATTTGCCAAGAACCGATTCTTTCAACTCCATTAATGGTTTATCAAGGTGTTGTTTGGACATAACCTCAACAACCAAAGATGATTCGGAGTTATGATGGACCATCACACCGTCATTTGAAGAACCTTCCAATATCGCACCCAACCTAGCCAACCTATGAACCTCTTTCACTAGGTCCCTTTTGGCTTCTTCAACGTGAGACACACTACCCATAGACAAACGAATTAGAGCATCCGCTACTATATTTGGTTTGCCGGGGTGATAGAGGACACTCATATCATAGTCTGTCAACAACACAAGCCATCTTCTTTGTCGGAGATTCAACTCTTTTTAGGTAAACACATATTGGAGACTTTTATGATCGGTGAACACATCAACGTGGACACCATATAGATAATGCCTCTAAAATTTCAAAGCAAACACCAGGGCCGCTAATTCAAGATCATGAGTGGGATAGTTCCTCTCATGCACCTTGAGTTGCTTAGAAGCATAGGCAATAACCTTCCCATGTTGTATAAGCACACACCCCAAACCCACACGGGATGTATCAAAATAAACCATGAAGCCTTTTGTACCTTCCGGTAAAGTCAACACCAGAGCGGAAGTAAGCCTATCCTTCAAGATTTGGAAGCTCTTTTCACATGCTTCCGACCACTCAAACTTCTTACTCTTTTGGGTCAAAGTGGTCAAGAGAGATGCAATGGATGCAGAACTATCCATAAACCTCCGATAATAACCGGCAAGACACAAGAAACTCCTAATATCGATTGAAGTCAATGGTCTCGGCCAATTTCTCACCGCCTCCATTTTCCTTGGATCAACCTCAAATCCCTCACTACAGATGATATGACCAAGAAATGCCACTGACTTCAACCAAAACTCACATTTGCTATATTTGGCAAATAATTGATGCTCTTTAAGGGTTTGCAATACCACCCTCAAATGACCCATGTGATCACTCTCATTTTTTGAGTATAACAAGATGTCATCAATAAACACAATGACAAAAGAATCTAGGTAACTTCGAAACTCCCTATTCATTAGGTCCATAAACGCCGCCGGAGCATTAGTGAGACCAAAGGACATAACAAAGAATTCATAGTGGCCATATCGAGTCCGAAAAGCCATCTTTGGTATATCCTCACCTCTCACCCTCAATTGGTGATACCCCGACCTCAAATCAATATTGGAAAAGTAGCTTGCCCCTTGGAGTTGATCAAATAAATCGTAAATCCGAGGGAGAGGATACTTGTTCTTAATTGTGACCTTGTTGAGTTGGCGATAATCTATACACATTCTCAAGGACCCATCTTTCTTCTTCACAAACAAGACCGGAGCACCCCATGGAGATATACTAGGCCTTATGAAGCCCTTGTCTAACAAATCTTTAAGTTGTGACTTCAATTCCTTTAACTCGGCTGGAGCCATACTATAAGGAGGAATTGAAATGGGGTTTGTTTGCGGTAGCAAATCGATACCAAAATCAATTTCCCGTTCGGGAGGAATACTGGGAAGGTCATTAGGGAAGAACTCTGGAAATTCACTCACTACGGGGACCGACTCAATGGGAGGAATTTCGGAGTCAAGATCTTGGACTTTCACTATATTATATAGGCAGCCCTTAGAGATCATTTTGCAAGCCTTTAAACAAGAAATTATGCGACCTCTAGGAATAGAACTTCCCCCCTTCCACTCAACAACGGGTTCATTAGGAAAATTAAACCTCACTATCCTTGTCCTTCAATCAATAGTGGCAAAACAAGAATGCAACCTATCTATACCCAAAAGAATATCAAAATCAAGCATATCTAGTTCAACTAGATCAACATTAGAAACTCTATTGGGCAACATGATAGGATAATTTCTATATACCTTCTTTTAAACCACCAACTCACCCACCGGTGTAGACACTAAGAAAGGATCATGCAACATATCGGGTAAATTATCAAAGTTTTTAGCTACAAGGGGTGTAACAAAAGAGAAAGTAGCACCCAGATCAAGTAAAGAATAAGCATCAATAGAAAAGACTTGTAACATACCAGTTACCACATCGGGAGAGGTCTCTTGCTCACCCCTAGTACGAAGAGCATAGAAGTGGTTCTTCTTTGGAGCATCACTAGAACTACTTGCTTGACCACTCTTCTCTTGCCCCTTCATATTAGGACACTCTCGAACCTTGTGACCACTCTTGCCACAACCAAAACAATTTCCCGTTCCAACCAAACACTCACTGAATTGAGGCTTTCCACACTTGGCACATGTAGGCTTCTTATTGGGTGAGTTCCCACTCTTCCCCTTTTGAGCTTTAGGTTTAGCCACCTTGTCATCACGAGCCTTAGGGAAATTGGATGGAACTTGATTAGAAAACCTCTTTTTGAACCTAGTCTTGTCTTGAATCTCAAGCCTACTCTTGGAAGAACCACCTTCAAGGGACCTTGCCCTCTTTGCATCCCTAGTCTTCCTCCTAGACCGTGCCTCCTCAACTTTTCTAGCATGTACCATAAGCCGAGAGATGTTCATATTGTCATGAAGAATGGCCTAATGACACTCCTCTTGAACACAAAGCGGCTCATCTCATCTCTAGAATCGGAAACCAAATAAGGAGCATATTCGGACAATTGAGTAAATTTCATAGAATACTCAAGAACAGTCTTACTTCCTTGACGAAGGTTTATGAACTCTACAACTTTGGCCTCCCTCATCTCTCTAGGGATAAAATGATCGAACAATGCCTTCTTGAAGATCTCCCAAGTTACCGGTCCACCCCGAAGAGGCTGATTGTCCCTCCATTGCACATACCAAGTTTGAGCCACATCCTTGAGTTGATATGTGGCCAACTCGGCCTTCTCACTAGTGCTTAACCCCATGGCAAAGAGTATCTTATAAACCTCATCGATGAACTCTTGGGGGTCTTCATCCACCCTATACCCATGGAAAGTAGAAGGGTTCATTTGAGTGAAGTCCCTCAAATGAGATTCCATGGTAGAGACTTGTAGATTTGGTCGGGTTGCAACCTCCCAATTAGCTTGAGCCGTCATATCTTGAGCTTGAAGAGTGGCGGCTTGGGCTTGAGAAGTAATGGCTTGGGATATTTGAAGAAGGGAATCCCTTATCTCTCTATCCGTTAGAGGTGGAGGGTTGGCCGGAGCTTGTTCAACATCAACCTCCTCTTCAAGTAGAGGGTCTTAATCAACATGGGGAGGAGCAATCTCCTTCCCAAGCCTTCTTGCCGCATTCCTCTGAGTATTCATTTCCTATAACCAAAGTACAAGGTTTAGGTAAGCAATTAATAGTTACTCTAGAGGCACGACATTGGATTTCCAAGAAATAGAGAGATCCTAAGCATCATATTGATTCCTATTTATAAGTGTGGGGCGCTTCACAATTATGAGTAGAATCTACATAGACGTGATTTAGAGAGACATCGTTATCAAGGATATTTAACCTCATGCTCTGATACCGAGTTTGTCACATCCGAGTTTACCCCCTAGACGTAACCGACGTCGTCATCCTCTTTGATGACTAAGACTAGCCCCTTAATTATCATCATCGCATTCACAAGTCAAAAAGTACAAAAAATTTAAAACTTTTAACTTTAAATAATTGGAGGTTTACATAGACCTCTACATACACATAATAGTATTATTATCGAGTATATATAGACCCTTCGTATAAGAAGATTACTTATTCTTCTACTCTTATTTCACATACATATACATATAAGATAGAATTAGAGTTATAAAATCTGTCTCATCTCATAACCATCTAGAATGACAATATCAAATGGGCATAGCCCTACAACAACAAAAGCAAGCCACATATAGGCTTTATACGACTTGTCTTCAAATGAAAAGATAGAGTCAACAAAAGTGTCTTAATATCTAAGCAAATCCATAGGTAGAATATCTACATCATCTTCTGGAAAATGAGGACCTACCGCTTGGATGATAAGACTATCCAGGCCTACTTCTCAATCGCCTCGAACCAAACCTCAATGACAGGAACCTAAATTGTTTGGGAAAAAGGGAGAAAATGGGGTTAGTACACCACATGTACTAAGTATGAGATCATATGCACATATAACAACCAAACATGCTAAAAAGGAACATTTGGTGAAATCATGCCATTTTACCTCATTTTGCACAATCAACAAGCTATACAAATCATTTAGTCATGTTCAATCAAATCAAGCAACTATAAGCATATCACATACTTGAAACCATATACCCATATAACCCTATCATCAAGTAATCTTATCACTAGCATGAATAAGAGTTTATCATATAAATAGTAAAGCAAGACAACCAATCATAATCCTTATAAAGCCACAAGTGCAATGATCAATCAAAGCCCCATAACCTTACTTAATCAAGTAACCAAATAAGAAATATAAATAGTAACTCACTTCACATAACATAATCTTCAACACACATAATTTCATACTTTACAAAATAAATACCATTTAAATGTTCATAAGCATCATATGCATCATATGAAATCATCTATATTTATCATCATTTATAAACATAATATTGACCTCCTAAAGCTCCTATCAAAGCAAACTAGTGCAAGATTTAAGTAGAGTCCCACACCCATACCTAAGCTAAGCCAAACCCCTCAAGTCACTTTAGTTAGTCTATACATTATTACTTCATTTTAGTTTAGGGAACACTTGCCTTAACTGACATAGACCACATGAGCTAATGTGGAATCCGGTATTGTAAAGCCTTACAGCGATGAAAGGTGGCCTACCGACCAAGGTAGAACCTAACATAAACATAACTTTCTAGGTGGATCCACTAGCTAGTCTTCCTATGGGGGCAACATGGTTCAAGAACTAAGATATAGGTAATTCCGTCTACATACCACTTGGTAATTGGGGCCTCATCTCATGGGAATCAATGAAATGAGTATCCCTCAATGGCGAGTCAACATCACATATAGAACTAAAGGGTAACACTTCCTCTATTAGAAAGACATCACCTCCCATTGTCAAGTTCACTCAGTGCAAAGCTAAGTCCCTTATTGAAATTTCATTAATCTTTATTCATCTTTCATAACGTAGTTTAGGTCATAGGTTCTAGACCTTGTATAATCATCATCATCATAGCTCAATAAGAATTTCAAGAGTAATAGTCCTTTCATCACAACTCATATAATTGAGGTTAACACTTTACATATCACATCATTGTAGCGCACATTGATAGACATCATCATCCTTATAACATGTACACCCTAAGCAACCTCATAACCAAAGTTAAGACATTTCAATTAAATCATCATACCATCCTATAAATCCTAGATAAGGCATACTCCAACACAGCATCATGACTTAATCACAATTTACCACAAGTTGAATTAAGAGATAGGAATTACAAAACTTACCAAGCCTCCTTCATAGTTCATCATAAGGGCCTTACCATCAACCCAACAATCAACCCAATTAGGTCATATCATCAATGTAATTCAATAACCAACATGTTAATAGAGTTACAAGAGTCACTACACCATAATTCAATACTAAACCAAAGCTTTGAAACAAGATACTTAGGCCAATCTTCTAAACCTAGACCCCTACTCAAGAGTTAGTATGAAAGACTACAATTCATCAAAACTTGTCTATGATCAGTGTAATAACATCATCTATTAGTGATTTAACCAATAATCAAGTCAATTGAATCAATCCGTACATAATTCACATCAAGATCAAACCTAGGGTTAGGGGTTAAGGGCCATACTCTACAATCTAAACCAAACCATCTCAATTCATCATAATCAAGTTAAAATACATGATAATCTACCCATTATATCCTAAAAAAAACATAAACAACTCAATTTATGACATAAAACTCGTAATTGAATGAAACCCATATGAAAACTCAACTTTTGGAAAATCTTTGAAGGAACCTTTTGAGGAAAAAAGTCTCAAAAGGTAAAGAGATCCCATACCTTAATGTTTAACAAGAATTTGTAAATGAATTCTTCCCCGTGCAGACCCCAATTCCTTTCCTTAGCTTAGCCTCCAATGGTGTCTTCCAATAGAGAGAGAAAGTAGAGAGAAGATAGAGAGTTTGATTCTTAGAGTCTAATTAGTTTAATTGAGGTTGGGGCTTTTATATGGGTGTTAAGTTAGTTAATTAGTCACCCCTTAATACCTAACTAACCCCTAGTCACTTAATTAATTAAATGACTTAACATTTAAAATGTTACAGAAACAAATCCCTCAAAGATGGAACCCCGCCGACGGGCCGACTGTGAGTCTACGGACCTTCCCCCTCTCGTCCTGCACTCCGTAGATGAGTTCAGAGACTGTGCAGGAAAGGGGCTTCCTCACCAAGGCTAAGTATGATACCACTTTGGCATCGACGCCCCGTGGGTCAACACACGGTCCATCTCTTGCACCGTAGATAGACACTGCAAGGCAGTGTTGCCTCAAACGCAAGGGTCCTCCTCAAGGACCCTTGGTGTGTCCTTGGGGAGTCGTCCTCAGACGTTTCGACTATGAAACAACTCAAACACCTATTATCTACCTTTTTTTTTACCATTTTCCTACGTTTCTGACTCCTATAAACTAGTCAAACATGCTAAGACACACTAGTACCCTTTTGAACCAACTTCCGGACGTCATGGACGTTCTTGAATGTCTTGGTTCTTACACTTCTTAAATGACCTAAATTCATTAAAATTGACTTTAAAACAGTACTTAGACCTCATTATCTCTATGTTAGGCTTTACGACACATCTTGAGATTTTGAAATGTTACAATTGCACTAGTGGACTTAATGAGGGTTCATGAGTAATGATCTTGCTTTGGTTATGATGTTATGAACTCTTATACATGCTTGTTGATTTTATAAATTGATGATAGAGTTGTGTTGGTTAGGTGCTCAATTATGTTGAATACGCATGTTGACTTGACTAGACTTAGTATTGTTGGTCTTGTGATGTACATGGTATTGACTTAATGAATATGTATTATTGACTTGTATTGGTTCTTGAATGTGCATAAGCTTTCAAAGTGAAATAGCATGCTTTAATGAAATGTTCCTTTTTAGCATGATTTCATGTTGTCTGTGCATATGGTCTCATACTTAGTACAAGTGATGTGCTAACCTCATTTTCTCCCTTTTCCCCAACATTTTAGGTTCCCTTCGTTGAAGGGCTTGTGACAACATTTGAAGAAGACTTGGATCCTCATTCTCCAAATTGGGTAGGTCCTCACCACATCGAGGACAATGCAACTTTCTAGCTTCGAATATTGATTAGTCTTAAAGACAATATGTTCATTTCCTTTCATTTGAGCACTAAAGATTGTATAGCCTATGTGGCTCTTATTGAATTGATGTATGGGCTATGCCCAATTGTTATACTCTTGTTTAGATGGTTATTGTATTGATGTATGGTCTCTTCTATATATGTTTAATAAAAGTAGAAGACTAGGTCATCTTCTTATACGAAGGGTCTATGCATACTAAATATGAATATATTATGTGTATGCAAGAGGTCTATGTAAAAATCATGATAGATAGAAGAACAATTATAAATTTTCCGCATTTTTAACCTATAAATGTGATTATGTAAGATAAGAGGCTAGTATTAGTCCTCTTCAAGGACGGCGACGCCGGTTACGTCTAGGGGGTGTTCCCCGGATGTGACACTTTTCACCCACTCTCTCAGCCATGCTTAGAGGACCTGCATACACAAATAACTAAAGACGAAAAACAAAGCTAAAAATGAAATGAGTTAACTACAGTTTAAAACAACAAAACTCTTCTTAACTACATTTTCACGTAACACCACTCCCCAGCAATAGCGCCATTTTGATTGCTATTGTGACCAACAACACTGGCTACGGTTCAAGTGTCTACGATCATCGATGCTATAGTAATCCAACCGAGGGTTAATGTAATGTCCAAAGGGAAGTATTTTGAGAATATGTATCTAATTAGAATTCCATTCTAATTAGTTGTAGATAAAGAAATTAAGGACTAAAAATATTTTAAATTAGAGGGGATAACACGTGACACACCCTCAAAATGAACTAAGGTAGCTAGAGCCTCACATGTGCCTAAAAAGGTTAATAACATGTTAATAATGTGTTTTATATCTTGTATACCTTATTTGAAGTCATTTGGAGGTCAAACTTCCAAGAACGTCCATGACGTTCGAAAGTTGGTCTTTAGACGTGCTAGTGAGTCCTTGTATGTATGGCTTGCTTTTATGTGTTGTTTGGAGTTTATAAGCAGTGTAGTTGACCCTATTACCCTAATAGACATGTTAAGGGTCAAAATGTCCGGGTACGACTCCCCGGGGACCACCCAAAGGCCCCCCAAGGAGGACCCAAACCTTGGACAAGAGGCTGCCCAAGGCCTGTCTAAGAGTCCCAATTCGTCTGGGGGTGTTTGGGTAACTTAGGGGACACTTTATTAACTGTTTTTAAGACCTTTTTAAACCCTTTACCAAGCCAAAACCCCAACACTCATTAAGAAATCAAATTCCCAAAGTTCTCTTCTTTTCCAAAATTCCCAAAAACCCCATTGAAGACCAAGCTCATAAACAAGTTATGGAGTTGGGTCCTTGGAGCTTTATTCACAGATTTTCATGGGCTTTTTAATGTATAAGGTATGGTGATCCTTCATCCATAGATAACCATTCATCTATGGAGTCCTTTCAAAGGTTTTCTAAACATGAATTCTAAGCCAAAAATCCTATCTTTCAATCTAGCCATGCGTTCATTCTCAAATTGATTTCAAAAGCATTTTAATGATGAATATATGTTTATCTACTAACTTTATGATGAATTTCTATCCAAGTTTATGAAGAACCCACGATTCTCATAATTTTTTAAATTAGTCTATAATATGGGTCTTGTGATATTGACTACATGTTTATAGAATTGTGATTAGATTGTATTGAATTGCTTATTGTTATTACTTTCTATATCAATTGAATAAAAATTGTGGAGAAATGATCAAAGATGATCACAATCTTGGAGATTTGGTAACTTGACTTATTTCTACTAATTAGCTTAGAATGTATATTGAACTGTGTTGATTAGTTTAGTCCACTTATAGTGGCGGTGTTTACATTCTTGTACATGTTTATGTGTTATTGTAATGGCCTTGAAGGCATTAGATGCAATATTAATTGATATAATTATTTCCATGTTAGGAAGTTAAAGGATTTTGCTGTCAGACCCGGATTCTGGAATCAGAATATAACCGGCGTCGTTAACCTCTCAGACGTCGCAGACAAGCTTCTTCTTAGCTTTCATCACAATCATACAGTTAAATTTGCGGAAAATTTAAAACTTATCGAAGTATACATAGACTTCATATAGTACTGCATAAGAGTGATATTCTAATAGCTCAGACTAAACAACCATCTATTAAAGATTAAACAATTGAAATACATTATTGTAATAATAATAATAATAGTTTGCCAATCGGCCTTATTACAAACGCTTAAACAAATGTTTGAATTGAAATGCTAGGGACTATCTCCACTAGCTATGTCTAATGTACTAAGCTAGAATAATAAAGTGTAGCATCCTCGAACTCAAGAGGACCTACCAAAGTGTGGATATCGCTAATCCAAACTTCTTCGTCGAATCTTCAATCTTCTTTAGAACCTGCGCCTATAAAAATAGTAATAATATATGGGGTTAGTACACATTTGTACTAAGTATGTGTGAATGCACATAAACAAATAAGGACTATGCATGATCAAGGAATGCTCTTCCTAAAGCAACATGCCGTTTCTAGAAAGTTAAGTCACTTTACTTTCTTAAATCGTTACTTATGATTCATGCTATGAATATGACATGTTCTCATGCAATTAAGGCACACCACTCATTTTCTATATGAACATAAGACCTTGGAATCATGAATATAATTTTAGAACTTAAACAAAAGTTTATTATTTTGCTCCCTTAGGCCGAGAGCCCTATTTCCAGACTTAGTTTATTTTTCTGTCTTTTCTTCTTCTTGTTGTGTAGTTCAATGATCTCCTTTGATCCTATGTTTTACTTACAAGTGCAATGAATCATTTTAGTCCCATACCTACAACGAATCGAGTAAGTAATTCACATGAGTAATAAAAGATTTAGCTACCTTACTTACAAGTTAGAAATTCATTCTTAAATTGGGTATGCATGTATTTATAAGACAATCTTTATTGGCTAAGACCATTAGTTGATTATTTGAGATATATAGATCTTGGGACATATATTCATACTCCAATATTGGCTCAAACCACTAACTTGTTAAGACCTTATTCTTATCAAACACTGGTGATTAACATTCTTAAGCTCTTACTTACTTAGCTCACTTTGAACTTACGTTTTTACTTCTTTGATCTGTTGTTCACTTTGAACATGCTACTTTCATTCTTTCTTACTTCTTTAAAGAATTCTTTAGCATTAACGGAAGTAGATCATGCGAGCTAACATGAAATATAGTGTCTCCCCCACACCGAAAAGAGGTGGTTCACCGTTTAAGGTGAACCAAGTTCTCTGTCTACTCCACAACGAAAAGGGGGGTTCACCAGCTAAAGTAAAACCAAGTCAGTGTCTTCCCCACACCGAAACGAGGGGTTCACGGCTATAGTGAACCGGATACTTTCCTATGCTTTAACCGACATAGATCATGTGAGCTAAACATGAAATTCGGTGTCTTCCCCACACCTAAAAGAGGTGGAATCACCGGCCAGAGTGAAACCTACTGCTAGCCTTCTTAGCCTAGTACCCTTATGCTGGCAAACATAGTTCGAATACTAGGAGACGTATGGAGAACCTGGTCCATCTGGGTGGTGATCTCATCTCATGAGACTTACATGTGCTGGCACAAGCTCATTACTAGTCTATCGGTGCTATGCTCAGATCTATTTTACTTTATTATATTTTAGAGTTGACTCAAACACTATGGAAGCTTGCTTCTAGTTATGAGGTTTACTCAACTCTATGGATGACTGGTCATCCCTTTCTATACTTGATGAATATGAACTTAAATCTTACATTATCATCATGGTGCGAGTGAGACTTGTCTCACGGACTCTATCACCATCTTATGTGAGTATCTTCGACATAATTGATTAAGTGTGATTGAGACTTGTGTCACTTCTTTTAACACTCTATATTAGGTCAATTTCATAACTTAAACGTTTAGTTATTTCATTACTCACCTTAACTTGTTCAACATTAATTGATAGTCTTGTACGATTCTTTATAACAGTTATAACTACTTATACAATGCTATTACGTTCACAAGTTTGTGTGGATAGGGTATGTTGGGAATTGTCCCATTGATTGGCATACTCTATGTTATGAGTTCATTGATGTAGAGATTAATATGACTTTACATGATTTGGAAGTAATATGATTGGTCATAGTTTTGTTAGCCAATTTGTTGGCATAAATCACAATTTCACTATATACTTGTCATAATATCAGCACTAGCCAATTCGATTACTTCATAAATATGTTATAGTAATATAACATGTTAACAAGCCAACCTTTAACCTTTGATTAGCCTATGAAACAATTCAATGAATAACTTATAACAATTTCATCTTCTCGAACACAAGTAGGCATTACAACATTTAACGTTCATGTAAATAACACCTAAGTATGCGGATCTAACATGTAGGTTTTCATTCGACATATAAACCACTAAAACATACACATAATAATAATTTGACACCATATACAAACAACATGCATAGATATTTACATTATTCAAACTACAAGAATTGGAAATTGGGAGAACTAGGGAGATGGACATGCGATTCGTTGGGAACAACCCTAGTTTCGATATTCTTGAAGTCAAAATGTTTTGAAAAGCCTCTTGGAGAAAGAATTCTAGGAGAGAAAACCCATACCTTACTGTAGAATTAAATCTACAAATATCACCTTGCACTTTGCACGAAAACCTTGAAGAACTTGCTTGAACTTGCCTAGGGTTTCTTACGTTTTATCACTTGTTTTTAGTTGCAGCGTTTTTGATTAATAACGTGAGACTAATATTTTAAGAACTGAATGTTAACTAATTCAACTTATACTATATAACTTAACTAAAATAACTTAATTAGCTAATTACCAAAATGCCCCTCCTAAATTAACTAGAATTAGAAGAACACTTGACTGAACCAAAATCTGGAAATCGCAACGTGGTTTCGGTTTTGTCCAAATTAATTAATTAATTAAATTGCTAATTTAATTAATTAAGTAACCTAGGGTAATTACTAAAGTACCCCTAAGTTGTTAGGACCATAACAAATTAGCTAATTACAAAAATGCCCCTCTTAAATTGACTAGAAATAGAAGAGCACTTGACTGAACCAAAATCTGGAAATTGCTTAAGGGTTTCGATTTTGACTATTTAAATTAATTAATTAAGTTGCTAAATTTATTAACTAGGTAACCTAGCTGAATTACTAAAGTACCCCTAAGTTGTTAGGACCATAACCAACCCTTTGGACCATCCTAGGTTAGGTACTAGGATGTCTCTTAGTTAGTTACTTGTGTTAATGTCACCCGGTTAGGTCTTAGGTTGTCGGGTCCCTTAGTTAGTTATTTTTTGGTTTGTCCTAGGTTAGTTAGTTAGTTACGTTAGTTAGTTAAAGTCTAGGATCAGTTAGGGAGCTTGTCCCAATGTGGGTGGACCCGAACGCGCGCCTGTTTCCAACCACTCTAACCGAATCAGTTAGCTTGTTTCTTGGCCGGTTGCACATGTGTTGCGTGCACTTTCCTAACTAACTATTCTGGAAGGTTCATTTGAAATGTTTACTTATTGTCCAAAGGATCCTCACTATGTCCTTGGGCACTGCTTAATCTACATGATCATTTTAAATGGTTATGTGTTATGGTACTAGGCTTGACGCTTGGATGCCTAGTACTTGATGTGGGTATATATGAAGGAGATAGTTATTTTAGCTTAGGGTCTTCATTGCAGGTACATTTCTTAAACAACCTTGAATTGTATTCTAAATACTTGTGTATATATAGAAATTGTCTAACACACCTTAGACAATATTCTATAATGTGCCCAATATTTCTCAATATTGGGCATTGAGATGCCTATGTATCCAAATACACATTCTTAAAACCTAATAGGCTCTTTACTAGACATGTACATTTTTCTGGAATGTTACATTATCCCCCCCCCCTTAGGAACATTCATCCCCGAATGACACTACACATCATTTTAAATCAAAGAGGGTATTTTCGACAAACACACTAACATACTTGAACTTTACCCTTTGTGAATATTTGATTCACAACTTACTCTGGATGATGCACATTACTCTAACCTTATTTGAAGCTTCATATTTGAGATTGAGGAACTTCCTTCTCAATCTTACTTTAACTTAATGCACATCACACTCATCCAACACATAAATCCCGTAAAAGCTATACAAAAACAACAACATGAAAGCAAGCATGAACTCATAATAACTCATATAGTGCAAGTATAAAACACACAGTTATGGACTTAAACCAC
Source organism: Solanum sitiens (assembly GCA_016801875.1). Taxonomy (NCBI): domain Eukaryota; kingdom Viridiplantae; phylum Streptophyta; class Magnoliopsida; order Solanales; family Solanaceae; genus Solanum; species Solanum sitiens. The sequence goes on along the minus strand of JABWTJ010000088.1, from coordinate 1,454,040 downwards.
CAAAACCGCCTAATGCATAAACTTTTAGAGTCTCGTTAACGAAATCTGACTTAGGAAGAGTATATTTAACCTCAAGAATTGTACAAGTGAGGGTAAGGTGATCTCATATCGGCCTCGGCCTCCCATGTTTCTCCCTCACAAGGTAGTTCCTATATAACACCTTCACGGTGGGAACCTCCTTGTTCCTCAACCGCTTCACTTAACGATCTAAAATTTCAAGGGGAACCTCTTCATAAGAAGGATTCTCATCGACTGTTAACCCCTTAGATAACCTCTTGTTGGCTTTAAGATTGGAAACTATTTGGCCTGTTGATTTGAAACACGCCCTCCCCAATTTAACTCTAACTTATTTGGAAACTGAAACCTTACTACCCTGTTTCGACAGTCTATGGTAGCATAACATCTATGAAGCCAATCCATACCCAATATTATATCAAAATCAACCATGGTTAATTCTATTAGGTCAGCATGAGTAACTTTATTGAGAACAATTATTGGGCAATCTCTATATACTCTTTCGGCCCTAACACTGTCTCCTATGGGAGTACTAACTAGAAATGGTTCATGCAAATCTCAGGAAGCAAGTCAAATTTACTATCTACTAATGGGGTAACAAAAGACAAGGTAGATCCCAAATCTAATAATGCATAAACAGAAAAAGAAAAGACAAGCAAGTTACCAGTAACCACATACGTGGACTTCTCTTGCTCCTCTCTTCCTTTCAACGCATAGAACCGGTTTCTCTTTGGAGGTTCGGCTGCAGCAGTAGGATTAGGCCAAGGCTGAGTATCTGCCTTGTCCTGATTCTTCGCATTTTGGCAGTACCTAATCACGTGCCCACTCTTACCGCACCCATAACATCCATTAAAACCTACCATACACTCACCTCCATGCGAGCGACCACACTTATCACACCACTTTCTATCACGCTCCTCCTTGGCATTAGTGTTCTTAGAAGGAGTAGGATTACCTGAGTGCTTGTGCCCCTTCTTAAACTTGGGCCTATCCTGAACTCCAAATGAATTATTACCATTGCTCGAACCGGACTGATCCGAGGGCCTAGATTTCTTGCTCTCTCGGTATCTCTTTCTCCGACGACTCTCCTCAACCTGTTGTGCATGAACCATCAACCTACAAAGTTCCATGTTATCATGCAACATCGCTGCCCGAAATTCTTCCTCCAAATCCTCCGATACACTAGTCACAAACCTACTCATCTAATCCCTGCTATTGGACACCAGAGAAGAAGCATATTTGGAAAGCTTAACAAATTCATGGAGTATTCCTTGACTGACATACCTCCCTGTCGTAGGTTAATGAATTCCTCAACCTTAGCCTCTCTCTGCTCTCTGGGAAAGAACCTCTCCTGGAATGCAGTATTGGAACGTCCCAAGTGATGGGGACTTCTCCTGGTGCTCGACTATCTCCCCACATCCTGTGCCACACTTGAGCCACATCTTTGAGTTGGTAGGCAACCAATTCAGCCTTTTTCTCTTCACTAATAACCATAACACTATGAATCTTGTGAACCTTCATCCACAAAATCTTGGGGATCCTCATTGGTCTTGGACCCATAGTAGACTGGAGGATTCATTCTGGTAAAATCCCTAAGTCTACTAGCCATGGTGCTAGCATGCGGGTTCTCCCTGGGAGCACCCTCTCTAGTGGCTTGGGCCGTGATGGCCTATGCTTGAACAGTGATGTCTTGAGCCATCTGAAGCAGTGCCGCCCTCACTTCTCCATCCGTCATTGTAACTGGGTTGACAGGCACTTGTACTTCAGCAGCTAGGTCTTGAGGAGGAGCTTGGTTGCCTTCAGCAGCTTCTTCTTCAACTCTTCTGCCTGGGTTTCTTCTTGTGTTCATTTTCTATACGTACACATAAGAAGGAAGTTAGATACTAGAATGACACAAAATGTCAAAGCTCTAGACAGCATGATAAAGAGTAGAATAAGGGAAAATTCCTAACATCACAAAGTCTCTAAGTCATGATTGTGGTGCTCTTAACAACCATAAGTTAGAAACTACGCAACGTAGTTGTGTTGAGCCTTAGTTCCTAGGTAATTTAACGTCATGCTCCGATACCAAGTTTGTCACACTCAGATTCTGGAATCCGAATATAACCGGCGTCGTTAACCTCTCAGAGGTCGTACACAAGCCTCTTCTTAGCTTTCATAACAATCATACAGTTAAATTTGAGGAAAATTTAAAACTTTTTAATACTTATAGAAGTATACATAGACTTCATATAGTATTGCATAAGAGTGATATTCTAATAGCTCAAACTAAACAACCATCTATTAAAGATTAAACAATTGAAATAAATTATCGTAATAATAATAATAATAGTTTGCCAATCGGCCTTATTACAAACGCTTGAACAAATGTTTGAATTGAAACGCCAGGGAAAATCTCCACTAGCTATGTCTAACGTACTAAGCTAGAATAATAAAGTGTAGTATCCTCCAACTCAAGAGGACCTACGAAAGTCTGGAGATCGCTAATCCAAACTTCTTCGTCGAATCTTCAATCTTCTTTACAACCAGCGCCTATAAAAATAGTAATAAATATGGGGTTTGTACACACTTATACTAAGTATGGGTGAATGCACATAAACATATAAGGACTATGCATGATCAAGGAATGCTCTTCCTAAAGCAACATGATGTTTCTAGAAAGTAAAGTCACTTTACTTTCTTAAATCGTTACTTATGATTCATGCTATGAATATGACATGTTATCATGCAATTAAGGCACAACACTCATTTTCTATATGAACATAAGACCTTGGAATCATGAACATAATTTTAGAACAACTTAAACAAAAGTTTATTATTTTGCTCCCTTAGGCCGAGAGTCCTATTTCCAGACTTAGTTTATTTTTCTGTCTTTTCTTCTTCTTGTTGTGTAATGATCTCCTTTTATACTATGTTTTACTTACAAGTGCAATGATTCATTGTAGTCCCATACCTACAATGAATCGAGTAAGTAATTCACAAGACTAAGGAAATGATTTTACTACCTTACTTACAAGTTAGATATTTTATTCTTAACTTGGGTATGAATGTATTTATAAGCCAATATTAATTGGCTATGCCCATTAGTTGATTATTTGAGATATAGAGATCTTGGGACATATATTCATACTCCAATATTGTCTCAAACCACTAACTTGTTAAGACCTTATTCTTATCAAACACTAGTGATTAACATTCTTAAGCTCTTACTTACTTAGCTTACTTTGAACTTACGTTTTTACTTCTTTGATCTTTTGTTTACTTTGAACATGCTACTTTCATTCTTTCTAACTTATTTAAATAATTCTTTAGCATTAACGGAAGTAGATCATGTGAGCTAACGTGAAATCCAGTGTCTCCCCCACACCAAAAAGAGGTAGTTCACCGGTTAAGGTGAACCAAGTTCTGTGTCTACCCCACACCAAAAAGGGGGGTTCACCAGCTAAAGTGATACCAAGTCAGTGTCTTTCCCACACCGAAAAGAGGGGTTCACGACTATAGTGAACCAAATACTTTCTTGAGCTTTAACCGACATAGATCATGTGAGCTAAATATGAAATCCTAGTGTCTTCCCAACACTGAAAAGAGGTGGAATAACCGGCCAAAAGGAAACCTACTGCTAGCCTTCTTAGGCTAGTAACCCTATGCTGGCAAACATAGTTCGAAGACTAGGAGACGTACGAACACCCTAGTCCATCTGGGTGGTGATCTCATCTCATGAGGCTTAAATGTGCTGGGACATGCTCATTGCTAGTTTATTTGTGCTAAGCTCAGATATATTTTACTTTATTATCTTTTAGAGTTGACTCAAACATTATGGAAGCTTGCTTCTAGTTATGAGGTTTACTTAACTCTATGGATGACTGGTCATCCCTTTCTATACTTGATGAATATGAACTTAAGTCTTACATTATCATCATGGTGCGAGTGAGACTTGTCTCATGGACTCTATCACCATCTTATGTGAGTATCTTTGACATAATTGATTAAGTGTTATTGAGACTTGTCTCACTTCTTTTAACACTCTATATTAAGTCAATTTCATAACTTAAACTTTTAGTTATTTCAGTACTCACCTTAACATGTTCAACGCTAATTGATAGTCTTGTACGATTCTTTATGAAAGTTATAACTACTTATACAATGCTATTACATTCACAAGTTTGTGTGGATAGGATGTGTTGGGACTTGTGCCATTGATTGACATACTCTATGTTATGAGTTCATTGATGTAGAGATTAGTATGACTTTACATGATTTGGAAGTAATATGATTGGACATAGGTTTGTTAGCCAATTTGTTGGCATAAATCACAATTTCACTATATACTTGTCATAATATCATGACTAGCAAATTCAATTACTTCATAAATACGTTATAGTAATCTAACATGTTAACAAGCCAACATTTAACCTTTGATTAGCCTATGAAAAAATTCAATGAACAACTTATAACAATTTTATCTTCTCGAACACAAGTAGGCATTACAACATTTAACGTTCATGTAAATAACACTCTAAGTATGCGGATCTAACATGTAGGTTTTCATTCGACATATAAATCACGAAAACATACACATAATAATCAGTTAACACCACATACAAACAACATGCATCGAGATTTACATTATACAAACTACAAGAATCGGAAATCGAGAGAAATAGGGAGATGAACATGCAATTCTTTGGGAACAACCCTAGTTTTGATATTCTTGAAGTCAAAAAGTTTGAAAAGACTCTTGGAGAAAGAATTCTAGGAGAGAAAACCCATACCTTACTGTAGAATTAAATCTACGAAGATCACCTTGCACTTTGCACTAAAACCTTGAAGAACTTGCTTGAACTCGCCTATGTTTCTTACGTTTTATCACTTGTTTTTAGTTGCAGCATTTCTGATGAATAACGTGAGACTAATTCTTTAAGAACTCAATGTTAAATAATTCAACTTAGACTATATAACTTAACTAAAATAACTTAATTAGCTAATTACCAAAACGCCCCTCCTAAATTGACTAGAATTAGAAGAACACTTGACTTAACCGAAATCTGGAAATTGCTAAGTGGTTTCGGTTTTGTCCAAATAAATAAGTTAATTAAGTAACCTAGGGTAATTACTAAATTACCCCTAAGTTGTTAGGACCATAACCAATTATCTAATTACCAAAAAGCCCCTCCTAAATTGACTAGAAATAGAAGAATGCTTGACTTAACCAAAATCTGGAAATTGCTTAAGGGTATCGGCTTTGACTATTTAAATTAATTAATTAAGTTTCTAAATTAATTAATTATGTAACTTGGGGTAATTACTAAAGTACCCCAAAGTTCTTAGGACCATAACCAACCCTTTGGACCTTCCTAGGTTAGGTACTAGGATGTCTCTTACTTAGTTACTTGTCTTAGTGTCACCCGGTTAGGCCTTAGGTTGTCCGGTCCCTTAGTTAGTTATTTTTTTGTTTGTCCTAGGTTAGTTAGTTAGTTAGGTCAGTTATTTAGAGTCTATGACCGGTTAGGGAGCTTGTCCCCATGTGGGTGGACCCGGACGCGCTCCTGTCCCTAACCACTCTAACCGAATCGGTTAGTCTCTTGGCCGGTTGCACATGTGCTTGCACATTAGCTTGCATATGTGCTGTGTGCACTTTCCTAACCAACTATTCTTGAAGGTTCATTTGGAATGTTTACTTATTGTTCCAAGGATCCTCACTATGTCCTTGGGCACTGCTTAATCTACATGATCATTTTAAATGGTTATGTGCTATGGTACTAGGCTTGACACTTGGATGCCTAGTACTTGATGTGGATATATATGAAGGATATAGTTATTTTATCGTAGGGTCTTCATTGCAGGTACATTTCTTAAAAAACTTGGATTGTATTCTAAATACTTGTGTATATATAGAAATTGGCTAACACCCCTTAGCCAATATTCTATAATATGCCCAATATTTCTCAATATTGGGCATTGGGATGCCTATGTACCCCAATACGCATTCTTAAAACCTAATAGGCTCTTTACTAGACATGTACATTTTTCTGGAATGTTACATTTGCCTTGATTCTAATATCATGTCTAAGTGAATTGATATGTGAAGTGATGTGTATTGTCTTTTACACTACTTGGTTAATCTAGGTGTGGGGATAATGTTATATGTGTATGTGTGATGATCATATTAGGGTTAGGTATGGTCTATATGGCTAATGATAATTAATATCCTTGTAGCATGACCCCTACCCATATGAACCCTATATGAATGTGTGATCAAAGTATGCTAGGATTCTTATATTCTATTATTGAATATGTACTTGCCTACTATAATGTAATGTGAGTGTGTGTAGTCTATAGTCCTCAATACTCTATATGTTTGTATGACTTGAGACTTGAAGAATGTTGTACATGTGTTGTGTTCTTTAGAGGGTGGCTTCCTCAATACTATGTGATCATGTTGACCAATGTACACACACCCTTCATGCATATCTATGAGTAGGATATATTTATTATGACTAAGGAAAGGATACTTCTCCTATGCATCGTTACCTATTTATACGCATGTAAAGTATATGATTAATGAAGTTATGAACAGGTGTTCCTAAATTTATTTACGTGAAGGTAGATATCATATGTACACACAAATACATGTATGAATATGATATGATTATGTGAAAGGATATTCTCACATAATGTAGGTTCTATGGTGAATGTAGAATTCTCGACCTAGATACCTTTGAGTTATATGATATATGAGAGAGTAAGTCCCTAGGGCCTATTCTTTATGAACTAATGTTATCCAAAGGTTTAATGGTGTTTAAAAAGGGAGTTATTGCTTAGCACCGAGTGAACATGACAAATGATAGTGGGAGCTTGACGTCTAGTAAGTCCGGCTTTCCACAAGAACCTTCACGTTAGTAAGTTCAGGTTCCCAACCTAGATGTTGTCTCATGAGATAGAAACCTTCACGCTTAGTTAGTCAAGGTTTTTAGAAGCAATCTCCTTGTTTCTTAACTATGTGCCCACACAGGACTCTAGCTTAGTGGATCCACCTAGATAAGCTATGTACGAATGGTTGCACCTTAGGCAAGTGTTAACCCTCTCTTTTCGGTGTGGGAGTAGAACACCGGATTCCATGTAGCTCACATGGTCTATGTCAGTTATGGATATGTCTCCCGAAGGTTAATACTTAACTAAGATATGAATATGAACTCTAATCCAAATTCCTTGAGAAGTGCACTTGGTATATGAGGGTTGTGGACCCTACCTAAACATTGCACTAGATGACTTCAAGAAAGTATAGGATTGGAGACCCTTATGAAGTAAAGACTTATGTTGTGTATGACTTTTATGAATGCATGTTAAGTGAATTTTGTTATGTTAAGATTTGAATTATGACTATGCATGTGAATTACACTTATGGGTTCTAAATGAGTTTATTTAGTATATGTGGGGGTATGGGACTCCACGTGTACAATGCAAAAGTAAGCTTGTGAAGTGGTTATGAGGGTAGTTTACTTATTATATGAACTAAGTGATTTATGACTAAGGTTATAGTAAAGGAAATAGTCTTTATATGATGACATGAAGTATGTGGACTTATGTCTAGTTGTAAGTGAATATGTTATGACTTGTTGAATATGTTATGATTGTTGAGTATGTTATGCCTAGTCTAGGGTGACTTCTTAGGTACACTTGGTGGAAGTAACATTATGGGATGTTACCTACACATTGAACTAGTGTGACATAGGAGTTGTCTTAGGTGATGGTCCTTATGTGAAATTGATATCTATGAGATGTTTAAGTCTTATGAATATATGTGCTTGTGTTATGAATCATATTACGAAAGACGATTGTAAGGTGACCTCAAGGGGATACATTACACTAGGTACACTTGAGGGTTACTTAAGAAAATAAGTAAAATAAAAGAGAGGAAATGTATGATGTGTATTGAATATGCTTATAAGTATGCTAAATGGCTTTATGTGCTATTATGAGTAGTATCCATGTCTATTTTATGTATGTGAACTATATTGAGCTTATATGTGCCTATCTTCATGAAGTTTACTAAAAAGACATGTTGGATGATTTCAAATGAAATGTCCTCTTTAAATGCATGTTTTCACATGGTTGCCATACTTAGTGTATTCTTGTACTAATACCATTCTTCTTCATCTTTTTACTCCAAGTGTAGGTGGTGATGGCTAGAGGATGTCTCCTAAGTGAAGAGCTTGGATAGATCTCGCAAGTTCAAGTAAAGGAGACATTATGATTCAAGGGTTGCCTATGACAAGATGTTCTTAAAGTTAATGTAATAGCTTAGACTTATAGTTTATGTTGTTAAGGGTCGTGTCCCTATTCTATTCTATTGAGTTGTGTCTTAAGATGGCAAAGAGACATTAGATTCTAACTATGCATTATGATATTTTATATATATACAAAGTAATGTTCTAGCATATGATGTGCTCTGATTTCTTTTTAATTTTCGCTATTTTTACGATTATGCAATTAAAGATGTCTAAGGGTTTGTCTTAGACCTCCGAGAGGTCGACGACGCCGTTTTAAGATCTATGAGTACTCTAACTTCTAGGGGGTACCCTCGGGTCATAACAACACGAATGTGTGAAATATCAAAAGGGGGTTTCTCACAAGAAGTAAAAATAGAAAAATAGACAAGAAAATTAAGCAATGAAAAGGGGAATTTGTGGGATGTGACCGCAATACAATTTAATATAGATTATTGGGTACATGCTTTCAATAGAAAATTTGCAGATAAATAGTTACAAGGCTAAGGTTTAATTGAAAATGAGTTGTCTCTTCAGCAACTTACCCCGTTTCAAATGGGATCCTCTCAGACACCCACTTGTCGTATGAAGACAACCCTACACCTTACCCCACTCACTCTCTCGACCTAAGTGTTAGGATATTTCTAGTTTTCAGCCTCTCGGGTCGAACCTAATGTCGACCCACTCCTTAGGCTATCAATCTAGTTGTATTGGTTTCGCGACCTCTCTCTCGAGCAAGCTGAAAACACATGGGTGAACTTTTATTTGCAACTACAAATACATTTGATTAAACCACAACCACTATACAAAATCACCATTAAACTATATCTAAGCTATCAGCAAGAAAATCCCAATAATAATATTAACTCAGATTTGCTAAATCACACCCCATGAATGGGGTTTTTTAGCCACACATCAAGAAATGTGAAATTATACCTTCAATGATGTTGGAATGAAATAGGTATAAGAGATAAAGTCTTGATCTGAGCAAAGAAAGAAGAATCAAGGAGACTACTTCCAAATCGAAAGAGCATAGTCCCTTTCTTCTTCAAGTCCTCAAAACTCTTTTCAAACTTGATAGAAAATATGAAAAACTAAAGTTTAAAGTCTAAAATCTAGAATAATGTTACAACTCTCTAATTAACAACTAAAACTAGTATATATAGTTTTCAGATTGTGTGCTGCGATGGATTGTTCGGCGAAGTTAGTCGAGCTCGCCGAATGACTGAGCGACTCGACCATCTTCTTCATCACCCTTTTGTGCTTGCCCATAACATCTTTAAAACCTGACCATTGGACGGTTGCTTTGCGAAACTATTTGGCGACGCACTGATTGCTCTTTTTTGTGTGGATTTGATGTTTTTCCTTCAGGGCTGAGCGTGCTGGAACAAAGGGCAAAGTATGTCCCTTCGGTGATGCCCCAAGTTTAATTGGAGATGCTCAGACTTCAATTTCTTTGTTCTTTTCAGCCTTTTTCTTCCTGTTAGCTCCATAGTGTCCATGCTATCCTTGAAACTTCAAATACCTGAAACTTAATAGTTTTCATTAGATATTTCGAATAAACAAGCATTAGAGGACACTATTTCAATTAAAATGTTTCCCTAAATGAGTGCAATATGTGGACTCATCAGAGATATGACACTAACATTGTTGAATGTTATTTTAACCATCTCGGGTCAGAATAGTGAAGGAGGTTAGATGCCAATTCAAATCAATAGATACCAATTAGAATAACGTTGTAGCACGAAGGAAACAAGAGAACATATATAAATTTCCTAAAGTCCTATAGTCTTTCGAAGAAAAGTAAAGGCGGCCCCGTACCATACCGTGAGACTCTATTAGACTCGTTTTGGTACACAGAGATCAATAAACCTAGGCTCTGATACAAACTTCGTCACGACCCAAACCGTTGTGATTGACACCCACACTAACTCTCAGGTGGGAGAACCACTACTACCATCCAACTAAAATATATAATCTAAGAAATGAGGCATTTAAGTTACGGAAGCAAGTTAAATAGACTAAGTAAGAGATTCCCATAAACCTTAACAAGGATTCTAAAGAACTAATTAAACAATTGCGGAAGATAAAAAAGAATCTGAAAGGCAATGTAACAAAACTACTTCAAAATAACAAGTCTAAACATGAAGGGTCTCAACCCCAACTACCAAACAAATCAATAACTAAACAAATGTCTAAGTTCGGAAATGGGTTAATTTAGAAGAAAGAGAACTCTATGGCAGCTCGAATGATTTGGCTCAACCTTGAAGTCGATGTGACAATCTCTAGTCTCCTAAGTGAGGTCAGTCAATAGCCGCTTGAAGATACCTGTACACAACAAAAATAAGAGCAAGTGCAGAATCAGTACACAAACACATTGTACTAATAGGATCACACGGCTATCCCACTAGTGCAACATAGAACAAGTCAAACAACATTATAATCACATGCATATATATATATATATATATATATATATATATATATATGTATATATATATATCAACATATTCAATATCATCATCATAAAGAATCAACATCACATTTCACATGCTTCTTCACATCATTGGTCCTCTCACGCAACCCAACCAAAATAGTTAGCTTGCAGGAATGTGGCAATCCGATCTCATGTTATTCCGAAACGTGGTAACCTGATCCTAAATTATGCCGGAACATGGCAACCTATCCTAGTTAGCTTGCTGGAATATGGCAGTCCGATCCCCATTCACACACCACAATCACAAGTATATCAACAAGATCATACATTTACGTCATAATTTCATGGCGACATCATTCATCTATCTCATTTACAACAAATGTGATCAATATTACAACATTCATACACATAAAAGTATCACAATGAAGCAAGAACATGCATACATGACACGATCATGAAATCACAACCATCATCTACCTCGAAATAAGCTTAAAACCCTAAGAAAATTGATTCTTCTCTTTCCAGATTCGTTTCGCTTGTTCTTGGTCTACAAAATATTAATAACATACAGAAATCAATAAACAATTACTAATTACCGGGATTATTAATAATCCTACAAGCCCTAGATCAACCCATGATCCGAACTAACCAAATTAGAGTTATTTCGACCATAAAATCTATCAAGAAACCCTTTCCCATAAATATTGACCCTTTCTATCACGTTCTATGGACGAAAAACAGATCCGGGGAATGGAAATCTTACCTCTAGCCTCAAGAACGGTGGAAATGAGTTAGAATCATCCGGGGTCGTTCTCCAGCTCTAAAAGTTTAAAAGTGCCAAATAAGGTAATTTAGGGTTTTTATTAATGACTTAATTTGCGTCTATCCCTATACAACGACACTCATCCTTTTATAGCGATAACTCTACATCGACTTAAAATCATGCTATAGCAGCATTTTTTAAAATGTGAGCCCTCCTGCAAAATCTACGATTTTAAGTCTCGTCTCGTCTGTCACAATGGCTACTATCCCGCTACAATGACATTGCTAGAGAGGCAATAATCTTGCTACAGTGGCACAAACCTTAACAGAACACTCTGAGAAGAAATTCAATTCCCCCTTTTTATAACACATCTCCATTGCACTAGGCTCAAAAAATATCCTTTACACTAAGGTCGATTTTTGGAGCTCTACTCACTTAAATTCAATTTCATAAAATCATACAGGTTCTTTATCGAGTTATCTAACACCTCATGCAATCAAATTCATATTTACTCCATCCGATTGCTACCAGATTTCTCAAGACCATGATGACCCTGATTTCCTCCAAATCTAGACAAGATTGGAAAAATCCTAATGCTATGAAAAAAAATTCCGACCCCAAATTTTCCCTCGTTGGCATTTCTATAACGACAGAACCCAGTCATTACAATCATCTCTTACATCAAATTATATATATGTGCAATACACCTAATATGAAATTATCATCATGAAAAGGGAAAAGTTCAATTTTAGTATATCTACTATTGCTAGAAGCATTACCAAGGGTGAAAATAATTACTTTATTGAAAATTTCACAAAATTCTAAAATTTCTACAATAGTTTGAGCTATGTAACTACCGTTTTAATGCATTCATAACTTTATAGTCTAATTCTTTTTTGCATGTTCCAATTTTCATCAATTCAATGACCATTAATAGTGAAATAATGGTTATCATTAACACTATGACTCATATTAGAAGTGAAATTCATTTAAAGTATCATAGTAAAATGAACAATGAAGATAATGAAAATGATGACCTTGATAATTAAAATTAAAAAACAACTTTTGAAGTTGTGTTTCTTGAAAAACTTTAAAAGATGGATTATACACTATTTTGATATGATAAGAAAAATTAAAAAGCAAGCCAGTAACAATAATCATTTTAGTTAATTCTTCAAAATATTTTTTTATGCTTCGAGCCTATATCCTGGACATAACCGATACTCGATAGCCATTTTTTGTCATCAAGCTAACTTTTTGCCTAACAGAATACTTAGCGGAAGACTTAACTCAAGAAATAAAGAGCTTTACATGCAGAGCTTTAAATCATATATGTAACACCCCATATGCTAGAAAGACCAAATTGTAGAAAATCAAAAGTTGCATGTGCCACAACTATGGACCGTATGTTGATCCATGGACCGTATGTGGCGTATGTAGTTGCCCACCTTCAGCCTGCCCAGAAAATCTCAGAGAAGACACGACCCACTGCTAGACCCATGGACCATAGTCCAGACCGCAGGCTGTGGTCCATGTCCGTGTATCGTGGCTCTCAACAACTCCTCTCTCAAGACAAACGATGCCCTTCTAGGATGGACCAACGGTGTCACATCCGGGGAGCACCCCCTAGACGTACTCGGCGTTGTCGTCCACTTTGAGGACTAATACTAGCCTCTTAGAATACATTACATTCATAGGTTAAAAATACGAAAAATTTAAAACTTTTTGACTACTTCTACATTGAGGTTTACATAGACCTCTACATACAAATAATATATATTCATATGGAGTATAAATAGACTCTTCGTATTAGAAGATTAAATAGTCTTCTACTTTTGTTGCCCATACATAATATAAGATAGTCTCATAAGAAGTCTAAAACATTGTCTCATATTAAACCATCTAGACAAGAGTATCACAATTTGTTCATAACCCTTAACATCAACAATTATAGCCACATATAGGCTTTACAATTATAGTACCAAAATAAAAGAGAAGGAACAAAGTGTCTTTAAGAATAAAAAACATTCACTAGGTAGATAATGACATCGTCCTCGGAAAGTGAGGACCTACCGAACTTGGAAGATAAGAATCCAAGTAGTCTTCAAAGCCTTCTCCAATATCAACGGCCGGATCCTACATTTGTAGTAAACATCAAACATGGGTTAGTAGACACTTGTACTAAGTATGGATATAGGCACATAAAATAAGTGAAATCATGCTAAAGAGGACATTTGATCAAAACCATGCTAAAACTTTAAAAAGCGTTATGCACAATTAAGAACCCATATAAGCCAAATAATCACATAATCCATAAGTCGAACCCATGCACGACACAAGACCAACATCAACAAGTAATAGTCAAGCCAACATATACAAGAGTTCATAAAATCATAATATAATCAAGACCCTTACTCATAACCCACCATTTAGCCTACTAGTGCAATGACCAAGCAAAGCCCCATATCCTTATTCAATCAAGTAAACCAAACAAAGAATCACAAGAAAAGCCTAACTCAACATAACACAACATCAATAATAACCATCATCATATTTAACAATATAGACCAATAGCATGTTCATAAATGAAACTAACATCATATATGATCATCAACATGTAAAGTCAACGCAAGCATAACATTTACTTTATAAGATCATTATATCATAAGAACATCCTTCTAGGACTTCCCTTAAAGCCAACTAGTGCAACGCCTAGGTAGAGTCCCATACCCTTACCTAGACTAAGCCAACCTCTCAAGTCACCCTATATAGAGTTCACATCATTACTTCATTTTACTTTTGGGAGCATTTGCCTTAACCGACATAGACCACAAGAGCTAAGTGTGGAATCCGGTGTTGTAAAACCTTACACCAATGGACGGTGGTCTACCGGCCAAAGTACAGCTAAACATAAACGTCGCTTTCTAGGTGGATCCACTAGCTAGTTTTCCTATGGTGGCAACATAGTTCTAGAACTAGGAGATATGTATGAACCCTCTACATGCCTATGGCACTTGGAGCCTCATCTCGTGGGAATCCATTGAGTGAGTTTCCCTCATAGGGGAGTCAACACCTCATATGGAACTATAGGGTGAATCTTCCTCTATGGGAAGTCAACACCTTCCATTGTCAAGTTCACTCGGTGCTAAGCTAAGTCCCTTTTGAAATGTCTTTATTTATTAATCATCAGTTAATTTAGGTTATAGGGTATAATCCCTTGTATATTCACTGTCATTTAGCTCAATAGGTATGGCATGAGAATATCCTTTCATGGCAACCCTTATATGTGAGATTAACATATCATCATCATCATTTCATAATAAGGCACATAGGTACTTCACAACCCACCTTATATCATTTCATCTTAAGCATAATCGCAAACCACATAATCAAGACATTTCAATTCAACATCATACCAACACCTATGTAGGCTATTCACAACGTATACTTCAATTTAACTACATTACCAATCACAAGCCATCATACTTGAAGTAAAGGTTAGGATCATGAAGACTTACTAAATCTCCTTCAAAAGCCATAATCATGGTCTTACCATCAACCAACCACTTAATCCAAATAATAGGTGTAGTAACATCAATCAATAGTAATTAACACAAGAACTAGGTCAATTGCATCATCACTATCCCAATTAACATCAATTCATAACCTAGGGTTAGGGGAATTAGGGTTAATCATGAATTTGATCCAATCCCAATAATATATTACCCTATTCAATCCATAGATGAGTTAGAATAGATAAAAGAAGTCTAATAATCAAATCATTCTTCAATACCCATCAATTCATGACCAAGATCCAAGATTTGGGAAATTGGGGAAGGGAACATGATCAATATGAAATTGCATCAACTAACATCAATTAATCAACAATCTATACTCAATTAGTCATAGGAAATCACAATTTATCATCAATTTAAAGTTTAAAAGAAAACCCATTAGAATTGGAAAACACCATGGAATTGGATATTTTGAAATCAACTTTGAGAGGACCTCTTGAGGAAAGGAATCCCAAGAGTTAAGAACCCATACCTTATTGAAGCTTAATCCACGAAATTGAAGTGAAATTATAGAGAAATTGACCTTCTTCTTCAAGTTTTCTACCTTCTTCAATGGAGGAATTGGGGAGAGAGAAAGTACAGAGAGGTGAGAGCTTTTGGGTTTTGTTTTGGGAATTGGGTTTGGGTGAGTGAAAATGACTTTAAAATGAACCTTATGCTATATATAATCACCCCTAAATTACCCAAAACACCCTTCACTTAAATCGGTCTTTTTGTGAAGTCAACATCGAATCTAAGAAGTGACTCCGCGTAACGGGGACAACAGACATTTTATTTCCCAAAAATAGTTTGAGGCAGTGAGTTCTGTGTGGGATGCGCGTCGCTCAACAACCCACTGATTCTTGACTTTCGCAGGCTGCTTTGGCAGCCTACCCACCCATGTTGGGGTCCTCCTCCATGACACTTCGGGTGGTCATTGGGGCGTCGTTATTGGAAGTATAGACCCTATATACTACATTCTACCTAACCAAAGTCTTTTTACGAGTTTTAGACTTCATTTGACTATCCTAAACCATCCCCTAACATAGCGAAGTAAACTAGTTCAATTAAGCTGGTTTCCAGACGTCATGGATGTTCTTCGACATCTTCTCTCTAAAATTTCTTGGATGACTTATATACATTATTTTAGTTCTTAAAACAGTATTTAAACAATTAAACACTCATGTTAGGATCTATAATAGGTCTCGACTTTTTGGAGTGTTACATTATCCCCCCCTTAGGCACATTCATCCCCGAATGACACTAAACTTTTAAAAGAGAAAGGATAGACTCAAGACTAGCAGCCCAACCAACAATATACATCACCAATCGTGAGTTACAAGTCAATTCAAAATAACCATATGCCATTTACATAATGACTCAAAATATCAATCTTGCACATATAAGGCTCAAAGCCACAACATGAGAAATTTTCCTTCTCACAATAACAACAGGAGCTCAACATATCATTGAAGAGTCAATAATGCCGAAGTTCCTTTCACAACATATCAATATTCTCACTATCACATCATGAAGGCAACAATATACCAAATACACAATTAAGTGCAATTCGAGCAGAAACGCATTTTTCCATGATACATCATTTTATCATAAACCTTTTTACCATAAATATGCGTAATTTTTGCAAAGCAAGTCAAATGCAATAAACTCATTATTTTAATTATTAAGAAAAACAACAAACCTTAATTAGCAAAGAGATGAGGATGACAAGACTCCTTGTCGTCCTCGGCCTCCCATGTCGCCCCTTCAACTAGGTGGTTTCTCCATAGAACCTTCACGGAGGCCACCTCTTTGTTCCTTAACTTCTTAACTTGTCGATAAAGGATTTGAATTGAAACCTCTTCATAGGATAGGTTCTCATCCACTCAAAGACCTTCAGTAGGAAGAATGGACACGGGATCACCAATGCACTTCTAAAGCATGAACACATGGAAAATCGGGTGAATCGAAAATAGTTCACTAGGGAGTTTCAACTCATATGCGACCTTACAAACCCTTTGCAAGATTTTATAGGGACCCACATAATCAGGACTCAACTTCCCTTTCTTTCCAAATCTAACCACCCCTTTCATGGGCAAAATTTTCAAATACACCTTATCACCCTCTTCAAATTCAAGGTCTATTCTCCTATGATCGGTATAGGACTTTTGCCGACTATAGGTTGTTTGCTACCGGTTCCTTATGATACTTTATCCTAAGTCTATGGATCAAGTAGGGACTAAGAAGCTAAGATTCTCCAACCTCAAACCATCCAATAGGAGATCTGTACCTCGTACCGTACAAGGATTCATAAGAAGCCATAGAGATTGATGAATGAAAGCTATTGTTATACGAGAATTCCACCAAAGGCAAGTGCTCATCCCAATTTCCCTTCAAATCAATTATACAAGCCCTAAGCATATCTTCAAGAGTTTGAATAGTACTCTCCGCTTGACCATCCGTTTGAGGATGAAAAGCGGTGCTTAACTTCACTTGAGTACCCAAACCTTTTTGAAATGATCTCCAAAATCTAGACATAAATTGAGCATCTCTATCTGATATAATTGAGAAAGGAACCCCATGAAGACTCACTATCTTATCAATATAGATCCTTGCATAGTCTTCCATCGAATAAGTAGACTTAACAAGAATAAAGTGAGCGGATTTGGTCAATCTATCCACTACCACCCATATAGAGTTATACTGCTTTCGAGTTTGAGGCAAACCTACTACAAAATCCATATTAACATCTTCCCACTAACAAGTAGGAATTTGGATTTATTGTAGTAGACCACTCGAATTTTGGTGTTCAACCTTCACTTGTTGACAATTGGGACACTTTGAAACAAACTCCGCAATATCCCTTTTTAGGCCATCCCACCAAAACACTTCTCTAAGGTCATGGTACATCTCTGTAGAACCCGTATGAATAGAGTAATGGGCTCCATGAGCTTCCTAAAGGATCCTATTCCTCAAATCATCCACATTAGGCACACAGAATCTCCCTTCATACCTAAGAACACTATCCCCCACCCCCTTGGGAGAATGACTCATTCATCTTACCAAGAACCGATTCTTTCAACTCCATCAACAATCGATCAAGGTGTTGCTTAGACTTCACCTCAACCACCAAAGACGACTTGGAGTGTCACATCCCGAAACCACACCCTAGAAGTTTGGGTGCAATCTTCGATTGCGACCAGCATATTCGACCTCTCGGAGGTCTCATACAAGCCTATTATATCATTCATCGCATATATATAATGAAAAGTAGTGCGAAATTAGAACTTTTCATAAGGACAATAACATAGTCTTAAAACTCTTTCATATATGTAGTAATAGGAAATGCTAAGTCTCGAATCATCATCTTAAGACACAAGAATACTTGGGATACATCCCATACGAATATAAAGCATACTACAATATAGTCTATTACAAAACTTCAAAACGAAACATAAAATGACATATATGACCTCGAGTCAAGTGAGGACATACTTCAAACTTCTTCTTGAACGATCTCCTAGTCCAAGTCTTCTTCCCAAAGCTCTTTACCTACCAAGAACTATATATGTTGAAATAAAGCATGGAATTAGTACAACCACATGTATTAAGTATGGCATTATGCATTAAATCATGAAAACAGGCATTTATTGGAAATATGCATGTTTTCATTTGGAAATCATATTACAGTGAATTCTCTTGTCTTCCCATTTTACACTTCCTATCATGTAATTACCTCACTAAAAGTTATCCTAAGATTCACTTAAGTCACACAAAGAGAGACCGCCCATACACCATCTCTAGATGTGCCTAAACGACCCTCAAGATTACCAATAATGAGTCACATACACACTTACAAGCATCGTAAACATAAATATAAGATTCTTCTACCAAAGGTGAATTCTAAGTCTCACTTGAGTGAGTTGTGAAGCGACCGCCCATACAATCCCTTATACACACACTCAATAGATCCTATAGAATCCCTAGGATAGAATCATTCTCACTAAACAACCAACACATAGACGATATGACATTCTCCTTTCTAAGGATATCAAAAGACCTACTTAAGTAAATACAGAAGATAACATCCATGATTGACCTCTTCAAGATTACCTAAATAGTCCTTAAGACTATCTAAGGCTTAGATCATGTCTACAACACCAAACATCTTCCCTAACTAGACTCATTCTCAATACTTCCCAAGATAAGACATGAAAAGATCATCCCATATGCCCTCTTCACACTTTAGCTAAGAAATCCTTAAGTTACTTTAGATTAGGTACTTATTCATTTACCTACTTTATAACATGAGTCATTAGTTCATTAGTTCATTTAAGAGACATACTTCACATAAAGGACATTCAAATAATGGTCTTGGAGAAGACCTAGGGACTCTTACTAACATCTTCAAAGCCTATTGTGCAATGTCTAGATAGCGTCCCATACCACCACCTAAACCTCATAGAACTTCTCTAATGCTAATATGTATCCCATATGATGAGAATAGGCAATAACCAACATAGACCATGGTAGCAAAGCATGAAATCCGGAATTCTATCCTACTCCGATGAGGTGTTCTACTTGCCAATGGTAGAACTTAGACACATCCCATGTAGGCACATGGTTAAGGAAATATGAATGGCTTCTTTGTATTCTAGTCTCACTCTTTAACTAGAACTACTTCCCTTACCATACTCACTCGGTGCTAGCCTTTGTTCTCATAGATTAAGTCACATTAAGGTTCATATAAATGGGTCCCATATCAAATTCCTGACCCAATTACATTTACCCTACCAAAGCAAGGTCCGCTAGGGCTATCTCACTATGGCGACAAGAAGCTCATCATGACTTTCCTAAGGATTGATGTGATGCCGTTCCAGCCAATCAACCTTAAATCCATCGTTCATTTCATGAAGGATACCATTACGGCTTTCTACTTCATGTTTTCATAACCTTACCACTTGGTTCAAGGTTTCACATAAAGGACCCTCTAATCATCATTCAAGGTCTCACCTATATTCATTTATTCAATACTAAGACCCCTTTAGGTTCCTAAGTCAAGACATCACATATTCACATAAGAATCAAGTAAGGGACACAAGTCTACCTAAACAAGACACAACATACTTGCATTTAACACATATAGCCTATCTTTCTTTAAACACTTAGGAATGACCCTTAACATCATCTAGTCAACCTATTCATTACCTTAACATCATTAATATAACCATTATAGACTCATATAGCCAATTTAGGAACAACCATGTATCAATTCTAAGACTACACACTTAACACATAGTCAAAGCATAACATGATTACCTAGATAGTATCAATAGTCTAACACATACTTTTACATATAGGTAGATACGATAATACATCACCAAATCAACTACACAAATAGCCATATAACTTCAAGTAGTGCTGGCAAGGCCATGATTATCAATGTACTTAAAATAATACCGACAAGGCCACATCAATTCACATAACACCGCCACCATAAGTGGATCAAACCAATCACAACATAATTGAAGTCTAAATAACATCAAGTAAAAGAGAATAGGGCAGCGTACCATCACTCCATTATCAACACTCCAATCCAATGCTAAATCAACCAATTCAACATCATAAGGCCCTTACCCATGGCCATGAACATCAATTCAAATAATATATCATAACACTCAATGAATCTAAATCAATTCAATATAGTTTTATAAATCTAAGACCAATTAGATAACAATCGAATACAATTCTTACACTATTAGAAAGCCCATAAGAAACTACACATGAATTCATCAACATTAAACCAATATCAAGTAACCCACAAAGTAATCAAAAACTAGGGTTCATCAAATTCATGGGTTCATAGGTAATTTAGGTTAAAATCATCAATACAACATCAATCAAATCCATAATAGACGTTTGAAAACCATTAATGCAAGAACCCATGGTAGAATCATGAAATTGGACAATTCATCTTTGAAAACTTTAGAAAACATCTTTGAAGTTGGGCTCTATGATGAAACGAGTTTCATGGATCAAAAGCCATACTTCAATGAAGCTAATTATTCACTTTGATGAAGAATCTCCACTCAATTCTTCATACCAAGCTCTTCCTTGACTTTGGACTTCAATGGAGTCTTTGGGAATTCTTAAAGGATTTTGGGGTTTTGTTTTTGGAAGAGTGAAATTGTCTAAGTGTTAATGACTTATAAACACCTTTAAAATACCCAATATACCCCTTAGGAACCGCCAAACCATCTATTTGGAAGTGGGGTGAAATTACAATTTCACCCCTAACTTGGCAGAGAAACTGCGTGCAGGTCACAGAACAAACAACAGCCAGCCATCGACGGTCCGTTCCTTGACCAAAGGACCGTGCTGCTGGCCCGTGGTCTGGGATAGAGACCTGTTCTTGGCTCCCGATTCCTCACGTCTAAGTCCCTAACGACGGATACCAATCTACGGGACATAGGTCCACACACGGACCGTGCTGTCCACCATCGATGGGTTCATAGACATGGGACTGGTCCTCTTCCCTTCCCCAGCCTAAGTCCCAATCGATAGACCAAACTACGGGGCGTCGACCAGGATACTGGCCGTCGACTGCCTTTCGTGGTTTGGGCTGTCTTGGGAAGCTTAGGCACCAACTTTGGGTCCTTCCTCAAGGACCCTTGGTTGGTCCTTGGGGATGCTTGCCCGGACGTTTCCAACCAAAACATGACCCTATACGAGTTTTACACCTATCACATGAATTTCATCCTAAACGAACACGTAAAATACGACGAAACATGCCTAGACACATAAGGTCGCTTCAAGGCACAACTTTCAAACTTCATGAACGTTCTTGGACGTTTGACCTCCAAACTTCTCGAAACTTGACACACTGCCTATACATGCTATAATTACTCATTTAAGGACCTTAAAACCTCATTAATAAACTCATAGCACCACATACGAGTAACTTAGGTGACTTAGTCGTCGAACGTCCTAGTCGTCCTTTGACGTTTGACTTCCAATGCACCTAATACTTTAGCTAAAGCCTCTATGCCATATAACAGACCACATTAGGACCTTAGACCACCATAACCAACATGTTAGGCTCTAGTTACTCTAAGTTATTTTCGAGGTCTTACATGGAGATATGATGTACCACCATACCACCATTTGGAGAACTTTCAATTCGAACTTTTAAACGAGCCAACCTATGAACATCTTTCACTAGGTTTCTCTTGGATTCTTCCACATGGGACACACTTCCCACGGACAATCAACTTAGAGCATCCGCTACCACATTAGCCTTGTTGGGGTGATAGAGAACACCCATATCATATTCTTTCAACAACTCTAACCATCTTCGTTGCCGGAGATTCAACTCCTTTTGACTGAATACATATTGGAGACTTATATGGTCCGTATACACATCAGCATGAACCCCATAAAGATAATGCCTCCATATTTTCAAGGCAAATACCACGGCCGCTAACTCAAGGTCATGAGTCGGATAGTTCTTCTCATGAACTTTACGTTTCCTAGAAGCATAGGCTATAACTTTCCATGTTGCATAAGAACACACCCTAACCCAACTTGGGATGAATCACAATAGACCACAAAACCCTTAGTACCCTCCGGTAGAGTCAATACCAGAGCGTAAGTAAGCCTATCCTTCAAAATTTGGAAGCTCTTTTCACATGCCTCCGACCACTCAAATTTCACATTCTTTTGAGTTAATGTTGTCAAGGGGGAAGAAATGGATGCAAACCCGTCGACGAACCTTCTATAATAACCGGTTAGGCCTAAAGAACTCCTAATATCTGTAGGAGCCAAAGGTCTAGGCCAATTTTTCACCTCTTTGGTCTTTCTTGGATCAACCTCCACACCTTCACTAGAGATGATATGACCAAGAAACGCTACCGACCTCAACCAAAATTCATATTTGTTATACTTGGCAAACAATTGGTATTCTTTAAGCACTCGAACACCACTCTCAAGTGATCCATGTGTTCACCCTCATAATTTGAATATACAAAGATGTCGTCAATGAACACAATGACAAATGAATCTAGGTAACTTTGAAACACCCTGTTCATTCGGTCCATAAACGCCGCCGGAACATTACTAAGAACTCATAGTCACCATATCTAGTACGAAATGCCATCTTGGGAATATCTTTGCCTCTCACCCTAAGTTGGTGATATCCCGATCTCAAGTCAATTTTGGAAAAGTAACTCGCACCTTGGAGTTGATCAAATAAATCATCAATCCGAGGGAGAGGATACTTGTTTTTGATTGTGACTTTGTTGAGTTGAAGGTAATCAATACAAATTCTAAGGGACCCATCCTTCTTCTTTACAAATAATATCGGAGCACCTCATGGAGAAATACTAGGACAAATAAATCCCTTGTCTAGTAAGTCTTTGAGTTGAGCCTTCAACTCTTTAAATTCGGTCGGAGCCATCCGATAAGAAAGAATTGAAATTGGATTTGTATCCGATAGCAAGTTGATACCAAAATCAATTTCTCATTCGGGAGGAATACCGGGAAAATCATTAGGAAATACCTCCAAAAATTCCCTCACTACGGGGACCGACTCAATGGGAGGAATTTCAGAGTCTAAATATTGGACTCTTACTATATGGTATAAACACCCTTTAGAGATCATCCTACAAGATTTCAAACAAGAAATGATACGACCTCTAGGAATAGAATTTCCCCCCTTCCACTCGAAAATGGGTTCATTTGGAATGTTAAACTTCATCGCCCCTGTTCTACAATCTATGGAAGCGAAACAAGCATGCAACCAATCCATACCCAAGATAACATCAAAATCAACCATATTGAGTTATTCTAACTCCACATGAGTAACTCTATTGGGCAACATTATAGGACAATTTCTATATACTGTCTTAGCAACAACTGACTCACCCACCGGGGTAGTCACCATAAAAGGTTCATTCAAGATATCCGGCAAAATGTCAAAATTTTTAGCTACTAGAGGAGTAACAAATGACAAAGTAGCACCAGGATCAAGTAAAGCATATACATCAATAGAATAGACTTTCAACATACCGGTCACCACATCAGGAGAAGTCTCTTGCTCACCCCTAGAGCGGAGAGCATAGAAGAGATTCTTCTTTGGAGCATCATCATTTGAACCACTTGCTTGTTCTCTCCCCTTGTCTTGACCCTTCAAATTAGGGCAATCTCTCACCTTGTGACCCCCTTTTCCACAACTAAAACAATTGCTCGTTCCAACTAAGCATTCACCAAAGTGACCTTTCCCACACTTGGTTCAAGTAGGCTTCTCATTAGGTGAGTTTTCACTCTTTCCCTTTTGGGACTTATGTTTAGGCACCTTATCATCACGAGCCTTAGGGAACTTAAGGAACTTCATTGGAGAACCTCTTCTTGAACTTAGGCTTGTCTTAATGTCAAGCCTACCCTTTGAAGAACCACCATCAAAAGACCTTGCCCTATTGGCATCTCTACTATTCCTCTTCACCTTAGTCTCTTCCACTTGTTGAGCATGAAATATGAGACGAGAAATTTTCATATTATCATGTATCATAGCCGAACTGTAACAACCCTAAAAATGAATAGGATCAAGACTTAGGTTGTCAAGAATGCTTGCGATTAGACCAAGGTTCACACAGACTGATACGCGTACAACCAGACCTCAGAACCCTTACTAAAACCAAGCCAACTAACTTGGAGAGTTAGTTGAGCTTGGAAAGGTTGGAACCAACCAAGTAAGTCTCTCGAAAATGAAGATTTAATTGAAGGAGTCTTTACCGAACTTAAAAAGAAGAAATTTTAAGTTTTGAGGGTCTAGGGGTAAAATGGTCTTTTACCAGGCTAAGGGTAATATCGTAATTACCCTAAATATATAAATAATTAATTATTTAATAAAATTGAAGGGCAATTTTGAGAGAGAGAGAGCCGAATGTGAGCTCTAAGAGTGAAGTCCTGCTCCACCCGGGTTCGAACCTAGGTGGAAGCAATGATTTAACTTGTTTTTATTTAAATTGATAAGTTAATTTAATTAATTAATAATTATTAGACGATTTAATAAAAAGGAAAACCAGATATTTATTATTAATTATTTATTAATTAAGATGCCTTATTTTGACTAAGTCTTGAATTAGTCTCCTAAACCTAATCTAACACTCTCCTAACACGTCTATCACCTCTCCACGCTCAAAAAAAAATCCCTTTCACGTTCTCTTTGACAAAAATACAAGAACTGATCAGCCACTAAAAGTTCTTCACACTTGAAGAACTTTGACCTCAAAAACTTATTCAAAACATAACCAAAAACGTCAGGCAAAGAGAGGAGTTTTTCCGTCGAGTTAGTGATTGGAGTTTGTTGAACTTGGACTGATTTTGGAGAGGATTTTGGGCAGCCAATTCGTGGTTGAACAAGAAAAATAAAGGTATGGGTTTTCTTACTCTTGGTACCTTTCCCAAGAGACCCTTAAGACTCATATAATTCTATTCCGAAACTAGGATAGTTCCCCATTTCATGCTCCCTGTCACTAGCTCCCAATGATTCGTAGGTTGGGTATGTTTGCTGGTAGATTTAGGTATGTTTGATGTTCTGTTGTTGAATGTGTATATGTTTATGTACGTGAAATCAAGAAAATGACAATCAATGCGTATTCGAAGTTATGTGTAAGTGTGTGCGAGTTTGTGAATGTGGCAAGGGCCTCGGCTTGATGCTCAAAATTTGATAAGGTTGTAGTTGTTGTTTTGTGTACATAAATCCATCAAAAATCGTGATGTTCATTTAAGAAAATGTGGCTGATTGAATGACAATTTTTTTAGCCAAATAAACTCATGAAAAATATGCCTAAAGATGTGTTAAGAATGGAATAATACACCCGATGAATCAAGTCAAAATGTTGATAAAAGTGAATCAAAAATGACGAAATTTTCCAGCAACTATGCAAGGTTAAATTAGACTAAAGTTTAATAATGAAAATCTGGAAATTTAATACATTTTAAAGAGGTGAGGCCACCAGGATTCGAACCTGTGACCTCACCCTTTGGCTACTGTAATTCGCGAGAAAAGGAGACAAAATTTGGGGCTGGGGGGAATCGAACTCGGGCCACTATTTAGGAAAGGAGAGGAAAATGATTTAGTTAAATAAATGGGAGGCGTGGGAATCGAACCCACGACCTCCAGGTAGCGAGTGAAGGATGAGAAAATAAAGAAAAAGAAAATGTGAGGCGTGAGAATCGAACCCACGACCTCAAGGCTGGGAATAGAGAGGGGGTGAAAATGAGTAATAAAACAAGTGAGGTTGTGGGGGTTCGATCCCACGACCTCACTGCCAAGTACCCTCAACCTAGCGAAAAATTTAAAAATTAAATAAATATATGGGGCTGTGGGGGTTCGAACCCACCAGCTCACAGCCCTAGCGAAATTTAATTAAAGATAAGGAGGCTGTGGGGGTTCGAACCCACAACCTCCCTACTTATGCGAATTAAATGACAAAAATAAAAGAGTCTGTGGGGATTTGATCCCACAACCTCTTGGTTTAGGCGAGAATGGACAAGATGAGGTTAGTAAAAATTTAAAAGGGGTTGTGGGGGTTCGAACCCACAACCCTTCGGTCAAATTAGGATTATTATTAAGGAGAAAATTAATCCTTCAATGTTAATATTGTGATTTAACTTAGAGTCATAATGTTATGAATATTAGAATAAAATCAATTAATAATATAAATGATATCCAATTGATTCAAGACTTGGGTTTCCTTGCCCAAGATTCCGTATTGATACATAAGTCATACGTGAATAAAATATCCGAGAATAATGCCACATACTTAGATCGAAATCAAGATCTTGGCATACATACAAGATGATAAGTCTTGTATCACATAATCTTACAAAGATATGAATCACTTAGACGAAATATGAATGAAGCCTCATGGCTAGTATGTATAGACACATAAGTCTAACATACGTTCAAAGTAAGTAAATCTAAGAAGTATGTAATGAAATGATGAACCCTAGAAGGGTTAAGTATGAGTGTAAGATACACTAAATGGCCAAGTGCATTGGCTTATGATGAATTGAACGTTCACGTAATAAGAGGTGAGTAACAATGAAAAGCAAAGGTACTAATGATAACGAATGTGGTGACAACATGATATAAGGCTAATGTAAATGATGAGAGTAATCTCAAATGAGCCTAAATAGATGTTACCAATACGTACACTCTTATGAGAGTGTAAGATAATGAGGAGACCAGTCTCTATGAACACTCTAATGAAGGTATTGAGCTTAACACACTTTATACTAATGATGAGATGAGAAATCATCTAATGAGCTATGATGTCCTCATACTAGAAGCCAACTTCCATGACGTATGAGATAAATGAAATGGAACTTTATACTGAGCACCGATAGGCTAGCTATGAGCGGTGATGCCTTCTTTCGGGAAGGACGGAGGTTCACGTAACTCTCATGAGATGAGACTGTCCGGCTTGCCGGGTATGGGTCTCCTTAAATCTCCTAGTCTTCGAACCTATACTGCCAATATAGGGATCTGGCGGGGTTAAATTCCCATGTACGCTAGCATGTTATTGGATCACTTTGGCCGGTGATTCCACCTCTTTTCGGTGTGGGGGAGACACTGGATTTCATGATGCTCACATGATCTATGTCGGTTAAAGTTAAAGTACCCAATGAATGAATGAGGCCAGCCTCAAATGATGCTCATAATGAAATGAATGATACCAAAGGTGTTAGGATAGGATAATCACAGGTGAGTTAGTTTCAAGTAATGACATTAGGTCATTCTTGGTCATTGCACAACGAACCTAATGAAAGTCTTAAACTACATCCTAGGTATAGCGGTGGTTACACTGGCCTATGAATGAAATGAAATGAAGTACGTATGAATAAATGAAGCAGACTCTGTGTTTGTTAATGAAGATTCCCTAGTTGAGGTCCAATCTGTTGAGCCCTCATTTCTGGGATGTCTTAATGTCAAGTCCTTGATTCCAAGGTCTCATGGCATATGAATGAATGATATGAAAGAAGTTATGTGCTACATGCAAAATGTACTGTATGCTATATGATATGTGTTATGTGTAAATGTTATGTGCTGTGTGCAAATGTGAAAAGTATGATGATGTATGTTATTATCATGGTATCACCTTCATAATCCAAATTTGGAAAGCTCATTACTTTCCTAAATCCAAATTTGGAAACTTTCCTAATCTCAATTTGGGAAGTCCACTGACTTGACTTTCCAAAAATCATGTTGTTAGGGAAGAGCTATTCTTTCTCATGCATGTCCTTGGTGTGTGCTTGCATATACCCATACTTAGTACAAGTGTGTACTAACCCTATAAAAACTCTACTATTTTAGGTGCAGGCACAGGTGGATGATAGAGCTACAGCATCGTCGTTGCAGTTATCCGGACGTCCAGCATTCATCCGGTTTTGGTAGGTCCTCATGCTTTCGAGGATGCTACTGTTTTATATTCTAGCTTAGTTTTAGAGTTGATCTAGTGGAGCATGTTCCACTAGCGTTTCTTTCCTGTTTTTATTCAGACTATGTATTGGTGCCATTTAGGCAATTATACGCTTTATAAGTATTGAACTATTCCTGTCATTTGATTATCTCTTAATGTTAGATGGTTGATGGTGAACAAATTACGAATGTATTAGAAATGTTTAAGAAGCAATATTTAGAAACAAAAAGTTTCAAATTTTCCGCAAAAATTAACCTATGTAAAGTAAGAATGACGTAAGTAGGCTTGTCTGCGACCTCTGAGAGGTCAACGACGCCGGTCTCGTCTGGGGTCTAGATTCCAGTCGTGACAAAGTTGGTATCAGAGCATTAGGTTAAATTACGAAAATAATAATTCACATCAACCACATTGAGTAGTTTCTAAGTCATGGTAGTGAAGTGCACCACTATCCTGAATTAGAGACTGCATGATGCGTAGGAAAATTCCCTTTCTTCTAATCTTATCGTGCTTCTCCTAAAGTTTAATTTCTTGGTGTTATGAGCGTGTCTAACATCAAATTTTTGTTTTTTAAAAAAAATGAACACTAGGAGAGCTATTGGTCAGAGGAGAGGAGGAGCAGCTACTGGGGGTAACCGAGTTCCACCCCAGGCTCCAGCTGAAGGAGTGGTTGTGCCAGCTAATCCAGCTGGGATGACTGATGCTGAGGTGAGGGCATCTCTGGCCCAGATGGCACAGGCCATTACTATGCAGGCCCAGGCTATGACTACCCAGGTTAACCGGTAGGATGTTCAGAGGGAGAACCCACCGGTTTGTAGCATGGCTGACAGACTAAGGGTTTTCACGAGGATGAATCCTCCTATTTTCACAGGGTCTAGGACATCAGAGGCTTCCCAGGAGTTTGTGGGTGAGATTCATAAGATCCTAGTGGCTATGGGGGCCACTGATATTGAGAAGGCTGAGCTGGCTTCCTATCAGCTCAAGGATGTTGCACAGACTTGATGCAAGATGTGGCAAGATAGTCGTGTCTTAGGTGGAGTGCCAGTCACATGGGAGCTGTTCAAGACAGCATTTCTGGAGAGATTCTTTCCTAGGGAGATGAGAGAGGCCAAGGTTGAGGAATTCATCAACCTTAAACAAGGCTCTATGACAGTCAGGGAGTATTCCATGAAGTTTGTTAAGCTGTCAAGATATGTTATTTTCCCTAGTATTTAATAGCACGAATGATGATAATACTGAACTTTGTTGAAATCATCCAGGTATGCTACTTCCCTGGTTTCTAACAGCAGGGATGACATGAGCAGGTTCCTCACAGGAATCAATGGAGACCTGGAGGAGGAGTGTCGATCTGCTATGCTCCATGATAATATGGATCTTTCCAGGTTGATGGTGCATGTCCAGCAGGTAGAGAACAGCCGCAGAAAGAGAGGTGTTCGTGATGCTAGGAGGCCTAGGCCTCAAGATCAGGCAGGACCCAGTCATGGAGGCCACAGGAACAACTTTGGCGTCCGTGAGCAGCCAAGGTTCAAAAAGGGGCAAAAGAGTTCTGGGAATTCTAATCCTCAGAGGAGTGCTACACCTAGAGGAGGCAGACCTGAGACCAAGAAGGGCAACGGAGGTGAGATGCAGCGTCCTAAGAAGAATTGTGCTAAGTGTGGCCGAGCTCAAAGTGGAGAGTGCAGACAGGGCACTAATGCCTGCTTCGGTTGTGGTAAGAGTGGACACATGGTCAGAGACTGTCCACAGAACAGAGGTCAGGCTGGAGGTAATACCCAGCCTAGGCCTAATCCACAGGGTGCAGCAGCAGCCGAGCCTCCTAAGAGGAACAGGTTCTATGCCCTGAAAGACAAAGAGGAGCAGGAGAAGTCCGCTGATGTGGTCACAGGTATGCTGCAAGTGTTCTCAACTTCTGTTTATGCTTTACTTGATCCAGGGTCTACACTTTCCTTTGTAACTCCTCTGCTTGCTCTTACTTTTGAGACATTGCCTGAAGTTCTGCATGATCCTATAGTGGTTAGTACACCTTTAGGAGAAAATGTAAGAACTGATAGAGTATACAAGGATTGCCCAATAGTTGTTAGTGGAAAAACTATGTGTGCAAACTTGGTTGAGTTACCCATGCATGATTTTGATGTTATTCTTGGCATGGATTGGCTTCACAGTTGTTATGCTTGCTTGGACTGTCGTAGTAGAGTGGTGAGATTTCACTTCCCTAATGAAGAAGAGTTAGTCTGGGAGGGGTACAATTCGAGTTGTCCTAACCCCTTGATTTCTAAACTTAAGGCCAATAAAATGATCTCCAAGGGGTTATTGTGTCATTTTGTGAGTGTTAATGATCTAGATCATGACATTCCTTCCATAGACTCAGTACCTGTAGTGAATGAGTTCTTAGATGTGTTTCCTGATGATTTGCTTGGAGTCCCTCCCCTTCGAGAGATTGACTTTGGTATCGACTTAGAACCCGATACTAAACCAATCTCAATTCCTCCTTACAGAATGGCTCCAGCCGAACTCAAAGAGTTGAAGCTGCAGTTAAAAGATCTCACTGACAAGGGTTTCATTCAGCAGAGCATATCCCCTTGGGGCGCTCCAGTGTTGTTTGTAAAAAAGAAAGATGGGACCCTTAGAATGTGTATCGATTATCAGCAGCTCAACAAAGTCACTATAAAGAATAAGTATCCACTCCCCAGAATAGATGATTTGTTCGACCAGCTCCAAGGGTCTAGTTTCTTCTCTAAGATTGATCTTCGTTCAGGGTATCATCAGCTTAGGGTTAGGGATGGAGATATCCCAAAGACAGCCTTTTGTACCCGCTATGGTCACTAGGAGTTCTTAGTCATGTAATTTGGTCTCACGAATGCACCTGCTGCATTTATGGATCTCATGAACAGGGTCTTCTGTGAATACCTTGACTTTTTCGTCATAGTATTCATTGATGACATTCTCATCTACTCTAAGACCAAGGAAGAGCATGAACAGCATTTGAGACTAACCTTGCAGGTACTTAGACAGCATCAGTTGTATGCCAAATTCAGCAAATGTGAATTCTGGCTGAGATCAGTGACCTTCCTGGGTCATGTTGTGTCCGATCAGGGCGTGGAGGTAGATCCCAAGAAGACTGAGGCTGTGAAGAACTGGCCAAAGCCTCTTACTCCTACTGACATCTGTAGCTTTTTGGGATTGGCTGGTTACTACCGCAGGTTTGTGGAGGGCTTTTCTTCCATTGCTGCCCCATTGATAGCTTTGACTAAGAAGAAAGCCAAGTTTGAATGGACGGAGACTTGTGAGAAGAGTTTCCAGGAGCTCAAGGACAGACTCACTTCAGCCTCGGTGCTTACTTTGCCTAAGTGTGGTGAGAATTACACTATTTATTATGATGCATCTAGGGTTGGTTTGGGTTGTGTTCTTATGCAGGTTGGTAAGGTGATAGCCTATGCATCCAGACAGCTCATGTTTCATGAGAAGAATTATCCCACTCATGACCTGGAGTTGGCAGCTGTGGTGTTTGCACTGAAGTTGTGGAGGCATTATCTGTATGGAGTGCATGTAGATGTGTTCACATACCATAAGAGTCTTCAGTACGTGTTCACATAGAGGGAGTTGAATCTACATCAGCGGAGATGGTTGGAGCTGTTGAAGGATTATGACATGAATGTGCACTATCATCCAGGTAAGGCTAATGTTGTAGCTGATGCTTTGAGCAGGATGAGCATGGGAAGTACAGAGCACATTGAGGATGAGAAGAAGTAGCTGGTAAAAGATGTACACAGACTGGCCAGATTTGGTGTGCGTTTGGTTGACTCCACTAGTGGGGATGTTTCAGTTCATCCTAATTCTGAATCATCCTTGGTAGTTGAAGTCAAGCAGGGTCAGCATCTAGATCCCGTGTTGATGGAGCTGAAGGACTCAGTGCTGATGAAGATGAATGAGTCTTTCGTTTTGGGAGGTGATGGCATACTTAGGTATCAAGACAGGCTGTGTGTGCCAGATGTGGATGATTTGCGGACCAGGATTGTTGCAGAGGCCCATGGTTCCAGATATTCTATACATCCAGGTTCCACCAATATGTATCATGATCTCAAGTAGATTTATTGGTAGGATGGCATGAAGAAGGACATTGCAGAATATGTGGCCAAGTGTCCTAATTGTCAGCAGGTTAAGGCAAAGCATCTTAAGCCTGGTGGTCTGACTCAGATTATTGAGGTTCCGACTTGGAAATGGGAGGCCATTAATATGGACTTCGTGGTTGGGCTTCCGAGGACTAGGAGGCAGCATGACTCTATATGGGTTATTGTGGACAGATTGACTAAGTCTACCCACTTTATCCCTTTGAAGTCTACTTACAGAGCCGAGGATTATGCGAGACTCTACATTGATGAGATTGTGAGATGGCATAGGATTCCCTTGTCTATTATTTCAGACAGAGGAGCTCAGTTTACTTCTCATTTCTGGAGATCTTTCCAGAAGAGCTTGGGCACGCAGGTGAAGCTTAGCACTGGCTTTTACCCTCAGACAGATGGGCAGGCAGAGCGCACCATACAGATATTGGAAGATATGTTGAGAGTGTGTTTGATTGACTTCAGAGGTAACTGGGATGATCATCTTCCTTTGATAGAGTTCTCGTATAATAATAGCTATCACTCCAGCATTGGGATGGCACCGTTTGAGGCACTGTATGGTAGGAGGTGTAGATCTCCAGTTGGGTGGTTCGAGGTTGGAGAGTCATCCATTTTGGGTCCGGAGATCATTCATGAGGCCTTAGAAAAGGTCAGAACAATTAGGGACAGGTTGACTACTGCTTACAGTCGGTAGAAGTCATATGCTGATAACAGAAAGCGGCCCTTAAAGTTTGATGTTGGTGAACAGGTTTACTTGAAAATATCGCCTATGAAAGGGGTGATGAGATTTGGTAGAAAAGGGAAGCTGAGTCCGAGGTATGTTGGGCCATATGAGATCCTACAGCGTGTGGGTGAGGTGGCCTATGAGTTAGCATTGCCTACAGAACTAGCTTCTGTTCATCCAGTCTTTCATGTCTCTATGTTGAAGAAGTGCCTAGGTGATCCAGCATCAATCTTACCTGTTGAAGGTTTGGGGGTTGGTGAAGACTTGTCTTATGAGGAGGTACCTGTTGAGATCTTAGACAGACAGGTCAAGCGTCTTAGGAACAAGGAGATTGCCACAGTGAAGGTATTGTGGAGAAATCATCTTGTTGAGGGTTCTACGTGGGAGGCTGAGGCTGACATGAGAGCCCGCTACCCTCACCTATTCATCTCTTGAGGTTAGACTTTATACTCTTAAACCTATGTTTCCTTATTGCCCCATATTTTGGTGCTATTGATTGACTGTGTATAGTGATTTTATTATGATCTGACTGGCATTACGACGTGAAGTAGTAGTGTCATTCGGGAACGAATGTTCCTAAGGGGGGGATAATGTAACAACCCTAAAAATGAATAGGATCAAGACTTAGGTTGTCAACAATGCTTGCAATTAGACCAAGGTTCATACAGACTGATACGCGTAGAACCAGACTTCAGAACCCTTACTACGACCAAGCCAACCAACTTGGGAGTTAATTGAGCTTAGAAAGGTTGGAACCAACCAAGTAAGGCTCTCGAAAATGAAGATTTAATCGAAGGAGTCTTTACCGAACTTAAAAAGAAGAAATTTTAAGTTTTGAGGGTCTAGGGGTAAAATGGTCTTTTACCAGGCTAAGGGTAATATCGTAATTACCCTAAATATATAAATAATTAATTATTTAATTAAATGATAGGGCAATTTTGAGAGAGAGAGAGAGCCGAATGTGAGCTCTAGGAGTGAAGTCTTGCTCCACCCGGGTTCGAACCTAGGTGGAAGCAATGATTTAACTTGTTTTTATTTAAATTGATAAATTAATTTAATTAATTAACAATTATTCGCCGATTTAAAAAAAAGGAAAATCAGATTTTTATTATTAATTATTTATTAATTAAGATGCCTTATTTTGACTAAGTCTTGAATTAGACTCCTAAACCTAAACTAGCACTCTCCTAACACGTCTATCACCTCTCCACGCTCAAAAAAAAATATCTTTCACGTTCTCTCTGCCAAAAACACAAGAACTGATCAGCCACTAAAAGTTCTTCACTCTTGAAGAACTTTCACGTCAAAAACTTATTCAAAACATAACCAAAAACGTCAGGCAAAGAGAGGAGTTTTTCGGTCGAGTTAGTGATTGGAGTTTGTTGAACTTGGACTGATTTTGGAGAGGATTTTGGGCAGCCAATTCGTGGTTGAACAAGAAAAATAAAGGTATGGGTTTTCTTACTCTTGGTCCCTTTCCCAAGAGACCCTTAAGACTCATATAATTCTATTCCGAAACTAGGATAGTTCCCCATTTCATGCTCCCTGTCACTAGCTCCCAATGATTCGTAGGTTGGGTATGTTTGCTGGTAGATTTAGGTATGTTTGATGTTCTGGTGTTGAATGTGTATATGTTTATGTACGTGAAATCAAGAAAATGACAATCAATGCGTATTCGAAGTTATGTGTAAGTGTGTGCGGTGAATGTGGCAAGGGCCTCGGCTTGATGCTCAAAATTTGATAAGGTTGTAGTTGTTGTTTTGTGTACATAAATCGATCAAAAATCGTGATGTTCATTTAAGAAAATGTGGCTGATTGAATGACAATTTTTTTAGCCAAATAAACTCATGAAAAATATGCCTAAAGATGTGTTAAGAATGGAATAATACACCCGATTAATCAAGTCAAAATGTTGATAAAAGTGAATCAAAAATGACCAAAATTTCCAGCAACTATGCAAGGTTAAATTAGACTAAAGTTTAATAATGAAAATCTGGAAATTTAATACATTTTAAAGAGGTGAGGCCACCAGGATTCGAACCTGTGACCTCACCCTTTGGCTACTGTAATTCGCGAGAAAAGGAGACAAAAATTGGGGCTGGGGGGAATCGAACTCGGGCCACTATTTAGGAAAGGAGAGGAAAATGATTTAGTTAAATAAATGGGAGGCGTGGGAATCGAACCCACGACCTCCAGGTAGCGAGTGAAGGATGAGAAAATAAAGAAAAAGAAAATGTGAGGCGTGAGAATCGAACCCACGACCTCAAGGCTGGGAATAGAGAGGGGGTGAAAATGAGTAATAAAACAAGTGAGGTTGTGGGGGTTCGATCCCACGACCTCACTGCCAAGTACCCTCAACCTAGCGAAATTTTTTTTTTAAAAACAAATATATGGGGCTGTGGGGGTTCGAACCCACAACCTCACAACCCTAGCGAAATTTAATTAAAGATAAGGAGGCTGTGGGGGTTCGAACCCACAACCTCCCTACTTATGCAAATTAAATGACAAAAATAAAAGAGGATGTGGGGATTTGATCCCACAACCTCTTGGTTTAGGCGAGAATGGACAAGATGAGGTTAATAAAAATTAAAAAGTGGTTGTGGGGGTTCGAACCCACAACCCTTCGGCCAAATTAGGATTATTATTAAGGAGAAAATTAATCCTTCAATGTTAATACTGTGATTTAACTTAGAGTCATACTGTTATGAATATTAGAATAAAATCAATTAATAATATAAATGATATCCAATTGATTCAAGACTTGGGTTTCCTTGCCCAAGATTCCGTATTGATACATAAGTCATACGTAAATAAAATATCCGAGAATAATGCCACATACAAAATCAAGATCTTGGCATACATACAAGATGATAAGTCTTGTATCACGTAATCTTAGAAAGATATGAATCACTTAGACGAAATATGAATGAAGCCTCATGGCTTGTATGTATAGACACATAAGTCTAACATACGTTCAAAGTAAGTGAATCTAAGAAGTATGTAATGAAATGATGAACCCTAGAAGGGTTAAGTATGAGTGTAAGATACACTAAATGGCCAAGTGCATTGGCATATGATGAAATGAACGTTCACGTAATAAGAGGTGAGTAACTATGAAAAGCAAAGGTACTAATGATAACGAATGTGGTGACAATATGATATAAGGCTAATGTAAATGATGAGAGTAATCTCAAATGAGCCTAAATAGATGTTACCAATACGTACACTCTTATGAGAGTGTAAGATAATGAGGAGACCAGTCTCTATGAACACTCTAATGAAGGTATTGAGCTTAACACACTTAATACTAATGATGAGATGAGAAATCATCTAATGAGCTATGATGTCCTCATACTAGAAGCCAACTTCCATGACGTATGAGATAAATGAAATGGAACTTTATACTGAGCACCGATAGGCTAGCTATGAGCGGTGATGCCTTCTTTCGAGAAGGACGGAGGTTCATGTAACTCTCATGAGATGAGACTGTCCGGCTTGCCGGGTATGGGTCTCCTTAAATCTCCTAGTCTTCGAACCTATACTGCCAATATAGGGATCTGGCTAGGTTAAATTCCCATGTACGCTAGCATGTTATTGGATCACTTTGGCCGGTGATTCCACCTCTTTTCGGTGTGGGAGAGACACTGGATTTCATGATGATCAGATGATCTATGTCGGTTAAAGTTAAAGTTCCCAATGAATGAATGAGGCCAGCCTCAAATGATGCACATAATGAAATGAATGATACCAAAGGTGTTAGGATAGGATAATCACAGGTGAGTTAGATTCAAGTAATGACATTAGGTCATTCTTGGTCATTGCACAACGAACCTAATGAAAGTCTTAAACTACATCCTAGGTATAGCTGGTGGTTACACTGGCCTATGAATGAATTGAAATGAAGTACGTATGAATGAATAAAGCAGACTCTGTGTTTGTTAATGACGATTCCCTAGTTGAGGTCCAATCTGTTGAGCCCTCATTTCTGGGATCTCTTAATGTCAAGTCCATGATTCCAAGGTCTCATGGCATATGAATGAATGATATGAAAGAAGTTATGTGCTACATGCAAAATGTACTGTATGCTATATGATATGTGCTATGTGTAAATGTTATGTGCTGTGTGCAAATGTGAAAAGTATGATGATGGATGTTATTCTCATGGTATCACCTTCATAATCCAAATTTGGAAAGCTCATTTACTTTCCTAAATCCAAATTTGGAAACTTTCCTAATCTCAATTTGGGAAGTCCACTGACTTGACTTTCCAAAAATCATGTTGTTAGGGAAGAGCTATTCTTTCTCATGCATGTCCTTGGTGTGTGCTTGCATATACCCATACTTAGTACAAGTTTGTACTAACCCTATACAAACTATACTATTTTAGGTGCAGGCACAGGTGGACGATAGAGCTACAGGATCGTCGTTGCAGTTATCCGGACGTCCAGCATTCATCCAGTTTTGGTAGGTCCTCATGCTTTCGAGGATGCTACTGTTTTATATTCTAGCTTAGTCTTAGAGTTGATCTAGTGGAGCATGTTCCACTAGCGTTTCTTTCCTGTTTTTATTCAGACTATGTATTGGTGCCATTTAGGCAATTATACGCTTTATAAGTATTGAACTATTCCTTTTATTTGATTATCTCTTAATGTTAGATGGTTGATGGTGAACAAATTACGAATGTATTAGAAATGTTTAGTAAGCAATATTTAGAAACAAAAAGTTTCAAATTTGCCGCTAAAATTACCTATGTAAAGTAAGAATGACGTAAGTAGGCTTGTCAACGACCTCTGAGAGGTTAACAACGCCGGTCTCGACTGGGGTCTAGATTTCAGTCGTGACACGAACGACATTCTTCTTTCAATTCATCCGACACTCTCGTTACAAAATGGCTCATTTCATCTCTAGGGTCAGATACCAAAGAAGGATCTTATCTTGACAATTTAGTGAATTTCAAAGAGTAGTCAAGTACACTGATACCTCCTTGACGAAGGTTGATGAATTCTTCCACTTTGGATTCCCTCTTCTCTCTAGGGAAGAAACGATCAAGAAAAGCCTTCTTGAAAATCTCCCATGTCATTGGACCACCTCTTAGAGGCCTATTGTCTCTCCATTGGACGTACCAAGTTTAGGCCACA
Source organism: Solanum sitiens (assembly GCA_016801875.1). Lineage (NCBI taxonomy): Eukaryota > Viridiplantae > Streptophyta > Magnoliopsida > Solanales > Solanaceae > Solanum > Solanum sitiens. Next base: position 1,415,543 of record JABWTJ010000088.1, on the reverse strand, counting down.
TCCTTAAGTTGGTAAGTGGATAACTCGGCTTTCTCACTAGTAGTCAACCCAATGGAATAGAGAATCTTGTATATTTCCTCAGTAAACTCTTGGGGGTCTTCTCAACTTTGAACCCATAGAAAGAAGGGTGATTCATCCTAGTGAAATCCCTCAAATGGGAAGCCATGGTGCAAACTTGTTGGTTTCCGCGGGGTACCACCTCCCGGTTAGTTTGGGCCGTCATAGTTTGTGCTTGAGTAGTGACGGCTTGTGCTTGGGTTGTACTGGCTTGATCCATATGGAGAAAATATGCCCTTATATCCCCATCTGCCATGGGAGGAGGAGCAACCAGAACTTTATCACCCATAGCAACTTCTTCAAGTGGAGGCTCTTGGTTGTCTTGTGCTCCTGGATTAGCGATTCCTTCCTTGTCCCTTCTTGCAACTGATCTTCGGGTATTCATACCTATAACCACCATACAAGGTTTAGGTGAAAGCACACATAAAGTAGACTCTAGAGGCACGACATAGTATTACAAGAAGATGAGAGTTTCATAAGCATCACATAGTTCCTCATTCATAAGTGTGGCGCGCTTCACAATTATGAACAAGAATCTATGTAGACATGGTTTATTGAGACATGAATCCTAAAGATATTCAACCTCATGCTCTGATACCAAGTTTGTCACATCCGGGGAGCACCTCCTAGACGTAATCGGCGTCGTCGTCCTCTTTGAGGACTAAGACTAGCCTCTTAGCATACATCATTACATTCACAGGTTAAAAATGCAGAAAATTTAAAACTTTTCGATTACTTATACATTGAGGTTTACATAGACGTCTACATACACATAATATATATTCATACCGAGTATACATAGACCCTTCGTATAAGAAGATTACATATTCTTCTACTTTTCTTACACATACATAGTATAAGATAGTCTCACAAGAAGTCTATAACATTGTCTCATATTAAACCATCTAGAAAAGAGTATCAGAATTTGGGCATAACCCTTACATCAACAATTATAGCCACATATCGGCTTTACAATTATAGTGCCAAAATGAAAGAATCAACAAAGTGTCTTTAAGACTAAACAACATACAATAAGTAGATAATGACATCGTCCTCAGAAAGTGAGAACCTACCGAACATGGAAGATAGAAATCCAAATAGTCTTCAAAGCCTTTTCTAATATCAATTGCCAGATCCTACATTTGTAGTAAACATCAAACATGGGTTAGTACACAATTACACTAAGTATGGATATATACACATAAAATAAGTGAAATCATGCTAAAGAGGACATTTGATCAAAACCATGCTAAAGTACTTTGAAAAGCTTTATGCACAATTAAGAACCCATATAAGCCAAATAATTACATAATCCATAAGTCAAACCCATGCACGACACAAGACCCACATTAACAAGTAATAGTCAAGCCAACATATACAAGAGTTCATAACATCATAATATAAGCAAGAACCTTACTCATAACCCACCATAGCCTACTAGTGCAATGACCAACCAAAACCCCATAACCTTACTCAATCAAGTAAACCAAACAAAGAATCACATGTAATGCCTAGCTCAACATAACATAGCATCAATAATAACCATTATCATATTTAACAATATAGACCAATAGCATATTCATAAATGAAACTACCACCATATAGGTTCATCAACATGTAGAGTCAACATAAGCATAACATTTACTTTATAAGAGCATTATATTATAAGAAAATCCTTCTAGGACTTCCTTCAAACCCAACTAGTGCAATGACTAGGTAGAGTCCCAACCCCTACCTAGACTAAGCCAACCTCTTAACTCACCCTATCTAGAGTTCATATCATTACTTCATTTTACTTTCGGTAACATTTGCCTTAATTGACATAGACCACAAGAGCTAAGTGTGGAATTCGGTGTTGTAAAACCTTACATCGATGGAAGGTGGTCTATCGGCCAAAGTAGAGCCAAACATAAACGTAACTTTCTAGGTGGATCCGCTAGCTAGTCTTCCTATGGTGGCAACATAGTTCTAGATATAGGAGATATGTATGAACTCTCTACATGCCTATGGCAATTTGAGCCTTATCTCATGGGAATCCATTGAGTGAGTGTCTCTCTTAGGGGAGTCAACACCTCATATGGAACTATATGGTGAATCTTCCTCAATGGGAAGTCAACACCTTCCATTGTCAAGTTCACTCGGTGCTAAGCTAAGTCCCTTTTGAAATGTCTTTATTTATTAACCATCAGTTAATTTAGGTTATAGGGTATAATCCCTTGTATAGTCACTGTCACTTAGCTCAATAGGTATGGCATGATAATATCCTTTCATGGCAACCCTCATATGCGAGATTAACATATCATCATCTCATTTCATAATAAGGCACATAGGTACTTCACAACCCACTTTATATCATTTCATCTTAAACATAATCTCAAATCACATAATCAAGACATTTCAATTCAACATCATACCAACACCTATGTAGGCTATTCACAAGGTATACTTCAATTTAACTACACCAATCACAAGCCATCATACTTGAAGTAAAGGTTAGGATCATGAAGACTTACTAAATCTCCTTCAAAAGCCATCATCATGGTCTTACCATCAACCAACCACTTACATCCAATAATAGGTGTAGTAACATCAATCAATAGTAATTAACACAAGAACTAGGTCAATTGCATCATCACTATCCCAATTAACATCAATTCATAACCTAGGGTTAGGGGATTAGGGTTCATCATGAATTTTATCTAATCCCAACAATACATTACTGTAGTCAATCCATAGATGAATTAGAATAGATAAAATAAGTCTAATAATCAAATTATTCTTCAATACCCATCAATTCATGACCAAGATCCAAGATTTGGGAAACTGGGGAAGGGAACATGATCAACATGAAATTGCATCATTTAACATCAATTACTCAACAATCTATGCTCAATCAGTCATAGGAAATCACAATTTATCATCAATTTAAAGTTTAAAAGAAAACCTATTAGAATTGGAAAACTCAATGGAATTGGATATTTTGAAATCAACTTTGAGAGGACCTCTTGAGAAAAGGAATCTTAAGAGTTAAGAACCCATACCTTATTGAAGCTTAATCCACGAAATTGAAGTGAAATCCTAGAGAAATTGACCTTCTTCTTCAAGTTTTCTTCGTTCTTCAATGAAGGAATTGGGGAGAGAGAAAGTAGAGAGAGGTGAGATTTTGGGTTTTGTTTTGAAAATTAGGTTTTGGTGAGTGAAATATTACTTTAAAAGGACCCTTAGGCTATATATAATTACCCCTTAAATTACCCAAAACACCCTTCACTTAAATGGGTCTTTTTCTGTAGTCAACATGTCAAAAATACAATTTACCGAATCAGGAAGTGGCTCCGTGTAATGGGCCAACACACATTTTATTTCCCAAAAATAATTTAAGGAAGCGAGGTCTGTGTTGGCTGCGCGTCGCACAACAACCCACTGATTCTTGACTTTCGCAGGCTGCTTTGACAGCCTACCCACCCATGTTTGGGTCCTCCTCCATGACCCTTCGGGTGGTCATTGAGGCGTCGTTATTGGATGTTTAGACCCTCTATACTACATTATACCTAACCAAAGTCTTTATACAAGTTTTAGACTTCATTTGACTCTCCCAAACCATCCCCAAACATAGCAATGTCAACTAGTTCAGTTTAGCTGGTTTTTGGACGTCATGGACGTTCTTTGACATCTTGGCTCTAAAACTTCTTGGATGACTTATATACATTATTTTAGGTCTTAAAACAGTATTTAAACCTTTAAAAACTCATGTTATGCTTTATAGTAGGTCTCGACTTATCAGAGTGTTACAGTCGGTTAGTTCACGTTCCATCGGTCTGGGGCCGTCAGTGGTTTCAACATTTTTCAAGAGAGTGTCCTTTGATTTTTCCCCCTATGCGTTTGACACCTAAGCTACGTCGTTAGCCCTTAAACTACATTTCTTGATCAGTTTTAGACTTGTAACTAAATGAAGACTTACCCTAGTCAATTCATTCTCCAAATTTATCATATTAGAACGAAAAAAAAAATGAGAAAGCAGTCGACCAAACCCTCTCCAAGAATGCAAAAAAAAAATTTTGGTTCCAACCCCAAAATTGAAATATTTTTCTGTGGAATTTTTCACCGGTTATGTGGTATTTCACTGGTGGATTCTTTTCATCCACTAGGTCCCTAGATTCCCTAAATATTTCTTAGACCTAGGGTTTCTAGAACTTTATATAATTGTTGTAATTTAGCGTTAGAGTATTCCAAATAATATCATCATTCTTTCGTAACAATGTTGCTTAGTTCCTTGAATTAAATTCAAAACTTTAGTGGTGTAGATTCGTTTAGTTCATGAATTACACTATATAGGAAAGAAAACAGATATACATGCCTCAATCTTCAAATGTTTCATTATCAGTACTTAATGTAGCATTTCCAATTAGCATGTTAGAATATTGAGTTATCTAGTATATTTCAGTTATGTTGTATTGTACATATTAATATATTGAGACTCACTTATTCATTAGACTACCATTAACATACTTCATTCCTACATGCATGTGTCTGTACATATATGTGAGATCTACCTTCACAAAACACCTTTAGGCACACATGTTCATAACTTCATTAATCATATACTTTAAATGCATAGAAATATGTAATGATGCATAGGAGAACTACCCTTTCCTTAATCATTATGAATGTACTCTATTCATAGACATGAATGAAGTGTGTGTACATTGGTCATCATGATCACATAATGGATATAACATAACCTTGAGGAAGCAACCTTCTAAGGACCACAATACATGTACAACATTCCTCAAGTCTCAAGTCATACACACATATAGAGTGTTAAGGACTATAGACTACACACACTCACATTGCATCATAGGAGAAAAGAATATATTCAACATTACTTTGATCACACATTCATATAGGGTTCATATAGGTAAGTGTAATGCTACAAGGATATTGTTCATCACTAGACATATAGACCACCTAACCCTAACAAGATCATCACACATATACATATAACATCATCCCCACACCTAGATCATACAACTAGTGTTGAAGACTATTCCTATACTTCACATAACATTAATTGGAACATGATATTAGAATCAAAGGTAAATCCTTCAACTTTCTAAACATGGAATCATCATAAAAATTCATCTCATATCAAATGCCTTGAAGTCCATTATCATATCACATAAATGTGTACAAGAATGTAAACACCGCCACCATAAGTAGACCATACCAATCAACACAATTCAATATAAATTTTAAGCTAATTAGAGGAAATAGGCCAACTTACCAAATCTCCAAGCTAATGATCATATTTGATAATTCCTCCACAATTATTATTCAATTGATATAGACAGTAATAGCAATAAGCAATTCAATATATTCGATTTACAATTCTATAAACATGAAATCAAGATCACAAGACCCACATTATAGGCCAATTTGAGAATTAGGAGGATCATGGGTTCTTCATGATATTGGATTGAAATTCATAAATAAAATATAATTTAAACATAAATCCATCATTAGAATGACTTTGAAATATATTTGACAACGAACCCAAGGCTAGATTGAAAATTGGAAATTTCAGTCTTTGAATCACTTTTGAAATCATTGATTGAAATCCTTAGATGGAAGATTAACAAAGGATCAAGTATTATCATACCTTCTATAAGTGAAATCCCACGAAAATTTGAGAAGAAATCTCCAATAATCCACCTCCATAGCTTGTTCTTGAGTTTGGTCTTCAATGGAGGTTTTGGGGTTTTGGGAGAGAAGAAGGTTTTGGGATTTTTGATTTTTTAATTGGGTGTTGGGGTTTTGACTTGGTAAAGGGGTCAAATAGGTCTTAAAAACAGTTTATAATTGCCTCCCAAATTACTCAAAACACCCCTATACCTTTTAGGACTTTTAGACATGTCAACTTAACTTTCATTTTCGGAATCTTCGTCGCGCCGCGGAGCTGTTACCACATGATTTTTGAAAATAAATTCGCGGCAATGGAGTCTGCGTTGTGTACGCAACACGGATCAAATTTTTGGCCATGGGAGACTCTAGTCCGCGACCGGACCTACTTCATCTATAAACAAAATCTTGCTGCCTTGGGCAGCTTGGTGGCTAAAGGATGGGTCCTCCTCAAGGACCCCTAGGGCGGTCCTTGGGGAGTCGTGAACAGATGTTTCGAGCCTAAATAGGCCATCCCCACTAACTTTAGACTCCAAACAACACATAAAACATGCCAAGACACACTAGAACATACTAGCACATCTAAAGCTAACTTTCGAACGTCTTGGACATTTGACCTCCAAACCACTTCAAATCAACTATACATGTTGTAAAACACTTTATTAACATGTTATTAACCTTTTTAGACACATGTGACGCTCTATCTACCTTACTTGATTTTTGAGGGTGTAACAATACTCCCCCACTTGAAAAACAATCGTCCTCGAATGACACTAATAACATTTCAAACACTTTCAAGGACTCAATGACTACTATAGTAGCTCACAACACCTTAACATGCTATCACATAATAGTCAATGCGCCAACTTTCAAGGAAGGCTAACTTCATACCATCATGCAACTAAAGCAACATAACCAAACAGGGATTACTCTTACAATTCCTTTTCATGCTAACATACTTCTTCATATTCATTGCCATTTGGAGGAACTACTTTCTCCAACTTTGGGCATGTTCATTATTTTATCACAAGGTTAGACATACAATGGATTTCAATTGCACACATAGGCATAATCCACACTTCAACTCATGAGAAAATTTCGAACAATTCATTTAGTTGCACAAGAATCATGAAATGTAGATCAACTACAATCTTATAGTCTAGACAAAATACCATCAAGGTCATATATGACGTTATTATGCTTAGCTTTGTTCAAGGAGGAACTACCTTCTCCTAGTCACAACATATACAGATGGCATCATAGAGTTCATATAAAATCATTGCATAGAGATTAATTCATATTAAGGAGGACTTCTTTACTCCAAATGACATTATGCTTATACTCCCTTCCTTATAAAATCAACATGGTAGGTCACACCAAGCGCATCAGAACATTAGGAAGTAAATTTATAGCTTTCTATTTCTAGCACATCTTTAGCTTTCATAAACATGCATCATTTAGGGAAATTTATCATAATTCATAGGCACACCTAAAGACATAGGCTAGTCAAACCATCAATCCTCAAGAGTGAGCCTATAGTAATACTTCCCAAATCTCAAAAGTCACACATTTTCCAAAGAGACTCATCTTTTCTTATTTAAAGTAGACTCAATTTCGCATAGTGAGGACAAAACACCACACAATATGAGTGACATTAAACATGTTCATTAAGCTATCTCAAGAAATCAATTTGAACATTTATCATATAAGGATGCACAACAACATGAGCAACATGCAAATTTATCAAAATTTCCTTTTTCATGCAACAATGACCTTTAATAATGTGCATAACAGAGTATCATTGAAGACATGCATAACATATGGAGAACATGCAACTTACCTTTTATGCAAGACTCCTATCATGAAAAAGATAATTAGGAACTCTTGGGTTTTAAGCTTGAGTAAGAATAGAATGAAAAGATAGGCATATCTACAACCTTACTACTCAAATCATCCTCCCCTACTTAGGATAAACCTATTTAAGAGCAACTCATCTCAACTCTAGGGGAATTTTAGCTTACAAAAATTATTGGCTAAGCACATCATCCCTCTCTTGGGATCTAAGCTTATGAACACCCTTCTTACCATCACTACAAAGTGATTTTCAACGTAGAGAAGTTCAAGGGACTTAACATAGGGACATCAAGGGCACTAAAAATATTACCATCTATGCATATTATCCCCCACTTGGGGTAATACAAATTACATCATGCCCTTAAACACCAAGATCGAGGCAAGTCAAGACCAACCTACAAGGTTCATCACTTTTGGTGGAACATTCAAACCAACTATGCCTAGGTATAATCTAAGCACTTTCTCTATTTACCATACTCAAATTCAAGATAAAAAGACAACTAACCACTTCAAAGTAGGTCAACCTCAATTATCTCCTTCTCTTCAAGATATAAGAGGTACATACCATACATTCCCCTTAGTCATCTTAGGGTAATCATACTTCCAACTTATGGAATAAATACTCTTTTCCCCTTTCACCAGTCTTAGAATAGGTTTATAGAGGGAATCATTAACTAGTCATAAGGGTTCTCCCATGAACTAGCATACTTCACAATCACCTTACAAGGCTCAACACACTATATCCCCTTCTTAGGAGCAAGCCTATACAAAATATTCCAATCCACAAAAGGACAACTATGAAGCATTCCACATATACAAAGGTAACATTCATATTTCTCACTATTTATCACATTTTCCAAGACTTTTCAAGCATATATAATAACATCATGCTACCACCCTACATAATCATAAGGCATTCAATCATTAGAAGGGGAACTCCATTCAACTATAACAACTACTAACAAGATATAACCACATCATATCATAACCCCTCAACATAACATCTCCTTCCTCATAAACCACCTATAGCCATAAATGGCATCATATCAACATATACTAGATTTACCTCACATATACTCATCAAACCATAAATCAAGGTAAGCATTACAACTCACCTTTTTCTCCCTCTAGCATTGAGACATCATCCCAATCAAAGCAATCACATCTAAAATACCACCGGACAATGAAACATAATAGAGAGATCATATAGAGTTAAGTTCTATGGCACGACATGAGAATAGTGATAAAGGGAAACTCTATCATGTCGCGACTCACCACCGATGAATGAGACTCTACTAGATGTGGCAATACGAGACTTTGAAATATAAGGACAAAATTCAAAACCTTATGCTCTGATACCAAGTTTATTACGATCCGAGGGTATACCCAAGATGTCATGGTATCCTCAAATCGTTACACAGCGTACTCGACCTCTCAGAGGTCTTATACAAGCCCTTAGACATTGAGACACAACTCAATATAATAGAATAGGGACACAACCCTTACAAAATAAAATATGAGTCTAAGCTATTACATCAACTTAAAGAAACATGTTAACATAGGCAACCCTTGAATGATAAGGGTGCCTTTAATTGAACTTGGGAGATATATCCAAGCCCTTCACTTAGGAGACATCCTCTAGCCATCACCACCTACACTTTGTGTAAAAAGATTAAGAAGAATGATATTAGTACAAGAATGCACTATGCATGGGAACCATGCAAAAACATGCATTTAAAGAGGACATTTCTTTTGAAATAATGCAACATGTCTTTTTAGTAAAATTCATGAACATAGGCACATTTAAGAACAATATAGTTTACATACATTATAAAGACATGGATATTACTCACGATAGCACATAAATACATTTATCATACTTTGAGGCATATTCAATACATACAATACATTACCTCTCTTTTATCTTACTTATTTTCTTAAGTGACACTCAAGTGTACTTAGTACAATGTATCACCTTGAGGTCACCTTACCATAGTCTTTCATAATATGACTCATAACACAACCACATATATTCATAAGTCTTAAGCACCTTATAGACATCAAATTCACATAAGGACCATCACCTAAGACAACCCCTAAGTCACACTAGTGCAATGTGTTGGCAGCATCCCATAATACTACTTCCACCAATTCTACCTAAGAAGTCACTCTAGACTAGGCATAACATACTCAACAAGTCATAACACGATTCACATAGAACGAGACATAAGGAATATACTTCATAGCATCATATAAGGAATCTTTCCTTTACTACAACCTTAGTCATAACTCATTTAGTTCATACCAAAAGTAAACCACCCTCCTAACCCCTTCACAAGCTTACTTGTGCAATGTACACATGGAGTCCCATACCACCACATATACTAAGTAAACCCATTTATAAGTCATAAGTGCAATCCATATACATAGGCATAATTCATGTCTTAACATAACAAATCACTTAATCATGCATTAATACAATTCGTACATACATATCATAAGTCTTACATTCATGAAAGTACTAATCTTATCCTTTCTTGGAGTTCACTAGTGCAATGCATGGGTAGGATCCATAGTCCTACATATACTAAGTAACCTCCTCAAGGAGTTGTGATTAGATTAATAATCTTATCATTGTTCATTTATTACTTTGCGAGATATAGACATAAGTGACATAGACCATGTGAGGTACATGGAATCTGGTGTTATAATCCCACACCGAAAAGAGAGGGTACTACTTGCCAAGGTATGACCTTCATACAAAATAGCTATTTTAGTGGATCCACTAAGCTACAACCTACGGGGGCACGTAGTTATGGAACAAGGATATTACTTCTAGAAACCTAGACTTTCTAACGTGGAGGTTTCCATCTCATGAGACAACATCTAGGTTGGGAACCCGGACTTACTAATGTGAATGTTCTCTTGTGGAAGCCGGACTTACTAATGTGAAGATCCCACTCTCATTTGTAATGTTCATTCGGTACTAAGCTTAAACTCCCTTTTTAAACATCATTAAGCCTTTAAATGACAATAGTTCATAAGGACTAGGCTTTAGAGACTTACTCCCTCATACATCATATAGCTCAAAGGTATCCAAGATGAGAATGTCCTTTCATCCTAGAACCTACATTATGTGAGAATGTCCTTTCACATAATCATATCATATTAATACTATAGTCTAGTTTAGAGTACAGTTGAGTAATACATTTCAAGAGACTCACTTATTCATTAGACTACCATTAACATACTTCATTCATACATGCATGTGGGTGTGTGTACATACATGTGAGATCTACCTTCACATAAACACCTTTAGGCACACATGTTCATAACTTCACTAATCATATACTTTGCATGCATAGAAATGTTAATAATGCATAGGAGAACTATTATTTCCTTAATCATTATGAATCTATTCTATTCATAGACAGACATGAAGGTTGTGTGTACATTGGTCATCATGATTACATAATGGCTATAAAATAACCTTGAGAAAGCCATCCTCTAAGGATCACAACACATGTAAAACATTCCTCAAGTATCAAGTCATACACACATATAGAGTATTAAGGACTATAGACTACACATACTCACATTAAATCATAGGAGACAATAATATATTAAACATTGGAATAAAAGACTCGTAGCATAGTTTGATCACACATTCATATAGCGTTCATATAGGTAAGGGTCATGCTACAAGGATATTTTTCATCACTAGCCGTATAGACCACCTAACCTTAACATGATCATCACACATATACATATAACATCATCCCCACACTTAGATCATACAACTAGTGGGGAAGACTATTCATATACTTCACATAACATCAATTGGAACATAATATTAGAATCAAGGCTAAATTCTTCAACTTCCTAAACATGGAATCATCATATAAATTCATCTCATATCAAATGCCTTCAATTCCATGATCATATCACATAAATGTGTACAAGAATGTGAACACCGCCACCATAAGTGGACCATACCAATCAACACAATTCAATATACATTCTAAGCTAATTATAGGAAATAGGTAAACTTACCAAATTTCCAAGCTAATGATCATCTTTGATCATTACTTCACAATTCATATTCAATTGATATAGATAGCAATAGCAATAAGCAATTCAATACAATCTAATCACAATTCTATAAACATGAAATCAAGATCATAAAACCCACATTATAGGCCAATTTGAGAAATTAAGAGGATCATGGGTTATCAATGAAATTGGATTGAAATTCGTAAATAAAACAATAATGAAACATAAATCCATAATTAGAATGACTTTGAAATATATTTGACAATGAACCCATGTCTAGATTTAAAATTGGGAATTTTGGTCTTTATATCACTTTTGGAAATCATTGATTGAACTACTTAAATGGAATATTAACTAAGGATAAAAGATTACCATACCTTATATAAGAGAAAGACCATGAAAATGTGAGAAGAAATCTCCAAGAATCCACCTCCATAGCTTGTTCTTGAGTTTGCTCTTCAATGGAGTTTTTGGGATTTTGGGAGAGAAGAAGGTTTTGGGATTTTTTATTTTCTTATTGGGTGTTGGAGTTTTAAATTGGTAAAGGGGTTAAATAGGTCTTAAAAACAGTTTATAACTGCCTTCCAAATTACCCAAAACACCCCTATACTTATTAGGACTTTTAGAAATGTTAATTTTAACTTTTATTTTTTGAATCTTCCTCAGGGAACAAGTCCGCGCCGCGGAGCTGTTCCCACGTGATGTTTGAAAATAAATCCGGGGAAGTGGAGTAAGTGTTGTGTCCGCGATGTGGAGCTAAATTTTGGCCATGGGAGACCCTAGTACGCGACGCGGACCTACTTCATCTATGAACAAAACCTTGCTGCCTTGGGCAGCTTTGTGGCCAAAGGATGGGTCTTCCTCAAGGACCCCTAGGGCGGTCCTTGGTGAGTCGTGACCAGATGTTTCGACCCTAAAGAGGTTCATTTAGATGTTAGGGTCATCCCCACTGACTTTAGACTCCAAACAACACATAAAATATGCCAAGACACACTAGCACATCAAAAGACTAACTCTCGAACGTCTTGGATGTTCTTGGACGTTTGACCTCCAAACCACTTCAAATCAACTATATATGTTGTAAAACACTTTATTAACATGTTATTAAACTTTTTAGACACATGTCAGGCTATATATACCTTAGTTCATTTTTTAGGGTGTAACATAGGATTAACACTGATTAGGAATAGGGTTAGTCACCCTCATAGTCCCAGAACTACGTGCCCCCGTAGGTTTATAAGTTCCCTTTGTAGGATTCATATTTAGTGATTATGCCAGCATTCCTGTATACCCTTGGCAAGGTATATTGGGTCCTTTAGATGGGGCATATACAATGGACTCGACATTTAGCTCACGTGGTTATATTTCGATTAATAGTAGCTCCCACAATCAAATTATAATGCATTGAGCAGGTTCCTTGTTATATTTCAGTATTTAACTTCAACATGTTATGTACTTGGTAATTGAATTTGATTAAGTTCATATTCAATATATATCTCAGTATCTTTATAATGTTTAGATTATATCATTGCTCAGTGTTCTTTGTTCAATTATCTGTTTGTTCAACTTTATCATATCCTGCATCAGTACATTTCATGTACTGATGCATACTCTACGCTACATCATTTTGTGATGTAGGTCTAGGTCCTCAACATTAAGATTACGTGTAGATCAGTTTCCGATCCGTATTCAACATTATCAATGGTGAATCCTCATTCTTTGAGGACGATAGACATGTTTTTTTATATTCAATCGTTCATTTTAGTTTAAGTTGTTTTAGAGTTAGCTAGGCCATGTCCCAACATCTCTAGTCAGTTATAGGTTTATTTTTACGACCGGAGTCTAGACCCCAGACGAGACCGGCATCATTGACCTCTCAAAGGTCGCAGACAAGCCTACATACATCATCATTACTTTATCTAGATTAATTTTAGCAGAAAATTTGAACTTTTTATTACTCAACATTCCTATAAGACATTCTACTTAAACTCATAAACGTTCACAATCAACCATCTAATATTAAGATCATCAAATGAAAGAAATAGTTCAATACTACATTAAGTGTATATTTGCCAAAATGGCGCCAATACAATGTTTGAAATAAAATGAGAAAGAAACGCTAGTGGAACATACTCCACTAACTCAAACCTGTATCTAAGCTAGAATATAATGGGCAAGCATCCGCGAAATCATAAGGGCCTACCAAGTTCGGATGAATGCTCTACATCCGGATAGCTTCAGTGTCGACCTGTAAGCTCTAACGTCCACCTGTGCCTGCACCTAAAAATGTAGAGTTGTATGGGATTAGTACACACTTGTACTAAGTATGGGTATATGCAAGCACACACCAAGGACATGCATGATTAAGAAGAGATCTTTCCTATCGATATGAATTATGGAAAGTCAAGTCAGTGGACTTGCCAAATTCGGATTAGGAAAGTCATGCCATGAGAGTAACATGCATCATCATGCTTATCATTTTGCAAACAGCACATAACATATTGCACATATCATATCACATAGTTCATATCATTCTTTCATATGCCATGAGACCTTGGAATCATGGACTTGACATTAGGACTTCCCAAAATGAGGGCTCAACATATGGGACCTCAACTAGGGAGCCTTCTTTAGCAAACACAGAGTCTGCTTCATTTATTCATACGCACTTCATTTTCATTCTTTTCATATACTAGTTCAATCACCAGTCATACCTAGGATGAAGTTTAAGACTCTCATCGGGTTTTCTATGCAATGACCAAGAATAACCTAGTGTCAGTACTTAAGTCTAGCTCAGCTCTTGATTATCCTATCCTAAAATCTTTGGTATCATTCATTTCATTATGTGCATTCATTGAGGCTGGCCTCATTCTTTCTTTGGGAACTTTAACCTTAACAGACATAGATCATGTGAGCATCATGAAATCCAGTGTTTAATACCCACACCGAAAAGAGGTGGAATCACCGGTCAAAGTGAACCAAAACATGCTAGCGTATATAGGGAATTGAACCCTGCTAGATCCCTATATTGGCAGTATAGGTTCAAAGACTAAGAGCTATAAGGAGACCCATACCCGGCATGCCGGACAGTCTCATCTCATGAGATTTATGTGAACCTCCGCCCTTCTCGAAGGAAGGCATCACCACTCATAGCTAGCCTATCGGTACTCAGTATAAAGTTCCATTACATTCAACTCATACATCATGGAAGCTGGCTTCTAGCATGAGGACATCATAGCTCATTAGATGATTTCTCATAACATCATTTGAGTTAAGTACGCATTAACTTCAATACTTTCATTAGAGTGTTCATAGAGACTGGTCTCTTCATTAACTTTACACTCTCGTAGGTGAGTACATTTTGGTAACATTTACTTAGGCTCATTTGAGATTGCTCTCATCTTTCACATTAGCCTCTTATCATGTTGTCACCACATTCTTTAACTTTAGCACATTTACTCTTCATAATTACTCACCACTTTACGTGAATGTTCATTTAATCGTATGCCGATGCACTTGGCTCTTTAATGTGTGTCACACTCTTACTTGACCCCTCTGGGGTTTCATTATCTCAACACATAATATCTTAGGTTCACTTTCTTTTTAAATGTATGCAAGACTTATGATTCCACACATACAAGCCATGAGGCTTCATTCATAGTGTATCTAAATGATTCATATTTACCCAAGATTATGTGGTACAAGACTTATGCATCTTGTAGGTATGCCAATATATTGATTTCGATCTTTAGAGGCAGCATTCATTAGATATTTGTTTACGTACGACTTATGTGTCAATACGGAATTGGGTAAGGGAACCCAATTTCGAATCCCTTGGGCAACACTTAATCTTATATTAAACTTGGTGATTGCATTTTTCAGATTTCGGGGACCCTAGTTCGATCCCCATCTGCCCCATAATATTTCCTTTCTTTTTTCTCCTCTATTTTTCGTCCAAGGCATGGAGGTCGTGGGATCAATCGCCCACAAGCTCATTCTTTTTCTCTTAATTTATCTTTTAACTTTCTCACCTATCTAAGAGGTTGTGGGTTCAATCCCCATTCACCTCATTTTATATTTCTCCTTTATTTTACTCCTAACTCTCTCATCCATTCAAGAGGTTGTGGGTTCAATCCCCACTCTCCACCTTTATTTTTCTCATTTATTTTTCTCCTAACTCTCTCATCCATTCAAGAGGTTGTGGGTTCAATCCCCACTCTCCACATTTACTTTTCTTCTTTATTTTTCTCCTAACTCTCTCATCCATTCAAGAGGTTGGGGGTTCAATCCCCACTCTCCAAATTTATTCTTCTCCTTTATTTTTCTCCTAACTCTCTCATCCATTCAAGAGGTTGGGGGTTCAATTCCCACTCACAACATTTATTTTTCTCCTTTATTTTTCTCCTAACTCTCTCATCCATTCAAGAAGTTAGGGGTTCAATCCCCACTCTCCACATTTATTTTTCCTTTCATTCTTTTCATAAATTTTTTATGTAATTTACATTTGGTGATGTCTTGGGTTCAATTCCCAATGACCTCACAATTTTTTATTTTTTTTTAATTAGTCATTTTTGCCGAGACTACAAATTTCCAACAAGCTGGAAATTTGGTCTCTTCCAATCCATTTTTCTCTCATTCTTTTGTTGATTTTTTTGTAGCATTTTGAGTGACATTCAGTCAGCCACCTTAACCTTTTATGAACATCACATTTTTAGCATTTTTACACATGCAAAACACAACATTTAGCATACAAATTTCAGGCAGCAAACATAGTCAAATTTTCAGCACACACATGCTCAAAACAATCCACTTAATGCACTTTTCCGGAATATATTTTTCATCCTTTACATCATTTCTTACCACACATTAAACAAATAATCACAACCAGAACTAATATTATCTACCAGAAGACATAGCAATGCATGCTTTGAATCGTTCAAAGGAGCTAATGACAGGGGCATTCAACGGGGACAACCTTAGTCTTTCAATTGTGATTGAAACTGAACCTTAAGGGTCTCTTGGGAAAGGGACCAAGAGAGAAGAAAACCCATATCTTAATGTCGTTCAAAACCTGTTTAAATGCTGCGAATTTACCACGAAACCAAGCCTCACCACCGAAACTTCAAGAAAAATCCCATCAAGAACTTGTTGATTTTTTTTTTTAGCTTAGTTTTTCGTTTAAGTTTTTGTGTGTAAGTTCTGCAAGTGTGAAGAACTTTGTGTTTTTTTGATTTTTTTCTCTTTTACTGATGATGAGAACGTGAAAGAGATGGTGGTAGTTTTAAACGTGAGAGTAACTTAGGATTAGGAGTGTTAGGTAATGAATTAGTCAAGCTAGGATTCTTTGCTAATTTATTTATTTTATCATTAATATTTTTTTATTAAAAATCTGATCTTTCCCTTAATTATATCAGCTTTTTAAATATTAATTAATTAAATTAATTCACCAAATAAAATAAATCAAGTTAAATCATTGCTCCCACCTAGGTTCGAAACCGGGTAGAGTAAGATTTCACTCAAAGGGCCAATTTCGGCCCTTTCTCCCCAAAATGCCCCTCCACCATATTAATTAAATAATTAATTAAATATTTATGGTAATTACAGTACTACCCTTAGCCTGGAAAAAGACCATTTTACCTTAGACCTTCCAAACTTAAGATTTTCCCTTTTTAATTCCGATAAAGACTCATCCGGATAAATCTTCATATTAGGGTGCCCTACATGGCTGGACCCAACCTTTCCTAGCTCAAATAACTCACCAAGTTAGTTGGCTTGGCTGTTGTAGAGGTTCAGAGGTCTGGTTCTACGCGCATCAATCCATGTGAACCCGGTCTAATCGTAGGCATTCTAGACACATTTAAGAATTACTTTGCATAGTTATTTTCGGGTTGTTACATTATCCCCCCCTTAGGAACATTCGTCCCCGAATGAAACTACTCTTTTCTAGCAATAAGTAAGTCAATCTATAAAACGTATGCATACATAGGTAATTCAATACTCCTCATTGGTGAACATCTGATTAACATATTAACATGATAGTGCACATCCTTGAAACCTACTAGTAGCTTCACATTAATAGACTAAGGAACTCTTTCCTAAACTAGTCTCATCAAAGCATAAAACATAAGTTAACATATCAGTCATACAAATCAGCAACCAACATGATGACTCAAACATATTAACCTCATACTATTGCATAAACACCATACACATTCAAATACATGAAAACCTAATTAAGGCTACGTACCCGAGACTTCACTAGAAATGCCTTCTCCTGCACCCCTAGACTTGAGTGCGAAGAATCGTTGCCTCCTTGGAGCCTCTTCACTTGGACCATTAGGCTGAACTCTCTCCTTCCCTTGTTCTTGACTTATCCTATTCGGACAATCCTTCACCATGTGACCCGAATTGCCAGAACTGTAACAAGCGTTAGAGCCCATCATACACTCTCCTCTATGCAGTTTGCCACACTTCCTGCAAGGTGGCCTCTCCTGAGGTGTATCTACTTTATTATTTCTCTTAACTCTGGACTCGGAATCCCTATCATAGCGACCCTTGGATGAACTTGACTCCCCTTGGTGGGAGAGTCCCTTCTTAAACCTGGGCTTATCTCTTATTTCAGTACTACTCTTCCTTGAAAAATTATCCTCAGCTTGACTTGATCTGTTCCCTGCCCTAGTGTGCTTACTCTTGCTTCTTTCCTCCACTTGCTGTATATGGACCATAATCCTGGAAAGGTCCATGCTGTCATGCAACATAGCTGCCCTACACACCTCCTCGAGATCCTCAGCAATCCCTGTCAAGAATCTACTCATCTCGTCTTTGCTATTAGACACAAGAGAAGTGGCATACCTGGATAATTTCACAAACTTCAGGGAATACACTGTGACTGTCATCGATCCCTGTTTAAGGTTGATAAACTCCTCAATCTTGGCCTCCCTCATCTCCCTGGGAAGAATCTCTCCAGGAAGGCTGTCTTAAATAGCTCCCACATGACCGGAACTCCGCCCAAAGCTCGGCTATCCTGCCACATCTTGCACCAAGAGTGTGCAATATCCTTGAGCTAATAGGAAGCCAGCTCAGCCTTCTCAGTATCTGTGGCTCCCATGGCAACCAAGATCTTATGTACCTCATCCATAAACTCCTGGGGATCCTCTGAAGTCTTGGACCCTCTGAACATCGGAGGATTTATCATCGTAAAATCCCGTGGTCTGTCTGCCATGCTACGTACGGGTGGGTTCTCCCGCTGAACATCCTGTTTGTTGGCCTGGGCCGTCATAACCTGGGCCTGCATAGTGATGGCTTGAGCCATCTGAGCCAGAGCAGTCCGCACCACCGCATCAGTCAACCCAGCTGGGTTAACTGGCATGGCCACTTCTTCAGTTGGAGCCTGGGGTGGAACTTGATTACCCCCAGCAGCTGCTCCTCCTCTCCCCTAACCAGCGTTCCTTCTAGTGTTCATTTTCTGAAAAGAAATAAGAATTGATATTATACACTCTCATAACACCAAGAAATCAGACATTAGCAAAAGGCACGATAAGATCAGAAGAAGGGAATTTTTCCTACGCATCATGCAGTCTCTAATTCATGATAGTGGTGCACTTCACTACCATAAGCTAGAAACAACTCGATGTGGTTGATGTGAAGTTATTATCCTTGTAATTTAACCTAATGCTCTGATACCAACTTTGTCACGATCGGAGTCTAGACCCCAGACGAGACCGGCGTTATTGACCACTCAGAGGTCGCAGACAAGCCTACATACGTCATCATTACTTTATCTAGGTTAATTTTAGCGGAAAATTTGAACTTTTTGTTACTTATCATTCCTATAAGACATTCTACTTAAACTCATAAACATTTACAATCAACCATCTAATATTAAGATCATCAAATGAAAGAAATAGTTCAATACTACATTAAGTGTATACTTGCCAAAATGGCACCGATACAACGTCTGAAATAAGATGAGAAAAAAACACTAGTGGAACATACTCCACTAACTCAAACCTATATCTAAGCTAGAATATAATAGGTAAGCATCCTCGAAAGCATGAGGGACTACTAAGTACGGATGAATGCTCTACATCTGGATAGCTTCAGCATCGACCTGTAAGCTCTAACGTCCACCTGTGCGTGCACCTTAAATTGTATAGTTGTATGTAATTAGTACACACTTGTAATAAGTATGGTTATATTGAAGCACACACCAAGGACATGCATGATTAAGCAGAGATCTTTCCTATCGATATGAATTATTGAAAGTCAAGTCAGTGGACTTGCCAAATTCGGATTCGGAAAGTCATGCCTTGAGAGTAACATGCATCATCATACTTATCATTTTGGAAATAGCACATAACATATTGCACATATCATATCACATAGTTCATATCATTCTTTCCTATGCCATGAGACCTTGGAATCATGGACTTGACATTAGGACTTCCCAAAATGAGGGCTCAACATATGGGACCTCAACTAGGGAGCCTTCTTTTGCAAACACAGAGTCTGCTTCATTCATTCATACGCACTTCATTTTCATTCTTTTCATATACTAGTGCAATCACCTGTCATAACTAGGATGAAGTTTAAGACTCTCATCGGGTTTGCTATGCAATGACCAAGAATAACCTAGTGTCATTACTTAAGTCTAGCTCACCTCTTGATTATCCTATCCTAACACCTTTGGAATCATTCATTCCATTATGTGCATACATTGAGGCTGGCCTCATTCTTTCTTTGGGAACTTTAACCTTAACCAACATAGATCATGTGATCATCATGAAATCCAGTGTTTAATCTCCACACCGAAAAGAGGTGGAAACACCGGCCAAAGTGAACTAAAACATGCTAGTGTATATAGGGAATTGAACCCTGCTAGATCCCTATATTTGAAGTATAGGTTCAAAGACTAGGAGATATAAGGAGACCCATACCTGGCATGCCGGACAGTCTCATCTCATGAGATTTATGTGAACCTCTGCCCTTCCAGAAGGAAGGCATCACCACTCATAGCTAGCCTATCGGTGCTCAGTATAAAGTTCCATTACATTCAACTGATACATCATGGAAGTTGGCTTCTAGCATGAGGACATCATAGCTCATTAGAT
The DNA here is from genome assembly GCA_016801875.1 of Solanum sitiens. NCBI lineage: Eukaryota > Viridiplantae > Streptophyta > Magnoliopsida > Solanales > Solanaceae > Solanum > Solanum sitiens. The sequence continues at coordinate 1,394,793 of JABWTJ010000088.1, read as the reverse complement.
GATTTCTCATCTCATCATTTGGGTTAAGTACGCATTAACTTCAATACTTTCATTAGAGTGTTCATAGAGAGTGGTCTCTTCATTAACTTTACACTCTCATAGGTGAGTACGTTTTGGTAACATTTACTTAGGCTCATTTGAGATTGCTCTCATCTTTCACATTAGCCTCTTATCATGTTGTCACCACATTCTTTAACTTTAGCACATTTACTCTTCATAATTACTCACCACTTTACGTGAATGCTCATTTCATCGTATGCCAATGCACTTGGCTCTTTAGTGTGTGTCACACACTTACTTGACCCCTCTGGGGTTTCATTATCTCAACACATAATATCTTAGGTTCACTTACTTTTTAAATGTATGCTAGACTTATGAGTCCACACATACAAGCCATGAGGCTTCATTCATAGTGTATCTAAGTGATTCATATTTACCCAAGATTATGTGGTACAAGACTTATGCATCTTGTAGGTATGCCAAGATATTGATTTCGATCTTTAGAGGCAGTATTCATTAAATAATTGTTTACGTATGACTTATGTGTCAATACGGAATTGGGCAAGGGAACCCGATTTTGAATCCCTTGGGCAACACTTAATCTTATATTAAACTTGGTGATTGCATTTTTCAGATTTCGGGGACCCTAGTTCGATCCCCATCAGCCCCATAATATTTCCTTTCTTTTTTCTCCTCTATTTTTCGTCGAAGGCATGGAGGTTGTGGGATCAATCCCCCACAAGCTCATTCTTTTTCTCTTAATTTATATTTTAACTTTCTCACCTATCCAAGAGGTTGTGGGTTCAATCTCCATTCACCTCATTTTATATTTCTCCTTTATTTTCCTCCTAACTCTCTCATCTATTCAAGAGGTTGTGGGTTCAATCCCCACTCTCCACATTTATTTTTCTCCTAACTCTCTCATCCATTCAAGAGGTTGTGGGTTCAATCCCCACTCTCCAAATTTATTTGTCTCCTTTATTTTTCTCCTAACTCTCTCATCCATTCAAGAGGTTGGGGGTTCAATCCCCACTTTCCACAATTATTTTTCCTTTCATTTTTTTCATAAATGTTTTATGTAATTTACATTTGGTGATGTCTTGGCTTCAATTTCCAGTGACCTCACAATTTTTAATTTTTTTTTAATTAGTCATTTTGGCCAAGACTACAAATCTTTACCAATCAATTTTTCTATCATTCTTTTGTTGATTTTTTTGTAGAATTTTGAGTGACATTCAGTCAGCCACCTCAACTTTTATGAACATCACGTTTTTAGCATTTTTACACACCCAAAACACAACATTTAACATACAAATTTCAGGCAGCAAACATAGTCAAATTTTCAGCACACACATGCTCAAAATAGTCCACTGAATGCACTTTTCCGGAATATATTTTTCATCTTTTACATGATTTCTTACCACACATTAAACACATAATCACGACCTAATATTATCTACCAGAAGACATACCAATGCATGCTTTGAATCGTTTAAAGGAGCTAACGATAGGGGCATGCAACGGGGACAACCTTAGTCTTTTAATCGTGATTTAAACTGAACCTTAAGGGTCTCTTGGGAAAGGGACCAATAGATAAGAAAACCCATACCTTAATGTCGTTCAAAACCTGTTTAAATGCTGCCAATTTACCACGAAACCAAGCCTCACCACCGAAACTTCAAGAAAAATCCCGTCAAAAACTTGTTGTTGATTTTCGTTTGAGCTTTTGTGTGTAAGTTATTCAAGTGTGAAGAACTTTGTTTTTTTCTGATTTTTTTCTCTTTTACTTATGATGAGAATGTGAAAGAGATGGTGGTGCTTTTAAATGTGAGAGTAACTTAGGATTAGGAGTGTTAGGTAATGACTTAGTCAACCTAGGATTCTTTGCTAATTTATTTATTTTATCATTAATATTTTTTTATTAAAAATCTGATCTTTCCCTTAATTAAATCAGCTTTTTAAATATTAATTAATTAAATTAATTCACAAAATAAAATAAATCAAGTTAAATCATTGCTCCCACCTAGGTTCGAACCCGGGTGGAGCAAGATTTCACTCAAAGGGACAATTTCGGCCCTTTCTCCACAAAATGCCCCTCCACCATATTAATTAAATAATTAATTAAATATTTACGGTAATTACGATACTACCCTTAGCCTGGAAAAAGACCATTTTACCCCTAGACCTTCCAAACTTAAGATTTCCCCTTTTTAAGTCCGGTAAAGACTCATCCGGGTAAATCTTCATATTCGGGTGCCCTACATGGCTGGACCCAACCTTTCCTAGATCAACTAACTCACCAAGTTAGTTGGCTTGGCCGTTGCAGAGGTTCAGAGGTCTGGTTCTACGCGCATCAATCCATGTGAACCCGGTCTAATCGTAGGCATTCTAGACACTTTTAAGCTTTACTTCGCATAGTTATTTTCGGGTTGTTACATTATCCCCTCCTCCCCCTTAGGAACATTCGTCCCCGAATGACACTACTCTTTTGTAGCAGTAAGTAAGTCATCTATAGAACGTATGCATACATAGGTAATTCAATACTCCTCATTGGTGAATATCTGATTCACATATTAACATGATAGTGCACATCCTTGAAACCTACTAGTAGCTTCACATTAATAGACTAAGGAACTCTTTCCTAAACTAGTGTCATCAAAGCATAAAACATAACTTAACATATAAGTCATACAAATCAGCAACCAACATGATTACTCAAATATATTAACCTCATTCTAGTGCACAAACACCATACACAGTCAATAACATGAAAGACTAATTAGGGCTACGCACCCGAGACTTCACCAGAAGTGCCTTCCCCTGCACCCCTAGACTTGAGTGCGAAGAATCGTTGCCGCCTTGGAGCCTCTTAACTTGGACCATTAGGCTGAACTCTCTCCTTCCCTTGTTCTTGACTTATGCTGTTCGGACAATCTTTCACCATGTGACCCAGTTTGCCTCAACTGTAACAAGTGTTAGAGCCCATCATACACTCTCCTCCATGCAGTTTGCCACACTTCCTGTAAGGTGGCCTCTCCTGAGGTGTATCTACTTCATTGTTTCTCTTAACTCTGGACTCAGAATCCCTCTCATAGCGACCCTTGGATGAACTTGACTCCCCTTGTTGGGAGAGTCCCTTCTTAAACCTGGGCTTATCCCTTATTTCAGTACTACTCTTCCTTGAAAAATTCTCCTCAGCTTGCCTTGATTTGTTCCCTGCCCTAGTGTGCTTCCTCTTGCTGCTTTCCTCCACTTGCTGTATATGGACCATAAGCCTAGAGAGGTCCATGCTGTCATGCAACATGGCTTCCCTACACTCCTCCTCGAGATCCTCAGCAATCCCTGTCAAGAATCTACTCATCTCGTCTTTGCTATTAGACACAAGAGAAGTGGCATACCTGGATAATTTCACAAACTTTAGGGAATACTTCGTGATTGTCATCGATCCCTGTTTAAGATTGATAAACTCCTCAACCATGGCCTCCCTCATCTCCCTGGGGAAGAATCTCTCCAGGAAGGTTGTCTTAAATAGCTCCCACGTGATCGGAACTCCGCCCAAAGCTTGGCTATCCTGCCACATCTTGCACCAAGACTGTGCAACATCCTTGAGCTAATAGGAAGCCAGCTCAGCCTTCTCAGTATCTGTGGCCCCCATGTCCACCAAGATCTTATGTACCTCATCCATAAACTACTGGGGATCCTCTAAAGTCTTGGACCCTGTGAACATCGGAGGATTCATCATCGTAAAATCCGTAGTCTGTCTGTCATGCTACGTACGTGTGGGTTCTCCCGCTGAACATCCTGTCTGTTGGCCTGGGCCGTCATAGCCTCGGCCTGCATAGTGATGCCTTGAGCCATCTGAGCCAAAGTAGTCTGCACCACCGCATCAGTCAACCCAGCTGGGTTAACTGGCATGGCCACTCCTTCAGTTGGAGCCTGGGGTGGAACTTGATTACCCCAAGCAGCTGCTCCTCCTCTCCCCTCACCAGCGTTCCTTCTAGTGTTCATTTTCTGAAAACAAATAAGAATTGATGTTAGACACGCTCATAACACCAAGAAATCGGACATTAGCAAAAGGCACGATAAGATCAGAAGAAGGGAATTTTTCCTATGCATCATATAGTCTCTAATTCATGATAGTGGAGCACTTCACTACCATAAGCTAGAAACTACTCGATGTGGTTGATGTGAACTTATTATCCTTGGAATTTAATCTAATGCTCTGATACCAACTTTGTCATGACCGGAATCTAGACCCCAGATAAGACCAGCGTCGTTGACCTCTCAAAGATCGCAGACAAGCCTACATACGTCGTCGTTACTTCATCTAGGTTAATTTTAGCAGAAATTTTGAACTTTTTGTTACTTAACATTCCTATAAGACATTCTATTTAAACTCATAAATGTTCACAATCAACCATCTAATATTAAGATCATCAAATGAAAGAAATAGTTCAATATTTCATTAAGTGTATACTTGCCAAAATGGCACCAATACAATGTCTGAAATAAGATGACAAAAAAACGCTAGTGTAACGTACTCCACTAACTCAAACCTATATCTAAGCTAGAATATAATGGGCAAGCGTCCTCGAAAGCATGAGGGCCTACCAAGTCTAGATGAATGCTCTACATCCGGATAGCTTCAGCGTCGACTTGTAAGCTCTAACGTCCACATGTGCCTGCACCTAAAAATGTAGAGTTGTATGGGATTAGTACACACTTGTACTATGTATGGGTATATGCAAGCACACACCAAGGACATGCATGATTTAGAAGAGATCTTTCCTATCAATATGAATTATGAAAAGTCAAGTCAGTGGACTTACCAAATTCGGATTAGGAAAGTCATGCCATGAGAGTAACATGCATCATCATATTTATCATTTTGCAAACAGCACATAACATATTGCACATATCATATCACATAGTTCATATCATTCTTTCATATGCCATGAGACCTTGGAATCATGGACTTGACATTAGGACTTCCCAAAATGAGGGCTCAACATATGGGACCTCAACTGGGAAGCCTTCTTTAGCAAACACAGAGTCTGCTTCATTCATTCATACGTACTTCATTTTCATTCTTTTCATATACTAGTGCAATCACCAGTCATACCTAGTATGAAGTTTAAGACTCTTATCGGGTTTGCTATGCAATGACCAGAATAACCTAGTGTCAGTACTTAAGTCTAGCTCACCTCTTGATTATCCTATCCTAACACCTTTAGTATCATTCATTCCATTATGTGCATTCATTGAGGCTGGCCTCATTCTTTCTTTGGGAACTTTAACCTTAACCGACATAGATCATGTGATCATCATGAAATCCAGTGTTTAATCCCCACACCGAAAAGAGGTGGAATCACCAGCCAAAGTGAACCAAAACATGCTAGCGTATATAGGGAATTGAACCCTGCTAGATCCCTATATTGGCAGTATAGGTTCAAAGACTAGGAGATATAAGGAGACCCATACCCGGCATGCCGGACAGTCAAAGACTAGGAGATATAAGGAGACCCATACCCGGCATGTCGGACAGTCTCATCTCATGAGATTTATGTGAACCTCCGCCCTTTCCGAAGGAAGGCATAACCACTCATAGCTAGCCTATTACTGCTCAGTATAATGTTCCATTACATTCAACTGATACATCATGGAAGCTGGCTTCTAGCATGAGGACACCATAGTTCATTAAATGATTTCTCATCTCATCATTTGAGTTAAGTACGCATTAACTTCAATACTTTCATTAGAGTGTTCATACAGACTGGTCTCTTCATTAACTATACACTCTTATAGGTGAGTACGTTTTGGTAACATTTACTTAGGCTCATTTGAGATTGCTCTCATCTTTCACATTAGCCTCTTATCATGTTGTCACCACATTCTTTAACTTTAGCACATTTACTCTTAATAATTACTCACCATTTTACGTGAATGCTCATTTCATCGTATGCCAATGCACTTGGCTCTTTAGTGTGTGTCACACTCTTACTTGACCCCTCTGGAGTTTCATTATCTCAACACATAATATCTTAGGTTCACTTACTTTTTAAATGTATGCTAGACTTATGAGTCCACACATACAAGCCATGAGGCTTCATTCATAATGTATCTAAGTGATTCATATTTACCCAAGATTATGTGGTACAAGACTCATGCATCTTGTAGGTATCCCAAGATATTGATTTCGATCTTTAGAGGCAGCATTCATTAAATAATTATTTACGTATGACATATGTGTCAATACGAAATTAGGCAAGGGAACCCAATTTCGAATCCCTTGGGCAACACTTAATCTTATATTAAACTTGATGATTGCATTTTTCAAATTTCGGGGACCCTAGTTCGATCCCTATCAACCCCATAATATTTCCTTTCTTTTTTCTCCTCTATTTTTCGTATCCCCCACAAGCTCATTATTTTTCTCTTAATTTATCTTTTAACTTTCACACCTCTCCAAGAGGTTGTAGGTTCAATCACCATTCACCTCATTTTATATTTCTCCTTTATTTTCCTCCTAACTCTCTCATCTATTCAAGAGGTTGTGGGTTCAATCACCACTCTCCAAATTTATTTTTCTACTTTATTTTTCTCCTAACTCTCTCATCCATTCAAGAGGTTGTGGGTTCAATCTCCACTCTCCACATTTATTTTTCTTCTTTATTTTTATCCTAACTCTCTCATCCATTCAAGAGGTTGGGGGTTCAATCCCCAGTCTCCACATTTATTCTTCTCCTTTATTTTTCTCCTAACTCTCTCATCCATTCAAGAGGTTGGGGGTTCAATCCCCACTCTCCACATTTATTTTTCTCCTTTATTTTTCTCCTAACTTTCTCATCCATTCAAGAGGTTGGGGGTTCAATCCCCACTCACCACATTTATTTTTCCTTTTATATTTTTCATGAAATTTTTTATGTAATTTATATTTGGTGAGGTCTTGGATTCAATTCCCAATGACCTCACAATTTTTTTTAATTAGTCATTTTTGCCGAGACTACAAATTTCCAGCACTTCCAATCCATTTTTCTCTCATTCTTTTGTTGATTTTATCGTAGCATTTTGAGTCACATTAAGTCAGCCACCTTAACCTTTTATGAACATCACGTTTTTAGCATTTTTACACACGCAAAATACAACATTTAACATACAAATTTCAGGCAACAAACATAGTCAAATTTTCAGCACACACGTGCTCAAAACAGTCCACTTCATGCACTTTTCCGGAATATATTATTCATCCTTTACATGATTTCTTACCACACATTCAACACATAATCACAACCAGATCTAATATTATCTACCAGAAGACATACCAATGCATGCTTTGAATCGTTCAAAGGAGATAATGTCAGGGGCATGCAACGGGGACAACCTTAGTCTTTCAATCGTGATTTAAACTGAACCTTAAGGGTCTCTTGGGAAAGAGAACAAGAGAGAAGAAAACCCATACCTTAATGTCGTTCAAAACCTGTTTAAATGCTGCCAATTTACCACGAAACCAAGCCTCACCACCGAAACTTCAAGAAAAATCCCGTCAAGAACTTGTTGTGTATTTTCGTTTTTAGCTTAGTTTTTCGTTTGAGTTTTTGTGTGTAACTTCTTCAAGTGTGAAGAACTTTGTTTTTTTTCTGATTTTTTTCTCTTTTACTGATGATGAGAACTTGAAAGAGATGGTGGTGGTTTTAAACGTGAGAGTAACTTAGGATTAGGAGTGTTAGGTAATGACTTAGTCAAACTAGGATTCTTTGCTAATTTATTTATTTTATCATTAATATTTTTTTTAAAAAAAACTGATTTTTCCCTTAATTAAATAAGATTATTAAATATTAATTAATTAAATTAATTCACCAAATAAAATAAATCAAGTTAAATCATTGCTCCCACCTAGATTCGAACCCGGGTGGAGCAAGATTTCACTCAAAGGACCAATTTCGGCCCTTTCTCCACAAAATACCCCTCCACCATATTAATTAAATAATTAACTAAATATTTACGGTAATTACGATGCTACCCTTAGCCTAGAAAAAGACCATTTTACCCCTAGACCTTCCAAACTTAAGATTTCCCCTTTTTAAGTTCGGTAAAGACTCATTCGGGTAAATCTTCATATCGGGTGCCCTACATGGCTGGACCCAACCTTTCCTAGCTCAACTAACTCACCAAGTTAGTTGGCTTGGCTGTTACAGAGGTTCAGAGGTCTGCTTCTACGCGCATCAATCTGTGTGAACCGGGCTAATCGTTGGCATTCTAGACACATTTAAGCATTACTTCGCATAGTTATTTTCGGGTTGTTACATTTATTTTAGACATACACAGATTCATCTTTAGTCTTTGAGCTATAGTTTAGTGTCTCAAACTCTTGCTCAGTATTTATAAATTCAGACTTAGATTTGGTTTTCCCAATCATTTGAGTTTACTTCATGTTTTAAGCTTCAACACAGTACCTTTTATAATGAAAATGTTCATATGCTTATGATATGTCAGCTCAGGGTTAGTGTAACAACCTGAAAATGACTATGCTAAATAATTCTTAAACGTACCTAGAATGCCTGGATTAGACCGGGTTCACACGGCTTGTTGCGCATAGAACCAGGCCTCAAAACCTATGCACTAGCCAAGCCAACTAACTTGGTGAGTTATTTGAGCTAGGCAAAGTGAGAACCAACCATGTAGGGCACCCGAATTGAAGAGATTCACCCAGATGAGTTTTACCGGACTTACAAGGGGTAATCTTAGGTTTGGAGGGTCTAGGGGTAAAGTGGTCTTTTCCAAGATAGGGGTAATATTGTAATTACCCTAATTAATTAATTAATTAATTAGTTAATTTAATTAAGGGAACAGTTTGGGTCGGGTTGACCCAGAATGACCCGTTTTGCGATGGAGGCTTCACCCGGGTTCCAGCCTTAGTGGAAGCGATGTTTAGGTGGATTTAATTGATGTTTATTACACCCTCCACACAAGCACCGCCCGACGAAGGGGGGACGGGGAAAGCTACAGGCCCAAAACCTTCGACCCTTCTTTCTAAATGGGGGTGCCCTTTGTAGGGGCATGGTGGTCATTTCACATAGCCTTTGAAAAAAATCAGATTTTTAAACGATTAAGAGAAGTCATAATTTGACTAAGTCTCCACCTAATCTCCTAATCCTAAGCTAACACTAACTCACGTTTCTCTCTACTCCTCTCTCACTTCACGATCAACGTTCTATAAAAACTAAAGAACAGAACAAAAAGATAAAAAAAAGAGTTCATCCACACTCAAGAACTTGAACGATCAAATTCAAAAGCAAAATAAGCTTCAAAACGAAAAGCAAAAACCAAATTCTCGACGGATTGTGCTTGTGATTTCGGTGGTGAGACGTCGGCTTAGTGGGGGGGGGGGTTTGGCAGCACATAAGAACATCTTTGAACGACTTTAGGTATGGGTTTTCTCCTCTTGGTCCCTTTCCCAAGAGACCCCTAAGGTTCAGTCTATTCACAATCGAAAACTAAGGTTGTCCCCGTTGCATGCCCCTGTCATTAGATCCTTTGAAAGATTCAAGTATGCGTTGGTATGACTTCTGGTAGATGATTTTAGGGCTGGTTGTGATTACGTGTTTGAATGTGTATTCATAATTATGTAGAAATGAAAGAGGTGTTTCAAAAATGTGAAGTTTGTTAACTTGTTTGTACATGTGTGCGCTGTGAATTAGCCACGGTTTGAAGCCTGATATTGACATGTTAAAATTTTATGAATTATGTGTGTGCGAAAATGTTTAAAATGTGATGTTCATATGAGTTCAAAGTTGCTGAATTGAATGATAATTCTTGACTTAAAGTAACCTTTATAATGAACCTAAAGATCTCCCTAAAAACTACTCGAAATGTCTTAATGTTTAACGTGAAAGAGGGTGAGAAAATAGGCTGCAAAATGTGGTCAAATTCTAGTTTTCTGGAATTTGGTTTCGGTCACACAATGAAGTTTTGGAAACTTGTAAAAAGAACCAAAAATAATGTGAGGTCATTGGGGATCGAACCCGAGACCTCACTGCATGAATATTATATCAAAATTTAAGTTAAAGAAATGTGGCATGTGGGATTCGAACCCGTGTGCCTTGACCGAAAACGAAACATAAAAATAAAAATGAGGTGTGTGGGGTTCGAACCCACAACCTCTCGGTCAAACATGAGGAAGAATTAAAAGAAAATAAACATGAGGTATGTGGGAATCGAACAAACAACCTCTCGGCCGAATGAAAAGAATTAAGGAGAAAAATAAAGTGGGACTGTGGGGGTTTGATCCCACACTCTCTCGTCAACACGAAAAGAGTTTAAGGAAAAAGGAAAATAAATAAACGTCGGTGTGGGGGTTCGATCTCGGATCTCATAAGCCTAGACGTCTAAGGGGAATTAGGGAAAAAGGAAACAAAAGAAAGTGTAGGTGAGGGGATTTGAAATTGGGTCCCCAAGCCGAGAATAAGAAATCAGAAAAAAATAAATAAAAATGTAAGTGTTGTCCAAGTGATTCGAAATCGGGTTCCCTCCCCCAATTCCGTATTCACACATAAGTCGTACGTGAATAAATGATTAAATGAATATTGCCTTAAAGGATCAAAACTGAGATCTTGGCATACTTACAAGATGCATAAGTCTTGTACCACATAACCTTGGGTAAGTATGAATCACTTAGATGAATTACGAATGAAGCCTCATGGCTTGTATGTATGGATCCATAAGTCCAGCAAATGTTTAAAGTAAGTGAACCTAAGATGTTATGTAATGAATGATGTGACCCCAGAAGGGTTAAGTAAGAGTGTGAAATACACTAAAAGGCCAAGTACATTGGCATATGATGAAATGAACATTCACGTAAAAAGGGGTGAGTAATTATGTAGGGCAAATGTGCTAAGGCAAATGAATGTGGTGAAAACATGATAAGAGGCTAATTTGAAATATGAGAGCAATCTCAAATGAGCCTAAGTAAATGTTACCAAAACGTACTCACCTATGAGAGTGTAAAGTTAATGAAGAGACCAGTCTCTATGAACACTCTAATGAAAGTATTAAAGTTATTATATACTTAATACTAATGATGAGATGAGAAATCATGTAATGAGCTATGATGTCCTCATTCTAGAAGCCAGCTTCTATGATGTATGAGATGAATGTAATGGAACTTTATACTGAGCACCGATAGGCTAGCTATGAGTGGCAATTCCTTCTTTTCGGAAGGTAGAGGTTCGTGTAATTTTCATGAGATGAGACTGTCCATCCAGACGGGTATGGGTCTCCTTATATCCCCTAGTATTTGAACCTATGCAGCCAACATAGGGATCCAGCAGGGTTCAATTCCCTATATACGCTAGCATGTTTTGCTTTCACTTTGGCCGGTGATTCAACCTCTTTTCGGTGTGGGGTAGACATAGGATTTCATTGAGCTCACATGATCTATGTCGGTTAAACTTAAAGTTCCCAAAGAAAGAATGAGGCCAGCCTCATGTAATGGACACAATGAAATGAACGATACCAAAGGTGTTTGGGTAGGATAATCAAGAGGTGAACTAGACTTATGTAATGACACTAGGTCATTCTTAGTCATTGCACAGTGAACCCAATGAGAGTCATAAACTACATCCTAGGTATAGTTGGTGTTTACACTAGCCTATGAATGAAATGAAATGAAGTACGTATGAATGAATGAAGCAGACTCTGTGTTTGCTAAAGAAGGCTCCCTAGTTGAGCTCCCATATGTTGAGCCCTCATTTTGGGAAGTCCTAATGTTAAGTCCATGATTCCAGGGTCTCATGGCATATGAATGAATGAAATGCAATATGATTTGTGTTATATGCAATATGTTATGTGTTATATGCAATATGTTATGTGCTGTGTGCAATATGATATGTATGATGATGCATGTTACTCTAATGGCATGACTTTCCTAATCCGATTTTGGCAAGTCCATTGACTTGACTTTCCATAACTCATATTGTTAAGAGAGAGCTATTCTAAATCATGCATGTATGTGGTGTGTGCTTGCATATAACCACACTTAGTACAAGTGTGTACTAATTCCATCATTTATTTACTTTTAGGTGCAGGTGCAGCTGGACATTAGAGCTTCCGAGTCGACGCACAAGTTATCCGGACGTGGAGATTTCATCCGGATTTGGTAGTCCCTCATTCTTTTGAGGATGCTTACTGATTTATTCTAGCGTAGACGTAGGCATGAGCTAGTGGAGTATGTTCAACTAGCGTTTCTTTCGTATTTACTTTCAGACGTTGTATTGGTATCATTTTGGCAACTCTATATTTATGACTATATCTTTCATTTGATTATCTTAATTTAGATGGTTGTTGTGAACGCTTATGAGTTTACGTATATAGTATTATGCGAGATCAATGTTTTCCAATATAAAGTTTAAATAAACAAAAGTTCAAATTTTCCGCTAAAATTAACCTAGATGAAGTAACGACGACGTATGTAGGCTTGTCTGCAACCTCTGAGACGTCAACGATGCCGGTCTTGTCTGGGGTCTACATTCTGGTCGTGACAGTTAGCTTGGGGTCAATAGTGATCCTAAATCCCGTGTTTACATCAAGGGGTAGCCTCGAGGGGTGCAATATATCTCAAATAGACTCAAATCAAATGTTTGAAAATATTCAATATTATAAATATAATAGTTTGCAAAACATCTCAAAATAAAAGGAATATACTAAGAGATTACTCAACTCTAAAAATCTACTAAGCCTTTATTACTAGGAGACATGTCGGGACCTGTCACGACTCAAGCCTACACCTCAAAAGTAACATGAAGTACAAGACTCCAAAAATTTCTCATACAAGCCCCATATCATTAATAACATTCAATATTAGGAAAATGGTACATATTAAAAACTTAGTTAAATCCATACAAGCCCCATATCATTAATAACATTCAATATTAGGAAAATGGTACATATTAAAAACTTAGTCAAAACAATTTCTCATACAAGCCCCATATCATTAATAACATTCAATATTAGGAAAATGGTACATATTAAAAACTTAGTTAAATCCATACAATTAACACTTCATTTCAAATATAGTGGAAGTCTATTGTCTCACATAGCCATCTAAAACAATATCTTGAAAACAAAGTAGGGACATGACCCTTTACAATCGAAAGTCCTAACATATGTCTATTACATGAAAGAAATGAAACATCAATACTTGTCCTCGATCTATGAGGACATACCACTTAGTCTAGGAGAATCTCAGACCAAGCCCTATAAAGTAAAGAGAAGAAACTCACTTCCCTGAACATACACTTGTAGTAAAATAAGAGAAATATGGGTCAGCACAATTAAGTACTAAGTATGACAGCCATGCAAAAACCATGCTTAAAAAGGACATTTTATTTGAAATCATGTTATCATATAAATTTGATAAAACTTTATTAATCATAAACATAATAGTCATAATATATAAACATAACCAACATACTAGTTATTTCTTCATATTAGAACATAATCCACATATAAACCACTTCATCACATTAAACCTTCACCTTAAAGTAACCCTCAAGCTATACTTTGTGCAATGCATGAATAGCGTCCCATACCAGCATCCACACTAAGTACCACCTTAAGGTCACCAAAAGTGAACTTACCAATCATGTTTTCCATCTTTACACAATACTCTTACAAAAGAGACATAAAACCTTCATAAGTCATATCAACACATTAGGACCATCATCTAAGGAAACCCTGAGTCATACTTATGCAATGTACGAATAACATCCCATACCACTACGCACACTAAGCACTCTTTTGAAGTCACCAAAGACAAGGCACATTCATATCCAACAAGTAAACACAAGGAAGTAACTCATAATAAAATCCAAGTATAGCATGCACCATCTCATTTAAGAATATATGTCAACATTATTCATTTGCTTCATTTAGAGCACCTTCATTCATTAGACATTAGACCAACATTCTCATTAACATCATCATAAGAGCACAATCATTTCATTAAACATTTTAAAGGAACACATCACAACTACTCTCAGTTCCTACTTGTGCAATGCATGGACAAAATTCCATACTACCACCCAAACTAAGTAGTGCATTCTTGAGAAGCCACAGTTCATTAACATTCTTTGTTGGGGTAAGCCTTAACCGACCTAGACCATGTGAACAATATCCCGGTGTCACCCTCACCGGATAAGGGATTCCTACTTGCCTAAGGTAGGACCATTACATTTTAGCGTAGGTGGATGATCAACTAGCTATAAACCTATGTGGGCACAAAGTTATGGATAGGGAGATTGCTACTAGATACCCCACCTTAAATCCCGTGAGGACATCCATTTCAAGAGATTACTACTAAAAAACCCGTTTCAACTCACATGAGAGATTCCCTCTCACATCACTATCCACTCCGTGCTTAACATTATTCCCCATGGAGTACTTAACATTCATTACTTTAACCATTATTACGGGACAAAAAATTGTTACTAGATACCCCACCTCAGCTCACGTGAGAGAATCCATCTCAAAGCATATATTCAAAGATGAGAATAGCCTTTCAACTAAGAATCCCATATGAGTTCTTTCATAACATGTCATTATCATTCATTAGTTTTCAATTTACAATCGCCTTTCAATCAACAAATCATCATTAACATAATCTTAGAAACGTTATTCATGAGTGTGTGTGTGTGAGAATAACCTTTGACATAAATCAAAATCATTCATAAGTGTTAAATTGATAAATAACCTTTCAATAATAACACAATTTCATTCTAAATATGATTATAATACCTCTATAGAGACCACATATATAATTCACATAAATTTCATATATTAAACTTCATGATATTGCCCTTCAAGACTATGAACCAACATCAAACCATAAATCTAATATACTACAATAAACAAGGGAATTAACATGATTCAATTACCAATTCACTATAAACATAGACAATTCATCATACTTTCATGATCAATCAATTCCCAATCGTAATTGACAACCTAAGAATTTGGGGGAAACATGGGTTGATAGGAGAAATCATATGAATTCATCATTAATTAAACATTCTGTTCATAATTCATCATATAAAGCCTTAAAATTCGTTTTGTAAATGAACCTATGCATAGATTGAAAACTAGGGGTTTTGGGAAAAATTGGAGACTTGAATTAATCTTTGAAATTGAATTAATCTTTTGAATTGGCTTCTTGAAAGAAACCAAGTCAAGGATGAAGACTACCATACCTTTTAGAGAAGAATTCCTCAAGATTTTGAATAAGAAAGATTCTCCTTAAGCCCTTAGACTTGACCTTGAACTTGCTCTTCAATGGATTTTCTAGAGAGAGAATCTTTGGGTAGTTTCTAACTTTGTTTTTTTTTTGGGAATAATGAATTTAAAATAGTTTTTTAATACATTAAAAACTATTAAAATACTTTATCTAACCTAAAATAACCATCCTCCAACTTAAATCAACTTAAAAATAAATTTACCAAAAGGCCTTCACCTTGGCCGAGCCAAACCAGAAAAAATAGATATGACTCACGACCACCACCCACGGACCGTGGGTGGGACCATGACTTGTCCTGGATGTTTGTGGTCTGTTTCAGAGGCTTCTAATTTTTGGTCTTGACCTACGGAGGCCATCCACGGGGCGTGGATGGTCTTACAGGAAGTGGTCCCCTTCTGTAGGTCACCAAAAATTTGGCAATTTCAAGTTTCTTTGGCGTATTGGGGGTTAGGCTTTAAGGTCCTCCTTAAGGACCCCTAGGGTGGACATTAGGGGGGTCGTACCTTGAATTTCTACCCATAAAACCCGGAACCAAAGCTCGGGACATCATTGTACACATTCAAACTTCACACCACACTCAAAAACACAATCGTTAGGCTCTAGTTTTACCTATTTATTTTACGGATCGTTACATTATCCCCCACTTGAGAACATTCATCCTCGAATGGAAATTTAACCACATTAAGGGCTTAACGACTCAATACTAGCATCCCTTAATGCATGCAATATCATAAACAATGCACAAAACTAGGAGGATACACCAACTGTGCATCGATAAGCTCAATGCAACACAAGAAAGTAGTAACGACATCTTCAATTCATTATGCCTCAAAACTTTATAATTTATCATTAACTTGGAGGAATTACCTTCTCCAACCCATATTTGTCTCCTAATAACATCATTAAGCAAATTATACCACTCTTATCAAAAACACATTTAGGCATGATCAACAATTCACCCCGTGAAGCATATAGACAAGTCATACCAAATATACATCAACATGAGAAACATAATTCATAAAAACTCATTTTCTCATTTAACATAAACTCATCAAGAACATACATATCATAAGGAGACTATGGAAACAATAATCACATATGACTCCAAAACATGAAACAAGTTATGAGAAACTCCTGGTCTCAAGCTTGAATAGTACTATAAGAAAATATATAAGGATATCCGAACTCTCAACAACCTTACTATTCAACATACTATACCCCA
The DNA here is from genome assembly GCA_016801875.1 of Solanum sitiens. NCBI lineage: Eukaryota > Viridiplantae > Streptophyta > Magnoliopsida > Solanales > Solanaceae > Solanum > Solanum sitiens. The sequence continues at coordinate 1,378,285 of JABWTJ010000088.1, read as the reverse complement.
CTTAGGAGTAAAACAACTAAGGCTAACATGGAAATAACATAAGAACCTTAACAAGACATTCACATCCATAAGAAACTATCACATACCGGTGCCTTCATCCGCAAGGGCTTCTTTGTACTCTTTGGACCGAAGATCATAGAAACGACCATAATTTGGAGGCATAGGAATTGTACCATCATTAGAAGCTTGATTATTTTTCTTTCTATTTCAATGAGTGTTGGACAATCTCTCATTTTATGACCTTTCTTTCCACACCGAAAGCATCCATCCGTACCGGCTAGTCACTTTACCAAATGTTGCTTCCCATACTTGGCACATATATATCTCTCAAATGAAGAACCTCCTCCATTTCCTCCTTAAGTATTAGGGTTAGACACTCTATCCTTTTTTTTCATTGAAGAATCTTGGTTGAAGAACCTCTTTTTGGACCTACGTTAACCTTGTTCATCAGGCCTATCTCTTTTTCCTTCATTCATTTTCTTAAGTTTTGTCTCCTCAATTTGTTGAGGAAAGACCATAAGCCTTGAAATATCCATGTCATGATGGAACATTGTTGTACGACATTCTTCTTCAACCAAATCGGACACACCCATTAAAAACTTATTCATTCTAGCCCTCTAACTTGCCACTAAGGTTGGAGCATACTTGGATAGTTGGGTGAACTTAAGAGAATACAACTTAACACTCATACCCCTTGATGTGAACTCTACTAATTTTTTCCCTCACTCTACAGGGAAAAACCTATCAAGGAAAGCCTCTTTGAACACCTCCCAATTTATGGGACCCACTCATCATGGCCTCTCACCCTTCCATTGTTCATACAAAATTTGAGCTACATCTTTGAGTTGGTAGGCGGCTATCTCCGCCTTCTCCTCCAAAGACACTCCCGTTGAACTAAAGTATTTCGCAAACCTCATCAACAAAACTTTGTGGATCTTCTTCCACCTTGGATCCTAGATATTCGTGGGGATTCATTCTAGAAAATTCCCTCAATTTCAAAGACATAATACTCTGATTAGCATTCAATCGAGGACCCATATCCTATTAACTTTGGCCATTATAGCTTGGTCCAGGTTAGAAAAGCCGACCTAATTTCATCATTGGACATTGCCCGGGGATCCTCTGAAACTTGATTGCCCGGAGGAACATGATCACCTTGAGGACCTTGGGGATTTCGGGGATTTTGGGGAGGAACTCCCTCATTCACAATCTCCTCTTCCATCCTTCTTGCAGCCTCCCTTCATGTAGTCATATCCTAGAGACACAAGAGAAGGGTGAGGAAAAGGAAATTTATAGATATAACTCTATGTCACAACTTAAAAAATAATGAAAGAAGTGTATCTTCCTAACGTCCTGTAGCCTCTCATTCATAAATGTGTCTCGACTCACACCCATGAACAAGACTCTACTAGACGTGGCTTGTGAGACATGAATCCTAATAACCATTCCCAAAACATTATGCTTTGATACCATGTTTTTCACGGCCCGAGCTTACACCTCAGAAGTTACACGGAGTACAAGACTCTGAGAAGTCTCATACAAGCCTCATAGCATTCACAACATTCGATATAAGAAAAATGGTAAGGAATTAAAACTTATTTAAATCCATACAATAAACACTTCATTTAAAACATAGCGGTAGTCTATTGGCTCACATGACTATATAAAAGAATATCTCAAAACATAAGTAGGGACACGACCCCTTACTATCAAAAGTCTTAACGTATGTCTATTACAGGAAAGAAGTGAAACTTTAATACTTGTCATCTATCTATGAGGAAATACCACTTAGACTTCGAGAATCTCAATCCAAGCCCTTTGAACTAGAGAGAAGCAACTCACTTGACTAAATGTACACTTGAAGTAAAATAAGAGAAATATGGGTTAGCACAATTAAATACTAACTATGATAGTCATGCAAAACCCATGTTAAAAAAGAAATTTTATTTGAAATCATGCTATCATGCCAATTTGATAAAACTTCATGAATAATAAGCATAAGAGGAATAATATATAGACATAACCAACATACAAGTCATGTCTTCATGTTAGAACATAATCCACATATAAACCACTTCATCACATTAAGCCTTCACCTTAAGTAACCCTCAAGCTTTACTTGTATTAGCATGAATAGCGTCCCATACCAGCATCCACACTAAGTATCACCTTAATGTCACCAAAAGTGAACTTACCATTCATGCTTTCCATCTTTGCACAATACTCATACATAAGAGACATAAACACTTCATAAGTCATATCAACACATTAGGATCATCATCTAAGGCAACCATAAGTCATTCTTGTGCAATGTATGAATCACATCCCATACTACTAGTCACACTAAAAAATCCTTTGAAATCACCAAATACAAGGCACATTCATATCCAACAAGTCAAGACAAGGAAGTAACTCATAATATAATCCAAGTATAGCATGCATCATCTCATTTAAGAATATAAGTCAGCATTCTTCATTTGCTTCATTTAGAGCATCTTCATTCATTAGAAATTAACATCGCCATAAGAGCACAATAATTTTATTTAACATTATAAAGGAACACACCATGACTACTCTCAATGCCTACTTGTGCAATGCATGGACAAAATCCCTTACTACCACCCATACCAATTGGTGCATTCATGAGAAGCCATAGTTCATTAACTTTCTCTGTGGGGGTAAGACTTAATCGACATAGACCATGTGAGCAATTTATGGAACCACAGTGTCACCCTCAACTAATAATGGATTCCTACTTGCCTAAGGTAGGACCATTACATTTTAGCTTAGGTGGATGATCCACTAGCTATAATCCTATGTGGGCACATAGTTATGAGATATGGAGATTGGTACTAGATATCCCGCCTCAACTCTCGTGAGGGCATCCATCTTAAGAGGTTGCTAGTAGAAACCCCACATCAACTAACATGAGAGCTTCCATCTCATATCACTATCCTCTCAGTGCTTAACATTGTTCCCCACATAGTACTTAACATTCATTACTTTAGCCATTATTATGGGATAAGAGATTGTTACTAGATACCTTGCCTCAACTCACGTGACAGAATCCATCTTAAAGACAACATTAATTCATTGGATAGCTCAAAGATGAGAATATCCTTTCAACTTAGAATCCTTATATTAATAGAAAGTCCTTTCACAACATGTCATTATTATTCATTTGTGTTCAATTGAGAATCATCTTTCAATCAACACATCATCATTAACATAATCTTAGAAACTTCACTCATTCATCATTTACGAGTATGTGTATGTGAGAATAACCTTTCATATAAATCAACAACATTTATAAGTATTCAATTAAGAAATAGTCTTTCAATAGTGACACAATTGCATTCTAAACATGATCATAATACCTTCATAGAGACCACATGCATATAATTCACATCATATTCATACATTAACCTTCATGAAATTGCCCTTCAAGGCTATGAACAAACATCAACCCATAAATCCATCATACAACAATATATAAGGGAATTAACATGATTCAATATCCAATTCACTATAAACATAAACAATTCAACATACTTTCATGATCAATCAATTCCCAATCACAGTTCACAACTTATTCGGGGGAACGTGGGTTCATAGGAGAAATCATCTTAATTCATATTTAACTCAACATTCTATTCATAATTCATCATACAAAAGCTTTAAAAATTATTCTAGAATTGAATACATGCATAGATTGAAAACTAGGATATTTGGGGAAAATTGGAGACTTGAAATCATATTTGAAATTGGATCCTTGAAAGGAAATAAGTCAAGGATAAAGACTACCATACGTTTTTGGGAAGAACTCTTCAAGAAATTGAATAAGAAATCTTCTCCTTAGCCCCTTAGACTTGACCTTGAACTTGGTCTTCAATGGAGTTCTAGAGAGAGAATCTTTGGAGAGGAAGTTTCTAACTTTTTTTTTTTTTTAAAAAAATAAATGAATTTAAAATAGCTTTTAGTACTTTAAAAACTTTTAAAATATTTTAATTAACACAAAATAACTGTCCCCCAACTTAACTCAACTTAAAAATAAATTTACCATGAGGCCCTCACCTTGGTCGAGCCAAACCAGAAAAACCAGCAGTAACTCACGACCACCACCCACGGACCGTGCGTGGGACCAAAAGACATCTTGTATGTCCGTGTTCTGGTTCAGAGGCCATCCATGGGGCGTGGATGGGCCTACGGGGCGTGATCCCCTTCCGTGGGTCACCAAACTGTTGGCAACTTCAAGTTTCTTTGGGGTCTTAGGGGTTAGGCTTTAGGGTCCTCCTCAAGGACCCTTAGGGTGGTCCTTGGGGGGGGGGATGGGTATTACCTTTATGTTTAACCCCTCAACCCCTCAACCAAAGCTCTTGTCATCATTTTACACTTTCAAACCTCACACCACACTCAAAAACACAATTGCTAGGCTGTAGATTCACTTATTCGTTTCATTGGTCATTACAGGACAAGACCCATTAAAACTCAACAATAGCTAAAAAATAAATGTAAAATCCTCCGGAATCCAAGGAAGCAACCAAAGATATTTGAAGCAAAAAGTGATCTCAACAGAATGCCTGTTGTGATCCTGAACACCTATATCTACATCATAAAAAGATCTAGGTCGAACAAAATTAGTACGTTCAATGTACGAGTATGTAATATAGCCAAATAAAAATAAGTGAAAGACATAACTGCACTGGATAAATATATACTCAAGATGAATGTAAGGAAATACAGAAGATAAATCATTTACAATTTACAGAACTTACTTATCACCGAACTCAGCATAATAAGTGATATATTAAATTACACTTTAATAATACATGATGTGTTAAATACATTTTAACTCTGTTGGGAGATTCTCTAAGCGAAAATCATCACTATGAGCTATGTAATGATATAATGTCGTGTCCATCCAAAACTGTAACACTCTAGAAATAAGTAGGCTTAGAGTCTTAGATGTAACTCTCCATACTTAAAAATAAAGGGTTTCGTGTTGGAACGTCAAGGTACGATCCCCAAGGTTCAACCCATGGGTCCTTGAGGAGGAGTCCTAGAATACTTCTTGGAAAGTGACCAACGGAAAAGATCTACTACCCCTTGGTCAGTCCATGCCCGTGGTGAGGGACCGTGGGTCAAGGACCTAAAACCAAGTCTATGAACCCCAACCCACACTTCACAAGTATGAGTTGTGGGTCCAACCACGATTCATCATTGAGGGTCGTGGATGGTGACATGGGGACGATTTAGAAGAGTTAGTTTAGGGGCACTTTGGGGTTCTTTGGTTTTAATTACAATTAAGTGGTTGTCGTTCTATCCTAATTTAGACCACATATATAAGTATTTAGACCACTAAATTAATTCATTCACCTCATTATTTCTAAAACCCAAAACTATTCCCAAAACTTCATCATCTCCAAATGTTATGTCTATAGGACTTCAAGGAAGAAGAACAAGGAAGTTGGAGCTAGGGTCAAGAAGCAAGGTTTTCTACTAAAATTCATTGGGTTACATTGCTAAGGTATGGTAGCTCTTCATCTATGGAGCCCTTCAAACTCCCAATTTCAAAGATAGAAATTCCCCAAAAGCTAGGGTTTGACTCCAAAGTCATGGGTTCCATTAAAAAATGATTCTAATACTCGAATTACTTTATATTATGATTGAATTGATGATTTATTATGGTTTTTCTGTTAAAATCCCCTAGATCCCATGAAATGTCATATTTCCAAATTATGATCTTATCATGTGGGTGTATTAATGAATAAGGATATTATGAGATTATGCTTGTAGTAATTGGGTTACTTGAATTATTTCAATATACATGTCTCATGCAGTGAATTCAAGATGTGTTGATTTTATATGAGCTTTGATCTTTGAAAGGGCATTATGATATTATGCATGATTATGAAGTCTATGTTTTAAGAACACTTTGACAAGTGTCTATGATTATGAACTAGTTGTTGTTGAAAGGTTATCCTCATAAACACACTTATGCATGAATATGATATGATGTGAAAGGTTTTTTCACAATATGATGATTCTGAGGTTGAAAGACTTTTTCACCTAATAAATCTATATGTAGACATGGACGGTGAAAGATTACTCTCACGCATGAGCTAAGAGCTATCATATGAATTATGTTGGATTGAGTGTCTGTCGCACCTTATTTCGAACTAGCTGAAAAAGTTCACAACATAATATGACTGTCACTCTGATTTTTTTTTTTTTAAAAAAATTGTTTTAGAGTTTCCCCCTAAATTTTAAGAAAATATTAGGAAAATCATTTTTAAATATGTAAATGTAAACTCTATTTTGATTTGTGAAACCAGTGAGATTATGAGTAAGAGATTTAGTTATTCGAGGGAAAGGTAATAAGCATCCCTCAGAGCCTATCCGAAGATAGTCCTTAAACTCAATTTAGAAAAAAATAGTTAAAAAAATTTGTTCATTTATTTGATTTAAAATAAAATATATGTAAATATTGTTAGTTTAAGAAAAATGGTAAAATACAAGGTATGACATATATACATCTATAAAATAAATTTAATAGTAGTATGTTTATCATATGATAAAAATAAATAAATATATGTAGTAAGATGCATGACAATTTTATATGTTGAAAAATATAGATGTGTCCTATATAAATGTATTCCAAATAAATGTTGATTTTAAAGGATATGAAAATTGGCCATTTTTTAAAATATAAAATTAAGACGTGAAAGAAAATGAAAATAAAATGAGATAGTAATCAGGTGCAAATATGTAGTAAAATAATGTGTACATTAAAGTGTAGTGATTTATAAATTTTAAAAAAATAAGTAACATTTGTAAAAGTGATAGTAGATATGAAAAAAAGTAATTGAAGTTTACCAAAATAATAAGTTGCGTATAGAGAAAACTAAAAAATATAGAATTTGTACCTTTCTACGTCTGACATATAAATGCATGTGCTTGTATTTTGAAAATCTATTGGCATATCTAAAATCTTAAAATAACATGTTAAGAAATTTAAATGTTTTAGTAATAACGAGTGACAATAGCAAATATATGTTCGAAAGAAAATAAAGTAGGTCTGACTATTGGTGTTCCACCCCAACTCACGGTCGTTCTGCCCTTACCTTAATTTGAAAACTACATTTTTATACTTTAAATCTACCTATTTCAAGGCCTCCAATGAGCTACATTTTTATTCTAAATAAGTCAACATTTTTTACCGAAAAATATTCTCATCTATAAGTTTTAAGAAAATATGCGTTCTTGTCTTCAAGGTTGTGATTTTTTTATACTTGACTTGCTATACACTGAAGCACTTAAAGCATGATGTTTTTGACTTTTTAAAAAAATCTGCACTCTTTGAAATTGAAAATACATCATTTTTGAACCAAAAATGCCGCATCACAAAAGCTCTCATAACATATCATTTTTATTCCAAAAATACACATTTTTTTAGACTAAAAATCTGCATTGTAAAGTTGTTAAAAACAACATTTTTTTACTTCTTAAAATCAGCATTTTAAAGCTTAAATCTTACATTTTAAAAGCCCACAAAGGGGTTGTGTTTTGAGCCTCAAAAAACCTGTTGTTTCACACTAAAAAAATTTGCTTGGTAGAGCATGTTAACGCTGCATTTAACACTAAAAATCTGCATTTTTTAACCTAAAAAATTTGCATCTTTTCATTAAGTAGCTGAAAATTTTCGTCTTCAACTCTTATGTTATCATTAAAACAACTCTAAAATGTATACATTCCATAAAAAAAGGGTTATTCTCAAGTTTACTTTTTCTTAAAGGTTAAGCTTTCACGATCAAAAGATATGTTAGTACTAAATGAACACTTAGTTAGAAGACGTCGTCCTAAGCTAAATGGTCATACTAAAATTCAATATCTTCTAGAGGGATATGAGATGAATGAGTACGTCTTAATATCGCTCTCAATTGGTTTCTATAAACCCAAAGAAAAATAAAGCAAGCATAAATATAAGTATGAAACATTAATATGGAAAATGTTATTCAAAAATAGGAACAGGTCATACCATATATTATATATCATATCATATATCATATATTACTAAAAGTGGGAAGATTTTAATTTCAAAGTTGGATTACTATTTTACCCTTATAATAAATTAAAATTTTATAAAAAATCTAATTAAATTTTATCTAACTAAATAAAAATTAGATAAAAATTATGCTATATCCTTCTATTTAATTTTCTAAAGTATTTAAAGCTAGGGGAGAAAGTTTTAATTTTATGTAATCAATGTCTTTCAATTACGTAACGCATTTTTAGATTTTTAAAAGTCTTTCTATTACTCCTATTTATTCATGCATCACTTAATTGCTCAAGTTGAAAGTGTTTCAACTAATTTTAATTTTGAACACACTGCTTAACTTACATTTAGTTACACACTACTTAACTTACTTTTGAACTTCCATATGTCATTTCAACCTTTTTGAATTAGCTTGAATTAAGTTTCATCTTATGCATATTATTGAAATTTATAGATATTTAAGACATTTAGAAAGAAAATAACAACACAAATCAAGAGCACTCAAAAGTACAAGAATTCATATTCCAACCTTTTTTTCTTGGAACGAAAAGTTTCTTGATCTTATCCATTGCATGAAACTGTATGATGGCATAGAAATGTTCTAATACATTTGAAAGTGTCATTTTAACATTAAGATGGACGAACATAAATCTATTGAAAGAGTAAGCCACAATTTTAGCTATCAATTTTTTCCTTGTTAATTTCCCTTTTAGTTTTGTTATGTATATAGTTCTACCTTCTATAAAATGATTTGATAGTTATATTTAGATAATATGTAGGTATATTAATAGAAAAAAAATTAAGGTGGACTACAATTTGGGGATGTGTTTGTTCATAATGTGTTTTTTTAAATATTTCTTTGATTGTTTGTCATTGTATAAAATGAATTTCATTGGGTATGTTCTTTTTGGCTAGGATACAATCCTAATGCATAATTTTTCTTTCTGATATGGTTTGCTCTCTTCAATCTTTTTGTGCTATATTACATTGTGTGATAAGTTTACTTAAGTTTTCATTGTATTTGTCCCTTTTTTCCTACCAAGGTTGTTTCTGGTTGAAGGGTACAAAAGATTTTAACGATAGAGTAACGTTGGATTATCATTTTATTCCTATGTTAAATAAAAATATTATAAAACATTTACTTAATTAAATATTAAATATTAATCATTCTATATGCTACACTAAATATTAAAAATCTAAAAATGTTAAGTAAATAGTTGAAAGACAAAATATTCATAAAAATATATTCGGGCATTTCTACTCTTTAAAGACTAAATTAGTTCCATTTTTTAAATCTTTTTCTTTATACTAAAAAGTAAATCATTTCATTATGATACCTTTGAGTTAAATAAATATATAAAGACCATAATGCCCACTAAAGATTGAATGATTTGTTTTAATCTCTAAGTGTAAATTATTCCTTCATTTTATTCAAGGAATGCTGATCGAAAGATGGAAGATCTTGCAATGTTTCACCGATAATAATGTAGACAAATTAATTGGTGCATCTTTAATTGCAACTATTATTTTGAATAATAATTATAGTCATTGTATTCTCTCTTTTCATCGTGATAAGGAATAATGTATTCATCTTTCATTACTTATACTATCAAATTACTCTATTTTTGTGCATATAAATTCATCTTTATTTATTTCATGAGTACCGATTATTCTTTTCATTCTATAGTTTAAATAGTGTACCACTTATATCATTATAGTTCTATTTGATTTAAACTTTACTTAAGTGAAGATGACTTTTGAAATATAATTGCTTGTGGGAGAAGTGTCAACAAAAACTCGAAAAAATATATAGTGATTCTATATTTTTTTTCCATATACATATTGTTATGATTAAAATCATAAAAAGGATGTGTATGTTGTTGCATGTTTTCCCCTTTGTTTATTTTTTGTATATGTTTTCTCTCTATTATTTTTCTTTAATTTGATTTTTTGTAAATTTCTTATTGTTCCAAGTGTATTTTTATTTATGCTAAAATAAATCTTTTTTGACTATACTGCAAATCTGATAATTTCTATCTAAAGTTCTAAATTTTCCGTTTGTTGCTTAAAATAAATTTTAAACATTAAAATAAGATCTCACATTTGATGTTTCTTGTCACAATTTTAAAAGTTTATTTGTAATTTGTGCATTTTATTATTCGTTACATGCATGTACACGTAGATTTCTAATTGTTCTAATGAATCCATAAAAATTAGCATGGGATACACGTGGAACGCACGTGTCTCAAAACTAGTATATGTATATAAAACACATGAAACTTTGAAGCAAGAAGGAAGCATTGGACACTATTAACGCGATAAAGGCTGCCAAACACGTGCTAATAATGTATCGATGAGCACAAATCTGATTTGAGGCAGATGCATGGAGTCATATAACAGCTCCAAGTGGGCTCCCGAGTGTACATGTAAAAATAAAAAAAAAATTTAGCAAACATTATTAGCACATATGGTTTCCTAAAGAAAGGATAATCAATATTTTTACACCATTAATCCTATCACCACGATATATTAGTAATTAGTTTGCTAACAAAGTAAAAGATAAACACTTATCCAAGGGAATACGAACTAACATATTAATGAATTCTCATTTCATTATTTATCTTCTAATTTATGGGAAATGTTCCATGGTATCAAAGAATATCAACATGCACAATTATCATATAGTGAAAATAATAGATAAAATTAAAACTTAACAACTACCGTTGTGTCATATTTGCAGTACTCTACTAGCTAGTAATGAGAATATTTCAATCCTCTTAAGCACACATTCATGAAAACACAAAACAATTGTACGCATACTGATCAAAATTTGAAGGAAAACTTTTGATGAGAAGTTGAAACGGAGAAGGAGTTGACAACTAAGAATTATATAGAGCTAAGTAAAAATACAAGGTGGGGTCAAATACTTAGAGCACAATCAGGATAAATGCACTGGACAAGAGCCAAGTTCATAAAATGTTGTACAACGCTAAAGCGATGAATAACTTACACTATCAATAAAGGGACTAAGTTTAACTAAACCTGATGCAGCGTATTATGAATTAACATACAATTCTTTTGGTCACAATCGAAAGAGGAAAAAATATTTAAAAGTATCTAAATTTAACCATGTAGACAAATTCAAGATGGATTGGTATTTTAAATGAAAACAACTATCAATCGAAAATATATATGTTATTATGGAGAGTTGAACGAACAACGGTTTATTAACACAATGAACATATTCAACTTGACAACAAATTTCAGCATTACCAGATCCTAATAAACAAGTTCAAAGACAAACGGATTCATTTAGATAGAATTAAAATCTTCAAGAAGTAATATGTACAACTAGTGTTAAGGGAATGCGAGATTGATTCGTTAGGGGATTTTGAGATTTCTTTTGAAACACAATGGGGATTGACAAGATAATTGATTTTCCTTGATGCTAAAATAGACGTCGACTCTTATTACAAAACCAAATTTTATTAAACGAGATTATGGCAAAGAAAATTTCACCCAAGAAGGATTTACTCTAACAAATTTCAAACTTATTGGTTTACCATGAGTGATTCTATATAAGGTCAGAATACTTCGTTTGTAACACCACATTCATGGAGCATGCTAGTAAAATAGAAAATAACATTTAAACAATCGCCACTGGAATATTAAAACCATACACAAATAGTGTGGGAGGACAACTTTGAAGATGAAATATATATTTTTTTAAAAAGAGTTTACACAATAAAGGGTGATAAGTCTTAATACTCCCAAATGTCTTGAAAGTGTAGTGTAACACCTCAAAAATCAGACCCAAAAAAATTTACAAAACCCACCTGAAGTAGTGAACCATGGCAGGGTTCACGGACCGTTATAGGGACCACGGTCCATTGGTCAGCCCATGGTGCGGAGTTTGACTTTACCAGGACCATGAGTCAGACCACGAGACTCTTCACGGGCCATGGTGGCGCTCATGAAGAGTAAGGCAGTAGCCTCCCCAAGCCTAGCCTTAGACACCTCTCGCCCAAGTAGGGACCACGAGGACCTTCACAGTCCGTGGTCCTCATGACGGGTCGTGGAGGAATCCATGAGATCTTATACAAGGGACCCCTAATATTGAGACACCGACCTTTGCCCGAGTGAGGACTATGAGGACCCTCATGGTCCGTGGTCCCTTACAAAGGCCGTGGTAAGGCTCGTGAGACAGATCCTCAAATCCATATTCACGAAAGTGAAGACCACAACCGACTTCACGGTACGTGGTCCCTTTCACAGTCTGTGAACGTGGCCATGGACATCCCCATCGCATGACTCCATTTGGGTCATAGTTGACAGAGTCACTAAGTCTTCTCGCTTTTTGCAGGTCAAGACTACAAATTCGGCGGAGGACTACACCAAGCTTTATATTAGTAAGATTTTAGGTTGCATGGGGTTCCTTCGTTTATCATCTCATATTGAGGTCCTTAGCTTACCTCTTATTTATGAAAGTCATTTCAGAAAGGTTTAGTACTCAATTTAACCTTAGCACAACATTTCATCCATAGACGATCTTCATGCAGAGTGTACCATTCAGACCTTAAAGAACATGATGAGAGTTTGTGTGATCAATTCCAAGGGTAGTTGAGATGATCACCTTCCGCTTATGAAGTTCACCTACAATAATATCTACCATTCCAGTATTCAGATGGCCCCTTATGAGGTATTGTATGGGCGTCGATGTAGATATACTGTTGGTTGGTTTGAAGTAGGGGAAGCAGCCTTGATAAGGCCAAATTTAGTCCATGATGCAATGCAGAAAGTGCAACTTATTAGAGACAGTTAGAAGTCTTATGCATATGTAAGGAGAAGGGAACTAAAGTTCCATGTTAATGATTGGGGTTTCTTGAAAGTGGCACATATGAAGGGGGTGATAAGATTTGGCAAGAAAGAAAAGCTTAGTCATAGATATGTAGGCCCTTACCAGATCTTGAAAAGGAATAGTAAAGTGTATTATGAGTTAGAGTTGCCAACAGAATCAACAACAGTGCATCCAGACTTTCACATTTCACAATTGAAAATTTGTGTAGGTGATATAGCATCCGTAGTGCCATTAGAGAGTGTGGCTGTGAAACATAGTCTTTCTTGTGAGGATGTACTAGTTGAGATTATGTATTGTCAGCTTAGAAGGTTGAGAAACAAAGAAGTCGCTTCAGTCAAGGTTTTGTGGAGGACTCACACCATAAATTGAGCTACTTGGGAAGCAAAAGCAACCATGAAGTCCAAGTATCCTCACCTCTTTCCTTCCGATTCTACTCCAGCTTGACTCTTTAGTTTTCCAATAATTCACGTGTGAATTTAGTGTTAGTATCATGTTCCTTCAATTTGTACTTGTATTATCAACATATTTGCATGTTTTTGGAACTCAGTTCAGCCAAAAATTAGTCTATAGTTCATAGTAGTAGGTTTGTAGCTCTTTCCCTCCATTCCAGCTAGTTTAGTCTTCATTCGAGGATGAATGATTCGAGGGAGGAGATAATGTAACACCTCAAAAATAAGACCCAAAATTTGCTTTTATCAGAATTCACCTGAAGTAGTAAACCATGGAAGGGTTCACAGACCGTGATATGGACCAGGGTTAATTGACCTACCCGTGTTTGGGAGTTAAATTACACAAGACCCTTCACGGACTGTGGTGGCGTCCATAAAGAGTGAGGCAGTGTCCTCCCCTAGCCTAGACCTCAGACACCCCTCACCCATGTAAGAACCACGGGGACCTTGATGGTTCGTGGTCATCAGAATGGGTTTTGAGGGCGGCCGTGAAAGCTTAGCCAGTGGACCTCGAATCTTGAGCCACCAAACCTCAACCCAAGTGAGGGCCATAAAGACCTTCACGGTCCAGGGCAGGGGTTGTGATAAGTCTTGTGATATAAAACCTCAGATTCATAGTCACTAAGTGAAGACCACTACCCACTTCACAGTCCGTGTTCCATTTCACGGTCCGTGAAAGTGGTCGTGGTTAGTCCTGTCAACAACTTAAGTCATGGGTCTTTTGGTATTTTCCCCTATTCATTAGACACCTAAACTACGTCATTTTAACCGTAAACTATGTGGTTTTGGTTAGTTTTAGCCTAGAAACATAACTAGAACTTACCTAAATCAGATCTTTCATCAAAACATAGAAAATTAGAACCTAGAGAGAAGAAAGAGGCGACAAAACCCTAGTTGAAGAAGCAACAAGATTCCATCAGTTCCTACCCTAAAATAAAAATATTTCTCCATGGAATTCATCACCAGGTACGTGGGATTTCACCAGTGGATTCCATTCGCCCATTAAGTCCCTAGATTTCCATAAAATTTCTGATTCCCTTATCAAGACTGGGCCTAGGGTTTCCAAAACTTTAGAAGATTATCATGAAATAGTTATTTATATGTTCCAAATAAGATTATCATGCTATTACTTGATTTCTTTCATGAACTTCTAAACCCTAGATATGTATTTCTCTAGTTCTTAAATTACACATGCTAGGTCAGATATTTAAGTTATTTCAGTTATAAATGCCTCAGTTTTTGAATGTGTCATTATCAATTTATTAATGTGCATTATCAGCTATCATGTTTGTTTGATATATCCAACATAATATAAAAATGCGGTCATAATGTGTTACGCACTTAATCTATGGGGAGTATATACTACCGAGTTGGACTAGGGTTGAACGTACCCAAATAGTCCCAAAACTACTAGACACGTAAGTTGTAAGTCCCCCCTGTGGGCATTTAGTGATCACGCCAGCATGCCGCTACACCTTTGGCCTGGTGTATTAGGTCCTCTCGTTGGCGCGTATATATCGGACTCCACATTTAGCTCATTCATTTTAATTATTGGTTATTAATATCTCCCAGAATTTATTTAGACTCCATGGCATTGACCACATGTCGGTATAGTTAGTATTAAATCTCACCATAATATCATTTGGTCATTGCATTTAGTTAGTTCGGTATTCGGTATCTATATCATGTTAAAATTATATCACTGCTTTATTGCTTGTACAGTTATGTTATTATTCAACTTTACTCTATCCTACATGCGCAGTACCTTTCAAGTACGGGCATACTCTGTGATGCAACTTTTATGATGTAGGTTCAGGTTCTCAGCATCCATATCACGCTTAAATTGGTTCTTGATCTCCAGTTCAGCAGCATCAGTGGTGTGTCCTCATTCTTCGAGGACTAGTGACATGTTTATCTTTATCTCTTTTTAATTTAGTTTCAGTTTTGCTAGATCAAGTTGGGGCATGTCCCAACATTTCTAGTCAGTCTAGAGGCTTATTTCAGACATAGTTAGATTCAGTTTAACATTTGAGTTTGATATTTCTCTTATTTCTCAAAGTTCATATATTCCGTTTTTGTATATGGGTATTCCCCATCACTTTCATTTCATTATTATTATGCTTCTGCACAATTTTATTAGTCCGTTTATCTTTAGTATGCTTATGATTATGCCAATAAGGTTATCTTTGGATCACTCGTGTCCCTAGGTCCCGTGTCCGCATCATAGGGGTAGCTTGAGGCATGACATGCAGGACCCGATCCTCTACAAAGTATGTTCATCTAGGACCATATGCTATACAGATGGAAAATTGTCCTCATCAGAAGTTGGTGAGGTCATTAGAGTACTACACCAACCAGAAAGAACGATGTTGTTTGTCCAATAGGTAATAACTTTTGATGTTTGATATATTCAAGACAACAAAAAAAGATTACTTATTCATTCAAAAGTGAGATATTCAAGCCTCAAAACAGCAAGGTACCTAATAGATTACATTATTGCTTCGTAAACTAGTTGTTATTTTGATTGCTTGTATTTGTACTTATATTGTAGGAATCATTTCGCTTGTGATAGTAACGTTTCAACCTTCGGTGAATCACTGTAAAACGTAGTTTTTGGCAACTTAGTGTCGTACATCAAAAGTCTATATTAATCAGTTGGGTTAGTATAGTGCGCAATGCAGGCATTGCTTTGGTTCATTGAGTGACAGTGTATTACTCAAATATAGATTAGGAGGTTAATATCTTAGGTGTTGTAAGCTGGGTTTTACTTTTGCTTATGAAGTATAGTAATAGCATTTTGAAAATCTTGTGAGACAGGTCGTGGTTTTACTCCCTTGAGAAAGGAGGTTTCCGCGTAAAGTACGTGTGCCATCTTTACGCTTAATAACAATTTTTGGTTCATTATAATTGTGTTGATGATCGAATTCTATCATACTTAGTGGACACATACATTCTAACAAGTGGTATTAAATTTTACTTTTCTATTTGGGCAACACTAAGAAAAGAAAAGATCCCGAAGGAATGGATGCTCCATCCAACATGGGAGAAGGTTAGTCAATAACCAGACCACCTCATTTCAACAGATAGTTTTATGGTTGTGGAAGAATCGCATGCACAATTATATCAATGCTGAAGAGACTGAGCTGTGGAACATGGTTCTTGATAGACCTTACATTCCAACAAGAGAGGCAACAAATGGTGAGCTTACTAAGATGCTTCCCAAAACCAGAAAGGAATGCAATTAAACAAACATGAAGAAGAAAGAGAAGAACTATAAAGCGAAGAAGATTCTGGTATGTGGAATTTGGTCATACGAATACAATATAAGTTTGGCTTGTGAGACACCAAAGTGATATGGAACTGTCTCAAAACAACCCATGAGGGAACGAAACAAGTAAAAGAGTTTAAGGTTGATATGCTTACGACTCAATATGAGAACTTTTGTATGAAGGAAGGTGAAACCATTCATGAGATGAATTCAAGATTAACTTCCATAACCAACGAACTGAGATGTCTTGGTGAGCCTATTCCACCAAGAAAACATGCTTGAAAGATTCTTAAAGTGCTTCCCAAAGTCATAGGAAAGTAAAATGAATGTTATAACCAAAGAAAAAGATCTGAAGGTGCTCACCATGGATGAACTGATTGGAAATCTCCAAACCTACATGCTGAACAAAGAACAGGGTCAACCATAAAGGAGGGAAAGAATGACTAATCAATGGCCTTGAAAACATCCTCAAATGATGGGACTAAGGAGGAGGATGAAATTTAAAACATCACTAGAAGGTTCCAAAGATTATCAAGAAACACTGAGGCTTTAAAAAGAAGGGTTCGACTAGTAGAGGAGCAAACACATATGATCTTTGTCATAAATATTGCAAACCATGTCATTTTATGAGGGATTGTCCCAGTCAGGAGCAGGAAACTCAGGACTTTAGACCTTGAATAAGGGACCAGGTCCAAGACCATGCCTAAAGAAAGGCTCACGCTGCTCAACTAGTGAAGAAAGATTTTATCGTCTGGGGAAATGCATCCCGCGAATCCGTGGAAGAGGGAGACAACCACGAAGATATATCAATGATGGCTGTTGAAGATGATAAACTATGTTCAATTGTATTTTCTTACTAATGAAAAAGTTTGACAATGAAGAGTATCTGGATGAGATCACACTTTTCATCTCAGAAATGACCTAGATACTCTTTCTATTAAAAGGATAAAAAAAAACTTGGTGGTGTATTAGTGGGTTCAATTGATGAATTAACTTCTGAAAATTTGATGATAAGTAAAAAACTAAGTTTGTGCTAGGATGACAACTAAGCTCTTAACTGTCAAATGTCTGAAATGAGTGTTAGGATAGATATCCTAAAGACTGGTAGTTTGCAACCCAATGAGGAACCTGGTACCTCTAAGGGTGGGAAGCAAAAACTCAGTAACTTTGAGGTTGAGATAGAAGATAAATTGGAGACCTCTGAGTCTAATATAGTTGCCTCCCTTGAGAGGAATTCTCAACTAATAAAGGATCTATGTAAGATCAAAGAAAAGTTAAACCACTCCCTCTGTAAGACCCCAAAAATGAGTTAGGGTGTCCATAGACTAACATGTTTTTATTAATGTTATAACGTCCTAAAATTACTTATAATGTTGTATATAGTCAGTGTGTAGAGTTTGAGGTGATTTGGAAGTCAAACGTCAAGGGACGACCAAGACGTTTGACGACTAGTCGCTTATGTGCATCATAAGTCTGTGTATGCTTATCTGTGTATGAAATGAGCGTATGAAGTCTTACAATGAGTTATAATTATGTTTAATGGTACTATTTTATGAAGTTTCGATAAGTTTGGAGGTCAAACGTCCAAGAACGTCCAAGACGTTTGAAAGTTAGCCCTTGAGACGTTCAAGTGCGTCTTGATGGGGGCTTGCATGTTTGGAAGCGTTTTAGGTGTTTGTTTTGGGTGAAACTTATGTGGAAGGTCAAAAACTTGTTAAGGGTTGTATTTACGTTGGAAACGTCTGGGTACAACCTCTAAAGGGCCCTGCAAAAGGACCCACAAGAAGGAACCAAGGCTGGTCGAGACACTTCTTTGGCAGTGTCAATCGATGGACCAAACAACGACCAGTTGGTCAACCAACGGCCCGTAGGTGAGGTATAGTCGTTTTACACTTATACTGGGTAGGTCTCAACCCAAAAATTTGCAAAGGACCAATCGACGTAAGCCAAAGGACGACCCGTTGATTGACCAACGGCCGGTCGATTGGGTCCGTCGATGGTGACCTGGTGCCACTGCCTGTGCACTGTTTCATTAAAGGGGTGAATGGGAAATTCACCCCACATGATAACCTGACGCCACGTGATTTATTTGGTGATTTTGGGTGTATTTAAGTGATAAAAAACGTGATCAACCCATTTCCAAACCAACTCACACAAATTGAACCTTTCCCTCACAGAAATATTCTCCTTAGAAACCACCATTGTTGGTGAATCTCGAGAACATCTTGGAGCTTGGATTTCCATGGATGAATAACCATGTTTTAATCGTTTTCATGAATATAAAGGTATGGTTATCCTTCATCTTTTGTTATCCTTCCATCTAGAGAGTTAATCTTAAAGTTTCAAAAGAGATTTTATGATCAAACTTCTCCTTCTTGAATCTAGCAATGGGTTCTTTATAAAAACGTTTTTAATGATTAAATCATGATAAATTGAAGTTAACATATTGGTTTTAACGTGATTTTGACTCCAATTGCATGATGAACCCATGTCCCTTCCCAAACTTTATTTAGCCCTTGCATGGACATTGTGATCATGGCTTGTTCTTGATTGAATTGTGATTCTCTTATGTTGAATTGCTTACATTTACTGTTTATTATGTTAATTGATTATGAATGGATGATGAATGATCCATGAGGATCAATGTATGAAGATTTAAGTATGAATAGCCTATGTTTCTAAGTGTTACAGTGAATTTCGCTTATAGCAACTGTGTATGATTTCGATTATGCAAAGCTTCATTGTAGCTACTTCCTTAAGTTAATATTATGGATGAATTGTGGGTATAAACCCTTTATGATCCAATTAAAGAAAGTCTTATATGAATTGATCTAGATTCTTTTAGTCTATGAATTGATAATGCTATATGAGTGATGTGATCTACATTCTAAGATGAATAAAGTATGAAGATTACAAGCCTTGATTTATATCTCGTTAGCTACTGCCTAAAATGTACCTCATTGGTAAAAATATGATTGATGATCAATACTTGGGAAAAATTAGTAAAATGGCCTATTCCCTCTACATTGAATTGATAGTTTAATGCCTATGTTAGTATCTTTATCTTATAGTGATGTAAGCATGATTTTGATATGTTAAGTGCATAATTAGATACTATACTAGATTGATTATATTAATGAAATATGATTTATAATCCATGCAAGTGAAGTTGGTTAATGGTCTATGTCCTTCAACATTCTAGCATGTTAATGTTGTGTGTGTACTAGTTTGTAATATGGCCTTGTAGTAGCTTATGCATG
The DNA here is from genome assembly GCA_016801875.1 of Solanum sitiens. Classification (NCBI taxonomy): domain Eukaryota; kingdom Viridiplantae; phylum Streptophyta; class Magnoliopsida; order Solanales; family Solanaceae; genus Solanum; species Solanum sitiens. The sequence goes on along the minus strand of JABWTJ010000088.1, from coordinate 1,358,394 downwards.
ACTTCGTATATGATTATTATGTTTTAACTACTGCCCTATACTTGAATTATTGATGAATGTGTAGTAAAGGTCAATGATGACCAAATGGTGAAAGATGGGTAAGAATTGCTCTATTCTGTGACTTCTCTATTTCTCTATAGTAATGTTGATGAAGCCTTGTATGGCATTGTGTGGTATGGTCCACTTATGGTGGCGGTGTTTACTTTATGTCATTATATATGTGTTGACCATGGCCTTGAAGGCAAATTGATGAGTATATGAATGAGTGGTTACGATGATCACTTTATGTGTAACTTGTGCATAATCTTCTACTTGAGTTGGGAATCTAGGTTATGTTGCTATGGTTATGAGCATGTAAAGGGTTAGGTAATATCATGTGTAGGTGCTTCCATTAATGAAGTGTTAAAGATTGGTGACCCCTACCCATGTACCCAATGTGAATGTGTGAATAGCTAATGTTAGGAGTCTTGAAGTATACTATGAAGTTGTCTTGTCTCCTATGCTAAATTGTGTTGTGTCGTCTATACTTGAAAGTGTAATGTGGTCTAAGAGGGTGGATGCCTCAATATGTTGTTGATAGCCATTATGTGATCATGTGGACCAATGTACACACAAACACACTTCATGCATGCTTAAAAGTAGTAAAGGTTCATGGTGTCTAAATGAAAGGTAGTTCTCATATTCACTAGTTTCTACTACTATGCATGTTAAGATTATATGATATGATGAAGTATGAATGTGCATAGAGTCTTAGTGGGTTTATATGAAAGGATTGCTCATATAGTTATACCTATAGACTTATGCCATGAAGTATGAACATGTGTGATATTTATGTGTTAAGTGAAATGATTGGTCACATATATGTACACACACACACATGGATGATGATATAGTGAATGAGAGGGTCCTTGAGAGGGGTCCACAAGAATACTCTGTAACTAAATAGGTGCTTGAATAATGCTATAAGCATATGAGGAATGAATATCTCAAGCCTATGTTTTATGAAAAAAATGTAATTAAAGGCTTTTTAATAAAGGGAACTTAGCTTAGCACCGAGTGAACTTGACATTGAGAGGTGTTGACTTTCCTTTGAGGAAGATTCACCATTTGTCCCTTACAGAGTGTTGACTTTACTTAGAGGAATACTCACATATGGACCCATATAAGGTGTTGACTTCCCTTTGGAGTGGGTTCACCCATGTTTTCACATGAGATGAGGCCAGAGGGAACTACCTATCTCTTAGTTCCATAAACTATGCTTGCCACATAGGATCTAGCAAAGTGAATTCACTTAGGATGCTAGGATATATGTTAATGTTCTACCTTGGCTAGTAGGAACGCCTTCCATTGGTGTAAGGCTCTACAACACCAAATTCCATGATTAGCACCCATGGTCTTAGTTTCGGTTAAGGCTATAGTTTCCCTAAAGTAAAATGGATAATGTAAGTAAAGAAATAGAATCCTAACTAGGATGACTTAAAGGATGTTACTTAATATAGGTGGAAGTAATGAACCCATCTAGACATTGCACAAGTAGCTTCTTAGGAAGTCCTAGGAAGGTGACCTAATGTGTATGATTATGATTATGTCTTTGTGCATGATATTGTAGAAGTCGTCTACTTGTTATGAAGATGCGCATGTTATGAATCTATATGATATGATCTATCCTAAAGTGCACTATGATTGTCTAAATGACTATATGATTAAGGTCTTGTATTGATATGAATGAAGTTGCGTTTACTTGTTATGAGAATGTATGAATTGTATGTTAAGGTTTGTGGTCTCATGAAGGGTTCACTAAGTATGTGTGAGGTTATGGGTCTTCACATGTACATTGCACTAGTAGACTAAGATTGGGGTCATGAACAAGGTCTTATAATGAGGAATATGAAATGAACTAAAAGTATGTGTAAGGTTATGTAGCTTACTGTAATGTCCTATATTCTTCACTTTAATGTGTCTTCTAATGGGCTATACTTCTATGATGATATGTGTTAGCTTGTGTAAGTGTATGTATGCTTCCTTTGTGGCTTTAAGGTGATGCATTGCACCAAGTATCACTAGAGGGTTACTTGAGATGTTGCTGAGTTAAAATAAAAAGGGTTCAGTGTAATGGGATAAGCGCTCACTATAAAGTGACCTCAAATGGGACATAAATTCTATATATGGTTTTGTATGATGTTTGGCGTTTGATTATATTTATATGAAGTATGTGAATGATATAAATGCTATTGGATAAAGGTTTTATGAAGATTTACTCAAAACGCCATGAAGTATGATTTCAAGAAAATGTCCCTTTTAAATGCATGTTTTTGCATGGTTGCCATACTTAGTACATTCTTGTGCTAACTTTATTCTTCTCTACTTTTTACACTAAGTGTAGGTTATGGATGCTTAAAGGATGTCTTGAATGGTGAAGATCTTGCCAGAGGATTCCCAAGCTCAATGAAAGGAATCCTTAAGTTCAAGGATCTCCTACTTATGTCTTTACTGTAAAGTCTTTAAATATTGTATAGTTATGTAATGTGTCTTAAGGGTCGTGTCCCTTATATACTCTAATGTTTTTGAGTCTAAGATGGCAAATAGACTTAAGGTCTAAATATATATTTTGACTTATGTTGTATTTATATATGAGATGAAGTTTCTAGCATATGATGTGCTATGAAAAGTTTTAAATTTTCCACTAAATTTACTATGTCAATGCGATAATTGATAACTATGGGCTTGTATATTACCTCCGAGAGGTCAAGTACTCCATGTTACTTCTAGGGGGTGCTCCCCGGATCTGACAAACGTGATATCAGAGCATGAGGTTTATAAAGTAGTTTTAGGTTCTAAAAGTCTCATATTGCCACGTCTAGTAGAGTCTCGTGTTCATTGGTGGTGAGTCTCGACATCATCAAATGATATGAGGCTATAAGACGATAGAGTTTCCCTTCTTCATCATTATCAAATCGTGCCATAGAACTTAACTCTATAAGATCTCTCTCTTATGTTTTCTTGTTCTGTGGTCTTTTAGATATGATTGATTGGATGATATTGTATCTCTATGCTTGAGGGGAAAAAGGTGAGTTAATGCTTAACTTGGTTTTATGGTTTGATGAGTATGTGTGAAGATGAATTTTGGCATACTTTTAATGATGTGATGCCAATTTTGGCTATCTATGAGACTTATGTGAAATAGTATGTTATGTTGAGGAATGCATGTCATGATATAGTTAGTGGATGTTAGAAGTTATTATGATTGACATGAGTTTCGTTTGGAATGACGTGTTACTATATAGTTTTACATGTTGGTAGCTTAATATTATGATTTAAGCTATAAATGCTTAGTGACTACCTATGAAAGCATGCTACCTTATGAATATGTGTTTTAAGGTGTTCAAAATTTCCCTTTGAATATATGCACGATGTTTCAAATATTGCCTTAGTTGGGATGTGTGAACATTCAGATTACCTAGTATGGATTGGAGTCCTTTATATATACTTGTTCCTAGGTGTGAAGATGGTATGTTTGTGTTGGTAGGGTGATGATGTGGGTTTAGTGACCTAGAAGTCACCTTACTGTAATGACAAATAAAAAGAAGAAATGTTATGGCTAAGTCTCCTTGTTGTTTTCCCCTAATGTTTCATGACCTTGGTGTCTATTGTATTGTATGAAAACCTTATGTGGTTGAATGAGACGACCTACCATGATGATTGGGGATAAATGTCTTAGGAAATCAAGTTTAGAATACCTTGCTTGACTTACTGTAAATTCCTTCTAAAGTAGTAATCACTTCTAAGTGATGAAAATGAAGGCTGTTAATTTAAGATCCTCTTAAGGTTGGGTTAAGTTGCTCTTAATTGGATTTACCCTAAGTGGGGGATGGTGATGAAATATTAAGGTTGTAGATATTTTCTACCTTGTCCTTCTATTTTTGCTTTATTTTGAATCTAATGAAGTCTTGATGAGCTTTTTCATGAATAGAGTCTTGCATAAAGTATGAATTGCATGAACTTTTTATATTTGGTATGTATTGATTGACATTACCTTAAAGATATAATGAATATTCCAAAGTGCATGAATGGAAATTTTGATTAAATACATGTTTTCTCATGAGTATTGTACATCCTAACATGTTAATTGTACATTTGAATTCATGACATAAAGTACGAAACTTGGTTGTAGTCACTTGTGAGGTGTGATGTTTAGCCTTGTAATGAAAATTTGAGCCTCTTTAAAATGAAATATGTTGAGTCTATTGAGAATTATGTGCCTTTTATGGTTGGGAAAGAATGATTTTAGGCTCACTCTTGAAAAGTGAAAGCATGTTTAGCTTAGTAATCATGTATGTGCCTATAATTTGTATTGTTGTTCCTAAATGATGCTTACTGTAAAGACTAATGTTATGCTAGAAATTGAGATTTTGTGAAATGACTTCCTAATTGTTGTGATGCACTTGGTGTGACTTACCATTTAGACTTCACTAGGAAGAACACATGAGCGTGTCTTGGTTTAGAATGTTGAGAAACTCTCATATTACAGTAAAGATGATCTTTATGCATTTGCTTGAGTATGGACTCATGATACATGTAAGTGTGTTGAGGATAAGGACATTCCTCCATGTACACCACTAAGCATGGTATGATTGAGTGTGACCTTCCTAGCACTAGGTCTACCTAATAAAGATCTTTGTTGATTCAATTAACTCAAGTCAATGTGCGTTGAAATATGAGTGCTTAAATGACTTTTGAGTATTTTTGTAATCTGCCTATGAATGGCCTTACATGATGAGATCTTAATAAAAGGAAGTGTAACGACAATGTTATGATTAGGGGAAGGATGTTCCTCCTATGAACATGATAAGAGCCTTGTGATTGATGCATTAAGGAGTAAGGGAATTGAAGTTTTGCTTACTTGTGTGCATTGAGTGCTAATTGATTTTAAGTTGTGTTCCTTGTATTTTTGGTTCATTAACTTCTATGTGATGATGTTATGAATGTGATGAAATGCTCTATGATGCATGAAAGTCCTTGTTGTGATTAAAGTGTTCTAAGTGTCATTCGAGGACAAATGTTCCCAAGTGGGGGATATTGTAAGACCCCCAAAATGTCTTAGGGTTTCTATAGCCTAACATGTTTGTAATAAGGTTATAAGGTCCTAAAATGAATTATAATATGGTATATAGTCAGTGTGTACAGTTTGAGATGATTTGGAAGTCAAACGTCAAGGGACGACCTAGACGTTCGACGACTAGTCGCCTATGTGCATCATGTGTCTATGTGTGCTTATATGTATATGAAATTAGCTTATGAAGTCTCAAAATGAGTTATCATGATGTTTAATGGTATAATATGAAGTTTTGAGAAGTTTGGAGGTCAAACGTCCAAGACGTTCGAAAGTTAACCCTTGAGACGTTCAAGTGCGTCTTTATGTGGCCTTGCATGATTGGACGAGTTGCAGGTATTTGTTTTGGGTCAAACTTATGTGGAAGGTGTAAAACTTGTTAACGGTTGTATTTACATTGGAAACGTCTTGGTACGACTTCTAAAGGATCCCGCAAAAGGGACCACAAGAAGGACCTAAGGCTGGTCGAGACATTGCCTTGACAGTGTTAATCGACGGACCAAACGACGGATAGTTGGTCAACCAATGGCACGTAGGTGAGGTATAGTCATTTGAAACATATCTTGGTCAGGTCTCAACCCAAAAATTGGCCAAGGACCAATCGACGGAAGCCAAAGGACGGCCCTTCAATTGACCAACGGCCGGTCGATTGGGTCCGTCACCTGTGCACTTTTTCATTAAAGGGGTGAATGGGAAATTCACCCCACGTGCTAACCTTACCCCACATGATTTATTTGGTGATTTTTGGGTGTGTTTAATTTATTAAAAACGTGATCAACCCATTCCCAAACCAACTCACACAAATTGAACCTTTCCCTCCAAAAATATTCTCCCTAGAAACCACCATTGCTGGTGAAGCTCAAGCACAGATTGGAGCTTGGATTTCCATGGATGAATCACCATGTTTTAAAGTTTTTCATTAATATAAAGGTATGGTGATCCTTCATCTCTAGTTATCCTTTCATCCAGAGAGTTAATCTCAAAGTTTCAAAAGATATTTTATGATCAAACTTCTCCTTCTTCAATCTAGCCATGGGTTCTTTCTAAAAACGTTTTTAATGATTAAATAATTATAAATTGAAGTTAATATACTGTTTTTAACGTGATTTTGACTCCAATTGAATGATGAACCCATGTCCCTTCCCAAACTTGATTTAGCCCTTTCATGGGCATTGTGATCATGGCTTGTTCTTGATTGAATTGTGATTCTGTTACGTTGAATTGCTTATATTTACTATTATTTATGTTAATTGATTATGAATTGATGATTAAATATCCATGAGGATCAATGTATGAAGATTTAAGTATGAATAACTTATGTTTCTAAGTGTTACAGTGAATTTTGCTTATAGCAATTGCGTATGATTTCGATTATGCAAAGCTTCATTGTAGCTACTGTAATACCTTGAAAATAGCTTAGGTGCTCTAGAGCCTAATATGTTGGTCTTGGTGTTCTAATGTCCTAAATATGCCTAAAATATAGAATATAGGCAGTAGCTAAAATATTAGAGGTGTTGGAAGTCAAACGTCAAGGGACGACTAAGATGTTTGACGACTAAGTCACCAAAATGTCTAAAATGTGGTTATATGTGTGTTTAATGGTGTTTTAAGGTTCTTAATAGAGTTAATATAGCATGTATAGGAAGTGGTTAAAGTTTCGTGAAGTTTGGAGGTCAAACGACCAAGAACGTCCAAGGCATTCGAAAGATATGCCTTGAGTCGACCTTGTACGTCTAGGCGTGTTTCATCGAGTTTTATGTGTTCGTTTTGGATGAATTTCATGTGAGAGGTGTTAAACATATAGACTATTGTATTTGGTTGGAAACGTCCTGGAAATTATCCCGAAGGACCATCAAAGGGTCCTTGAAGAAGGACCCAAAGTCAGTGTTCAGGCTGTCCCAGGCAGCCTTGGCGACGGAGCAGTCAACGGCCAGTCGTGGCTGTGACGCCCCGTCACAGGGTCCCGTCATGGGGGAATTATCCTTGGGTGAATTTTTCAACCTTAAAAGGTCACTGTTGCCACAAACGGAGGGCTACAACGCCCCGTTGTGGCCGTGCCGCCCCGTCAAGGGCAGGCGTCGCAAGCACCTGAGTTCTGCGAAGGCTGCTGCCAATTAAGGGGTGAATTAGTAAATTCACCCACTTCTAAATTAAGTGTTGGACGGTTATTTGAGGGTCTTATGGCTATTTTATTTAACTATATAAGTAGTTAACAACCTAGAGACTTCATTTTTCCAAATTGAAAACCCAAAACACTTAGAAAATATCCCAAAGACTCCATTGAAGACCCTATTGAAGAGGCAGCTTGGTGAGGGGGTTTTGTGTCGAAATTCTTCATCAAAGTGAAGAATTATCATCCTTGAGGTATGGCTTTTGATCCTTGAAACTTATTTCATCAAGGAGCCCAATTCTCAAGATGTTTTTCAAAGTTTTCTAAAGTGAATTGTCCAATTTCGGGATTCTACCATGGGTTCTTGCATAAATGATTTCTAAACATTGAATTATGATCTAATTGATATAGTATTGATGATTTTAACACAAATTACCTATGAACCCATGTAAATTGATGAACCCTAGTTTTGACTACTTATTGGGTTACTTGATATTAAGCTAATATTGATGAATTGTTGTGTAGTTTCTTATGGGCTTTATAATGATATAAGAATTGTATTCAATTGATATCTAATTGGTCTTAGATTGTTAAATCTTGATTTAATTGATATAGATTCATTGAGTTTTATGGTTATTGCTTTGAATTATTGTTCATGGCTATGGGTAAGGGCCTTGTGATGTTGAATTGGTTGATTTGGCATTGAATTGAAGCATGGATGAGGGGATGAAGGTATGCTTTACCATTTTACTTAATTTGATATTAATTATACTTCGATTCTATTGTGATTTGTATGGTCCACTTATGGTGGCGGTGTTATGTGTTTTACTTGCAATTGACGTGGCCTTGTCGGCGTTACTTTATGCAATATTATGAGTATGGCCTTATTGCAAACTACTTGAAGTTATGTGGCTATTTATGTAGTTGGATTGTGTGAAGCATGACACTGCCTATCTACATGTGAAGTTATATAGTCATGTATGTATTCTTCTAGTTATGTTGCCTTAAGTGATCATGTTAGACTTTGACTTGACATTATGAGAGTAGTGTTAGGTTAACTCTTGGTTATTCCCACTTGACTTTATGAGTCTATGTGGAGTATATTAATGATGTTATGATGATATATATGGTGACTTGAAGATGTTAGGTTGTTTTAGAGGTGTTTCTAGAATGACTTGTATTGTGTGTCAAAAGTGAAGTATGTGGTGTCTTGTCTTGGTTGACTTGTATCTCTTGCTTGATGTATATATGATTATGGATATGTGATGTCTTGATTTAGGGTGTTATAACTCTTAGTATTGAATTTATGAATGACATGTGACTTTAAATGATGTTATGAGAGTCTCTTATGTGCAAACCTTGACTTAAGGGGAAGGTTAAGATTGATTGAAGTGTAAGCCGTAATGGTATCCTTCAAAGTAAAGGAATGATGGAATTAAGGTTATGTGGCTGGAACGGAATCATATTAACACTTAGGAAAGTCATCATGATCTTCTTATCGCCATTGTGAGGTAGCCCTAGTGGACCTTCCTTGGTAGGGTAAATGTAATTGGGTTATGAACTAAATATGGAACCCTTTTATGTAAACCTAATGTATGAAATACTCTATGAGAAAGAAGGCTAGCACCGAGTTAGTATTGCAAGGGAAGTAGTTCTAGTTAAGTATGAGACTAGAATACAAAGAAGCCCTTCATATTCCTTAACCATGTGCCTACATGGGATGTGTCCAAGTTCTACCATTGGCAAGTAGAACAACCTCATCGGAGTAGGATAGAACTCCGGATTCCATGTCTTACTACCATGGTCTATGTCGGTTATTGCTTATTCTCATCATGTGGAATACCTATTATCATTAGATAAGTTTATGAGGTTTAGGTGGTGGTATGGGACGCTATATAGACATTGCACAATAGGCTTTGAAGGTTTTATGTGGAATTTTCTAGGTCTTGTCCAAGACCATTATGTGAGTGTCTTATGTGATGTATTATGTGAGTGTCTTATGTGATGTATGAGTCTTAATGAACTAATGAACTAATGACCTATGTTAGTAACTATGTAAATGAATGAGTACCTAATCTAAAGTGGCTTAAGCATTCCTTAGCTAAAGTGTGAGGAGGGCATGGCAGGATGATCTTTTCATGTCTTATCTTTGGAAGTCTTGAGGATGACTCTAGTTAGGGAAGTTGGTTAATCTTGTTGACATGATCTAAGCTTTAGGTAGTCTTAAGGACTATTTAGGTAATCTTGAAGAGGTCACTATGGATGTTATCTTCTTGATTTACTTAAGTAGGTCTTTTGATAGTCTTTGGGTAGAGAATGTCATATCACCTATGGTTGGTGATTTAGTGAGAATGATTCTACTATAAGTTGTCCATAGGATCACTTGAGTGTGTGTGTAAGGGATTGTATGGGCGGTTCCTTCACATTTTACTTATGGGAGACTTAGGATTCATTATTGGTAGAGAAATCTCACAATGATGTTTATGATTGCTTTGTAAGTATGTATGTAACTCATTGTAGGTAATCTTAAGGGTCATTTAGGCACATCTAGAGAGGGTGTATGGGCGGTTTCTCTTTGTGTGACTTCAGTGAATCTTAGGATGACTTTAAGTGAGGGAATTACAAGCTAGAAGTTGGTTATTAAAGGAGTTAGTAAGTCACTGAAACAGTGAAGTCATTCACTGTAAAGTGAATTGAACTTACTGTAAATTGATGCCTAAATTTGGTATTCTTGATTAATTGCTTTCTTATGTGTTTCTAAATGGATTAATGATGTTATTATGATTAAAATATGATTTGTAAAATGAAAAGATACATATCCAATAAAGTCCATTTTCATGATTTTTATGCATAATGTCATACTTAGTACATGTGGTTGTACTAATTCCATGCTTTATTTTCTATCTATAGTTCTTAATAGGTAAAGAGCTTTGGGAAGTGAAGACTTTGATATAGAAGGATCGTCCAAGATGAAGTTGAAGTATGTCCTCAATTGACTCGAGGGCATATGTCTTTTATGTTTTCTTCGAAGTATTGTAATAGACTATGTCTTTCTATTTTCGTATTGAAGTATGGGCCATGTCCCAAGTATTCTTGTGTCTTAAGATGATGAGATTGAGACTTAGTGATTTTCCTAATTTCTACTCATATGAAAGAGTTTAAAGACATCTATATTGTTTTACGAAAAGTTTTAATTCCGCACTACTTTTGCGAGAGTTCGACGACGCCGGTTACAATCCAAAATTGTACTCTAACTTCTAGGGTATGGTTTTTGGATGTGACAGCTACTGCCTTAAGTTAATATTGTTGATGAAATGTGGGTATAAACCCTTGATGATCCAATTAAAGAAAGGCTTACATGAATTTATCTAGATTCTTGTAGTCTATGAATTGATAATGCTATATGAGTGATGTGATATAGATTCTAAGATGAATAAAGTATGAAGATTACAAGCCTTGATTTATATCTCGTTAGCTACTGCCTAGCATGTACCTTATTGGTAAAAACATGATTGATGATCAATCCTCAGGAAAAATTAGTAAAATGGCCTATTCCCTCTACATTGAATTGATAGTTTAATGGCTATGTTAGTATCTTGATCTTGTAGTGATGTAAGCATGATTTCGATATGTTAAGTGCATAATTAGATATTGTCCTATATTGATAATATAAATTAAACATGATTTATAATCCATGCAAGTGAAGTTGGTTAATGGTCTATGTCCTTCTATATTCTAGCATGTTAATGATGTGTGGTACTAGTTTGTAGTATTGCCTTGTAGTAGCTTATGAATGACTTCGTATATGATTATTATATTTTTACTACTGCCCTATACTTGAATTATTGATGAAAGTGTAGTAAAGATAAATGATGACCAAATGCTAAAAGATTGGTAAGAATTGCTCTATTCTTCTACTTCTCTACTTCTATATAGTAATGTTGATGAAGCCTTGTATGGAATTGCGTGGTATGGTCCACTTATGGCGTCGGTGTTTACTTTATGTCATTATATATGTGTTGACCATGGCCTTGAAGGCAAATTGATGAGTATATGAATGAGTGGTTATGATGATCACTTTATGTGTAACTTGTGCCTAGTCTTCTACTTGAGTTGGGAATCTAGGTTATGTTGCTATGGTTATGATCATGTAAAGGATTAGGTAATATAATGTGTAGGTACTTACATTAATGAAGCGTTAAATATTGGTGACCCCTTCCCATGTACCCTAAATGTGTGAATAGCTAATGTTAGGAGTCTTATAGTATAGTATGAAGTTGTTTTGTCTCCTATGCTAAATTGTGTTGTGTGGTCTATACTTGAAAGTGTAATGTGGTCTAAGAGGGTGGCTGCCTCAATATGTTGTTGATATCCATTATGTGATCATGTGGACCAATGTACACACACTCACACTTCATGCATGCTTAAAAGTAGTAAAGGTTCATGGTGTCTAAATGATAGGTTGTTCTCATATTCACTAGTTTCTACTACTATGCATGTTAAGTTTATATGATATGATGAAGAATGAATATGCATAGAGTCTTAGTGGGTTTATATGTAAGGATTGCTCATATAGTTATACCTATAGACTTATGTCATGATGTATGAACATGTGTGATATTTATGTGTTATGTGAAAGGTTTGCTCACATATATATTTACACACACACATGGATGATGATCTAGTGAATGAGAGTGGTACCCCAGAATACTCTTTAACTAGATAGGTGCTTGAATATGCTATAAGCATATGAGGAATGAATATCTAAAGCCTATGTTTTATGAAAAAATGTAATTAAAGGCTTTTCAATAAAGGAAACTTAGCTTAGCACTGAGTGAACTTGACATTGAGAGGTGTTGACTTTCCTTTGAGGAAGATTCACCAATTTTCCCTTATAGATTGTTGACTTTCCTTAGAGGAATACTCACCTATAGACCCACATAAGGTGTTGACTTCCCTTTGAGGAAGGGTTCACCCATGTTTTCTCATGAGATGACGCCCCAATTGGCCAATGGAATGTAGAGGGAACTACCTATCTCTTAGTTCCATAGACTATGCTTGCCACATTGGATCTAGCAAAGTGAATTCACTTAGGATGCTAGAATATATGTTATTGTTCAACCATGGCTAGGTAGGAACACCTTCCGTTGGTGTAAGGCTCTACAACACCAAATTCCATGATTAGCACCCATGGTCTTAGTGTCGGTTAAGGCTATAGTTTCCCTAAAGTAAAATGGACAATGGAAGTAAAGAAATAGGATCCTAACTAGGATGACTTAAGGGATGTTACTGAGTATAGGTAGAAGTAATGAACCCATCTAGACATTGCACAAGTAGATCCTTAGGAAGTCCAAGAAAGGTGACCTAATGTGTATGATTATAATTATGTCTTTATGCATGATTTTGTAGAAGTCGTCTACTTGTTATGAAGATATGCATGGTATGAATCTATATGATATGATCTATCCTTATGTTCACTATGTTGGTCTAAATGACTATATGATGAAGGTTTTGTATTGACATGAATGAAGTTGTCTTTACTTGTTATCACAATGTATGAATTGTATGTTAAGGTTTGTGGTCTGATGGATGGTTTACTAAGTATGTGTGAGGTTATGAGGCTTCACATGTACATTGCACTAGTAGACTAAGATTGGGGTCATGAACAAGGTCTTATAATAAGGAATATAAAATGAAGTAAAAGTATGTGTAAGTTGATGTAGCTTCCTGTAATGTCCTATATTCTTGACTTGAATGTGTCTAGTAATGGGTAACACTTCTATGATGATATGTGTTCGCTTGTGTAAGTGTATGTATGCCTCCTTTGTGGCCTTAAGGTGATGCATTGCACCAAGTATCACTAGAGGGTTACTTGAGAGGTTGATGAGTTAAAAGAAAGAGGGTTCAATGTTAAGGGATAGGAGCTCACTGTAAAGTGACCTCAAACGGGACTTAAATTCTACATATTATTTTCTATGATGTTTGGCCTTTGATTTTATTTATATGAAATATGTGAATGATATAAATACTATTGGATAAGGATTTTATGAAGATTTACTCAAAAACGGCATGAAGTACAATTTCAAGAAAATTTTCCTTTTAAATGCAATTTTTTGCATGGTTGCCATACTTGGTTGCATGAAGTACGATTTTAAGAGTTTACCTTATTCATCATTCTCATATCGTGCCATAGAACTAAACTCTATAAGATCTCTCTCTTATGTTTTCTTGTCCGGTGGTCTTTTAGATATGATTGCTTGGATGAGATTGTATCTCTATGCTTGAGGGATAAAAGGTGAGTTAATGCTTAACTTGGTTTATGGTTTGATGAGTATGTGCGAAGATGAATTTTGGCACACTTTTGATGATGTGATGCCATTCATGGCTATGTATGTGACTTATGTGAAATAGTATGTTACGTTGAGGAATGCATGTCATGATATAGTTAATGGATGTTAGAAGTTATTATGGTTGACATGAGTTTCTTTTGGAATGATGTGTTACTATATGGTTTTACATGTTGGTAGCTTAATATTATGATTTAAGCTAGAAATGCTTAGTGACTACCTATGAAAGCATGATACCTTATGAATACATGTTTTAAGGTATTCAATATTTCCCTTTGAATATATGCATGATGTTTCAAATGTTGCTTTAGTTAGGATGTGTGAGCATTTATGATTACCTAGTATGGATTGGAGTCCTTTGTCTATACTTGTTCCTAGGTGTGAAGATGGTATGTTTGTCTTGGTAGGGTGATGATGTGGGTTTAGTGACCTAAAAGTAACCTTACTGTAATGACAAATAAAAAGAAGAAATTTTATGGCTAAGTCTCCTTGTTGTTTTCCCCTAATGTTTCATGACGTTGGTGTCTATTGTATTGTATGAAAACCTTATGTGTTTGAATGAGACGACCTAATATGATGATTGGGGATAAATGGCTTAGGAAGTGAAGTTTAGAATACCTTGCTTGACTTAGTGTAAATTCCTTCTAAAGTGGTAATCACTTCTAAGTGATGAAAATGAAGGGTGTTAAGTTAAGATCCTCTTAAGGTTGGGTTAAGTTTCTCTTAATTGGGTTTACCCTAAGTAGGGGATGGTGATGAAATAATAAGCTTGTAGATATTTTCTACCTTGTCCTTCTATTTTTTCTTGCTTTTGAATCTAATGAAGTCTTGATGAGCTTTTTCATGAATAGAGTCTTGCATAAAGTATGAATTGCATGAACTTTATATGTTTGGTATGTATTGATTGACATTACCTTAAAAATACAATGAATATTCCAAAGTGCATGAATGGAAATTTTTATTAAATACATGTTTTCTCATGAATATTGTACATCCCAACATGCTAATTGTACATTTGACTTCATGAGATAAAGAACGAAACTTGGTTGTAGTCACTTGTGAGGTGTAATGTTTAGCCTTATAATGAAAAGTTGAGCCTCTTTAAAATGAAATATTTTGAGTCTCTTGAGAATTATGTGCCTTGTATGGTTGGGAAAGCATGATTTCAGCCTCACTCTTGAAAAGTGAAAGCATGTTTAGCTTAGTATTCATGTATGTGCCTATAATTTGTATTGTTGTTCCTAAACGATGTTTACTATAAAGACTAATGTTATGCTAGAAATTGAAATTTTGTGAAATGGCTTCCTAATTGTTGTGATGCACTTGGTGTGACATACCATTTAGACTTCACTAGGAAGAACACATGAGCATGGCTTTGTTTAAAATGTTGAGAAACTCTCATATTACAGTAAAGATGACCTTTGTGCATTTGCTTGAGTATGGACTCATGATACATGTAAGTGTGTTGGCGAGAAGGACATTCCTCCATGGACACCACTAAGCATGGTATGGTTGAGTGTGAGCTTCCTAGAACTAGGTCTAACTAATAAAGATCTTTGTTGATTCAATTAGCTCAAGTCAATGTGCATTGAAATATGAGTGCTTAAATGGCTTTTGAGTATTTTTGTAATCTGCCTATGAATGGCCTTACATGATGATCTCTTAATAAAAGGAAGTGTAATGACCATGTTATGATTAGGGGAAGGATGTTCCTCCTATGAACATGATAAGAGCCTTGTGATTGATGCATTAAGGAGTAAGGGAATTGAAGTTTTTCTTACTTGTGTGCATTGAGTGCTAAATGATTTTAAGTTGTGTTCCTTGTAATTTTGGTGCATTAACTTCTATGTGATTATGTTATGAATGTGATGAACTGCTCTATGATGCATGGAAGTCCTTGTTGTGATTAAAGTGTTCTAAGTGTCATTCGAGGACAAATGTTCCCAAGTGGGGGATATTGTAAGACCCCCAATATGTGTTAGGGTTTCTATAGACTAACATGTTTGTATTAAGGTTTTAAGGTCCTAAAATGACTTATAATATGGTATATAGGCAGTGTGTAAAGTTTGAGGTGATTTGGAAGTCAAACGTCAAGGGACGACCAAGACGTTCAACGACTAGTCGCCTATGTCATCACGTGTCTATGTCTGCTTATATGTGTATGAAATGAGCATATGAAGTCTTAAAATGAGTTATAATGATGTTTAATGGTATTATATGAAGTTTAGAGAAGTTTGGAGGTTAAACGTCCAAGAACGTCCAAGACATTCGAAAGTTAGCCCTTCAGACGTTCAAGTGCGTCTTTATGTGGCCTTGCATGTTTGGACGATTTGAAGGTGTTTGTTTTGTGTCAAACTTATGTGGAAGGTGTAAAACTTGTTAAAGTTTGTATTTAAGTTGGAAACGTCTTGGTACGACTTATAAAGGGCCCCATAAAAGGTCCCACAAGAAGGACCCAAGGCTGGTCGAGACACTGCCTTGGCATTGTTAATCGATGGACCAAAGGACGGCCAGTTGGTCAACCAACGGCCCGTAGGTGAGGCATAGTCGTTTTAAACATAGATTGGTCAGGTCTCAAACCAAAAATTTGCCAAGGACCAATCGACGGAAGCCAAAGGATGGCCCGTCAATTGACCAATGGCCGGTCGATTGGGTCTATCACCTGTGCACTGTTTCATTAAAGGGGTGAAAGGTAAATTCACCCCACGTGCTAACCTGACCCCACATTATTTATTTGGTGATTTTTGGGTGTATTTAATTGATCAAAAACGTGATCAACCCGTTCCCAAACAAACTCACATAAATTGAACCTTTCCCTCCAAAAATATTCTCCCTAGTAACCACCATTGTTGGTGAAGATCAAGAACAGATTGGAGCTTGATTTCCCTGGATGAATAACCAAGTTTTAAAGGTTTTCATTAATATAAAGGCATGGTGATCCGTCATCTCTAGTTATCCTTCCATCTAGAGAGTTAATCTCAAAGTTTCGAAAGAGATTTTATGATCAAACTTCTCCTTCTTCAATCTAGCCATGGGTTCTGTCCAAAAATGTTTTCAATGATAAAATCATGATAAATTGAAGTTAATATATTGGTTGTAACGTGATTTTGACTCTAACTGTATGATGAACCCATGTCTCCTCCAAAACTTGATTTAGCCCTTGCATGGGCATTGTGATAATGGCTTGTTCTTGATTGAATTAGGATTCTCTTATGTTGAATTGCTTATATTTACTGTTATTTATGTTAATTGATTATGAATGGATGATGAACGATCCATGAGGATCAATGTATGAATATTTAAGTATGAATATCCTATGTTTCTAAGTGTTACACTGAATTTCACTTATAGCAATTGTGTATGATTTCGATTATGCAAAGCTTCATTGTAGATACTGCCTTAAGTTAATATTGTGGATGAATTGTGGGTATAAAACCTTGATGATCCAATTAAATAAAGACTTACATGAATTGATCTAGATTCTTTTACTCTATGAATCGATAATGCTATATGAGTGATGTGATTTATATTCTAAGATGAATAAAGTATGAACAAGCCTTGATTTCTATCTCGTTAGCTACTGCCTAGCATGTACCTTATTGGTAAAAATATGATTGATGATCAATACTTGGGAAAAATTAGTAAAATGGCCTATTCCCTCTACATTGAATTGATAGTTTAATGCCTATGTTAGTATCTTGATCTTGTAGTGATGTAAGCATGATTTCGATATGTTAAGTGCATAATAAGCTACTGTACTAGATTGATATTATTAATGAAACATGATTTATAATCCATGCAAGTGAAGTTGGTTAATGGTCTATGTCCTTCTACATTCTAGCGTGTTAATGATGTGTGGTACTAGTTGTAGTATGGCCTTGTAGTAGCTTATACATGACTTCGTATATGATGATTATGTTTTAAATACTTCCCTATACTTGATTTATTGATGAAAGTGTAGTAAAGGTCAATGATGACCAAAAGCTAAAAGATTGGTAAGAATTGCTCTATTCTTCTACTTCACTATTTCTCTATAATAATGTTGATGAAGCCTTGTATGGAATTGTGTGGTATGGTCTACTTATGGTGGCGGTGTTTACTTTATGTCATTATATATGTGTTGACCATGTCCTTGAAGGAAAATTGATGAGAATATGAATGAGTGGTTATGATGATCACTTTATGTGTAACTTGTGCCTAGTCTTCTACTTGAGTTGGGAATCTAGGTTATGTTGCTATGATTATGAGCATGTACAGGGTTAGGTAATATCATGTGTAGGTGCTGCCATTAATGAAGTGTTAAATATTGGTGACCCCTACCCATGTACCCTATGTGAATGAGTGAATAACTAATGTTAGGAGTCTTAAAGTATACTATGAAGTTGTCTTGTCTCCTATGCTAAATTGTGTTGTGTGGTCTATACTTGAAAGTTTAATGCGGTCCAAGAGGGTGGCTGCCTCAATATGTTGTTGATAGCCATTATGTGATCATGTGGACCAATGTACACACACACTCACACTTCATGCATGCCTAAAAGTAGTAAAGATTCATGGTGTCTAAATGAAAGGTAGTTCTCATATTCACTAGTTTTTACTACTATGCATGTTAAGCTTATATGATTTGATGAAGTATGAATATGCATAGAGTCTTAGTGGGTTTATATGAGAGGATTTATCATATCTATATACCTATAGACTTATGCCATGATATATGAACATGTGTGATATGTGTTATGTGAAAGGTTTGCTCACATATATATGTACACACACACATGGATGATGATCTAGTGAATGAGAGGTTCCTTGAGAGGGGTTCCCAAGAATACTATATAACTAGATATGTTCTTGAATATGCTATAAGCATATGAGGAATGAATATCTAAAGCCTATTTTTTATGAAAAAATGTAATTAAAGGTTTTTCAATAAAGAGAACTTAGCTTAGCACTGAGTGAACTTGACATTGAGAGGTGTTGACTTTCCTTTAAGAAAGATTCACCATTTGTCCCTTATATATTGTTGACTTTCCTTACAGGAATACTCACCTATGGACCCACATAAGGTGTTGACTTCCCTTTGAGGAAGGGTTCACCCATGTTTTCTCATGAGATGAGGTCCCAACTGCCCAATGGCATGTAGAGGGAACTACCTATGTCTTAGCTCCATAGACTATGCTTTCCACAATGGATCTAGCAAACTGAATTCACTCAAGATGCTAGGATATATGTTAATGTTCTACCTAGTTAGGTAGGAAATCCTTCCATTGGTGTAAGGCTCTACAACACCAAATTCCATGATTAGCACCCATGGTCTTAGTGTCGGTTAAGGATATAGTTTCCCTAAAGTAAAATGGACAATGTAAGTAAAGAAATAGGATCCTAACTAGGATGACTTAAGGGATGTTACTGAGTATAGGTGGAAGTAATGAACCCATCTAGACATTGCACAAGTAGGTCCTTAGGAAGTCCTATAAAGTTGACCTAATGTGTATGATTATGATTATGTCTTTATGCATGATATTTTAGAAGTCGTCTACTTTTTATGAAGATGTGCATGGTATGAATCTATATGATATGATCTATCCTTATGTGCACTATGTTGGTCTAAATGACTATATGATGAAGGTCTTGTATTGACATGAATGAAGTTGTCTTTACTTGTTATCAGAATGTATGAATTGTATTTTAAGTTTTGTGGTCTCATGAATGGTTTACTAAGTATGTGTGAGGTTATGGGGATTCACATGTACATTGGAATAGTAGACTAAGATGGGGTCATGAACAAGGTCTTACAATAAGGAATATGAAATGAAGTAAAAGTATACGTAAGTTTATGTAGCTTATTGTAATGTCCTATATTCTTGACTTGAATGTGTCTTGTGATGGGTTACACTTCTATGATGATATGTGTTGGCTTGTGTAAGTGTATGTATGCTTCCTTTGTGGCCTTAAGGTGATGCATTGCACCAAGTATCACTAGAGGGTTACTTGACAGGTTGATGAGTTAAAAGAAAAAGGGTTCACTGTTAAGGTATAGGAGCTCACTGTAAAGTGACCTCAAACGGGACTTAAATTCTATATGTGATTTTCTATGATGCTTGGCCGTTGATTATGTTTATATGAAAAATGTGAATAATATAAATTCTATTGGATAAGGATTTTATGAAGATTTACTCAAAAAGCATGAAGTACGATTTAAAGAAAATGTCCCTTTTCAATGCATGTTTTTGCATGGTTGCCACACTTAGTACATTCTTGTGCTAAATCCATTCTTCTCTACTTTTTACACAAAGTGTAGGTTATGTATGCTTAAAGTATATCTTGAATGTTGAAGAGCTTGGTAGATAATTCCCAAGCTCAATGAAAGGAATCCTTAAGTTCAAGGATCTCCTACTTATGTGTTTACTGTAAAGTCTTTAAATATTGTATATTTATGTAATGTGTCTTAAGGGATGTGTCCCTAATGTACTATAATGTTGTTGAGTCTAAGATGGAAAAGATACGTAAGGTCTAAATATGTATTTTGACTTATGCTTTATTTTTATATGAGATGAAGTTTCTAGCATATGATGTGCTATGAAAAGTTTTAAATTTTCCGCTAGATTTACTATGCCAATGTGATGAATGATAACTATGGGCTTGTATAAGACCTCCGAGAGGTCAAGTACGCCATGTTACTTCTAGGGGTGCTCGCCGGATATGACAAACGTGGTATCAGAGCATGATGTTTATAAAGTTGTTTTAGGTTCTAAAAGTCTCATATTGCCACGTCTAGTAGAGTCTCGTGTTCATTGGTGGTGAGTCACGACATCATCAAATGATATTATAGGTTATAAAATGAAAGAGTATCCCTTATTCATCATTCTAATATCGTGCCATAGAACTTAACTCTATAAGATCTCTCTCTTATGTTTTCTTGTCCGGTGGTCTTTTAGATATGATTGCTTGGATGAGATTGTATCTCTATGCTTGAGGGATAAAAGGTGAGTTAATGCTTAACTTGGTTTTATGGTTTGATGAGTATGTGTGAAGATGAATTTTGGCACACTTTTGATGATGTGATGCCATTCATGGCTATGTATGTGACTTATGTGAAATAGTATATTACGTTGAGGAATGCATGTCATGATATAGTTAATTGATGTAAGAAGTTATTATGGTTGACATGAGTTTCTTTTCGAATGATGTGTTCCTATATGGTTTTATATGTTGGTAGCTTAATATTATGATTTAAGCTAGAAATGCTTAGTGACTACCTATGAAAGCATGCTACCTTATGAATACATGTTTTAAGGTGTTCAATCTTTCCCTTTGAATATATGCATGATGTTTCAAATGTTGTCTTAATTGGGATGTGTGAACATTCATGATTACCTAGTATGGATTGGAGTCTTTTGTCTATACTTGTTCCTAGGTGTGAAGATGGTATGTTGTTCTTGGTAGGGTTATGATGTGGGTTTAGTGACCTAAAAGTAACCTTACTGTAATGACAAATAAAAGAAGAAATGTTATGGCTAAGTCTCCTTGTTGTTTTCCCCTAATGTTTCATGACCTTGGTGTCTATTGTGTTGTATGAAAACCTTATGTGATTGAATGAGACGATCTAACATGATGATTTGGGATTAATGACTTAGGAAATCAAGTTTAGAATACCTTGCTTGACTTACTGTAAATTCCTTCTAAAGTGGTAATCACTTCTAAGTGATGAAAATGAAGAGTGTTAAGTTAAGATCCTCTTAAGGTTGGGTTAAGTTTCTCTTAATTGGTTTTACCCTAAGTGGGGGATGGTGATGAAATAGTAAGCTTGTAGATATTTTCTACCTTGTCCTTCTATTTTTTCTTGATTTTGAATCTAATGAAGTCTTGATGAGATTTTTCATGAATAGAGTCTTGCATAAAGTATGAATTGCATGAACTTTATATGTTTGGTATGTATTGATTGACATTACCTTAAAGATATAATGAATATTCCAAAGTGCATGAATGGAAATTTTGATTAAATAGATGTTTTCTCATGAGTATTGTACATCCTAACATGCAAATTTTACATTTGACTTCATGAGATTAAGTACCAAAATTGGTTGTAGTCACTTGTGTGGTGTAATGTTTAGCCTTATAATGAAATGTTGAGCCTCTTTAAAATGAACTATGTTGAGTCTCTTGAGAATTATGTGCCTTGTATGGTTGGGAAAGCATGATTTTAGGCTCACACTTGAAAAGTGAAAGCATGTTTAGCTTAGTATTCATGTATGTGCCTATAATTTGTATTGTTGTTCCTAAACGATGCTTACTATAAAGACTAATTTTATGCTAGAAATTGAGATTTTGTGAAATGGCTTCCTAATTGTTGTGATGCACTTGGTGTGAATTACCATTTAGACTTCACTAGGAAGAACAAATGAGCATGTCTTGCTTTAAAATGTTGAGAAACTCTCATATTACAGTAAAGATGACTTTTGTGCATTTGCTTGAGTATGGACTCATGATACATGTAAGTGTGTTGAGGAGAAGGACATTCCTCCATGGACACCACTAAGCATGGTATGGTTGAGTGTGACATTCCTAGCACTAGGTCTAACTAATAAAGATCTTTGTTGATTCAATTAACTCAAGTCAATGTGCATTGAAATATGAGTGCTTAAATGACTTTTGAGTATTTTTGTAATCTACCTATGAATGGCCTTACATGATGAGCTCTTAATAAAAGGAAGTGTAATGACCATGTAATGATTAGGGGAAGGATGTTCCTCCTATGAACATGATAAGAGCCTCGTGATTGATGCATTAAGGAGTAAGGGAATTGAAGTTTTGCTTACTTGTGTGCATTGAGTGCTAAATGATTTTAAGTTGTGTTCCTTGTAATTTTGGTGCATTAACTTCTATGTGATGATGTTATGAATGTGATGAACTGCTCTATGATGCATGGAGGTCCTTGTTGTGATTAAAGTGTTCTAAGTGTCATTCGAGGACAAATGTCCCCAAGTGGGGGATATTGTAAGACACCCAAAATGTCTTAGGTTTTGTATAGCCTAACATGTTTGTAATAAGGTTATAAGGTCCTAAAATGACTTATAATATTGTATATAGGCAGTGCGTAAAGTTTGAGGTGATTTGGAAGTCAAACGTCAAGGGACGACCTAGACGTTCGACGACTAGTCGCCGATGTGCATCATGTGTCTATGTGTGCTTATATGTGTATGAAATGAGCTTATGAAGTCTCAAAATGAGTTATAATGATGTTTAATGGTATAATATGAAGTTTCGAGAAGTTTGGAGGTCAAACGTCCAAGAACGTCCATGTCGTTCGAAAGTTAGCCCTTGAGACGTTCAAGTATGTCTTTATTTGGCCTTGCATGTTTGGACGAGTTGCAGGTGTTTGTTTTGGGTGAAACTTATGTGTAAGGTGTAAAACTTATTAACGGTTGTATTTACGTTGGAGACGTCTTGGTACGACTTCTAAAGGGCCTGCAAAAGGGCCCACAAGAAGGACCCAAGGCTGGTCGAGACACTGCCTTGGCATTGTTAATCGATGGACCAAACGATGGACAGTTGGTCAACCAATGGCCCGTAGGTGAGGTATAGTCATTTTAAACATATCTTGGTCAGGTCTCAACCCAAAAATTGGCCAAGGACTAATCAACGGAATCCAAAGGACGGCCCGTCGATTGACCAACGGCCGGTCGATTGGGTCCGTCACCTATGCACTTTTTCATTAATGGGGTGAATGGGAAATTCACCCCACGTGCTAACCTGACACCACATGATTTATTTGGTGATTTTTGGGTGTATTTAATTGATCAAAAACGTGATCAACCCATTCCCAAACAAACTCACACAAATTGAACCTTTCCCTCCAAAAATATTCTCCCTAGAAACCACCATTGTTGGTGAAGATCAAGAACAGCTTGGAGCTTGGATTTCCATGGATGAATCATCAAGTTTCAAAGGTTTTCATGAATATAAAGGTATGGTGATCCTTCATGTCTAGTTATCCTTCCATCTAAAGAGTTAATCTCAAAGTTTCAAAAGAGATTTTATGATCAAACTTCTCCTTTTTCAATCTAGCAATGGGTTATTTATAAAACGTTTTTAATAATTAAATAATTATAAATTGAAGTTAATATATTATTTTTAACGTGATTTTGACTCCAATTGCATGATGAACCCATGTCCCTTCCCAAACTTGATTTAGCACTTGCATGGGCATTGTGATCATGGCTTGTTCTTGATTGAATTGTGATTCTCTTACGTTGAATTGCTTATATTTACTGTTATTTATGTTAATTAATTATGAATGGATGATGAACGATCCATGAGGATCAATGTATGAAGATTTAAGTATGAATAGCCTATGTTTCTAAGTGTTACACTGAATTTCACTTATAGGAATTGTGTATGATTTCGATTATGCAAACCTTCATTGTAGACACTGCTTTAAGTTAATATTGTGGATGAATTGTGGGTATAAACCCTTGATTATCCAATTAAAGAAAGACTTACATGAATTGATCTATATTCTTTTAGTCTATGAATTGATAATTCTATATGAGTGATGTGATCTGTATTCTAAGATGAATAAATTATGAACAAGCCTTGATTTAAATCTCTTTAGCTACTTCCTAGCATGTAACTTATTGGTAAAAATATGATTGATGATCAATACTTGGGAAAAATTAGTAAAATGGTCTATTCCCTCTACATTGAATTGATAGTTTAATGGCTATGTTAGTATCTTGATCTTGTAGTGATGCAACCATGATTTCGATATGTTAAGTGCATAATTAGCTACTGTCCTAGATTGATAATATTAATTAAACATGATTTATAATCCGTGCTAGTGAAGTTGGTTAATGGTCTATGTCCTTCTACATTCTATCATGTTAATGATGTGTGGTACTAGTTTGTAGTATGGCCTTGTAGTAGCTTATGCATGACTTCGTATATGATTATTATGTTTTAACTACTTCCCTATACTTGATTTATTGATGAAAGTGTAGTAAAGGTCAATGATGACCAAAGGATAAAAGATCTGTAAGAATTGCTCTGTTCTTCTACTTCTCTATTTCTCTATAGTAATGTTGATGAAGCCTTGTATGGCATTTTGTGGTATGGTCCACTTAAGGTGGCGGTGTTTACTTTATGTCATTATATATGTGTTGACCATGGCCTTGAAGGAAAATTGATGAGTATATGAATGAGTGGTTATGATGATCACTTTATGTGTAACTTGTGCCTAGTCTTCTACTTGAGTGGGGAATCTAGGTTATGTTGCTATGGTTATGAGCATGTAAAGGGTTAGGTAATATCATGTTCTGCCGTTAATGAAGTGTTAAATATTGGTGACCCCTACCCATGTACCCTATGTGAATGTGTGAATAGCTAATGTTAGTAGTCTTAAAGTATACTATGAAGTTGTCTTGTCTCCTATGCTAAATTGTATTGTGTGGTCAATACTTGAAAGTGTAATGTGGTCTAACAGGGTGGATGCCTCAATATGTTGTTGATAGCCATTATGTGATCATGTCAACCAATGTACACACACACTCACACTTCATGCATGCCTAAAAGTAGTAAAGGTTCATGGTGTCTAAATGAAAGGTAGTTCTCATATTCACTAGTTTCTACTACTATGCATGTTAAGCTCATATGATATGATGAAGTATGAATGTGCATAGAGTTATAGTAGGTTTATATGAGATCATTTCTCATATAGTTATACCTATAGACTTATGCCATGATGTATGAACATGTGTGATATTTATGTGTTATGTGAAAGGTTTGCTCACATATATATGTACACACACACATGGATGATGATCTAGTGAATGAGAGGGTCCTTCCCAATAATACTCTATAACTAGATATGTGCTTGAATATGCTATAAACATATGAGGAATGAATATCTAAAGCCTATGTTTTATGAAAAAAATGTAATTAAAGGCTTTTCAATAAAGAGAACGTAGATTTACACCGGGTGAACTTGACATTGAGAGGTGTTGACTTTCCTTTAAGGAAGATTCACCATTTGTCCCTTATATATTGTTGACTTTCCTAAGAGGAATACTCACCTATGGACCCACATAAGGTGTTGACTTCCCTTTGAGGAAGGGTTCACCCATGTTTTCTCATGAGATAAGGCCCCAATTGCCCAATGGCATATAGAGGGAACTACCTATGTCTTAGTTCCATAGACTATGCTTGCCACATTGGATCTAGCAAAGTAAATTCACTTAGGATGCTAGGATATATTTTAATGTTCTACCTGGTTAGGTAGGAACACCTTTCATTAGTGTAAGGTTCTACAACACCAAATTCCATGATTAGCACCCATGGTCTTAGTGTCGGTTAAGGATATAGTTTCCCTAAATTAAAATGGACAATGGATGTAAAGAAATAGGATCCTAACTAGGATGAGTTAAGGGATGTTACTTAGTATAGGTGGAAGTAATGAACCTATCTAGACATTGCACAAGTAGCTCCTTAGGAAGTCCTAGGAAGGTGACCTAATGTGTATGATTATGATTATTTCATTATGCATGATATTGTAGAAGTCGTGTACTTGTTATGAAGATGTGCATGGTATGAATCTACATGATATGATCTATCCTTATGTGCACTATGTTTGTATAAATGACAATATGATGAAGGTCTTGTATTGACATGAATAAAGTTGTCTTTACTTGTTATAAGAATATTTGAATTGTATGTTAAGGTATGTGGTCTCATGAAGAGTTTACTAAGTATATGTGATGTTATGGGGCTTCACATTTACATTGAAATAGTAGACTAAGATTGGGGTCATGAACAAGGTCATACAATGAGGAATATGAAATGAAGTAAAAGTATGTGTAAGTTGATGTAGCTTACTGTAATGTCCTATATTCTTCACCTGAATGTGTCTTGTAATGAGTTATACTTCTATGATGATATGTGTTTGATTGTGTAAGTGTATGTATGCTTCCTTTGTGGCCTTAAGGTGATGCATTGCACCAAGTATCACTAGAGGGTTACTTGAGATGTTGATGAGTTAAAAGAAAAAGGGTTCACTCTGAATGGATAGGAGCTCACTGTAAAGTGACCTCAAACGGGACTTAAATTCTATATGTGATTTTCTATGATGTTTGGCCTTTATTATGTTTATATGAAGTATGTTAATGATATAAATGCTATTGGATAATTTTTTTATGAAGATTTACTCAAAACGGCATGAAGTATGATTTCAAGAAAATGTTCCTTTTAAATGCATGTTTTTGCATGGTTGCCATACTTAGTACATTCTTGTGCTAACTCCATTCTTCTCTACTTTTTACACAAAGTGTAGGTTATGGATGCTTAATGGATATCTTGAATGGTGAAGAGCTTGCTAGATTATTCGAAAGCTCAATGAAAGGAATCCTTAAGTTCAAGGATCTCCTACTTATGTCTTTACAGAGAAGTCTTTAAATATTGTATAGTTATGTAATGTGTCTTAAGGGTCGTGTCCCTAATGTACTCTAATGTTGTTGAGTCTACGATGACAAAAAGACTTAAGGTCTAAATACGTATTTTGAATTATGTTTTATTTATATATGAGATGAAGTTTCTAGCATATGATGAGCTATGAAAAGTTTAAAATTTTCTGCTAAATTTACTATGTCAATGCGATGAATGATAACTATGGGCTTGTATAAGACCTCTGAGAGGTCAAGTACGCCATGTTACTTCTAGGGGGTGCTCCCCGGATGTGACACCCTCAAATGGACGAATTTGTCTAAGATACTCTCTGACATAGCAAATCAGAAGTTCAACAAGAAAAAGGGTTTACGTTGTAGATAGATAGAGCCTCCCTACAATACCCACAATAAATATGTGTTTGTCTTTGACAATCTTTTGGGTACCCATTGTTGAAGAAATGGTCATCTGAAAGAAAAATGTGCAATTCTAAGAGGAGTTAAAGAAAGGCAGGATAATATTCTTATATTAAAGAAAGTTTTTAACAAAAGAAAAGGATACCTGGTCCCAATTACCATTTTAGCAAGAACACTTTGCCCCTATGGACAAGAAGATTTCTCATTAAGCCTTTTGACAGTTTTTGGGACCTCTATCTGAAGTGGTCTCCTAAGTCTAATAAGTGATTCTTGTGTAGAAGATAGGAAGAAATCATTGAAGATACATGGACAGTGGATGATCAAGGCACATGACTGGAGACACTCTGCACTTCCTCTCTTTGGAGGCACACCAAGGTGGTGGTGTGTTGTTTTGTGGTGGGAAGAAGGGTTTCATTATCGGAATTAGGAAGATAGGAAGAAAAAATGATCATTCCATAGACAATGTACAATATGTGAATGATTTGAATTACAATCTCTTCAGTGTTCCCTATATTTGTGACAAGGGAAATGAAGTTAAGTTTGTCTGATAGATGTTTGGTTACTAATTGTGCAACTAAACATGTTGTTATGTCTGTAAAAAGAGTAAAATATATGTATGTTGAATTTCTTAACTCGGTAGAAGGGGACATTCATCCATGACTAAGTGCTCAAGCTGACATCACAAATATATGGCTTATGCGATTGGGTCATATGAGTACGTCCTTGCTAAACAAACTTGCTTCAAGGGACTTGGTCTGTGGACTGCAAAAATTGAAGTTTTCTGATGACAAAGCGTGTGATGCCTGTGTAAAAGAGAAACAAAACAGATCATCTTTCAAAACCAAGAAAGGTGTGAGCACAACTAGACCCATAGAGCTTCTCCACTTGGATCTATGTGGACCTGTCAAAGTTCAAAGCAGATGAGGTAAGAAGTATATTCTGGTAGTTGTTGATGATTTCTTGAGGTTCACCTGTAACATGTTTCTGTGGAATAAGGACGAGAGAACCAGACTTTTGAAATATAGCTAGCATTAGATTTTACCATGGCATAGAATTTGAAAACTCTCAAATTGAAGACTTTTGTGCTGAAAATGGAATACATCACAACTTCTCCGCGCCAGAAAAATGGAGTTGTTGAAAGGAAAAACAAAACATTAGTGGATATTACTAGAACCATGTTGATTGACTCAGGGTTAGTAATGATTTTTTGGGCAGAAGTAGTCAACACAACCTACTATATGTTACAAATAGGTCTCTTATCAAGTCTATGATCAAGAAAACACCTTATGAGTTGTTGAATGACATGAAACCTTTAATTGCTCATCTAAAGCCATTTGGTTGCAATTTTTGTGTACTAAATAATGGAAAGGAATACCTTAGCAAATTTGGTGCTAGGAGTGATGAAGGGGTGTTTTTCAGGTACACTTTTACGAGTAAGGCATACAAAGTTTTTAACAAAAGAACTCTATGTGTTGAAGAGAGAATGCATGTAATATTTGATGAGGCTAATGATAATAGAAATGATGAACACAAAGAAGATACTAAATTGGAGGAAATTATTAAAGGGAAAGCAGGACAAGGTAATCAAAATTCCAGAAGAAAACATGTTGCAAGGTAAAATGGTGTAGAACTCAGAGAAGACCATGGTTCCTCTGGTTCAGCTCATGAGGTATTATCTAAAAACTTAGAGTGTGAAGAAGTTAAATCTATTGTTGATGCTGAAGAAGAGATAAGTAGAAATTATGGATGGAAACATCAATCTTTACATCCTATGGACAATCTCATATCTCATGTTGACTCCGGAATATAGACTAGATCGAAAACCATAAATCTAACTTCATATTCAGACTTAATATAAACTATTGAACTTAAGAATATCAAAGAGTCTTTACATGATGCAAATGGGGTGACATCAATGCAGGAAGAACTTTATCTGTTTGCGAGAAGAAAAGTATGGCAATAGGTCCTAATCCTCTCAACAAAACCATTATTGGGACTAAGTAGTTTTTTATAAACAAAATTGATGAGCATGGGATCATTACAAGAAACAAGTCAAGACTGGTGGTACAAGGATATATTCAAGAGGAAGGGATTGACTATGATGAAACATTTACTCTTGTTGCCCAAATGGAAGCCATTAGAATCTTCATAGCCTTCGCTGCCCATGGAGTTTAAATAGTTTCAAATGGATGTCAAGAGCGCTTTCTTGAACGGGCATTTAAAGGAAGACGTGTCTGTTAAAAATCCTCCATTTTTTTGGAAGATGTTAATCTCCCAAACCATGTTCTCAAGATGGATAAAGCTTTGTATGGGCTAAAGCAATCTTCCAGAACATGGTATGGGCGCCTATCAAAATTCCTCCTTGCAAACGGGTTCAAAAGAGGTAAATTGATATTACTATGTTACTAAATCAGAGGTAACGAGTTGTTAATTGTGTAGGTATACATAGATGACATCATCTGTGGAGCTACTTCAGATTTACTATGCTAACATTTTGCTGGTTTGATGAGTAGTAAATTAGAAATGAGCATGATAGGGGAGCTTAATTTCTTCTTAGGATTGCAGATCAAACAAGCATCTCAGGGCACATAAATATGTCGAGAAAAATACATAAAAGAATCACTAAAGAATTTCAACCCGCTAGGGGAAAAAGTACTTGATACTTGTATGAGCACGAGTGTGAAACTTGACTTGGAAAACATAGGGATAAATGTTAATTAGACCATGTACAACGGATTTATTGGGTCCCTTTTATACCTCACTTAAAGCAGTATTGACATAGTCTTCGGTGTAGGGATATGCGCAAGGTTTCAAACAACACCAAAGGAATCACACTTGAAGGCAACCAAGTGAAATCTAAGATATTTGAAGGAAACTCAGGACCTGGTCCTCTTCTATACTACTGGTGATTCTTTTGATCTAAATGTCTTTGCTGACACTAGTTATGTAGGTTTTCTGGTTGATCGAAAGAGAAAATCAGGCATGGCACATTTCCTAGAATCATCATCGATTTCTTAGGGGACTAAGAAGTAAATTTAGTGGCACTCTCTACAACAGAAGCAAAATATGTGGCTGCTGCATCATGTTGTGCTCAACTCCTATAGATCAACCAGCAACTCAAGGACTTTGGTGTTCTCAATGACAATATTCCTTTAATATGCGACAACACTAGTGCAATGAACATGGCCAAGAACCCCTTTCAGCATAAGAGGACCAAACTTATAGATTTGAGATATCACTTCCTAAGGGACAATGTGGAGACACAAAATGTGGTGATGAGTTATTGAAAGACAGAGGACTAGTTGGCCAACATCTTTACAAAGCCATTGAGTAAAGAATACTTCGTCAAAATCAGACAAAGGCTAGGGATGCACAAGCTAACGTAATTTGATAACAAGTTCAAACAAAATCTTCCAGTTAATTATGTTAAGAAGGATAGGCATCTATACTAGTTGTAAGATTGTCATTTGAGAATCACTCTTGGTACCATACTGCAGGTATACACTCATCAAGTGTTGGCTGAAGGTAAGATCTAACCATAAATGCAAGGCTATATATATAAGACCTCGAAAATGAGATAAGGTGTCTAGTCCCTAACATGTTTGTATTAATGTTATAAGGTCCTAAAATGCCTTATTATGTTATATATAGGCAGTGTGCAAAGTTTGAAGTGATTTGGAAGTCGAACGTCAAGGGACGTCCAAGACGTTCGACGAATAGTCGCTTATGTGCCTCATATGTGTATGCATGCCTAAATTGTATGAATTGAGTCTAATGAATCTTGAAATGGTTTTAAATGATGTTTAATGTTATTTTATGAAGTTTTGTGAAGTTGGAGGTCAAACGCCCAAGGACGTCCAAGGCGTTTGAAAGATAGCCCCTAAGACGTTCATCGTATGTCATGTTGGGGTCAAGGCTGTTTGGTCGTCTTGTAGGTGTTTGTTTTGGATGAAATTTATGTGGAAGGTCTATAACATGTTAAGGTTTGTAATCGTGTTGGTTACGTCCGGGAAATTATCCCCAAGGACCATCGAAGGTTCCTTGAGGAAGGACCCAAAACTGATGTGCACGCAGTCCCAGGCAGCCTTTGCGACGGAGCTGTCAACGGCCAGTCATGGCTGTGACGCCCCGTCACAAGGGTTCCGTCGTGGGGGCCTTGTCAAAGGGTGTATAGGGGACCCTTGTAAATCTACTGTAGCTTGCAACGGAGGGCCATGACGCCCCGTGTCAGCCGTGACGCCCCGTCATGGGCAAGTCGTCGTGGGCTGTTTCCCTGCGAGCAGATTTGCTGCCAAGTCAGGGGTGAATTGGTAAATTCATCCCACTTCCAAATAAGAGTGTGGACGGTTTATTAAGGGATATTTGGGTATTTTAAATGAGTATATAAGTGTTTAACACTTAGGGAAATTCATTCTCCCAAAAACAAAACGCCAAAGTCCCTCAGAACCCCAAAGACTCCATTGAAGTCCAAATTAAAGAAGCAGCTTGGTGTGGCGTTTTGAGTGGAAATTCTTCATCAAAGTGAAGAATTATCATCCTTGAGGTATGGCTTTTGATACTTGAAACTCGTTTCATCAAGGATCCCAACTTTCAAAAATGTTTTCAAAGCTTTCTAAAGAGAATTGTCCAATTTCGGGATTTCTACCATGGGTTCTTGCATAAATGATTTCTAAACATCAAGTTATGATCTAATTGATATTGTATTGATGATTTCAACATAAATTACCTATGAACCCATGTAAATTGATAAACCCTAGTTTTGACTAGTTTTTGGGTTACTTGATATTAAGCTTATATTGAGGAATTGTTATGTAGTTTCTTATGGGTTTTCTATTGATGTAAGAATTGTATTCAATTGATATATATTTGATGTTAGATTGTTAAACCTAGATTGAATCAATGTAGATTCATGAGTTCTATGGTTATTGCTTTGAATGATTGTTCATGGCCATGGGTAAGGGCCTTGTGATGTTGGATTGGTTGATTTGGCATTGAATTGAAGTGTGGGTAAGGGGATGAAGGTATGCTGCCCCGTTTTCTTTAAATTGATATTAATTATACTTCGATTCTATTGTGATTGGTCTGGTCCACTTATGGTGGCGGTGTTATGTGCTTTACTTGCAATTGACGTGGCCTTGTCGGCGTTACTTTATGCAACATTATAAGCATGGCCTTATGGGCAACTACTTGAAGTTATGTGGCTATTTGTGTAGTTTGATTATGTGAAGCATGACATTACCTATCTACATGTGAAGTTATATAGTCATGTATGTATTCTTCTAGTTATGTTGCCTTAAATGATCATTCTAGACTTTGGCTTGATATTATGAGAATAGTGTTGGATTAAGTCTTGGTTATTCCTACTTGACTTTATGAGTCTATGTGGAGTATACTAATGATGTTATGGTATAATCTTGTAGAGATTTGTACATGGTTTCCTATATGTTTAAAGTACATTTAGCTACTGCCATATATGTGTTTTATTGATGAATAAGGTGCATTGATCAAAGATGATCAAAGGGTGAGAAATTGGTAAGAATGTTTATTCTCCTTACTCTTCTACTTCTCTATTCCTTTATAGTCATGTTGATGAAGCCTTGTATGGCATTGTGTGGTATGGTCCACTTATGGTGGCGGTGTTTACTTTATTGTCATTATATATGTGATGACTATGGCCTTGAAGGCATATTGATGAACTTATGAACATGTACTTAAGATGATACTATGAGAAGCTTGTGCTTACCTTCATATTCTAGTTGTGGATTATTTTGTGTGGCTATTTCATGAACATGTGTATAACCATGTTAGGGTAAAGTATAGGTGTTGCCATTGGTGTGTTAAGATGGTAAATAACCCCTTACCTATGTATCCCTTATATGGAAGTGTAAATAGCTAAAGTTAGGAGTCTTGATTATAATGTATATATAGTCTTGTCTTCTATGCTATTAGGTGTTGTGTGCTATGTGCTTGGAAGTGTAATGTGGTCTAATAGGGTTGCTGACTTAATAAGTTATTGATAGCCATTATGTGATCATGTTGGTCAATGTACACCCACTCTCACTTACATGCATATTACAAGTAGTATAAGTCATTGTGTCTAAATGAAAGGCAGTTCTCATATTCACTAGTGTCTACTACTATGCATATTAAGGTGATGGTTATGAATGTACGATTTGTATTCCATTACTAGGATGACTTGATAGGTGTACTAGTATAAGCAAGGGTATGGAACCTTGTCTATGCATTGCACATGTGTATCTTGATAGGATATTTCCTATATTTGGTTCTATGTATATGAAGGAGGAATGTATGAACATGTTATGAATATGATGTATATGGTATGATGAAGTATGAATGTGCATAGTGTCTTAGTAGGTTTATATGAAAGGATTGCTCATATAGTTATGCCTATAAACATATGCATTGATATATGAACATCTGTGACATTATGTGTTATGTGAAATGTTTGCTCACATCTAAGTATACACTCACACACATGGATGATCTAGTTAGTGAGAGGGGCCTTGTTAGGGGTGCCCTAGAATACTCCAAATCTAGATAGGTGCTTGAATATGCTATAAGCATATGAATGATGAATATTCTAAGCTTATGTTTTATAAAAAACGTAATAAAGGCTTTTCAATAAAGGGAACTTAGCCTAGCACAGAGTGAACTTGTAGATGAGGGAGTGACACTTTCCAACATAGGAGAGCTAGGGTTCACTACGGTCCTCATGTGAGGGGTGACACTTTCTTACATAAGAAAGGTAGGGTTCATTACGGTCCTCACGGGGTGGATAGCCTCATGACCCAACATAGGGTGTAGAGTTGATATTTCCATGAATTCCCCAAGTTCCATAAACTATGTTGCCACCATAGGATACTAGCTAGTGGATTTCCACATAGATAGCTATGTCATGTTAGGTTCTACTTTGGCCGGTAGACCACCTTCCATCGGTGTAAGGTTTTATGACACCGGATTCCATGATTAGCACCCATGGTCTATGTCGGTTAAGTTTATGGTTTCCCTAAAGGTAAAATGGACAATGGAAGTAATGGAATAGGATCCTAACTAGGAGGACTTAAGGTAAGTTACTTAGGATAGGTGGAAGTAATGAACCCATCTAGACATTGCACAAGTGACTCCTTAGGAAGTCTTAGGAAGGTACCTTAATAGATAGGATTATGTTTGTGTCCTTTATGTATGATATTGTAGTCTTGGTTTGACTATGTTTATATTGTACTATATTTCTATGATGGCATGTGTCGTCTTATATAGATGCTATGTATGGTATTCTCTTGTGTTCCTAAGGAGATGCATTTCACCAAGTATCCCTAAAGGATTACTTAGTAGGCAAATGAATTGAGAAAAGAGTTAAATGTTAAGAGGGATGAGTTCAGTGCAAAGTGACCTCTATTTGTGCTTAAATTTTATATGTGCTTTTCTATGATGTTTGGCCTTTGATTGTATTTTTATGAAGTATGTGGATGATATAAATGCTATTGATAAAGGTTTTATGATGATTTACTCAAAATGGCATGAAGTATGATTTCAAAGGAAATGTCCCTTTTAAATGCATATTTTTGCATGGTTGCCATACTTAGTACATTCTTGTGCTAATCCCATTCTTCTTTACTTTTTACACAAAGTGTAGGTTATGGAATGAGTAAAGGAGGTCTATGATTGAGGAGCTTGATAGGTGATTTCCCAAGCTCAAGGAAAGGAATCCTTAAGTTCAAGGATGTCCTACTAATGACTTTAATGTAAAGTCTTTAAATATTGTATAGTTATGTAATGTGTCGTATGGGTCATGTCCCTAATGTATTCTAAAGTTATTGAGTCTAAGATGGCAAAGAGACTTAGAGTCTAAATATGTATTATGACTTATTTTATATATATATATGATGTGATGTTTCTAGCATATGATGTGCTATGAAAAGTTTTAAATTTTCCGCTAAATTTACTATGCCAATACAATGAATGATATTAGAGGCTTATCTTAGACCTCCGAGAGGTCGACGACGCCGGTTACAATCCAAGATTGTATCCTAACTTGTAGGGTATGCTTTTGGGTTGTGACAAACTTGGTATCAGAGCATGAGGTTTATGTAGCGGTTTTAGGTTCTAAAAAGTCTCATATTGCCACGTCTAGTAGAGTCTTGTATCATTGGTGGTGAGTCGCGACACATCAAATGGTACGAGAGGCTATAGGACGATAGAGTTTCCCTTCTTCATCAATCTCATATCGTGCCATAGAACTTAATTCTATAAGATCTCTGTCTTATGTTTTCTTGTCCGATGGTCTTTTAGATGTGATTGCTTGGGTGAGAGCTCTCTATGCTTGAGGGAGAAAAGGTGAGTTTAAAATGCTTATCTTTGTTTTATGGTTTGAATGAGTATGTGTGAAGGTGACACTTGTTCTTATTTGATGATGTATATACTAACTAAGGCGACTTGAAAGGGTTAACTAGACTTAGGTAGGGGTATAGGACTCTACCTATGTCTTGCACTAGTTTGCCTTGATGGAGACCTTAGGAGGTTAATACTATGTATGTGTATGATGATAGATGTGAATGTCTTTATGTAATGATCTCTATGCTTGTAAACATGTAAATAGACTAGTGTGCTAAAGATATGGAGTCATCCATGCATGTAAGGTTATAGAAGAGTGGAGTAGGGTGCTAGTTGTAGTTCTTGTTGGGTTACTTGGTTTAGTGAAGTTATGGAGCTTTACTTGATCATTGCACATGTTAACTCTATGGGGATTATGATTGGTTATCTTACTTTACTATCTATGAAATATCTCTTGTTTGATGATGTGATGCCAATTATGGCAATATATGAAATCTTTGTAAAATAGCATGTCATGTCGAATGATGTATGTCATGATATAGTTGAAGCATGCTAGAAGTTATGGTGGTTAAAGTGAATTCTCTTAAATTGTGTATTCCTATATGGTTTTGTATGATGGTAGTCAAATATTAGGATTTGAACTTGGATTGTTTAATAACTACCTATGGAGGTATGATATCCTATGAGTGTATGTAATTAAAAGTATGCATTGTTTTCCTTTGCATATAAGTGGTACTTGATGAGTTGCTAGTATAAATTGGAGTCTTTTGTGGAGACTTGAGTTGTGAACATAGTATGCATGCTTATGAAGGATGAGTTGGTAAAGCTTTGTATCTTACAATTCCATACTTGTTTCATTAAATGTCTAAATGTTGCACTTTTGGGTATTTGGAAGCATGCTCGTTGTAAAGACTAGGCAACTTATTGTATCATGTATGGAGAACTTACGAAATTGTCATTTGATTGGATGTTGTTGAAATATGTGTAGAATTTATGAATATGAACATGATGAGGAATGTGGAAAAGAATTTAGATATTTAAGTTGAAGGATGAGAATCTTATGACGTGATGAGTCGTAGAGTTATTTCTAAACTTCTTGTTATGTTATGAACTTCCTTGTTGTATTTCCCTAATGATGTATGACCTTAGTTTCTATTGAATTATAGGAAGACCTTATGTGAATTAAATAGTATGATATTATAGTATTTGTCTATTGATCATGAAGATGTGCATGATATGATTCTTTATACATGATGTTAATCTTGTTGACTATATGGTGATGGTATTAGTTGACATGAGTGTAGTTGTCTCCTCTATACATGTTGTTATAGGATTTGAATGTAAAGGCCTATGATCTCATGATAAGGTTTAGAATGCCTTAGTGTTGCTAAATTGAATTAATGAAGATTTCCTCTAAAGTAGTAATCACTTTAAGTGATGAATATGAAGATTTTGTATTTGAGATCCTCTATATGTTGGGTTAAGTTGCTCTTAATTGAGTTTACCCTAAGTGGGGGATGGTATTTGAGTAGTGAGATTGTAGAAATTGTCTACATTGTTCTTCTATTCTTACTTGAGTTGGAAAATATGAATTCTTAGTATGATTGTTCATGAAAAAAAAAGTCTCGCATAAACTGTGAATTTCATGATCTTTATATGATTGGTATGAATTGATTGACATCATCTTAGAGACATGGTGAATTTTCCAAGGAGCATGAAAAGAAATTTTTGATAAAATCCATGTTTTCTCTTGTTGACTTGCATTTTAATGTGCTAATTGTGAAGTTGACTTCATGAGGTAAGACAAGGAACTTGGTGATAATCACTTGTAGGTTAAATTGTTTAGCCTTGTAATGGAAATTGAGTCTCTTTTACAATGAAATATGTTGACTCTCTTTAAAATTTAGTGATTTGATGATTTGTAATGTAAAAATTGTAGGCTCATTCTTGAAAGGTGAAAGCATGTTTTGCTAAGTGTATATGTATGTGCCTACAATTTGAGTTATTTTTCCAAAATGAGGCTTACTATAAGGGTGAGTATTATGTTAAGAAAAGAAATTGTGGAATGACTTCCTATTTATGTGGTGATGTATTTGGTGTGACTTGCCATTTAGATTTCACTAGGAAGATAAATGTATGCATGTCTTGGCTTGAAAGTTGAGATCGCTCATTTTTAAGGAAATTGACCTTGTGCTTTGCTAAGGTGTGAACTCATGATACATGTAATGTGTTGAGGAGTAAGATATTCCTCCATGTACACCACTAAGCATGGTATGGTTGAGTATGACCTTCATAGTACTAGGTCTAACTAAAGAAGATCTTTTATGATTTAACTAACTCAAGTTTATATGCATTGAAGTATGAGTGCTTAATTAACATTGAGTATGAGTTATGATATGCCTATGAGTAGCCTTTCAAGATTTTCTTGTAATGAGGTAAGGTGAAATGATCATGTTATGATTAGGAGAAATATGTTCCCCTATGAACATGAAAAGGACCTTTGTGTTTGATGCATTAGAGAGTGAGTGAGTAATGGTTTTGCTTGCTTGTGTGCATTGAGTGCTAAAATGATTTGATGATATTTTAATGTGATGAACTGATCTTATGTGCATTGAAGTCCTTGTTGTGATTAAAGAGTCCTAAGTGTCATTCGAGGACGAATGTTCCCAAGTGGGGGATATTGTAAGACCTCGAAAATGAGATAAGGTGTCTAGAGCCTAATATGTTCTTCTTAATGTTATAAGGTCCTAAAATGCCTTATTATGTTATATATAGGCAGTGTGCAAAGTTTGAAGTGATTTGGAAGTCGAACGTCAAGGGACGTCCAAGACGTTCGACGAATAGTCGCTTATGTGCCTCATATGTGTATGCATGCCTTAATTGTATGAACTGAGTCTAATGAGTCTTGAAATGGTTTTAAATGATGTTTAATGTTATTTTATGAAGTTTCGTGAAGTTTGGAGGTCAAACGCCCAAGGACGTCCAAGGCGTTCGAAAAATAGCCCCTAAGACGTTCATCGTATGTCATGTTGGGGTCAAGGCTGTTTGGACGTATTGTAGGTGTTTGTTTTAGATGAAATTTATGTGGAAGGTCTATAACATGTTAAGGTTTGTAATCGTGTTGGTTACGTCCGGGAAATTATCCCCAAGGACCATCGAAGGGTCCTTGAGGAAGGACCCAAAACTGATGTGCAGGCAGTCCCAGGCAGCCTTTGCGACGGAGCTGTCAACGGCCAGTCATGGCTGTGACGCCCCGTCACAAGGGTTCCGTCGTGGTGGAATTGTCCAAGGGTGTATAGGGGACCCTTGGAAAGGTACTGTAGCTTGCAACGGAGGGCCATGACGCCCCGTGTCAGCCGTGACGCCCCGTCATGGGCAAGTCGTCGTGGGCTGTTTTCCTGCGAGCAGATTTGCTGCCAAGTCAGGGGTGAATTGGTAAATTCATCCCACTTCCAAATAAGAGTGTGGACGGTTTATTAAGGGATATTTGGGTATTTTAAATGAGTATATAAGTATTTAACACTTAGGGAAATTCATTCTCCCAAAAACAAAATCCCAAAGTCGCATAGAACCCCAAAGACTCCATTGAAGTCCAAATTGAAGAAGCAGCTTGGTGTGGCGTTTTGAGTGGAAATTCTTCATCAAAGTGAAGAATTATCATCCTTGAGGTATGGCTTTTGATACTTCAAACTCGTTTCATCAAGGAGCCCAACTTTCAAAAATGTTTTCAAAGCTTTCTAAAGAGAATTGTCCAATTTCGGGATTTCTACCATGGTTTCTTGCATAAATGATTTCTAAACATCAAGTTATGATCTAATTGATATTGTATTGATGATTTCAACATAAATTACCTATGAACCCATGTAAATTGATAAACCCTAGTTTTGACTACTTTTTGGGTTACTTGATATTAAGCTTATATTGAGGAATTGTTATGTAGTTTCTTATGGGTTTTCTATTGATGTAAGAATTGTATTCAATTGATATATATTTGATGTTAGATTGTTAAACCTATATTGAATCAATGTAGATTCATGAGTTTTATGGTTATTGCTTTGAATGATTGTTCATGGCAATGGGTAAGGGCCTTGTGATGTTGGATTGGTTGATTTGGCATTGAATTGAAGTGTGGATAAGGGGATGAAGGTATGCTGACCCGTTTTCTTTAATATGATATTAATTATACTTCGATTCTATTGTGATTGGTATGGTCCACTTATGGTGGCGGTGTTATGTGCTTTACTTGCAATTGACGTGGCCTTGTCGGCGTTACTTTATGCAACATTATAAGCATGGCCTTATGGGAAACTACTTGAAGTTATGTGGCTATTTGTGTAGTTTGATTATGTGAAGCATGACATTACCTATCTACATGTGAAGTTATATAGTCATGTATGTATTCTTCTAGTTATGTTGCCTTAAATGATCATGCTAGACTTTGGCTTGATATTATGAGAATAGTGTTGGATTAAGTCTTGGTTATTCCTACTTGACTTTATGAGTCTATGTGGAGTATACTAATGATGTTATGGTATAATCTTGTAGAGACTTATACATGGTGTCCTATATGTTTAAAGTACATTTAGCTACTGCCATATATGTGTTTTATTGATGAATAAGGTGTATTGATCAAAGATGATCAAAGGGTGAGAAATTGGTAAGAATGTTTATTCTCCTTACTCTTCTACTTCTCTATTCCTTTATAGTCATGTTGATGAAGCCTTGTATGGCGTTGCGTGGTAAGGTCCACTTATGGTGGCGGTGTTTACTTTATTGTCATTATATATGTGATGACTATGGCCTTGAAGGCATATTGATGAACTTATGAACATGTGCTTAAGATGATACTATGAGAAGCTTATGCTTACCTTCCTTATCTAGTTGTGGATTAGGTTGTGTGGCTATTTCATGAACATGTGTATAACCATGTTAGGGTAAAGTATAGGTGCTGCCACCTATGTATCCCTTATATGGAAGTGTAAATAGCTAAAGTTAGGAGTCTTGATTATAATGTATATATAGTCTTGTCTTCTATGCTATTAGGTGTTGTGTGCTATGTGCTTGGAAGTGTAATGTGGTCTAATAGGGTGGCTGACTTAATAAGTTATTGATAGCCATTATGTGGTCATGTTGGTCAATGTACACCCACTCTCACTTACATGCATATTACAAGTAGTATAAGTCATTGTGTCTAAATGAAAGGTAGTTCTCATATTCACTAGTGTGTACTACTATGCATATTAAGGTGATGCTTATGAATGTACGATTTGTATTCCCTTACTAGGATGACTTGATAGGTGTACTAGTATGGGCAAGGGTATGGAACCTTGTCTATGCATTGCACATGTGTATCTTGATAGGATATTTCCTAGATTTTGTTTCTATGTATATGAAGGAGGAATGTATGAACATGTTATGAATATGATGTATATGGTATGATGAAGTATGAATGTGCATAGTGTCTTAGTAGGTTTATATGAAAGGATTGCTCATATAGTTATGCCTATAAACGTATGCATTGATATATGAACATGTGTGACATTATGTGTTATGTGAAAGGTTTGCTCACATCTAAGTATACACTCACACACATAGATGATCTAGTTAGTGAGAGGGGCCTTGTTAGGGGTGCCCTAGAATACTCCAAATCTAGATAGGTGCTTGAATATGCTATAAGCATATGAATGATGAATATTCTAAGCTTGTGTTTTATAAACAAACATAATAAAGGCTTTTCAATAAAGGGAACTTAGCCTAGCACCGAGTGAACTTGTAGATAAGGGAGTGACACATTCCAACATAGGAGAGCTAGGGTTCACTACGGTCCTCATGTGAGGGGTGACACTTTCTTACATAAAAAAGGTAGGGTTCATTACGGTCCTCACGGGGTGGATAGCCTCATGACCCAACATAGGCTGTAGATTTGATATTTCCATGAATTCCCCAAGTTCCATAAACTATGTTGCCACCATAGGATACTAGCTAGTGGATTTCAACATAGATAGCTATGTCATGTTAGGTTCTACTTTGGCCGGTAGACCACCTTCCATCGGTGTAAGGTTTTATGACACCGGATTCCATGATTAGCACCCATGGTCTATGTCGGTTAAGTTTATGGTTTCCCTAAAGGTAAAATGGACAATGGAAGTAATGGAATAGGATCCTAACTAGGAGGACTTAAGGTAAGTTACTTAGGATAGGTGGAAGTAATGAACCCATCTAGACATTGCACAAGTGACTCCTTAGGAAGTCTTAGGAAGGTACCTTAATAGATAGGATTATGTTTGTGTCCTTTATGTATGATATTGTAGTCTTGGTTTGACTATGTTTATATTGTACTATATTTCTATGATGGCATGTGTCGTCTTATATAGATGCTATGTATGGTATTCTCTTGTGTTCCTAAGGAGATGCATTTCACCAAGTATCCCTAAAGGATTACTTAGTAGGCAAATGAATTGAGAAAAGAGTTAAATGTTAAGAGGGATGAGTTCAGTGCAAAGTGACCTCTATTTGGGCTTAAATTTTATATGTGCTTTTCTATGATGTTTGGCCTTTGATTGTGTTTTTATGAAGTATGTGGATGATATAAATGCTATTGATAAAGGTTTTATGATGATTTACTCAAAATGGCATGAAGTATGATTTCAAAGGAAATGTCCCTTTTAAATGCATATTTTTTCATGGTTGCCATACTTGGTACATTCTTGTGCTAATCCCATTCTTCTTTACTTTTTACACAAAGTGTAGGTTATGGAATTCTTAAAGGAGGTCTATGATTGAGGATCTTGATAGGTGATTTCCCAAGCTCAAGGAAAGGAATCCTTAAGTTCAAGGATGTCCTACTAATGTCTTTAATGTAAAGTCTTTAAATATTGTATAGTTATGTAATGTGTCGTATGGGCCGTGTCCCTAATGTATTCTAAAGTTATTGAGTCTAAGATGGCAAAGAAACTTAGAGTCTAAATATGTATTATGACTTATGTTTTATATATATATATATGATGTGATGTTTCTAGCATATGATGTGCTATGAAAAGTTTTAAATTTTCCGCTAAATTTACTATGCCAATGCAATGAATGATATGAGAGGCTTGTCTTAGACCTCCGAGAGGTCAACGACGCCGGTCACAATCCAAGATTGTATCCTAACTTCTAGGGTATGCTTTTGGGTTGTGACAATATACCAAATGGGACATGGTCCCCGCAAGGTTAGTATCACTTATGATACACTGTGTGTCTATCAACGGTCACTGCCACGTGTCTCTCACCTATTCATCATGTCACTTTCAAACGTCTTTTCACTTTATAAATCTAAAATTCACTACTTTTTAGGGATCCAATACCCTTGTGCTTACAACACAAGTTTTAGTGAATCCAAACTATCTTAATCTCTTCCTAATATCCTTTTGTGATTAACAACTTTGTTCTAAACCATCTCTTTATTCTCATAAAAATGTCTAAATCCTGTTTATCTTCAAAGCTTCTCATTTCTCAAGAAATTAAAAACTCTAGTTCATTCAATTTCACCATTCCTCTCCTAAAAGAGTCCCCTTCCACACCAGTTTGTGGTGCTGGTGAGATGGGTGAATCCATCACACCTCATACTGAAGTGGTGGCTTCTACTGCACTTCCATTTGGGGAATTTCTACCTGGATCGCCTATGTTGTTTTTGTTTGATGAAAAATCCCAAAATTTAGAAGTCCAATCTCCTGTAAAACTTAGTGGTGATCTTTCCACTGAAGAGGTAGAAGTGGTTTCTAGGGATGAGTACTCTACGATCTCTGAGCGATTGTTTGATGGAGATTTACCTAAGGGAAAGGCTCATGAGTCAAATATTCTAGCAGTAGTGGCAAAATTAGTAGTTGTGCAAAGTTTGGCCTCGCTTAGAGGAGATGTTCAACCAACTTTATTTGAGAAAGAGATGATATCGACAGAACAGGTCCCTCACAGTGTTG
The DNA here is from genome assembly GCA_016801875.1 of Solanum sitiens. Lineage (NCBI taxonomy): Eukaryota > Viridiplantae > Streptophyta > Magnoliopsida > Solanales > Solanaceae > Solanum > Solanum sitiens. The sequence continues at coordinate 1,314,673 of JABWTJ010000088.1, read as the reverse complement.
AACATGTGTTTGACCAAAATCCTAAGTCTTTTGATGCTACAAGTAAGGAAGGAGATGAATAAGTTCCGCTAAAATGGAAGAGAAAAAGGTTCGAGGCACAAACTTCTCGACATGAGGCGTCCTAGATCTTGAGGCACTCATATTGTTCCTGACACTGACCTCAACAATGAGCCTGTTGAGTCTGCAAAAGAGAGGACAAGAAAAGGGAAAGAATAGATGGGTGAGTCCCACATAAAGAGGGACAAGAAGAAGTATGACACCAGGAGTGAGATGCAAAAGGCCATTGGAAGTGCCATAAGAGCAAATGTAATTCAAACAGAAAAGTATATGAACAGAAGATGGGAAGGTCATTTTCTTGAAGAACCCACATCAACCCCATTGCTTATTGGGTCCAGTGATACAAAATTTGATGATGTTGTTGCATATGTGGCAAAACGAAGGAAGGAAGCGGAGGATGAGAGGGTCAAATCAAAGGGGGTTCAGAAATCAGTGAAGAAATCTCTTGTTAAATCAACTCCCATAAAGGGACTTGATCCTCGTGTTGAAAAACAAGTTGCAGAAAAGGAAATGACAAGGGAAGAGAAGATAGTTGAAATGAAGAACCAAAAGGGCTGAATGGCAGAGTATTCGACCCTAGAGAATTCTCTATGTCGAATATCTTTGATGTTGTTTATTTAATAGGTTGGAAACATCTATTTAAGGTTGATGGACCATACTTGCACGATCCTGAAGTACATGAGTTCTATAATAAGTTGGAGTTGTTGAGTAATGAGAGGTTCGAATGACTGTTAAAGATGTAGAAATATCTTTAGATGAGGAAATCATAGGAATCATTCTGGGTGTACTGGTGAACGGGATACAGTCAATTGAATGGTGTAAATCCTCAGGTGAATTTGCTAAGCAGGGAACAAAGCATGGGGAAATCAAACTTCCAAGGTTACCAATGAAATTTATCAAGGGGAGTACTAGTTGCTATTGGTGCCAAGGACATAGAAATGAAATGTAGCATCTGTTGCTGATATATTTCTTATGGACAAAATGGATGAGCTTGATGAAATCAACCTTCTTGCCATAATGCTTGAACACATGCACCTGGTGATGATCACTTGGAAGCTGGCCAAAAATGGCATTCCCTATGGCTATCTGTTAAATTATGTGTTCAAACATTTTGAAGTGTCTCTTAGTTGTGTAGTAGCTGGTGCTTTTAAGAAAACTTTTACTATTGTTACTCTCCTGGAGTGTGAATGTGTTGAGGGGAAGGCAAGGGGTAGGTCTCATGTAGTAGATCATCTAGAAAAACAAGCCTCTATGAAAAGATAGTATATCGACCTTGCAGTGATTTTGAATGATAAGGAGGTTGAAATTTCCTAACTTAAACTCCAAGGGACCAGGTACCAATGTCATCGATGTAAAAGAGGTCGAGAGATTGAGAGATGAGAATGAGCAGCTGTTGAAGATAAATTCCTCATGTAGTGAGGAAGTCAATCCTCTCAACAAGCAAATCATTCAAGCTCATGTTGATTCAAATGAGCGAATACCTTTGATGATGAGAACTCTCACTCCCCCTCCCCCTCTGTCCTAAACGAGTTTTCTCTCCCTGGTTTCCTGTTGTCACGACCCGCATCTATACCCTAGAAGTTAGGGCATTCTTAGGTCGTTACACGGCGTACATGACCTCTAGGAGGACTTGTACAAGCCCTTCCTGTATCATTCATCGCATATACATATATGAAAAGTAGTGCGGAATTAAAAATTTTCATAAAACATTCAAATAGTCTTTCAAAATATCTTTCATATAATAAAACGAAATCCTAAGTGTCATATCATCAAATCTTAGACTCAAAAATAATTGGAACACGGACCATACAATCGAAATATAGTAATATATGTCTATTACAATGCTTTAATAAAAGAAAACTCTAAAGACATCTATGCCCCCAAGTTAAATGAGGACATACTTCAACTTGCTTGAAAGATCCTATAATCCAAGCTTCTCTTACAATAGCACCTTCACCTATAAATCACATTAGAGATAGATAATGATATGAAATTAGTACAAACACATGTACTAAGTATGGCTTAATGCATAAAAATCATGATAACGGACATTTAATGGAAATATGCTCTTTTTTATTCAAACATCATAGTATAAGCATAAGAACAACATTTAATACCATAGAAACACATAAGATAACACATAGACATTTTATCACTTTTTAATGGCATTATAGTGAACTAGGTCACTATTACAGTGAATTACTTCACCGTTACAGTGAAGTTCATCAACTTCACGATGACCCCTTTCTAGAATGCAATCTTATAACTTAAGGTTATCCTAAGACTCACTTAAGTAAGACAAAGAGAGACCGCCCATACAGCCCTCTCTAAGCACACCTAAATGAACCTTGTGACTACCTATAATGATATATATACACTTGCAATACACCAAAACACATAACATATATGATATGACATTCACCTCACTAAGGTTATCAAAGGACTTACTTAAGTACTTCTAGAAGAGAACGCCCATAAACACTCTTCAAGATTACCAAAAAAATCCTTAAGACTTCCTAAGATTAGATCATGTCTACTTTATCAACCAACCTTCCTAATTAGAGACATTCATAAGATTGCCCTAGGTAAGACATGAAGAGATCATCCTTTATGCCCCCTTCACACTTTAACTAGGAAATCTTTAGAGTTACTCTATATTAGGAACTCATTCATTCACATGCTTTCTAACTTAAGTCATTACTTCATTAGTTCATTAAGAGACATTCATCACATAAGGACACTCAAGTAATGGTCTTGGAGATGACCTAGAGACCCACTAACTAACATCTTCAAAGCCTAAAGGTGCAATATCTAGGTAGCATCCCATACCACCACCTAAACTTCATAGACTTCTCAAATACTAGTAGGTATCCCATATGATGAGAATAGACAATAACCGACATAGACCATGGTAGCTAAACATGGAATCCGAAGTTGTAACCTACTCCGATAAGGGTGTTCTACTTGCCAATGGTAGAACTTGGACACATCTCATGCAGGTACATGGTTAAGGAATATGATGGGTTTCTTTGTTCTCTAATGTCATCTTATATAGAGCAACATCCCATACCATACTCACTCAATGCTAGCCTTTGTTCTCATAGAGTAATTTCACATAAAGGATCACATGAAGGGGTTCCATATATAGTTCATAACCCAATCACCTTGACCCTACCAAAGATGTCCCCAAGGGATGCCTTTCAATGGAGAAGAGGATAGATTAATTACTTTCATAAGGATGATTTCATGTCGTTCCATACAACCAACCTTAAGTCCATCACTCACTCAAGAAGGATACCATTACGACTTTCGACTTCAAGGATATCATAACCTTCTTTCTCAAAGGTTCCACACAATTTAACCTTCTCACTATGTTCAAGGTCACGTATAATTCATACACACAAGACTAAGACTCTTTAGTATCCTAAGTCAAGACATCTCATATATACATTCGACAGGTATCAAGCAAGGGACACAAGTCTACCAAACAAGACACATACATACTTCACTTTACCACATATAGCATATCATATTCAAGAAGCACATAGGCACAACCTTTATCATCTTTAGGTAACCCTATACACTTCTATAACATCATCAGTATAACCATCATAGACTCAAATAGCCATGTAGTAAGAATCATGCATCAACTCTAAAACTACACACATAAAGACATAGTCAAAGTCTAACATAATCACTTAATAACATCAATATAAGAACACACACATTCACATTACTTAACATGTAGGTAAATATGATCATACTTCACATAATAAACTACACAAATCATCATAATACTTCAAGTAGTGCCTAAAAGGCCGTGATTATCATAATACATAAAGTAACGCCAAAAAGGCCACATCATTCACAATTATAACACATAGAACCGCCACAATAAGTGGAACATTACAATCACAGATTAATTCAAGACCTACATTATATAAAATAAAGAGAATTAGGGAAGCGTAACACCAATCCATTCTCACCACATCAATCCATAGCTAAATCATCCAATTCAATACTAATAGGCCCCTTACCCATTGCCCTAATCATCAATTCAATGCATAAATCACAATACTCAATTCATCTAAGTCAATTAAATATATATTTATCAATCTAAGACATCATATACATCATTTCAATACAATTCTTACATCATTCAATAGACCATAGAAAACTACACTAGAACTCATAAGCATTAAGGCAAGATCATCATCCAAAATATAGACAATTTGAAAAGATTATGTTTTGCATGGGTTTATAAAGATTTTAGGTTAGAATCACCTTATTAACATCAATTCATCATAAATCATTGAACTAAAACGGTTTATGCAAAACCCATGGCTAGATCATGAAATTGGACAAGTTCATCTTTAGAAGACCTTGGATAATCTCTTTGAAGTTGACTCCTTGATGAATAGAGTTTCAAGTATGAAGAAGTCATACCTTACTGATGTTAATCCACCAATTTTATGAAGAATAACCAATCAAATCTCCAATCCAAGATCTTCCTTGAGTTTTGACTACAATGGAGTTCTAGGGAATTTCTTAGAGTATTTGGGTTTTGATTTTGAAGAATGAATTCATCTAGGCGTTTAGGACTTATATAGTTATTTAAATACCCAAAATAACCATAAGTAACCTCCCAAACTCTTATTTTGATGTGCGTGAATTTACCAATTCACCTTTGCAACTTAACAGTGAACTTCGAAGTTGCAGGACTCACCAACGATTGGCCATCGACGACCCTTTTCCCAACCAACGGACCATCCTACTAGTCCGTGGTTAGGGACTGAGCCTGGTCGTTGAAAGATTTTTCTTCCATGACTAAGTATTGACCCATGACCTCCATCGATGAGGTGTTGACCAGCCTACTGGCCATCGATTGCCTCCGTCATTTGGGGCTGATCTTGACATCCTTTGGCTCAAATGAAGGGTCCTTCCTCAAGAACCCTTGCTTGGTCCTTAGGGATGTTTCCCTGGAAGTTTCCAACCCGAATATGATTGTATACGAGTTTAGGAGCTCCCATATCAATTTCATCCAAAACGAACACATAAAAATCGATGAAACATGCCAAGACACACAATGTCATTTCAAGGCAAACCTTTCGAACGTCATGGACGTTCTTGGACGTTTGATCTCTAAAGTTCATGAAACTTTGCACACTACCTATAAACACTATTATAACTAATATAAGGACCTCATAAGCTCATAACATGCACATTTAACCACATAAAAGCATATGATGCACATAGGTGACAAATCGTCGAACATCTTGGTCGTCCATTGATGTTTGACTTCAATTCAGTTAATTCTTTAGACACGGCCTCAATACCACATCATAAACATTTCAGGACCTTATACCATCATTACAACCATGTTAGGCTCTATTTTAGCCTATATAATTTTAGAGGTGTTACACCTCTCCACGTGTCAAAACTCTAGTGGCTTTGTGTGTTGTTTTGGCTGATTCATGTGATCAACTTTTGTGATCTAATGCTATTTTTTTTCTTTAACCTTGTTCAGTACGCTTTCATATTCTATTTTATTCTTACCTGTGCATTCTTTGTGTGGCCCATGGCCATGAGTTCTTAAATGCTTTGCATGAAACTTGCATATGTTTACTAATATTCCTTTTCAATGATGTCAAAATGGGGAATTAAGGTGAACTGTTGATAAATTAGAAGGAACTGAACTAAGGGGGAAGAACATCGATAGAGGAATTGTTGTATAGTTGATTATTACTCAACACCAAGGGAAAGAACATTTAAATGGGGAATTAATGTATCTTTGAATGAATGTTTAACACTTATGTGAGGCTACGTGTGTAAATTTTTTGTCATAATCAAAAAGGGGAAAATTAATAAGTCCTAATACTCCCAGATGTTTTGATGATCTCCTCACCAGTGCAGGGACACAGTCCTCTTAAAAGTATGTTCATCCAAGACCATATGCTATACAACTGGAAAGTTGTTAGCATCAGAAGTTGGTAAGGTTATCAGAGTACTACACCAACTAGAGGGGACGAGTTTGTTTGTCCAATGGGAATTAAGTCTTGATGTTTGATATATTCTAGACAACAAACAACAAATTACTTATTTATTCAAAAGTGAGATATTCAAGCTTCAAAATTGCAAGGGACCTAATCGATTGCATTATTGCTTCCTAAACCAACTGTTACTTTGATTACTTGTAGTTGTGATTATATGTAGGAATCATTTTGCCTGTGATAGAAAAGTTTCAACCTTGGATGAATCATTGTAAGAACTTATTTGTGGGAAACTTAGTATATTTTACGTCAAAAGTCTATATTACTCAGTGGGTTTAGTTTAGCGAGCAATGCATATATTGTTTTGTCTCATTGAGTGATCGTATATTACTCAAATAGAGATTTGGAGGTTAATTTCGCGTGTGTTGTAAACTGGGTTTTACTTTGGCTTTTGAAATATTGTAAATATAGTGTGAAAATCTTGTGAGATAGGTTATGATTTTACTCCCTTTATCAAAGAGGTTTTCACGTAAAGTACGTGTGCCATCTTTGCCTTCAACACTTATTTTTTTTCCATTATAATTGTGTTGATGACCTGGTCCTATCATACTTAGTGGACACATACATTCCAACAAAGGGGAAATTAACATTCATTACCAAGCTATTGAAATAAACAAAGAGTACTGACCAAATTTTCATTATACAATCATAGGATCTTCTTACATGCATGTCACACACAATATGATTAACATGAATATGTATTCTGGTCTATATCAGCCATTCTACAAACTAAAATTCAATGGCCACACAAATTATAATGAAATCAACAAAGTGTAATCTTCGCCGAGTTAATTATTCTAAAATAGAGTTAAAGTAGGAATTGAGAAGAGTTACAAATGTTCTGGCCTTCTTACATTCATTTTGGTGAACCGAAATAGTGTAAAGGAAGCAAGTAACGATCCGATTTAACAACGTTATAAAACAAAGAAAAAATATTTCCAGAGAAGATGAAATATGAGAAGGGAAATAGATCAAGATGGATTATACTTTAGTTGTTTCAATTTGCGATCAAGTTAATAAGTGAATGCTCATTCAGTTTCCTTGATTTTACGTGAACATAGGAAAATTTATTATGATTCAACACTTTTGAAAGGAGAAGAGAAAATGCAGTTGTCCTATTCATTTTATTAAGAAGCTATCCTAATTTAGTAATTCCACACTACCATCCATAAAAGAACCAACGTATGGGAGGAAGTTAATTCCATATTGAGAAAATTGAACCAGTAGTCTTTAAGAGTTCAAAAAAGGGCTCATTCATACTTATAAAATGATTATTCAAAAAAACTTAGTTATACTTGATAACAAAATTCAGAATTGTGCCTCCTCATACATTAAATGAAATATGACTCGCAAAATAACAAGAAAATGTATGAAAAATCGAAGGCGCAACACATCGGCCTTAACACGGATATCACTTAGCAGCGGAGAGAAACATAAATCAAGCTAGCTAAACATTTTGTACCACCCCAGAAATATTTTCGAACTGACACTCAAACCATCCTTCGTTATGAGTAGGAGTTCACCAATGATATTAAAATTTCTTGAGTTTTAAGGCCACTAAAGTATTAAAGCTTTAGTTAAATAATTATGGGGAGACAAAATAGGGTGTCAAAAGTGTCAAAACATTCTTTTATGAATATGAACTTAAGTTAATACTTAATAAGTAATCCGTAGGAATTAATGCTTTGCACCAAGTGGATATTTTATATGAGATGAAATATTTTACACTAGTTGAGTCCGTCTTCCAATGAGATCCTTATACACTACTTGAGTCTGGGTTCGCAAAGTATGTCTCATGTGATGGGGACCTTCTACCTTAGTTTTCTCCGGGTTTCTAATAGAAATCTCTTTATCCCATAAACTATGTGCTCCCATAGGTTATTTAGCTAGTGGATCCACCTAAGCTAAGAGTATGATTTTACCTTAGGCAAGTAGGACAACCTTTTTCGGTGTGGGAAACACCGGATTCCATGTTAAGCTCACATTTCTATGTCGGTTAAGGCTTATTTCCACGACTACAAGAATATGAATTATGAACTATGGTTACTTAAGAAGCTTTACTTAGCATGGGTGAGATTTATGAGGTCTTATTCATGCATTGCAGAAGTATGCTTTGAGGGTATTTAAGATATGTTTCTCTTATGTTATGATGATCTATGTATTGATTATGTTTTTGACTTATGCTTCTCTACTATATTTATAATGATGTTTTAAATTAGTAAATTGCATGCATTCGAAATAAATGTACCTTTTAGCATGTTTTCAATGTTTTTATGCATGACTATCATACTTAGTGAATTTTTGTACTAGCGGCTACTTTTCCTATCTTTTCCCCAAGTGTAGGGTCTGGGTCTCAAGGTGATCATCATTGTGGCTAAATATTGGATTTGTGTATTCTCTTAGCTTGTTGGTGAGTCCTCATGATTCGAGGACGGATGTTTTCTCATTGTAGTTCATTTCTTGTATTTGTTTTCGGACTATGTTGTATGGGTTATGTATCTTTCTCATTTAAAATATTATAACAGATGGTTATGTTGAGACATGTCTAGACTTCCATTTTCTTTTGGGAAAATTTTAGACTTTTAATGTGTTTTTACTCGTATTGTTCTATTGCTTAAGTTATGATATGTTAAGTGGCTTACATTGAGCCTTTCAGGGTTCTATGTGCCTTGTTACATCTAGGGGGTACCCTAGGTCATGATAAGAAGTGTCCTATATCGCGTTGGAGTATAGAACCTCTCAACTAAGTTAATCCTTTAAGCTATAAGGATTCATTTAAAAAGTATGTTTCTGTATCCATGTTGGCAAGAGGTGGTTTATAAGGATTTTGAATTCTCTGAACTTATCCCCGTATCGCTGTTCAATACTACTCCAAACAATATATATACTAATGCTCAAATATATAGGTCATGAGGCACCTAATTTATTATGAGATGGGGGATATGGTTATTTGGAGTTGACCTAAGTATAATCTTATGTCAAAACATAATCGGTAAGGAAACTTTCAACTCAACTTTGTGCTAGGAGGTTCTTGTGACCTTAATTCATACCGAAATACATTCCAACACTAAATAAATTAGTGTTACACATATGAGAACTTTAAGAATCACTCATTAAGATTTTACATGCAATTAAAGAATGGTTCGGACCTTGCCTTAGAAATCTTTAGGGTAATACAATATCTCCTTCTTGGAATCATTCATCCCCGAATGATGGCTGAACTCACTATGAAAAGGGTAGGGGAATGTTTAACAACCAAATTTAGTGCAAAATACAAATAAAACTCACTAACTCAAAATAATAAAGGAGGGATTAAATTGAATGAGTACTTTAGAAAGAGTTAATACCTTAGGCTAGAACTAACTCGGAGGAAAAGAGGTGAGGGTATCTCTTTTTTGTATCTTTCTCAGCCTCCCATGAAGCCTACTCAACAAACTGATTTCTCCATAAGATCTTGACTGATCTAACCTCTTTGTTTCTCAACTTGTGAACCCGACGAACAAGAATGTGAATGGGAATCTCCTCATTAGATAGGTTGTCCTTGATACAAAATATTTTCGTAAGGCACAATAAGTGAAAGATCACCCAAACACTTCTTTAGCAAAAAAATGTGTAATGATGGATGGACTGGTGCTAATTCTGATGGTAACCCAAACTCATAAGCTATATTACTAATTCTCTTAGATATGGGGACTAAACTTTCCTTTCTTAAAAAATCTCATAAAACCCTTCCTAGGTGAAACCTACATATATACCCAATCATCAACCTCAAACTTCAAATCTCTTCTTCTAAGATTTGTATAGGATTTTTGAAGGTTCTGCGCTAGTTTTAACCTCTCTTGGAACTCATCTACCTTCGAAACAAACAATCTACCTTGATATCTTAGCACACCATCTCCCTCTTGTTCAAATGACATTAACTTCTACTTATGAAAATTTGTCTTTAGTTAAAGTAATATAGAGTGTTTGTCTTGCTTCTCCTTCACTTTTGAAACTAATGGCGATTCAAACACTTTCATCACAACATCACCACCTTTACTAGAGCCTAAAAAAAAGGACTACCAAACGTGCAAGTGTGCTAAATTTCTTAGCCAACTCGTTCTTGCCTTCCTCGACATATGCAATACTCCCCACGGAAAACCGTCTCAAAGTATCAACAACAATTTTAGCCTTATATGGGTAAAAGAGGATACCCATGTCATAATCCTTGAGTATCTCTAGCCACCTCTTTTTATGAGATTAAGCTCATTCTAACTAAAAACAAACTAGAGACTCTTGTTGTTGGTGAACATATCTACATGAACGCCATAGAAATAGTGTCACTATATTTTCTGAGCCAAAACTAGTGTTGCCAACTCGAGATCATGAGTCGGGTAGTTCCTCTCGTGAATCTTAAGTTGCCTGTAGGCATAAAACTATTTTTTACAATCTGAGTCAACATTTGTGTAACATTCCTAAACTCAATATTGGTGATATCTCCCTAAGGGTGTTTCACTTCTTCTGCATTGGGAGATTCTTGACCTTGAGGATTAACATTCTTTTTAGCAAGATATCCTCCAACAACACTTTGTACAGCCGTGATCTAGGAAGAAATATGTAAACATGAGTTAGAAAAAACTTTTATAGAGTTGAACTCTATCGCACGAATGTGAGTAGTAAGAAAGTGAAAGGTTCCAAAATGTGGTAGCTTCCTCATTATAGATTTTGTGCGCTTCACACTGATAAAAAGAACTTAATAGACATGACTTCCTAGACACCCAAGGACTCTTGAAATCTGCGCTTTGATAGCAAGTTTGTCACGCCACATGTCTACACCCTGAACGTGGTTGACACTTAAGAACCATTTCTGATTCCCAAGAGAACCCTTGGCCTGACTGACTACTTAGTTAACGACTTAACTCAAGAAATAAGAAGCTTTAAATGTAGAGTTTAACTCATATATCTCAAATAAACTCTAGTCGAATATCTGAAAGTACTTAATATTATAAATATAATAGTTCACAAAACATATTAAAAAATAAAAGGAAATATGGAGAGACTTCTTCACTCTTACTATCTATGAAACCTCTAATACTAGGATAGATGTGAAGACAAGACCCACAAAAACTTAATAATAACTGGAAAATAAATGTGAAATCCTCTGAAATGCAAGGAGTCTTATCAAAGCTAACTCAAGAAAATGTGATCTCAACGAAACACATGTTGATGATCATGAACACCTATATTTGCATCATAAAAAGATGTAGGTCGAATGAAATTAGTACATTGAATGTACGAGTATGTAAATAGCTGAAGCGTAACAACTAAAAGAAAGGACTGTAATAAATAAGTATATACTCAAGTTGAATGTAAAGACATAAAGGATTTAAATCATTTAAAGCTTTAAAAAGCGTAATCATATCTGAACTCAGTATAATAAGTGATATATTAAAATACACTTTAACTCTATTTGGAGATTGTCTAACCGAGAAACATCACTATGAGTTATATGATGATACAACGCCTTTTAGACGTTGTTAGAATTGTCTTATATTGTATCGTAGAATAGAATCTCTCAACTAAGTGGACCCATAGGCTTTATATCACTAGCCGAAACCATTTCCCATCAGTGTTATAAATCATCACATGTCTCATCACGGTGTTCACAATCAATTCACACAAGCAATATTACACCATACGGAAGAGACAACAATTCATACAATTCAAGTCCACATTCATGCTTTCAAGCATATTATCAATAAAGCAACAAGGATTACAATAAGGAAAATTCACATCATCATGGTAAACATATAGTCTTTTTCATTTCACCCTTTTTATTCATTTAGATATAACAAGTGGACAATAAACTCTCCACCTCATCCGATTACTCCCAACACACAAGCAAAAAAGAAAACATATGAGTTTAACTAGAATACAAGGTTTAGGCAGTCACTTTCCTTAAATCAATCTACAATCACTCCACTAGTTGAGTCTTCCCCTTCCGTATCATTTCCAAAGCCATACAATCTGAATACAAGTAGGTATTCATAGTAAATTTCTAGAAACATCAATACCCACATCAATCCTCTTGAAAAGTGGGTTACTCAATACAAACCCCAATTATAAAATTAAGGTTGAGTATGAAATTTAATACTTGAAAACATTATTCAAGTCTTTAAAATGTCATTAGGAAAATTGATTCAAAAAAGGATATAAAATCACTTCAGTATCTGCAATTTATTAAGTTCATGGGTTCTTAAAGAACCTTGACATTTACACACCAAAATCCCACATTTTGATGTTAAAACCCATAATTAATTAAGGGAAAATGAAGGTTTAGGTCAAGAAATATTACCCAAATGATTTAGCATGGAAAGTCCTTTTGAAACTCGCCATCAAGGGTATCCAAAGCTCGAAATTGGTAAAATGGGGGTTAAACCTATAAATAGCAGCAAAAAACCCTCTTTGATATCGCGTAAGCTATTAGGGGTTAGCTTAAGAAAAACCTACAAAATTGGGGACATCGCAAAAGTGAAGACCCCTTTGCAAAAGTGAGGCTCGCTTAAGCGACATGCCCTTCACAAAAATGAGGCATGTTACATTAGAAAACACAACCATCTCCTAAAACAACGAAAGGACCCTCAAGATTTTCTTGGAACCTCATACACGCAAACCAAATATGAAAATCAATTATTATTGACTTTATAGACTTAATGGAACTGTCAGACATAAGCTCGAGGTCTACTTGACCCTATATTCGTGAAAACCACAAAAAATTAACTCACGTCTAAAAAGGTTTAAACAAGCTCGGAACCTCTCAAAAATTAACCAAGACGTCATCTAGGACTAAAATTATCCCTTGCATTGCAAATATCGACAAAAGTCAACCAAAAATCTAAATTTCAACAATTTCATAACTTAGGACCTCAAATCCTCAAAAAGACTCACAAACTGAAACCGACAACTCCCTTTGCTTAGATTTCACATTTTGTGACAAATGGAATAGGCGGAATACTATTTTGACACTTGAAACTCCTAAAGACCCCTAAAACTACTTCATTAACAACTTAACCTTTTGAACTCACAAACCTACCAAATTGTCAATTTTTAACTGAAACTTTAAACTAACTTATAAAACTCAATTATAAAAGAGTTGGGGTTGATATCAAGAGGGTAAAATGGTATATTCACAAAAATATCCAAAAATGACCAACTCGGTCATTACAACAAACTAAAGGGTTTTGATATCAAAGGAAAAGATCAGATGGTGTGCAAGCAAAAGAAACAAATATGAAGACTTAAACAAGCCTCACGAAAATGGTATATAAAGTTCTATGATACCATAACATCTTTTGAATTTAAGGAGATTATAGTTGATCGGTGTATATACCATAAATTTAGTGGTAGTAAATCTATATTTTCCGTCATGTATATTGATGACATTTTACTTCCTGCTAATGATTTAGTCATAGTATTTGAGAAGAAGTACTTTCTCTGTGTGAACTTTGAAATAAAAGATACGGGTGAGGCATCCTATGTGATACATGAGAAATATTCCATGATAGATCACAAGAGTTGTTGGGACTGTCTCAGAACGGCTAGATCGAAAGAGTTCTAGAGAGATATAACATGAACAATTGTTTAGTAGAAATTGCTCTGATTCAAAAAGAGACAAATTTAATCTCGTGCAATGCCCAAAATAATGATGGAGAATGGAAGGAAATAGAATCAATTCCTTACTCTTATATTGTTGGAAGTTTTATGTATGCTCAAACTTGCACAAGATCTGATATTAGTTCTGTAATCAGAATGATAGAAAGATATTAACGTGACCCTGAAATCAGTCACTAGAAGCTGCAAATAAAGTCTTGAGGTACCATAAAGTAGCAAAGGATGACATGCGCATGTATAGGGTATCAAATCACTTAGAAGTTACTGGACATTCAGATTTTTTTGGATGTGGTGACACTAGAATGTACACATTTGTTTAATTCTTCTTATTAACTGAAAAAGAAATATCGTTGAAGAGTGCTAAACCATATGTCTACCACGACCCTAGACTACACCCTGGATGTGGTTGTAACATGTCACGACACTTAAGTACACCCTAGAAGTTAGAGCATCCTTGAGTCGTCATGCGGAAAATGAGACTTCAACAAGTCTCAGTTGAGCTACTCGTACCATTCATTGCATAATAAACATTTTAAAATGAGTAAAATTTAAAATTTTCTTCACACAAGAAGAACTCTCTTCATAAACAATAGGCAAGTGGAAGACTTTCATTAAATCATTAAGCATGTACAATATCCCATTGAACCATCTAAACTTTAGAGTATACAACACTTGGGACTAAGCCCATACAAGCCATAAAATAAAGACTTAAGACATTAAAGAACATGTGGATATTGTCCTAGAATCGATGAGGACTGACAAATACTTCATCTTCAACCCTTAGAAACCTATCCGTCCTCCATGGCACATCAAGACTTCCAATTCGCAACACTTTAGTCAAAAAGGCAAAATAAGGGGTTAGCACATTAGATGTACTAAGAATTGAAGCAATGCAAAAACCATGAAAAAAGGACATTTAGTGAATAGCATATTTTTCATGAATTTTGATTAAAACATCATACTATAAGCATAAGAACATCATTTAACCCGTTAGTAATACATAAGAAATCATTGAAGCAATTATTCGTATTTTTAATCCAACTTTCCAGTGAACCACTGTACAATGAACTCTTTCACTATCACATTGAAGTTACTTAATGTCACATTAGACACTAGTAACATGAAATTCCCTCACTAAAAGCTATCCTAAGACTCACTTAAGCAACACAAAGAGAGACCGCCAATACACCCTCTCTAAGTATGCCTAAATGATCCTCAAGACTACTTAGAATGAGATACATTCATTTACAATACATCAAGCACATGAAAATGGGATCCTTCTACCAAAGGTGATTCTAAGGTTCACTTGGGTGAGTTGTGAAGCGACCACCCATACAATCCCTTTCACACACACATAAGGGATCCTATAGACTACCTAGGATAGAATAATTCTAACTTAATATAATAGCATACATGGAATATGATATTCTCCTTTCAAAGATTATCAAAAGACCTACTCAAGTAACTGAAGAAGAATGTCCATAATTGACCTCTTCAAGATTACCTAAGTAATCCTTAAGATTTGCGTAAGTTTGGATCATGTCTATTGACACCCAAATTTAACACTCCCGATAATAATTAATTTTTGAGTTTCTTCTATTTCAAACGATCTAAAATAATTGGTTTTATAAGATTGTAAGAAGAATATAAAGTTTACTAATTGTTTTTAATAAGTTTTGTCGCCTTTAATATTTTAGAAATGTAGGTCTTATATAATTGCGTACTTAATCGACTTATTTTGTAAACATTCCAAAAATCCTCTCAAAAAGATTTTATTTAAATATTTTACCAACTAGCTTAAGTATATAATAATTTACTTTTTTTAATTAATTATGACTATGTCGATTATTTTATTTCGTTAAGATTAAGAACCTCCTTAATTAATTTTATAATTTGTCTTATTTAAATCCTACTCAAATTCTCCAAATTAAATTATTTGGCTAACTTCTTAACCCCCAATTCCCAGGCCAAATTTTAGTTGTCCAGTCCACTCCTTAACCCCAACCAATTTCTCCAGGCCCAATTTCCCTTAATTTCTTTACCCAAATCAGTGGCCCATCCTCACTTTTGTTTTTCTCCCCTTTAACCCAGCCCAAACACCTCTTGACCCGGCCCAAGATCTCCCTCTCTTATTCCACAAATGGGTGACCCTATTCAGCGTACAAGTTCCAGGAAGAATACACTGGATACAATGATGCCAAGCGAGATGCGACTCTTACTCGTCGTCTTCTCCCGCACGCGCTGCAAAATGCAGAGAAGAGGTCATCCAACAAGAGCGATGAATGAGACGCGACCCCAAAATGCGTGATTGTGGTCATCTTCCTCGACTGTACGCTCGTACAATGGAGCAGGTAAACCGACTGCGATTTTCTCATTCTGCCAGCCGCGACTTCGTCCTTGTGACTGCGAGATGACGCCACGTCAATGTTGAGGACGTTGAGAGTGAATCCATACCGTCCACGTCACTGCCAAAGCAGATCCGTGCAGGATTTGGGATGGTTTTATCGCCAAACCCAGCTTTCCCTTGTCCTTGGGGAGGTTTCAAATTTTGAAATGGGACTTGGATTGTTGATTTTGACCCAGGGTTTCCCAAAATCAGTCCTCCTTTTCCACCCTTTTCCACCCTAAATCTCTACCCTATATAAGATCTCTTTCTCTGTTGAAGAAGGGGGATTTTTTTTTGAAAAGGGGAGAAAAACAACGTTAGTCTTGATAATTCTTGGATAAGAAAGACAGGAGATTTTTTTTGGAGGCGGAAAATCTGAAAAAAGGGGGTTGGCTGGAAATTTTCTTTTAGCATCAGGAATAGTTCATGTAAGAGGTGATAGTAATATATAAAATATATTCGAAAGGGAAGAGGAGTTTCAGCTCTTTCCGAGTTTCATATTCCCTGTTGGCTCATGGCTTGTTTCCAAAGATGACTCGAGTTGCCGCTCAAGCCTCAGGTTTGTTATTCGTACCCAACTCTGTGGTAAAGTCTCTCTTGAAAGCTTCAGTCTCATAACGCTGCCCGAAAAGAGGTAATCTCTTATCAGAGTTCATATTTTTTGTATTGGCATATTTTGATCAGCGAACTGATTAGATGTTAGAAGTCTGGGCTGTTTAGCATAACTTTATTTTGTTCCTATGTTTTATCAAGTTATTTTTCAGTTCCTTCTCTCTTGTGTGAACTCATCTTGTTTCGCCCAGCTAATGGATAAGAGCTGGGGGGTATTTGTTCTCTCTGGTAGTTAGTCCGGGATATGACATGAGTATGTATGTGGATATTGGGGGATTGGTCATCATCTGTTGTTATTCTTATTTTGTATTTTCGTAGCATTGTTTGTGTCTAAATTCAAAGTTTTTTACTAGTTTGTGTGTTAAATGCATAACGTCATATTCTTCTTTCTTTCACCCCGGTTGAATGGAGGAAACAATATGTCGAATTTTTTTAGTATTGTGCCTTGTATGCATTACATTTCACCTCGAATGTCCTCATTTGATTGATTGTCGAGTCTGCGTTGAAGTATAAGGTCTATTCTCTGTCTTTCAGATCATAATGTGTCCTGTTTCTAGCCTCTTTTTTCAGGTTTGTTGTCTACTGTTCATTCTTTTCTTCCCTTAAGTAGTTGTATTTTATTTCTTCGGAGAATTCGTGTGCCATCTTTATTTGAGGGTCAGATTTATTTAGCATAGACCTTCTTTCTTTGCCATGTAGTATCATGAATCATATAGTACTAGCATGTATCTATTCATCACTGCTTGGAGCTTAAGTTCTCTATTAATAATCCTCATTTTGATACATTTGTGAGTCTCATTTGCATCTTATTTGGTTCCTTTATCTATAGTGTTGCTTGAAATCCAGATTAGTGCCTTTTATTTTAATAGCTTCATGTCGCACCTTAGAGAAATTTCCATAGGCAGTACTATGTTAATACCACCCAAAGGTTGACCTTTATTGCTTGTTCATCCTTTTTATCATTTTCTTTTAAAGAGGTTGGGTAATGTATTTTACGTATTTAGTACATTCAAATTATTAGTAAAAGAAAATATATAATCTATTTTCTTCTTTGTTTTTGAGCTTATCAGATGTATTCAAATTTGCTTTGAACGAGAATTAGTTTGATATCGTGTCCTGTTAGATGTATTTTTTTTTAAAAAAATATCATCTCGAATTGGTAGAAATATCTTGATTTATTCGCTTGGTATAATAGCATGAATCCTGGGCTTTCTTGGAAATGAGAGGAATATTTAGCTACAGCAGAAAATTAGTTTGTATAATTTGCCTATGTGCAATTGCTTTTTTTATATTTTTATATTTTATACGATAACTAGTAAATCTTGGAATTTATAAGAATCTCCCTGCTTGATGCGTGTGGCTGTTAAAAGTTCAATGACAAGTTTATAAGTTGTTTTCTTTTGGTTCCTCGTGAACTTGCTATGTGTTCGGGTTCTCCCTTTAAACTTTCTATATGAACCGATCTACCTTCTTAAGTTTGAATTCTCGAACCGCAATATTTTAATCTTATTTTGTTCTGTTTATCAATAAATTTGCAACATGAGAGCGAATACCCATTTTGGTCCTGCTCCTTGAAAACAAATTAGTAATTTATCGCTTCCCATATAGTTAGAGTGGCATGTAAATTTATAACATATACTTTTAAACCATGATTTTCCTTTCATGTGATTGATTGGTTAAGTTAGGATTTGGAATTTCGTGCCATGTTCCCATCCAGTGAGCATGCGTGCTGTCAGTTTTTTTAAAAATTTTCTTTTTGCTATAACAAATTATGATTGTTCATATCATGAGATAAATCATATTTGAGTTACTTCATCTCTTTATGAAGGTTTACTATTTGAAGTAGGTGCACATAGATCCTCTTCTTAACGTTTTTTTTCTTTCTTTTCTATTAAATCAATGACCTGTTACTTATATAGTTCATTTATTCTTGCCACATGTGAGCGTTGTTGGACTCCGTTAGACTAAAATATCCCTGCATTTCGAGTCATTTGAAATTGAAACCCTTTACTCGGGTCCACCAGTCACTAGAGTTGGCATACAAGTTGGAGAGTTGAAGAATTTGGGCAGAAGGCCCTCTTTTATTTTCTATATTTTGTATTTTGTTATCTTTTTTTCCGTATTTATTACTTATTATTGTATAATTAGTTTAGGACAGGTACAAAGGAAATGGGTCAAAACCCAAAAGCAAATAGGGTCCAAATACCGGTCCAGGCGGACAGAACCCGGGTCTGGATCGAATCTCTATCCCTCTCTCTATATCTCCCTCTTTATTTTTTTAATTACTTGTTGTTTAATTGTCGCTAGTCTTAGGGTCAAAGAATCCAAATATCCGTAAGACACTATTTTTGTTAAAAACAACTTGATTAAATCGGTCGCGACTAAGTGAGTTTAAATAATATTAAATAAATTTTGCAAGTCAAAATAGATAAGATTGTAAATTAATACTTCATTTTTCAAACAACTTCAATAAATTTTATCTCGAAAATGAGAAAGTTAAGTTTTAGCCAAACAAAGTTAATTGCCTGAAAACCGTATTTAAGCGGATATTTTAGGTGCCTAACACCTTCCTAAAATATAAATAGGAATTCCCGAACCCCTTTAAATGTTTTCACTAGATTTTTTCTGTCCAAAGTCTTTTGAAAACAAAGTTTTCTTGATTTTTCTTAAAAATTAAGTGGCGACTCTAAAAGTCCGAAAACTTTATAAAAAATATTATATTTTCGATAAAACAGAAATGACGATTCTGCTGGGGAATTGGAGGATTCTAACCTTAAAACTAACTTTATTTGGCTATATGGTATAATTTCTTATTCGTTTACTTTATCGTATTATTGAAATGTTTCATTTTTCATGGCATATTTCCTCCAAATGACAAATAGTTTGCATTAGGAAAATGGAAGTTACGTGGCTTTCCACGGTTTCTTTCAGAAATACATAAAAGTTCATTTGGAAGTATCAAATTAATAATTGGAATGCGGTCATCCGGCGTCGTTTGGTAGCTTCACCCCGTTGTTTGTCCGACTCAGGTAACCGTCACTTTGAAACATATTCTAGTAAGCCTAAGATAGAGCGAAACCAAAACCGAAACTTAAGCATTAGCCTAAGACGACTTAATACTCAAGGCGTATTAAGTCCATTAGTTGAAACCGCCAAAATCGTGTCCAAGGTCTCCGACCTCATGACATATCATTTTTTTGACATTTGAATGATGTACGTGTGGATACCAATGTGGGGTGGGAAAACTTAACTAGTTTCTGTTTTGTAGGTATGGATCGATTCCCAAGGTTCGACATGATCATAGAAGCACCGCTCCAATTCAAGATGTGGTATGATAATCTTGACAGGGATCATAGAAGGACCCTCAACAAATACGTAGGTGCGCTAACCGAGTTGATCAACATGAAGGGTTGGCCAAAACTGATTGAGGTCCTCACAGGGTATTGGGACAATCAAAGAATTATATTTCAATTTGGAACCACGGAGATTACCCTGACTATCGAGGAGATCCGAGACTGCATTGACACAGTCGATACGGGGATATAAAGAAAAACAAGAAAACAAGAGGATATTTGCATTCCTAATAAACCTTCCATAGAAAATATCGCAGACTGGCTCGAGTTGGGGAAAGATTTTGTCTACTAGTTCCAGGAGTCCAACATATCATTCAGAGACATCTATGTCAGATTTGGGCACGCCAGCTTCTACGCCAATTATGACCGAGAGTTCAAGGTCTCCTACAGAGAGTGGAACGAGATTCGTCCCTTAGCATTTGCCATGGCGCTGTTAGGAACAATGGTCTTCCCACATGGACCGAGTCTGAGAATCAACACTCGTGTTATAACAGTCGTGCACACTTTATTTAAAGGATACGAGAACCAAGGGCAAGTAAAATACTACCTTATAGCTCCGGTTATCCTGTTGGATATGTATCGAGCTTTGGGAAAGTGCAAGGAATGGCATCGCTACTTTCAGGATTGTAATCTACTCCTGCAGTGGTGGATTCTAAGCCATCTGGCAAAAGGGGATAGAACTCCGGAATTGCATACTCTAGACAACAAGAACACCCTCAAAGATTTAAATGATATGATGTACTGGGCAAATATGGATAATCGGAGAACTAGGGGAAGATGGGTTGAGATTTTCTCCGAATTGAGAGAAGAAGATCTCCAATGGATGCTCGATTGCTTCATCTCTAAAGAAGTCATCGTAGAGAGCCACAGACATCTTGGGCTTCCTCTACCAGGTATTCGGGGAATTTGCCCTTATGCACCCTTTCAAGTCTTGCGATAGTATGGAAGGAGGCAAACTACACCTGGAGAGGCGTACTATGGCGGTTATGTATACGATATTTGAGACGATAGGGTGCACAAAGTTTCAGAAATGCTGAGAGAATGGAAAGGTGCCAAGCGGATGGATAAAGACACCATTGCCCTAGACCGATTCAACGCTGGATATGATGAGGGTTACAAAGAATGGCTAAAAGACAACATACGAAGTATCTCCTCCCCAACTTCGCGCAGCTTTCGCAGCATAACGGACAAAGAAACCAAAGCAGTGGTCGATCTACGAGAGGAAAAAAGATAAGCCCAAGAAATGTACGCCAAATTTATCGAAAACCAAGATGTTCTTGAAAAGAAAACTCAAGAAGTGGAAAGACTAAGGCGCGGTTACGATGATTTCGATTCATGGGTTAAGGAGAAGATTGAAAGAATGCAATACGATAGCTGGGAAGAGAAAGGACGCTTCGGTGAAGGTTTCATACTGATACTACGTTGCATATTTCAGCAATACAAGACCCAGGAAAACGGCGACGGAGAAGGACCATCTGGGACAACATAGTGGACTTCGCCCATGTGCAGGTTTTTCTACCTGTATTTGTCATTTTAGCCCCTGCGTGGGCCTGCTTTATTTCGTTTTAGTACATTTAAATGGCCCCTGCGTGGGTCTATCCTATTATATTTTTTGCTTTATATCCCCTTGTGAACACTAAATATTTCATTTGTGAAATTTGTTTCGGGGGATTGATTATTCGGTTCAAATTCACGCGTACATCATTCAAATGCGCTAGGCCTACCTTTGGCACAAAAGGGTCCTTGGTATATTTTAGGACGCGATATATGTGCTATTAACTACTTATGTGTTATGTTGCTGTGAATGAGGATATCGGAAATCCACTCCTTTCCAAAAATTTCCAAATATACACACAAGTCACTCTTACAAAATGTCTGACCAAATTTTACGAGTCTTAAGTTTCTCATCCAAAAGACAAATCCCATTTCCAAATCCTAAACACTACTCTATTATCTCAGGAAAGGAAACAATCACCATTATGGACAAAGGAAAGAGTATCCAAGCCGAGCCAAGTGAAGAAGAGAGGATCGACATACAAAAGCAGCGAAAAGTGTCTGTATGACTTATTGTTTCCTCCTGGGAGCCCCGAATAGGAAATCAACGAAGAGAGTTATGAGAAGCACTTGCCCACAAAACTTCTTTCAAAGGACGTCTGGCAAAAGGAGACAAGAAAATTTCTCTCGAAGCGTATCCACATAAATGCCGAAAAAGGATAGAGGTCATTTCGTGTGCACTCATATTTGAACACTATCGGTCTAGGCATATGCTGAGATCCGTCGAAAGAGTGTCATCCCAAGAGGGATCAGGGGATCTTCGCAAGACGTGTGAGTGTCATCCCAACCAAAAGGGGCATACGATAGAAGAATGAATAGAATTCAAGAACGTAGTCCGTCATTTGTTCAGTATGGACAGTATTCCGAACACTTGGGGTGACGACGTCCTCCTTGCATGTGATGAACCACGGCTTGACATACCGGTCACAGAGAAGACCAGATTCTTTCATTGCTCGTTCACGTTTTTCAAGAAAACGATGATAGAAATTTACTCAGAATTAGTTCAAAATGGAGTCTTCACCGATTTCTACAGGGGCGTGGATATGCCGTATTTTCTTCAGTACGAAGTTCGGAAGCGATGTCCCTATCACAACGTCACAGACCACAACATTGAAAAGTGTCTTGACTTTCTCCACGACCTCGAATCCCTCATCGACATGGGAAAGATTCAAGTTGAGATTGTCCCCCTTGGTTGAGATAACGTAGAGAAGAAGAATGACTAAGACGTAGTCATTATTTTATCTTTAAAGCTCAGTTGTTGCCTTTCAATTTCCTTGTAATCGTAATGAATGAATGAAAATATTTCCCTTTGTACTCAAACTATGTTGGGCCTGAATTCTCCTTGTAAGATACATAGGCAGCCTTTCAAGGCCCGGCCCCTATCTTTTAAAATTTTTATTCTCCCCCCTTTATGGTACAAGGAAATGTGAAAACCAGGTCAACGGATATAAAAAAGCAACTGCAAGAAGACCGTAGATCAACATGATTTAGCCTTTCTGAGACAGTGTCGAACTAAATAGCAAGCAAACTCCTATTTGTTAAAACATCTGTTTCCATCCTTACTCGTGGGTTGAATATATCCTCAAACATAGCAACTTGTGTGTTTATCTGCTCTTTGTGTGATATTATGTATTTCGTATTCTAAATCTAAACTGAAAAATCTGCCTTTGAGTTGTTTTCCTCCTCAGGTACTTTGAAACTGATCTGTGTTGATTAAGCTGGCAGATCATCCCTACTTTACCAGATCGAAAGGTCCCACAGATTCCTTCCCTAAACGAGATTCAGACAAAGAAAATACAGTTATGGGAGATAGTAACGAAGAAGTAAGTCTCACCGACGTTGTGATGGCTCAACCCACCGTAGCAGATCAGAATGAGTTGATTCTGCAATTGATGCAACAAATTGCGGAAATGAGTGTAGAGATGCAGAGAAGACAGGATTTGTCTCCACCAGGGTATAATGTAGATGTTGCAGATGGAAGGCCTCCTATCTATTTCCCTTCTTCAGGCATGGATCCGACCCAGAATGTGCCACTTGCTCAGAATCCCTCCACTATGGACCTAACCACTCAAAAACCCCAATACGCTGCAACTTCCTACCAAACTCCACCTCCTCCTCAGAACCATCATTCTCAAATGCCCCCTCCTCCTCAAAATACCCAACATCAAACCGCTCCACCACCTCAAAACCAAATTCCAAATCCAAATCAAAACACTTTTAATCCCCAAACATCCCACCACCACTTAAATCAGAATACCAACCCTCAAACTTATCCACAAAATTACCAAACCGCTCAAAATACACAGAGTCCCTCCATAGCTCCACCCTTACCTAAAAGAACCACTTTCCAGATTCCCATCCCTACTGAGCACGACGTTCACGGTTCTGAGTTGGACCATTACGAGGAACATGAAAGAAAATGTAGGGCAAAGGAAGAGGTAAAGATGGATATAAAAGAGTAGATCAAGAAAGCCATGAAATATCTCCACGCGTCCCCAATATCGCCGGTCTTAATTATGAAGATTTGTGCATTCATCCAAATCTAGATCTTCCAGAAGGGTTCAAGATTCTGAAATTTGATATTTTCGGAGGAGTGGGGAACCCTCTGGCTTATATGAGAGCCTACTGTGACCAACTTGTTGGAGTTGGTAGGGATGAAGCTCTATTGATGCGGCTCTTCAGCCGAAGTCTGTGCGGATATGCTCTGGAATGGTTCACCTCCCACGAAACCAGACACTGGCCAAGCTGGAATGCTCTGGCCAAATATTTCATTGATCGATTTGCTTACAATGTAGAAATTGTTCCCGATCGATACTCTTTGGAGAAGATGAAGCAGAAATCCACCGAGAGCTATAGAGAGTTTGCCTATAGGTGGAGAAAAGAAACTGCAAGGGTAAGACCGCCTATGTCTGAAAAGGAAATTGTCGAAGTGTTCGTGCGGGTGCAAGAGCCCGAGTATATGACAGAATCATGTTGCTCGTGGGAGCAAAGTTTGCCGAGATAGTCAAGATCGGTGAAACTATCGAAGATGGTTTAAAATCAGGAATGATAGCCCGTGTGGCCACGTCGCCCGTATCTTCAGGGCTGTTAAAGAAGAAGAGAGAGGATGTTGCCGCTGT
Source organism: Solanum sitiens (assembly GCA_016801875.1). Classification (NCBI taxonomy): domain Eukaryota; kingdom Viridiplantae; phylum Streptophyta; class Magnoliopsida; order Solanales; family Solanaceae; genus Solanum; species Solanum sitiens. The sequence continues at coordinate 1,289,892 of JABWTJ010000088.1, read as the reverse complement.
CTCATATGAGGGGACGAAAAACCCTAGAAGATCGTCGTCATCCCAAGGTCGTTCTCGATTTTCTCAGAAATCCTACCAAGCTAGTCAGAAAAATAATCCTCCTCCAGTATACCAAAATCCTCCTCCAGTCTACCAAAATCCACCTCCAATTTACCAAAATCCATCTCCCGCTTACAAAAATCATCCTCCACTATACCAAATTCCATCTCCTCACTACCAAGGTGTTGCTCCCAGTTGTGCTAACGTACCGTCGAGCTATAGAGCACCCACTCCAGTTTAACAAGTCCAAGCTCCACTATACCAAAATTCCCCTCCAAATTACCAAGCTCCATTGCCAAACTACCAAACAAATCCATATCCCAGAAATCAAGTGCCCCATCCCAACAACAGAAATTATCAACAAATGTCTCCTCCACAAGGCAGTTATCACCCACCGTGACCTAGGTTTGAGAAGAAGCCTCCGAGGAACTTTACTGCGCTCGCTGAAAGCTGAACAAAGCTATACGAGCGACTAGCTGTGGCCGGATATATCAACCCAGTGTGGCCCAAACCGGTGGATACCAGTTCTAAGTTCTATAGGCCTGATCAAAGATGTGCTTATCATTCCAACAGTGTTGGACATGACACTGAGGACTGTATCAACCTCAAGCATAAAATTCAGGATCTAATTGACCAAGAGGTGGTCTCTCTTGAACCAGTTGTGCCTAATGTCAACACCAACCCTTTGCCGAATCATGGAGGCGGCAATGTTAATGTGATAGAAACAAATGATGATTGGTGCGTACCAAAAGTGATAACTCCAATCGTTCCTGACGAGTTGGAAAGGTCTGTGGCCTCGTTGTGAATCAAAGAGAAAAAAGAGTTCGTTATCTTGACACCCGCAAAGGTTGTTGCCTTGGTGCCATCAAAAACTCTTGTCAGGTCAAAATTTGTGATTGAAACTGCTGCCGCTCAGGGTATTACCCATTTTGGGAGGTTTTATACTCCTTAAGAGTTGGATCTTGGAGGACAGAAGAAGGATTAGGGTAAAAGGCAGATAAGCAAAGGCGAAATAAAGGAATTCTGTAGAAAGATGCAGCCGAAGGATTATTCTATTGTTAAGCATTTGGAAAAGACTCCAGCCCAGATTTCTGTGTGGGCCCTGTTAATGATCTCTCAGTTACACAGGCAGGCCTTGATGAAGGCTCTTGATGATACGTATGTGCCCGTGGGCACAAGTAGCGATAATGTGGCCGCTATGATCAACCAAGTCATCCGAGGGATCGCATTATTTTTTGCGATGATGAGTTGCCTTATTAAGGGAGGTCGCACAATAAGGCATGGCACATCACTGTTATATGTCGCCAGAAGGTCATAAGTCACATCTTGGTGGATGATAGATCCAGTTTGAACATTTGACCATGGTCGACACTACGATAGTTACGGTTTGATTTGGGGAAACTGGAGCAGAACCAAGTCAATGTAGGAGCCTTTGACGGGGTCCAGAGAGACACATTGGGAGCAGTGAATTTGGCCATCCAAATGGGTCCGACAGAATTCAGCGCATAATTTCAAGTCTTAGATATTGACACCAGCTATAACCTTCTTCTGGGAAGGCCTTTAATTCATATGGCTGGAGCTGTACCTTCTACCCTTCATTAGATAATGAAACTCGTTTAGAAGAATGAATAGCTGGTTATTCATGGTGAAGGGAGTCACTCTGGCAGAAAGGCGCCAATTATCGACGAAGTGTCTCGAGGTACCGATTTCTATACGGTGGAGCTGGTAAATGCCACTGGTGAGGATTTGTCCCCACAGCCTCCTATGCCTGCCGAGTACATGCTGATAGCCACTGTGATGCTCTAGAATGGTTTTGAACCAGGTTTCGAATTGGGAAGAATTCCCAAGGAATTATTGAGCCTATTCCGATCCCCGTCAAAGGAGCTAGATATGGTTTGGGGTACATCCCCACAAATGATGATATGAAGATGAAGAAGAAGAATGATCAAGCATTGGCTAAGCCAATCCCTCATCTGTATCAATCATTCCCAGTCCGGGAGTACGCCGAGCCTGACGACCCTGAGGAAGGAATCTGCGGCCTTTTCAAAGAAATTGATGCTATTATTGAGGACGAGGTCGAGCTGACAGGATTCCGCGATGCTGAGCCAGGGGAGATGCTGCAAAATTGGACCTCCACGCCAATTCTGATTCCTCAAACTCCTTGGTAGAAGGGCATCATTTTATGCATATTTAAATTGGTGGTAGTCCGAAAGAGGCCCGAGACCCACCATTTTGCATTTTCTTAATTACGTGAATATTAAAATTCCCCCGTGATGTTTGAAAAAGTCAACATGGATCTTTTCCATAGCCGAAGTTTGCATTATTTCCAATTTAATTGAAAGCCTATTTTATTGAAATTTGTTTATTTACTTATTTGTTATATTTTTACTTGTCTAACTTTGTCTATTTATGGTTTCAGTAATATAAGTATTAAACCTGCCAATGTCATGTCATGTCACGAGATGAATGAACAAAGTGAGGCAGGTGATGACAAGGTTGATGATTACGAAGAGGAAAATGAGGCATCAAAAGATGTTGAAGATTTTTTGCAGTTTGAAAATTAGCATAAGCCAAATTTAGTGGAAATCGAAACTATAAATCTGGGAGACCAGGAGTGCGTCAAAGAGGTTAAAATCAACATTCACTTGAATGAAACTCAAAGAAGGGTCCTTATTCATTTACTCACTCATTACATCGATGTGTTCGTCTGGGAAGTCAGCGACATGCTAGGGCTAAGTACCAATGTTGTGTCTCACAAATTGCCGATTAATCCAGGGTTCAGTCCAGTGAAGCATAAGACTCAGAAATTCAAGCCTGAGTTAAGTTTAAAGATTCAAGAAGAGATCACCAAGAAGATCGAGTCTCGACTAGTGGAAGTGACGCAATACCCGACTTGGTTGGCCAATGTTGTTCCGGTCGCTAAAAAAGACGGAAAGATCAGAATTTGTGTCGACTACAGAGATCTCAACAAATCCAGCCCAAAGGATAATTTTCCGTTGCCAAATTGTCACGACTGGGGTCTAGACCCTAGCCGAAACCGGCGTCGTTGACCTCTCAGAGGTCGCATACAAGTCTACTTACGTCGTCATTACATTCGTTAGGTTAATTTTAGCAAAAATTTTGAAACTTTTTGTTTTGTTTGAAGTGTACATAGACTTCATAGTTATAACATGCATACGCGTATAAAGAAGTTCATTGCTCATGTGTATCAACCATCTAATAAAGGATCATTCAATCTTGAAATAAATAGTCTTATATCATAAGTAACAGTTGCCAAAATGGAACCATTACATAAGTCTGAACAAAATAGGAAAGAAATACTAGTGGAACATGCTACACTAGCCTAAACCTATTACTAAGATAGAAACATAAAGGCAGGCATCCTCGAATGCATGAGGACCTACCAGGTCCGGATGAAAAGCTGTGATGTCCGAACAGCTGCAATGAATGTCTTCAACACCCTTCTGAACCTGTACCTAAAATAGTATAATGTATGGGATTAGTACAGACTTGTACTAAGTATGGGTGTATGCAAGTACACACCAAGGACATGCATGACTAAGAAGAGCTCTCTCCTAACGATATGAATTACGGAAAGCCAAGTCAGTTGAACTTGCCAAATCAAATTAGGAAAGTCATGCTATGAGAGTAACATGTATCATCATTCTTTTCATATTGCACCCAGCACATAACATATCTCATATAGAACATACATATATCACATATCATTCGTTTATATACCATGAGACCTTGGAATCACGGATTTAACATTAGTTTTTTCTTTTCGTTTTTAGTTTAGTTTTTCTTTTGAGTTTTAGCATACAAGTTCTTCAAGAGTGATGAACTTTTGATTTTTTTTGTTCTTTTACTGATGATGAAACGTGAGAATGAGAGTGGAGAGACGTGAGAATGAGAGTGGAGAGATGTGAGAGTAAGCTTAGGAGTAGGAGTTTTAGGTAAGGACTTAGTCAAACTAGGACTCTTTGTTATTTTAAATAAGAATATGTTTTATAAGGCTTAAGTTAAAATACTAAAATGCCCTTACTTAAATCAGATAATTAAATACCAATTAATTCAACTTAAATATTGCTTCCACCAAGGATCGAACCCGGGTGAAGCTCTTCTTGCGAATGGGTCAATTCGGGTTGACCCAACCCGAACCGTCCACTAAAATACATTAATTAATTGATTAATTAAATCCTTAGGGTAATTACGATACTACCCTTAGCCTAGAAAAGACCATTTTACCCTTAGACCCTCCAAACCAAATATTATCCATTTCAAGTCCGGTTAAGACTCATCCGGGTAAATCTTAATATTTGGGTGCCCTACATGGCTGGACCCAACCTTGCCTAGCTCAACTAAGTCACCAAGTTGGTTGGCTTGGCTGGTGCATAGGTTTTGAGGTCTGGTTCCACGCGCATCAAGCCGTGTGAACCCGGTCTAATCTAGGCATTCTAGGTACGTTTAGACATTACTTCGCATAGTCACTTTTGGGTTGTTACATTATCCCCCCCTTAGGAACACTCGTCCCCGAATGACACTACTCCTTACTAGCAACAAGCCAGTCATCTATAGAATATATGCATACATAGGCAATTCAATACTCTTCATTGGTGAATATCTGATTCACATATTAGCATGATGGTGCACATCCTTGAAACCTACTAGCATCTTCACATTAATAGACTAAGGAACTTTTTCCTAAACTAGTCTCATCAGAGCATACAACATAAGTAAACACATAAGTCACACAAATTAGCAACCAACATGATGACTCAAACATATTAACTTCATACTAGTGCATAAAACCATACAGAGTCAAACACATTAAAGACTAATTAAGGCTACGCACCTGAGACATCACCAGAAGTGTCTTCCCTTGCACCCCTAGACTTGAGTGCGAAGAATCATTGCCTCCTTGGAGCCTCTTCACTTTAACCATTAGGCTGAAACTTTTCCTTCCCTTTTTCTTGACCTCTCTTATTCGGACAATCTTCATCATGTGACCCGGTTTGCCACAACTGTAACAAGCATTAGAGCCCATCATACACTCTCCTCCATGCAGTTTGCCACACTTTCTGTAAGGTGGCCTCTTCTGAGGTGTATCTACTTCATTGTTTCTCTTAACTCTGGGCTCAGAATCCCTATCATAGAGATCCTTGGATGAACTTGACTTCCTTTGGTGGGAGAGTCCCTTCTTAAACCTGGGCTTATCCCTGATTTCAATACTACTCTTTGAAAAATTCTCCTCAGCTTGCCTTGACATGTTTCCTGCCCTAGTGTGCTTCCTCTTCCTGCTTTCCTCCACTTTTTGGACATGGACCATATGCCTGGAAAGGTCCATGCTGTCATGCAGCATAGTTGCCGTACGCTCCTCCTCGAGATCCTCAGCAATCCATGTCAAGAATGTACTTATCTCGTCCCTGCTGTTAGACACGAGAGAAGTGGCATACTTGGAAAGTTTTATGAACTTTAGGGAGTAATCCCTGACTGACATCGAGCCCTGCTTAAGGTTGATGAATTCCTCAACCTTAGCCTCCTTTATTTCTCTGGGAAAGAACCGCTCCAGATAAGCCGTCTTGAAAAGATACCAAGTAATAGGACCTTCTCCTAAGGCCCTGCTATCCTGCCACATCTTATACCAGTATTGAGCTACATCCTTTAGCTGGTAGGATGCCAGCTCAGCTTTCTTCACATCAGCCAAACCCATCGCACACAGTAACTTGTAGATCTCATCCACAAACCCTTGGGGATCCTCCGCAGTCTCTGATCCAGTGTAAATGGGAGGATTCTTCCTCGTGAAGTCCCTTAACCTGCTAGCCATGGTGCTGGCAGGTGGGTTCTCTCTCAGAACAACGCGTTGCTCCGCCTGGGCTGTCATAGCCTAAGCTTGTAAAGTGATGGCTTAGGCCATCTGTGCCAGGGCAGTCCTCACTTATCCATCTTTCAACCCAACTGGGTTAACAGGCATCTCCATTCCAACAGCTAGAACCTGGGGAGGAACTTGATTTCCCCTAGCAGCTGCTCTTCCAATCCATCTTCCTGCGTTTCTTCTCATATTCATCTTTGTGAAACACCAGAGTTGATGTTAGATACGCTCCTAACACCAAGTAATCAAAATTTCATAAGGCACGATAAGATTAGAAGAAGGAAAAATTTTCTAAGCGTTATGCAGTCTCTAATTCATGATAGTGGTGCACTTCACTACCATAACATAGAAACTACTTAACGTGGTTGACATGAGCCTGATGTCTTGGATATTTAACATAATGCTCTGATACCAAGTTTGTCACGACTGGGGTCTAGGCCCTATCCAAAACCGGCGTCGTTGACCTCTCAGAGGTCGCAGACAAGCCTATTTACATCGTCATTACATTCGTTAGGTTAATTTTAGAAAAAAAATTGAAACTTTTTGTTTTGTTTGAAGTGTACATAGACTTCATATTTATAACATGCATACGCGTATAAAGAAGTTCATTGCTCATGTGTATCAACCATCTAATTAAGATTCATTCAATCTTGAAATAAATAGTATTATAGCATAAGTAACAGTTGCCAAAATGGCACCATTACATAAGTCTGAACAAAATAGGATAGAAATACTAGTGGAACATGCTCCACTAGCCTAAACCTATTACTAAGCTAGAAACATAAAGGCAGGCATCATCGAATGCATGAGGACCTGCCAGGTCCGGATGAAAAGCTCTGATGTCCGAATAGCTGCAATGAATGTCTTGAACACCCTATTGAACCTGCACCTAATATAGTATAATGTATGGGATTAGTACACACTTGTACTAGGTATGGGTGTCTACAAGTACACACCAAGGACATGCATGATTAAGAAGAGCTCTCTGCTAACGATATGAATTATGGAAAGCCAAGTCAGTTGGACTTGCCAAATGAGATTAGGAAAGTCATGCTTTGAGAGTAACATGCATCATCATTCTTTTCATATTGCACCCAGCCCATAACATATTTCATATAGCACATACATATATCACATATCATTCGTTTATATACCATGAGACCTTGGAATCACGGATTTAACATTAGGACTTTCCAAATGAGGGCTCAGCATATGGGACCTCAACTTGGGAGCCTTATTTAGCAAACACAGAGTCTGCTTCTTTCATTCATATGTACGTCACATTATTCATTTCATTCATTCGTAGGCTGATGTAAACACCAGCTATACCTAGGATGAAGTTTAAGACTCTCATCTGGATCATGAAATGCAATGACCAAGAATGACCTAATGTCATTACCTAAATCTGGTTTCACCTCCTGATTGTCTTGCACATACATCTTCAGTATCATTCATTTCATTATCTTTCATACTTTGAGGAACTTCAACTTTAACCGACATAGATCATATGAGTATCATGAAATCTGGTGTCTTCCCCACACCGAAAAGAGGTGGAGTCATTGGCCAAGGTGAAACCAAAACATCCCTAGCTCGCTTAGTTGGAAAACCACTGGCTAGTTCCCTATGTTGGCAGCATAGTTCAAAGACTAGGAGATTTAGGGAAACCCATACCCACCTTGGTGGACAGTCACATCTCATAAGAATTACGTGAACCTCCGCCCTTCCTGAAATAAGGCATCACCACTCATAGATAGCCTATCGGTGCTCCGTTTAAAGTTCCGATTTACATTCAACTCATACATCATCAAAGCTTTCTTCTAGAATGAGGTAGTCATAGCTCATTAGATGATTTATCATCTCTTCTTTACGTATTAAGTGTGAATTGTCCTTACACTTACATATAGAATGTGATTGAGACTTGTCTCTTAATATTCAACATTCTCTTAGGTGAGTACTTTTGGTGACCTTATATTGGCGTAGGTACAGCTTGTCTCACTTGCACTAGCCTCATATTGTGGTACCACCCTGTTCTTTCTTAACATCTTTTCATTTCATCTTTACTCACCTTTCATTATTTGTTCATCGTATAACATACATATGCTCTCTTGGAATTTACATTGAGGGACATATATTCTAGGCGTAGATACAACTTTTCACACTTATACTAGCCTATCCTCATGTAGCCACTCTTTCTTTGCTTATTCATCGTTTAGCATAAATGTACTCTCTTAGAAATTTCATTTAGTGACATTGATTTTTAGGCGTAGATGCCGCTTGTCTCACTTGCACTAGCCTATAGTCATGTAGTCACTCTTTTTCTTTACATATTAACTATGAATTCATTCTTATCACTTTCTTTTTGAGTATACTTGAGATTTGACTCTACATCATTCTACACTCCCATAGGTGAGTACATTTGGTAACATTTTCTTAGGCTTGGTTGAGACTTGACTCACCATTCATCTTAGCCTCTTATCATGTTGTCACTATTTTCATTAGCATCATAGTATAACATAATTACTCACCTCATTATGTGAATGTTCATTTCGTCATATGCCAATGCACTTGGCCTTTTAGTGTGTTTCACACTTTTACTTAACCCTCCTGGGTTCACATCATTTCATTACATACATCTTAGGTTCACTTACTTTTAAACGTACGCTGGACTTATGGATCCATACGTACAAGCCATGAGGCTTCGTTCATAATTCGTCTAAGTGATTCATACTTACCCTAGATTATATGGTACAAGACTTATGCATCTTGTAGGTATGCCAAGGTCTCGAGTTCGATTCCTATAGGCAGCATTTATTAATTATTTATTCACGTAAGACTTATGCATCAATACAGAATTGGTCAAGAGAACCCGATTTTGAATCCCTTGAGCAACAATAAGTCTCATATTGAATTTTTGGTTTATATTTTCGGCTTGGGGACCTGAGGTCGAACCCCAACGCCTACACTTCCTTTTTTCTTTCTTTTCTTTCCTCTCTTTTTCGTTTGAGACCAAGAGGATGTGGGATCGATCCCCCACAACCTCATTTTATTTTTCTTTAGTTTTTCTCCTAATTTTCTCACCTATCCGAGAGGTTGTGGGTTCGATCCCCACACTCCCCATTTTTTTTATTTCCCTTTTTCTTTTGTTTCTTCACCCAACCTTACCCCATTTCGAATCCCCCTTACCTCACATTTAATATCAAATTTTTCAGAAGCCTGCATATGGTGAGGTCTCGGGTTCAATCCCTGATGACCTCACATATTTTAAAATGATTTTTGAAACTCCAATTCTTCAAATTGCATAGCCAAAACCAAATTTCTAGAAATCTGGAAATTTGATCACGTTTTTTATTCCCTTTTATCAATATTTTATGCGTTCGTTTTTAGGAAAATTCGTGGAACATTTCATACATTATTAGGTGCATTTTCGTGGTTACATTTAGACAAGATTTTCACTCAATTCGGCAACATCACACCTCATATGAACATCACGATTTTTACAAATATTTGCACATAAAATACAAGGATTTAGCATGTTTTTTTTTCACACTTCAATCTGTGACCAAGAGTCACGGCATACACAATGCACACACATACTTATCACATAGTTTCAGAAAGACATAATTATCAGTCACATAAATCTGAACATACATACATGATCATAATCATCACGAAAACACGTTACATCCCTAATTTCTACCAGCAAACATACCCAACCTACAACAATCGATGGGAGCTAGTGACAGGGACATGCAACGGGGAAACATTCCTAGTTTTCGGATTAGAATAGACTGAATCTTAGGGGTCTCTTGAGAAAGGGAGAAGGAGGAAGAAAACCCATACCTTTTCTGTCGATCAACACCTTCCAAACCTGCTCGAATGTAAAGCCAACTCCCACGACACCAATTCCTCACCACCGAAACTTCAAGCACAACACGTCGAGAATAATGTTTTTGCTTTTCGTTTTTAGTTTAGTTTTTCTTTTGAGTTTTAGCGTACAAGTTCTTCAAGAGTGATGAACTTTTAATTTTTTTTGTTCTTTTACTGATGATGAACGTGATAATGAGAGTGGAGAGACGTGAGAATGAGAGTGGAGAGATGTGAGAGTAAGCTTAGGAGTAGGAGTTTTAGGTAAGGACTTAGTCAAACTAGGACTCTTTGTTATTTTAAATAAAAATATGACTTTCTAAGGCTTAAGTGAAAATACTAAAATGCCCTGACTTAAATCAGATAATTAAATACCAATTAATTCAACTTAAATATTGCTTCCACCAAGGATCGAACCCGGGTGAAGCTCTTCTCGGAATGGGTCAATCCGGGTCGACCCAACCCGAACCGTCCACTAAAATACATTAATTAATTGATTAATTAAATCCTTAGGGTAATTACTATACTACCCTTAGCCTGGAAAAGACCATTTTACCCCTAGACCCTCCAAACCAAAGATTACCCCTTTCAAGTCCGGTTAAGACTCATCCGGGTAAATCTTAATATTCGGGTGCCCTACATGGCTGGACCCAACCTTGCCTAGCTCAACTAACTCACCAAGTTGGTTTGCTTGGCTAGTGCATAGGTTTTGAGGTCTGGTTCCACACGCATCAAGCCTTGTGAACCCGGTCTAATCTAGGCATTGTAGGTACGTTTAGGCATTACTTCGCATAGTAATTTTTGGGTTGTTACATTATCCCCTCCTTAGGAACATTCGTCTCCGAATGACACTACTCTTTACTAGCAACAAGCCAGTCATCTATAAAACATATGCATACATAGGCAATTCAATACTCTTCATTGGTGAATATCTGATTCACATATTAGCATGATGGTGCACATCCTTGAAACCTACTAGCATCTTCACATTAATAGACTAAGGAACTCTTTCCTAAACTAGTCTCATCAGAGCATACAACATAAGTAAACACATAATTCACACAAATCAGCAACCAACATGATGACTCAAATATATTAACTTCATACTAGTGCATAAAACCATACACAGTCAAACACATGAAAGACTAATTAAGGCTACGCACCTGAGACATCACCAGAAGTGTCTTCCCCTGCACCTCTAGACTTGAGTGCGAAGAATAGTTGCCTCCTTGGAGCCTCTTCATTTGGACCATTAGGCTGAACTTTCTCCTTCCCTTTTTCTTGCCCTCTCCTATTCGGACAATCCTTCATCATGTGACCCGGTTTACCACAACTGTAACAAGCATTAGAGCCCATCATACACTCTCCTCGATGCAGTTTTCCACACTTTCTGCAAGGTGGCCTCTTCTGAGGTGTATCTACTTCATTGTTTCTCTTAACTCTGGGCTCGAAATCCCTATCATAGCGACCCTTGGATGAACTTGACTTCCTTTGGTGGGAGAGTCCCTTCTTAAACCTGGACTTATCCATGATTTCAGTACTACTCTTCCTTGAAAAATTCTCCTCAGCTTGCCTTGACATGTTCCCTGCCCTAGTGTGCTTCCTCTTCCTGCTTTCCTCCACTTTCTGGACATGGACCATAAGCCTGGAAAGGTCCATGATGTCATGCAGCATAGTTTCCCTACACTCCCCCTCGAGATCCTCAACAATCCCTGTCAAGAATTTACTCATCTCGTCCCTACTGTTAGACACGAGAGAAGTGGCATACCTGGAAAGTTTTATGATTTTTAGGGAGTAATCCCTGACTGACATCGAGCCCTGCTTAAGGTTGATGAATTCCTCAACCTTAGCCTCCTTCATTTCTCTGGGAAAGAACCGCTCCACAAAAGCCGTCTTGAAAAGATCCCAAGTAATAAGACCTCCTCCTAAGGCCCTGTTATCCTTCCACATCTTATACCAGGATTGAGCTACATCCTTTAGCTGGTAGGATGCCAGCTCAGCTTTCTTCACATCAGTCAAACCCATCGCACACAGTAACTTGTGGATCTCATCGACAAACCCTTGGGGATCCTCCGCAGTCTTAGATCCAATGTAAACTGGAGGATTCATCATCGTGAAGTCCCTTAACCTGCTAGCCATGGTGTTGGAAGGTGGGTTCTCTCTCAGAACACCTCGTTGCTCCGCCTGGGCTGTCATAGCTTAAGCTTGTAAAGTGATGGCTTGGGCCATCTGTGCCAGGGCTGTCCTCACTTCTCCATCTGTCAACCCAGCTTGTTTAATAGGCATCTCCATTCCAGCAGCTCGAACCTGGGGAGGAACTTGATTTCCCCCAGCAGCTGCTCGTCCAATCCATGTGCCTGCGTTTCTCCTCGTATTCATCTTTGTGAAACACCAGAGTTGATGTTAGATACGCTCTTAACAGCAAGTAATCAAAATTTCATAAGGCACGATAAGATTAGAAGAAGGGAAAATTTCCTAAGCGTTATGCAGTCTCTAATTCATGATAGTGGTGCACTTCACTACCATAACTTAGAAACTACTTAACGTGGTTGACATGAGCTTGATGTCTTGGATATTTAACCTAATGCTCTGATACCAAGTTTTTCACGACTGGGGTCTAGGACCTAGCCAAAACCGGCTTCGTTGACCTCTCAGAGGTCGCACACAAGCCTACTTACATCGTTATTACATTCGTTAGGTTTATTTTAGCAAAAAATTTTAAACTTTTTGTTTTGTTTGAAGTGTACATAGACTTCATATTAATAACATGCATACACGTATAAAGAAGTTAATTGCTCATGTGTATCAACCATCTAATAAAGGATCATTCAATCTTGAAATAAATAGTCTTATATCATAAGTAACAATTGCCAAAATGGCACCATTACATAAGTCTGAACAAAATGGGAAAGAAATATTAGTGGAACATGCTCCACTAGCCTAAACCTATTTCTAAGCTAGAAACATAACGGCAGGCATCCTTGTATTCATGAGGACCTACCAGGTCCAGATGAAAAGCTCTGATGTCCGAACAACTACAATGAATGTCTTCAACACCCTCCTGAACCTGCACCTAACATAGTATAATGTATGGGATTAGTACACACTTGTACTAAGTATGGGTGTATGCAACTACACACCAAGGACATGCATGATTAAGAAGAGCTCTCTCCTAATGATATGAATTATGGAAAGCCAAGTCAGTTGGACTTGCCAAATCATATTAGGAAAGTCATGCTTTGAGAGTAACATGCATCATCATTCTTTTCATATTGCACCCAGCCCATAACATATTTCATATAGCACATACATATATCATATATCATTCGTTTATATACCATGAGACCTTGGAATCACGGATTTAACATTAGGACTTCCCAAATGAGGGCTCAACATATGAGACCTCAACTTGGGAGCCTCATTTAGCAAACACAAAGTCTGCTTCTTTCATTCATATGTACATCACATTATTCATTTCATTCATTCGTAGGCTGATGTAAACACCAGCTATACCTAGCATGAAGTTTAAGACTCTCATAGGGATCAAGAAATGCAATGACCAAGAATGACCTAATGTCATTACCTGAATCTGGTTTCACCTCCTGATAGTCTTGCACATACATCTTCAGTATCATTCATTTCATTATCTTTCATACTTTGAGGAACTTCAACTTTAACTGACATAGATCATATGAGCATCATGAAATCCGGAGTCTTCCCCACACCGAAAAGAGGTGGAGTCACTGGCCAAGGTGAAACCAAAACATCCCTAGCTCGCCTAGTTGGAAAACCACTGGCTAGTTTTGCTATGTTGGCAGCATAGTTCAAAGACTAGGAGATTTTGGGAGACCCATACCCATCTTGGTGGACAGTCTCATCTCATGAGAATTACGTGAACCTCCGCCTTTCCTGAAATAAGGCATCACCACTCATAGCTAGCCTATCGGTGCTCCGTTTAAAGTTCTTATTTACATTCAACTCATACATCATCGAAGCTTGCTTCTAGCATGAGGTAGTCATAGATCATTAGATGATTTATCATCTCTTCTTTACTTATTAAGTGTGAATTGTCCTTACACTTACATATAGAATGTGATTGAGACTTGTCTCTTAATATTCAACACTCTCTTAGGTAAGTACTTTTGGTGACCTTATAATAGCGTAGGTACAGCTTGTCTCACTTGAACTAGCCTAATATTGTGGTACCACCCTGTTCTTTCTTAACATCTTTTCATTTCATCTTTACTCACCTTTCATTATTTCTTCATCGTATAGCATACATATGCTCTCTTGGAATTTACATTGAGGGACATTTATTCTAGGCGTAGATACAACTTGTCTCACTTATACTAGCCTATCCTCATGTAGCCACTCTTTCTTTGCTTATTCATCGTTTAGCATAAATGTACTCTCTTAGAAATTTCATTTAGTGGCATTGATTTTTAGGCGTAGATGCAGCTTGTCTCACTTGCACTAGCCTATAGTCATGTAGTCACTCTTTTTCTTTACATATTAACTATGAATTCATTCTTAACACTTTCTTTTGGGGTATACTTGAGATTTGACTACTTCATTCTACACTTCCATAGGTGAGTACATTTGGTAACATTTTCTTAGGCTTGGTTGAGACTTGATTCACCATTCATCTTAGCCTCTTATCATGTTGTCACTATTTTTATTAGCATCATAGTATAACATAATTACTCACCTCATTATGTGAATGTTTATTTCGTCATATGCCAATGCACTTGGCCTTTTAGTGTGTTTCACACTTTTACTTAACCCTACTGGGTTCACATCATTTCATTACATACATCTTAGGTTCACTTACTTTTAAACGTAAGCTGGACTTAGGGATCCATACGTACAAGCCATGAGGCTTCGTTCATAATTCGTCTAAGTGATTCATACTTACCCAAGATTATATGGTACAAGAATTATGCATCTTGTAGGTATGCCAAGGTCTCGAGTTCGACTCATATAGGCAGCATTTATTAATTATTTATTCACGTATGACTTATGCATCAATACGGAATTGGTCAAGGGAACCCGATTTCGAATCCCTTGAGCAACACTTAGTATCATATTGAATTTTTGGTTTATATTTTCGGCTTGGGGACCTAAGGTCGATCCCCAACGCCTACACTTCCTTTTTTCTTTCTTTTCTTTCCTATCTTTTTCGTTTGAGACCAAGAGGATGTGGGATCGATCCCACACAACCTCATTTTATTTTTCTTTAGTTTTTCTCCTAATTTTCTCACCTATCCGAGAGGTTGTGGGTTCGATCCGCACAGTCCCCATTTTTTTTATTTCCCTTTTTCTTTTGTTTCTTCACCCAACCTTACCCCATTTCGAATCCCCCTTACCTCACATTTAATATCAAATTTTTCAGCAGCCTGCATATGGTGAGGTCTCGGGTTCAATCCCTTATGACCCCACATATTTTAAAACAATTTTTGAAACTCCAATTTTTCAAATTGCATAGCCGAAACCAAATTTCCAGAAATCTGGAAATTTGATCACGTTTTTCATTCCCTTTTCTCAACATTTTATACGTTAGTTTTTAGGACAATTCGTGGAACAGTTCGTACATTATTAGGTGCATTTTCGTGGTTACATTTAGACAAGAGTTTTCACTCAATTCGGCAACATCACACCTCATATGAACATCACGATTTTTACGAATATTTTCTCATAAAATACAAGGATTTAGCATGTTTTTTTTTTCACACTTCAATCTGTGACCAAGAGTCACGGCATACACAATGCACACACATACTTATCATATAGTTTCAGAAAGACATAATTATCAGTCACATAAATCCGAACATACATACATGAACATAATCATCACGAAAACACGTTACATCCCTAAATTCTACAAGCAAACATACCCAACCTATAACAATCGATGGGAGCTAGTGGCAGGGACATGCAACGGGGAAACATTCCTAGTTTTCGGATTAGAATAGACTGAATCTTAGGGGTCTCTTGGGAAAGGGACCAAGAGGAAGAAAACCCATACCTTTTCTGTCGTTCAACACCTTCCAAACCTGCTCCAATGTACAGCCAACTCCCACGACACCAATGCCTCACCACCGAAACTTCAAGCACTACCTGTCGAGAATAATGTTTTTTGCTTTTCATTTTTAGTTTAGTTTTTCTTTTGAGTTTTAGCGTACAAGTTCTTCAAGAGTAATGAACTTTTGATTTTTTTTTGTTCTTTTACTGATGATGAAACATGAGAATGAGAGTGGATAGACGTGAGAATGATAGTGGAGAGATGTGAGAGTAAGCTTACGAGTAGGAGTTTTAGGTAAGGACTTAGTCAAATTAGGATTCTTTGTTATTTTAAATAAAAATCTGATTTTCTAAGGCTTAAGTGAAAAGACTAAAATGCCCCTACTTAAATCAGATAATTAAATACCAATTAATTCAACTTAAATATTGCTTCCACCAAGGATCGAACCCGGGTGAAGCTCTTCTCGCGAACGGGTCAATCCGGGTCGACCCAACCCGAACCGTCCACTAAAATACATTAATTAATTAATTTATTAAATCCTTAGGGTAATTACGATACTACCCTTAGCCTGGAAAAGACAATTTTACCCCTAGACCTGCCAAACCTAAGATTACCCCTTTCAAGTTCGGTTAAGACTCATCTGGGTAAATTTTAATATTCGGGTGCCCTACATGGCTGGACCCAACCTTCCCTAGCTCAACTAACTCACCAAGTTGGTTGGCTTGGCTGGTGCATATTTTCTGAGGTCTGGTTCTACGCGCATCAAGCCGTGTGAACCCGGTCTAATCTAGGCATTCTAGGTACGTTTAGGCATTACTTCGCATAGTCATTTTCGGGTTGTTACACAAACATTCATATTCTGATTGATAATAGTGCTAGGTATGAAATTCTGTCGTTTGTGGATTGTTATGCAGGTTATTATCAGATTCTGATGGACGAGAAAGATGCAGAAAAGACAGCGTTTATTACACCTTGGGGTGTATATCATTATGGGGTGATGCCATTTGGCCTCAAGAATGCTGGTGCAACCTATATGAGGGCTATGACGACCATATTTCATGACATGATTCATAAGGAGATTGAGGTGTACGTAGATGCCGTCATAATGAAGTTCCGCAAGAGTTTGGATCACTTGACGCATTTGACGAAGTTCTTTGATCGTTTGCGTCATTACAACTTAAAGTTAAATCCCGCCAAATGCACTTTTGGAGTCCCAACCGGCAAGTTGTTGGGATTTATAGTTAGCAGAAGGGGTATTGAGCTCGATCCTTCCAAGATTAAACCAATTCAAGAGTTACCTCCCTTGAAGACTAAGAAAGAGGTGATGAGTTTCTTAGGGAGGTTGAACTACATCAGTCGATTCATAGCTCAATCAACCGTGGTGTTTGAGCCTATCTTCAACCTGTTGAAGAAAGACGCTCCGACAAAGTGGACTGAAGAGTGTTAGACTGATTTCGACGCTATCAAGAACTATTTGTCAAATCCACCAGTATTGGTTCCTCCGCGAGAAGGGAGTCCTTTGTTGCTGCATTTGTCCATCTCAGAAAGTGCATTCGGATGCGTGCTTGGTCAACACGAAAGAGACGGGAAAGAAGGAAAGGGCTATCTATTACATAAGCAAGAAGTTTACTCCATACGAGTCTCGTTACACTCTGTTGGAGAGAACGTGTTGTGCTTTGACTTGGCTTGCTCAAAAGTTGAGGCATTATTTGTCTTCTTACACTACATATCTCATCTCCAGAATGGACCCACTGAAGTATATTTTCCAGAAGGCGATGCCGACCGAAAATTTAGCTAAATGGAAAATGTTGTTGAATGAATTTGATATTGTGTACGTGACTCAGAAGGCGATAAAAGCACAGGCCTTGGCTGATCATCTTGCAAAAAATCCTGTTGATGAATAATATGAACCTCTCAAGAATTATTTTCACGATGAAGAAGTATCATTTGTGGGTGAAGATATTTCTGAAATGTATCCTGGCTAGAGATTATTCTATGATGGAGCAGCAAATCACCAAGGAAAAGTTATCGGAGCAGTCTTAGTGTCAGAATCTGGCCTACACTATCCCATGGCAGCTAAGATCCGATTTAATTGCACGAACAACATGGCTGAGTATGAAGCCTGTATTATTGGTTTGAAAATGGCCATTGACATAATGTCAATGAGCTATTAGTTATTGGAGACTCAGATTTATTGATTCATCAGGTTCAAGGAGAGTGGGACGTGAAGAAGCCGAAGATTATACCTTACATGCAGTATGTAAGAAGCTATGCAAAAGATTTCGTAAGATCGAGTTCAGACATACTCCCAGAATACAAAATGAGTTAGTTGATGCTCTTGCCACCATTGAGTCAATGATTAAACATCCATATACTGATTATATTGATCTTTTGGATATAGAGTTGAATGAACATCCCATTGTTCACATGTCGAAGCAGAACCCGACGGTTTGCCATGGTACTTTGATATAAAAAAGTATTTGGAGTCTGGGATTTATCCGGAAGATGCTACATCCAACCAAAAGAAGTCGATACGCCGTATGGCTCTCAATTTCTTTCTAAGTGGAGAAATCCTTTATAGGAGAACTTTAGATTTTGGTCTTCTTAGATGTGTCGATGCTATTGAAGCTGCGAAGCTTATTAAACAGATACATGCTGGAGTTTGCGGCACGCATATGAATGGGCTCACTTTGGCAAGAAAGATCTTTCGAGCTGGTTACTTCTGTATGACTATGGATAATGATTGTTGCAAGTTTGTGCAGAAATGTCACAAATGTCAAGTACATATGATTCGATCTGAGTGCCGCCTCACGAATTCAATGCTATGAGTTCACCTTGGCCATTTGTGGCTTAAGGCATGGATGGCATCGGTCCGATAGAGCCATCCGCTTCTAATGGACACAGATTCATTCAGGTTGCTATTGATTACTTCACCAAGTGTGTGGAAGCAGCTTCTTACAAGTCGGTGACCAAGAAAGTTGTAGCCGATTTTGTTTACAACAATCTAATATGCAGGTTTGGAGTACCAGAATCCATCATTACTGATAATGGTGTAAATCTCAACATTCACTCGATGAGAGACATATGTGAGCAATTTAAGATTGCTCACGAAACTCAACCGCTTATCCTCCTCAAATGAATGGAGTTGTAGAGGCTGCCAATAAGAACATAAAGAAGATCCTGAGGAAAATGATTGACAATCACCGAGGTTGGCATGAGATGCTGCCATATGCTTTGTTGGGATACCGAACGACTGTCAGAACGTCGATTGGAGCCACTCCATATTTGCTAGTGTATTGAACAAAAGCAGTCATACCTGCTAAAGTTGAAATACCGTCTTTGAGAATCATCCAAGAAGCTGAATTGAGTAATGTTGAATGGATCAGCAAGCGGATTGATCAGTTAACCTTGATTAATGAAAAGAGAATGATCGCTGTCTTTCATGATCAGTTGTATCAACAGAGAATGATTCGTGTTTTTCACAAGAGAGTAAGAGCTAGAATTTTTGAAATCGGTAAGTTGGTGCTTACACATTTTTCCTCATCAAGATGAGCACAAAGGAAAATACGCACCAAATTTTCAAGGATCCTACATGGTTCGTAAAGTATTATCTGGAGGTGCTTTAGTCCTGTCGAAGATGGATGGCACCGCATGGCCAAAACTGATCAACTCAGATGCTGTCAAGAGATACTATGTGTGAAGCTTCAGTTTGTATTTCTGTCATTTACTTGCAATCGGTATATTTGCTTGTATTCGCTTTGTTTAAAATTTTACCCCCTTGTAATGAACTACGTCTGCCTGAATTCTCAAGAATGAGATACGTAGGCAGCCTATATCGGCTTCGGTCACCCCGTTTATCCCCTTTAAATATTTCTTTCTGTTTGAACTACGTTCGACCTGAATTCTCAATAATGAGATACGTAGGCGGCCTATGTCGGCGTCGGTCGGTTTTCTTTGTAAATTTCTTATTATTGTCAACCTTGAAGGGGAACTATGTTTGACCTTATTCCTGCCTGAACGGGATACATAGGCGCCACAAGGGTTTGGTCATATCTCCCATAAGATTTCTATTCCTCTTTACAATAGAAACTGGGACAGAATTTTTAAGAGGGACTCAAAAATTCTCAAGAAGAAGATTTTTCTCAGCAAGCCAAGACTGAAAATATTTCGAGGTTTGTAACTGGGACAGAATTTTTGAGAGGATCTCAAAATTTCTGCGATTTACTCAGCGATAGTTGAAAGATAAAGTTGATACAGTTAACTGGGACATAAATTTTGAGGACGGCCTCAAAATTTTAACATGGGTTCATCGACAGTCTAGAGTGACTTTGAATACTCCCTATCGGATAATCAGACATACCTCCAAGCATCAGGCTCAAAAAAGTTCGCTAAGCCTGACGTGACGTGACATGACACTTGGTAGTGACCCTTTTCAAAATATTACTTCTCGGAAATTTATTTTCTTAAAGATTTTCCTCTTGTGTTTCATTTGTTTTGGCATAAAATGTTTTGTCTTATATATCGAGAGTTGGGAGATCAGGAAGATCAACCAGAGATAGCAAGACAAGAAGCAAAGAATTGAAGAATCGACACAGATCAGTACGTTTTAAAACTACTGATTTTTCTGTGGATACAGGAATTATTTTATATTGCTCATACCGGGAGCTTGGAAATAAGGATGGTTTATTTCAATCAATTTCCAACAACTTAAAGTCTAAAGAATGTCCAGCTAGATTCTAAGATAAATCGAGCGGAAAATCTCAAGAAAGAGTTCACGATTTTCGTTAAAGACGTCATCTGCATCACATAATCAGATACGATAGTGTCGCTATCCGGAAGGGTCATTTATTTTATTGTCGATCAAGACAATACACTACCCGGAGGGGTCATTTATTTTATTGTCAATCAAGACAATACACCACCTGGAGGGGTCATTTATTTTATTGTCAATCAAGATAATACACTACCCATGAGTGGTCATTTTATTTTAGTGTCGATCAGGACGATACACTATCTGGAGAGTCATTTTACCGTTATTGTCAATTGAAACGATATGATTATCCAGAGGGCACCCAGAAGATCACTATGTTGCTCGAT
The DNA here is from genome assembly GCA_016801875.1 of Solanum sitiens. Lineage (NCBI taxonomy): Eukaryota > Viridiplantae > Streptophyta > Magnoliopsida > Solanales > Solanaceae > Solanum > Solanum sitiens. Next base: position 1,268,998 of record JABWTJ010000088.1, on the reverse strand, counting down.
TGAAGCACTATCTTCATTTGGTACCAAGGATGACATCAAGAGAAAATATCCATGCATCGTGGAAGATCATGCATCACGAGTCAATATTTATGCATCGCGGAAGATCATGCATCGCGAGTCAATATTCATGCATCGCGGAAGATCATGCATCACGAGTCAATATTTATGCATCGCGAGTCAATATTCATGTATCGCAGAAGATCATGCATCGCGAGTCAATATTCATGCCTCGAAGAAAATTATTTATTGCGAGAAGATATTCATGCCTCGCAGAAATTATGCATCGCGAGAAGATATTCATGCCTCGCAGAAAATTATGCATCGCGAGAAGAAATTCATGCCTCGCAGAAATTTATGCATAACGGGAAGATATTCATGCCCCGTAGAAGATCATGCATGCATCGCGGAAGAATATGCATCACGAGTTAATACTCATGCATCGCGAGTTAATATTCATGCATCGCGAGAAGATATTCATACCTCGTAGAAAGTTATGCATCGCGAGAAGATATTCATGCCTCGCAGAAAGTTATGCATCGTCAGAAGATATTCATGCCTCGCAGAAATTTATGCATCGCGGGAAGATATATATTCCCCGCAAGAAATCACGCATCGCGGGAAGATATTCATACCCCGCAAGAAATCATGCACTGCCAGAGAAGGAATCGTGCATTTCAAGAGAAATATTTACCCCTCAACATCAATTGCATCTTTATTTGGCAAGAGTGAATGCCAAGAGAATCATCGAAAACAACAAAAAGAAATATCAACATTGCATCAGCTTTTATTTATTTCAACATCGAATGAAGAGTACATTGAAGATTATATTGAAAACACAAGACATAAGCTTTATTTGCTTTATGTCAAACCGATCGAGTTGACATCAAATGTCGAGGAGAACAATTAAGTGTCGACACGGTAAAAGACGTTGTCTCCCATTTTAATTGCATTTTTATGCTGACGAGTTTTATCTCAATCTTTGTCGAGATCATCCGAAATGATGAATTCTCCAAAAACAAGGTGTGTACGACATCAAAAAGGATGCGGCATAACATGGAACTTTTTCTTAGCAGCGAACTGGGACATAGTCAAAAGAGGAGTGTCAAACTCTTAGGACGCGAGCAGAGGAGCGACTTCCACCACAATCAAACCACACCCCTATCAGAAGGGATGTGGGTTTTTCTTTGGGTTTGTCAGTTTCAGTTTTGCATCCATAATTTCGGTCTACGAACAAGTTTCCAATCTGAGTGACAATGCACCAAGTATGTCCGTGTAAGTTCTTAATTATAGGTGTGAAGCGCGCCACATTCATGACTAAGAGATTGCAAGCCTCTTCTTCTTACTCGACTTTATGTGTCACTCTTTCAGAAGCAAAGGTTATCTAACATAATAGATTTCCTTTGCAACCGATCGAGTCGAAATACAAACAGCCTGATTCCTAAGGTTTAAGGATATGTAGGCGGTCTCAATGTTGAAAACTTGGTTGTATTCTAACATTTACTCTTGAATATCATTCCCGAGCATTCCGATCCATTCATAATCCGGTGTCGAGATGACTTTTGAATTGCTTCGAAGTCGTGCGTTAAATAAAGCGTATCGAACTACAAGTGGCCTAAATTATCATATAGCCTGAGATATGTAGGAAACCCATTTTCGGGGATCAGCCATAATTCCTAAAGTCCGTACCAAATCCCTTGCTTAAAGATGAATGAGTGGTCGGTCAAAATTGGTTTGGTCAATTTCAATTTCCTCGAATTTCTTGCATCAATCTAAGTAAAATGAGGGACAGTTGTTGACACCCAATTTTAACCCTCCCGATAATAATTAATTTTCGAGTTTCTTCTATTTCAAACGATCTAAAATAATTGGTTTTATAAAATTTTAAGAAGAATATAAAGTTTACTAATTGTTTTTAATAAGTTTTGTCGCCTTGAATATTTTAGAAATATAGGTCTTATATAACTGCGTACTTAATCGACTTATTTTGTAAACATTCCAAAAATCCTCTCAAAAAGATTTTATTTTAAATATTTTACCAACTAGCTTAAGTATATAATAATTTACTTTTTTTAAATAACTATGACTATGTCAATTATTTTATTTCGTTAAGATTAAGAAACTCCTTAATTAATTTTATAATTGGTCTTATTTAAATCCTACTCAAATTCTCCAAATTAAATTATTTGGGTAACTTCTTAACTCCCAATTCCCAGGCCCAATTTTAGCCGTCCAGTCCACTCCTTAACATCAACCGATTTCTCCAGGCCCAATTTCCCTTAATTCCTTTACCCAAATCAGTGGCCCATCCTCACTTTTCTTTTTCTCCCCTTTAACCCAGCCCAAACACCTCTTGACCTGGCCCAAGCTCTCCCTCTCTCATTCCACAAATGGGTGACCCTGTTCAGCGTACAATTTCCATGAAGCATACACTGGATACAACAGTGCCAAGAGAGACACGACTCTTACTCGTCGTCTTCTCCGGCACGCGCTGCGAAATACAGAGAAGAGGTCGTCCAGCAAGAGCGATGAATGAGACGCGACCCCAAAACGCGTGATTGCGGTCATCTTCCTCGACAGTACGCTCGTACGATGGAGCAGGTAAAGCGATTGTGATTTTCTCGTCCTGCCAGCCACGACTTCGTCCTTGTGACTGCGAGATAACGCCACGTCAATGTTGAGGACGTTGGGATTGAATCCATACCATCCGCGTCACTTCCAAAGTTGATCCGTGCGGGATTTGGGATGGTTTTCTCGCCAAACCCAGTTGTCCCTTGTCCTTGGGTAGGTTTCAAATTTCAAAATGGGACTTGGATTGTCGATTTTGCCCCAAGGTTTCCCAAAATCAGTCTGCCTTTTCCCCTCTTTGAAACCCTAAATCTCGACCCCATATAAGATCTCTTTCTCTGTTGAAGAAGGGGGATTTTTTTTCGGAAAAGGGAGAAAAACAACTTTAGTCTTGATAATTCTTGGATAAAAAAGACAGGGGATTTTTTTTTGGATGCGGAAAATCTCAAACAATATGGTTGGCTGGAAATTTTCTTTTAGCATCAGGAATAGTTCAAGCAAGAGGTGATAGTAATATATAAAATATATTCGAAAAGGAAGAGGAGTTTCAGCTCTTTTCGAGTTTCATATTCCATGTTGGCTCATCGCTTGTTTCCCAAGCTGACTCGAGTTGCCGCTCAAGCCTCAGGTTTGTTGTCCGTACCCAACTCTGTATTGAAGTCTCTCTTGAAAGCTTAAGTCTCAGAACGCTGCCCAAAAAGAGGTAATCTCTAATCAGTGTTCATATTTATTGTATTGGCATGTTTTGATCGGCGAACTAATTAGATGTTAGAAGACTGGGCTGTTTCGACTTCTTTCTCACTTCAAATCAGTAGCATAACTTTATTTTGTTCTTATGTTTTATCAAGTTATTTTTCAGTTCCTTCTCTCTTGTGTGAACTCATCTTGTTTTGCCCAGCTTATGGATAAGAGCTGGGGGGTATTTATTCTCTCTTGTAGTTATTCCGGGATATGACATGAGTATGTATGTGGATATTGGGGGATTGGTCATCATCTATTGCTGTTCTTATTTTGTATTTTCCTAGCATTGTTGTGTCTAAATTCAAAGTGTTTTACTAGTTTGTGTGTTCAATGCACAACGTCATATTCTTCTTTCTTTCACCCCGGTTGAATGAAGGAAACAATATGTCTAGTTTTTTTAGTATCGTGCCTTGTATGCATTACATTTCGCTTCGAATGTCCTCATTCGAGTGATTGTCGAGTCTGTGTTGAAGTATAAGGTTTGTTCTCCATCTTTCAGATCATAATATGTCCTGTTTCTAGCCTCTTTTTTCAGGTTTGTTTTCTACTGTTCATTCTTTTCGTCCTTTAAGTTGTTGTATTTTATTTCTTCGGAGAATTCGTGTGCCATCTTTATTTGAGGGTAAGATTTATTTAGCATAGAGCTTCTTTCTTCGCCATGTAGTATCATGAATCATATAGTACTAGCATGTATCTATTCATCACTGCTTGGAGCTTAAGTTCTCTATTAATAATCCTCATTTTGATACATTTGTGAGTCTCATTTGCATCTTATTTGGTTCCTTTATCTATGTTGTTGCTTGATATCCACATTAGTGCCTTTTATTTTAATAGCTTCATGTCGCACCTTAGAGAAATTTCCATAGGCAGCACTGTGTTAATACCACCCAAAGGTTGACCTTGATTGCTTGTTCATCCTTTTTATCTTTTTTTTAAGAGCGTGGGTAATGTGTTTTACGTGTTTAGTACATTAAAATTATTAGGAAAAAAATTATAATCTATTTTCTTCTCTGTTTTTGAGCTTATCAGTTGTATTCAAATTCGCTTGGTATAATAGCATGAATCCTCGGCTTTCTTTGAAATGAGAGGAATAATTAGCTACAGCAGAAAATTGGTTGGTATAATTTGCCTATGTGCAATTGCTTTTTTTTTTTTTTTTTTTTTTTTACGATAACTAGTAAATCTTGGAGTTTATAAGAGTCGCCCTGCTTGATGCCTGTGGCTGTTAAAAGTTCAATGACAAGTTTATAAGTTGTTTTCTTTTGGTGCCTCGTGAACTTGCTAGGTGTTCGGGTTCGCCCTTTAAACTTTCTATATGAACCGATCTACCTTCTTAAGTTTGAATTATCTAACTGCAATATTTGAATATTATTTTTTTCTGTTTATCAATAAATCTGCAACATGAGAGCGAATTGGTCCTGCTCCTTGAAAAAAAAATTAGTAATTTATAGCTTCCCATATAGTTAGAGTGGCATATAAATTTATAACATATACTTTTAAACAATGATTTTCCTTTCATGTGATTGATTGGTTAAGTTAGGATTTGGAATTTCATGCCATGTTCCATCCAGTGAGCTTGCGTGCTGTTAGTTTTTTTTAAAAAAATTATTTTTGCTATAGCAAATTATGATTGTTCATATCATGAGATAAATCATATTTGAGTTACTTCATCTCTTTATGAAGGTTTAGTATTTGAAGTAGGTGCACATAGATCCTCTTCTTAACTTTTTTTTTCTTTTCTATTAAATCAATGACCTGTTACTTATATAGTTCATTTATTCTTGCCACATGTGAGCTTTGTTTGAGTCCGTTGGACTAAAATCTCCCAGCATTTCGAGTCATTTGAAATTGAAACCCTTTACTCGGGTCCACTGGTCACTAGAGTTGGCGTACAGGTTGCGGTCAAATCAAGTATACAAAATAAGCCAAAACAAATCGGAGAGTTGAAGAATTTGGGCAGAAGGCCCTCTTTTATTTTCTATATTTTATATTTTGTTATCTTTGGGCCTAAGCCCTTGTTGTCTTTCTTTTCCGTATTTATTACTTATTATTGTATAACTAGTTTAGGACAAGTACAAAGGAAATGGGTGAAAAACCAAAAGCAAATAGGTTCCAAATACCGGTCCAGGCGGACAGAACCTGGGTTTGGACCCAATCTCTATCCCTCTCTCTCTATCTCTCTCTTTATTTGTTTAATTACTTGTTGTTTAATTGTCGCTAGTCTTAGGGTCAAAGAATCCAAATCCCCGTAAGACGCTATTTTTGTTAAAAACAACTTGATTAAATCGATCGCGAATAAGTGAGTTTAAATAATATTAAATAAATTTTGCAAGTCAAAATAGATAAGATTGTAAATTAATACTTCATTTTTCAAACAACTTCAATAAATTTTATCTCGAAAATGAGAAAGTTAAGTTTTAGCTAAACAAAGTTAATTGCCGCAAAACCGTATTTAAGCGGATATTTAAGGTGCCTAACACCTTCCTAAAATATAAATAGGAATTCCCGAACCCATTTAAATGTTTTCACTAGATTTTTTCTGTCCAAAGTCTTTTGAAAACCAAGTTTTCTTGATTTTTCTTAAAAATTAAGTGGCGACTCTAAAGGTCCAAAAACTTTATAAAAAATATTATATTTTCGATAAAACAATGTCCACATAATCAATCATTTTCATTAACTAGAATAATTATTAAGACTTATCTAAGTAAGAGATGAAGTGACCATTCCTATGCCCCCTCCATACCTTAACTTAGACAACCCTTAACTACTCTAGATAAGAACTTATTCATTTAACATACTTTCTTAACTTAAGTCATTACATTCCTTAGTTCATTTAAGAGAAATTCATCATCTAAGGATAATCAAGTAATGGTCTTTAAGAAGACCTAGGGACTCTCACTAACATCTTCAAACCCTATTGTGCAATGTCTAGATATCATCCCATACCACCACCTAAACTTCATAGAACTTCTCCAATACTAGAAAGTATCACATATGATGAGAATAGGCAATAACCGACATAAAACATGATAGCAAAGCATGGAATCCGGAGTTGTAACCTACTCCGATGGAGTGTGTTCTACTTGCCAATGGTAGAACATGGACACATCCCATGTAGGCACATGGTTAAGGAATATGAAGGGCTTAATTTGTATTCTACCCTCATCCTTTAACTAGAACTACTTCCCTTGCCATACTCACTCGGTGCTAGCCTTTGTTCTCGTAGATTAATTCACATTAAGGTTCATACAAAAGGGTTCCATATCAAGTTCATAACCCAATTAATTTACCCTACCAAAGAGGTCCTCTAGAGGCTGCCTTACAATGGCGACAAGAAGCTCATCATGACTTTCCTAAGGTTTGATAGGATGACGTTCCAGCCAATCAACCTTAAGTCCATCACTTATTACATGAAGGATACCATTAGGGCTTTCAACTTCAAGTTTCATAACCTTACCACTAGGTTCAAGGTTTCTCATAAAGGACCTTCTTATGATCATTCAAGGTCTCACATATCATTCATACATTCAATACTAAGAGGCTTTAGCATCCTAAGTTAAGACATCTCATATTCATATTTATACATGCATCAAGAAAAGGTACTTAAGTCTACCTAAGCAAGACACATCATTACTTCACTTTAGCACATATTACATGTCATCCTAGAAGCACATAGGAACAACCATTGTCATCTTTAAGTCATCCTATACACTACTATATCATCATCAATATAACCTTCATAGACTCATATAGCCAAGTAGGAACAATCATTCATCAAGTCTAAGACTACACACAAGAACATATAGTCATAGTCTAACATGATTTCCTAAATAACATCAATAGAAGAAACACATACTTTAACATTACTTCACATATAGGTAGATATGATCATACTTCACATAATCAACTACACAAATTATCATATTACTTAAAGTAGTGCCGACAAGGCCATGATAATCATAATACAAAAGTAACGCCGACAAGGACACATCATTCACATAACACCACCACCATAAGTGAGCCATACCAATCACACATAATTCTAGAGCTAAATTACAATAGCTATACATAATAAGAAGAGAGTTAGGGCAGTGTACCACCCAATTCATCTCACCACTTCAATCCAAAGCCTAATAATTCAATTTGATACCATAAGACCCTTACCCATGGCCATGAACATCAATTCAATAGATAAATCATAATACTCAATGAATATAAGTCAATTCAATATAAATTTATCAATCTAAGACCAATTAGACATCAATTGAATACAATTCTTACATCATTCAATTGCCCATAGAAAACTACACAAGAATCTATAAGCATTAGGTTAATATCAATTCATTCAGCTTAACATACAATAGATCTAAGAGTATTCATTACTCAATTGATAAAATTGAAACAGCCTATACACCATACATACATAATCGATACATAAATCAAAATCCCATAACAATCTACACATGAATTCATTAATATCACAGCATAATCAATCAATACATATTTTAGTCAAATTTAGAGATTTGAGAAGATCAAGGGTTCATGCAGAATCATTGGAAAACATCAATTATACATCCATAACATTATATCTTAAGCTTTGAAAACGTTTCATGCAAGAACCAAAGACTTAGAGTAGAATTTGGACTTTTTTATCTTTTTGAAATCTTTGAAAATCATCTTTGAAATTGGCTCTAAGGTGATAGAATCCTTAGATGAATAACTACCATACTTATTAGAAGAACCCAATGATAATTAAAGAAGAAACTCCATTGAATACCCATCTTCAAGTTCCATCTTCATCTTGAGCTCTCATGGAGGTTTTTGGAGAAACTTTAGGAGGGAATGTGTTTTGATTTAAGTGATAGGGTTTAAATGAGAGATTAATCAGTTATATACTCTTAAAATACCCATAAACACCCAGAACAACCGTCCTCCTATTTTATTAAACTTGGGGTGAATTTCCCAAACCCCCAAGTCTTAAGAGAAAAACTTGTAGGTTTCACAGCACCATCGACGCCCTACAATCGATGGTCCATGGGTGAGACCACGCCCCGTCGATGGGCTCTCGTGGTTTGCTACTGAAACTTCTCAACCGTAAGGTTACATGTCTCCATCGACTCTACCCATCGATGGGCCGTCTCCTGGTCGACTGGCCATTGTTTGGGTCAGTCGATTGCCACTGTCGGGTAGTGTTGAGCTCCAAGTTGGGGTCCTCCTTCTGGGGCCCCTTGTGGGTCCTAGGTGGAGTCATACCCAGACGTTTACAATCCAAACATGATTGTATAAGAGTGTAGGACCTCCCACATGAATTTCATCAAAAACTAACACGTAAAACTCTACGAAACATGCTTAGACACACAAGGTCATTTCAAGGCACATCTTTCGAACGTCATGGACGTTCTTGAGCGTTTGACCTCCAAACTTCACGAAACTTGACACACTTCCTATATACACCATAGTAACTCAGTTAAGGACTTCATAACCTTATGAATCAAACATAAACACATATGAGGCACATAGGTGACTTAGTCATCGAACGTTCTGGTCGTACCTTGACGTTTGACTTCTAATGCACCTAAACTCTTATCTACTGCCTCAATACCACATTATAGACAAATTTAGGACCTTAGACATTCATGACAAAGTCATTTTCGGAATCTTACATAACAATTGATAAAATGAACTAGGATAAATTAGAGCTTCATATGGGTTTTATGAGTTCATGATTGTCACTCCCCGAGCTACCCCCGAGACGTGGACACGGGACCTAGGACCACAAGTGATCCCAAGCTAACCCTGCTGGCATGATTAGGAGCATACTAAAGATAATAAACTAATGCCGAAGCTAAGTCATAATTAAAATGAAAAGACGGGGAATACCCATATACTATAACTGATATATTTGAAACTGATGAGTTTAATACAAAGAAAATATTAACTCTTTACTAAGCTAAAACTAAAGGACTAAAATAATAGAAATAACAAATGAATATTGTCCTCGGAGAATGAGGAGTCACCACTAATTCTACTAAACTGGAGATCGGAAATCGACCTAAGTGTGACCTGAATGTTGAGAACCTAAACCTAAATCAGGAGAAGATGTAGCACATGTATGAGTCAGTACTTGTAAGGTATTGAGCATGTAGGATAGAGTAAAGATGAAATAATACATAACTGAACAAGCACAAAAGCAAGTATAATATTCTGAACATGATATACTGAATTCAGAGATAACTGGATGTAATGACCAAATTTATAACATGCTGAGACTGAATACTAACAGAACTTTAAATATGGTCAATGCAATAGAGTCTGACTAAACTGTGGGAGCTACTAATAGCCGATAATAAAACCACATGAGCAAACTGTAGATTCCGATGTCTACACCCCATCGAGAGGACCAAATATACTTTGCAGAGGTATAAAGACATGCTGGCGTGATCACTAAACTGATGCCCAAAAAGGGGACTTACAACCTACCTGGCTAGTAGTTCTGGGACTATTTGGGTACGATATACCCTAGTCAAGTCGGTATTATGCTACTCCCAATGAATTAAGTGATTAACATATTATGACTGAATTTCTGTAAATACTGGATAGCTCAAAATAGAACATGCAAACTGAGAATGCAACAATTAATCTGATAATGATGCATTAATAACTGAGGTATGTATAACTGAAGTACCAAAATATCTGATCTTGCATATGTAATTCAAGAACTAAAGAAATACATAGCTAGGGTTGTTAAATTTCTGCGATAATTTGAGTAATAACATGGTAATCTTATTTTGGACATATAACTAACTAATTCATGGTATTATGTTAAAGTTCTAGAAACCCTAGGTCTAATCATGATATGGGAATCAAGAATCTTATTGAAAACTAGGAACCCAATGGTTGAAAGGCACCCACAAGTGTAATCCCACATACCTGGTGATGAAATCCATGGAGAAATATTTCAATTTTGGGGCTAGAGATGATGCAACCTTGTTGCGTTCTTGAACTAGGGTTCTTGACCTTTTTTTCCTCTGTTGCTTCTAATTTTCTATGTTTTGATTAATTATTTGACTTAGTTATGTTTCTAGGCTTAAAATGACTAAAACCTCTTAATTTAGGGTCTAAACGATGTTGCTTAGGGGTTAAGAGAAATTGAAAAAGACCAAAATACTCCTAAATTAACTTCTGTCAGAGTGACCGACAGAGCTGGTGTACGGAGAGTGGTCCTAAATACGGTTTGTGGGTCCTGACCGTCATCTGTTAACCAAGATCGACGGACCTACTTCTATCTATGGCGCGTCGTTTTCCTCCGTAGTTTGATTCAGAGAATGGGTTCTGAGGACCAAAATCGATGGACCTCGTCCATGGACCGTGGTCCAATCTATGATCCGTGCTATTATATCTACGGCCCGTAATTTTCCTCCATAGGTTGATTTAGAGAATGGGTTCTGACGACCAAGATTGACGGACTGTGGTCCTAACTACGGTCCGTAGGTGGCCTTTGTAGATGGAAGTTGGACTACTTGAAAATTTGAATTTTGGTCTATCTAGGGTAAGGGTTGTTACAATGACTTGTTAAAATAATGAAGAATATATTTAGAAGTCAATTTAAATGAGTTTTAAAGTCAAACATCAAGGGAAGACCAAGACGTTAGAAAACTAGTCCTTTATGTTTTAATGTATCCTCGTATGTTGTGCATGTTTTTATTTGTTGTTTGGTGCATAGAGTCAGTGGGGATGACCCTAACACTTAGGGGGTCATTTTAAGCATCAAACCATCTTGGTACGACTCCCCAAAGACCAACCTAAGGGTCCTTGAGGAGGATCCAAGCCTTGGCCAAGAAGCTGCCAAGGCAGCATGTGGGCAGTTGATATAGGGAGCCTCTGTGCGTCGTGGACCTACTCCACCAAGTACCAAAAAGTTGGTCTGCATGCAGACCTCATTGCGGACCAATCTATCCAAAAATTAATTTCCATAAACTTGTGGGAACACCTCAGCGACACGGACTTGTTCCCCGCTGATAATTCAAAAAATAAAAGTTGAGTTTGACTTATTTAAGAAGGTCCAATTGAAGTAGGGGTCTTTTGGGTATTATGGGTGTGTTATACATTGAATTTGAGTCATTTTACACCCATTACCACACAAAAATAAAACCCCACATCAAAATCCCAATAGCTCTCACCTCTCTCTAAAATTCTCTCTCTATTCAAATCTTCCACTGAAGAACTCTCAAACTTCAAAGAAGAAGGTCAATTCTTCAAGTTTTCCACCCAAATTTTGTGGTCTCACTAGTACTAAGGTACGGTAATCCTTCATTTTTGAATAACCTGTCATTCAAGAAGTCGAATTCAAAGGTTCTCAAAAGTGAATTATTGATCAATTCCCAATTTTTAATTCTAGGAATGGGTTCATTGTTTAAACATTTTCTATGTCATGATATTTCTATATCAATGTTGAATCAAGGTTTTTAAGGTGAGTTTTAATGGAATTCCTTGAAGAACCCATGTTTTGTCCAAATCTCCTGAATTGGCTTAAAAATGGGTTGGATGAATGTGATTGGATATTGTTAGAATTGTGTTTATATTGTGTTAAATTGTTGTTATGTACTGCCATCCATGGCTTATAATAATTAATTTTTGGAGAATTGAGAAAGGGTGATCATGGCTTTGATGAAGGGTGAATTGATCTAAATTTTCTATTCCTTATTGAATTGCTCTTGTGTGGTATGGTCAACTTATGGTGGTGGTGTTTAGATATTGTATATGAATATATATATATTTGTGTGTGTGTGTGCGTATGTGTATTGTGGTCAAGAACTTGAAGGCCTTTAATGTGAAGTAAATTAATGTCATGATGCTTATGTATAAAGATGTGACATGAAGTTATACATGTGATTCTTGAAGATAGCATGATTATTGAAGGATAATGTGAATGTGAAATATGTTTGTGTGTGGATTATGATGAATGTAGTATGATCATGTTTAGAAGAAAATGTTATGAATGATGGTTGTTATGTTAAAGGCTTCTCACATATACACACACATGAATTAATGAATGAAGCTAATAGTGATATAATGAATGGGAGTCTATTGAAAGATTTTATCAATAAAACTCTAAAATGAATGGGGGATTTTGGGATGGACACAATTCGTGAGTAGAGAAGTAGTGTTTAGTAACAACCTCAATATTCCTAAGAGCTTTCCAATGAATGAATGATAGGTTGGGATGGGTACTCTTCGTGAGTTGAGATATAGTATGTCCCGTCGGGGATCAGCCCCTAGACGTAACCGGCATCGTCGTCCTCTTTGAGGACTAAGACTAGCCTCTTAGCATTCATCATTACACTCATAGGTCAAAATACGGAAAAATTAAAACTTTTATTACTTCTACATTTAGGTTTACATAGACCTATACATACACATAATATATTCGTACCGAGTACACATAGACCCTTCTTATAGGAAGATTACATAGTCTTCCACTTTTATTGCACATAAGTATATATATAAGATATAACATAGTCTTTAAAGATCGTCTCATCTCATATCCATATAACAAGATTAGCAATTTAAGCGTAGCCCATACATCAATGTGAAAGAGACACATATAGGCTTATACAATCCGTACTCAAATGAAAATACAAAGAACATAAGAGTCTTAAAAGTAAAACAACTTCATAAGCTCGATATTGGCATCACCCTCGGAAAGTGGGGACCTACCCACTTGGATGATTGAGAAATTCCAAGTCTTCTTCAAGTCTTCTCAAAGAGCCTTCAACGACCGGAACCTTAAATGTTGGGGAAAAGGGAGAAAATGGGGTTAGTACACCTATTCTACTAAGTATGAGACCGTATGTACATATAAGATCAAATTATGCTAAAAAGGGATATTTAGTTAAACCATGCTATTTTACCTTTTGAAAGTCTTATGCATAATCAAGCAAACCATACCAATCAACAAGACATATTCATTAAGTCAAAGCAAGCAATATGCATACCAACACTTGAACCCATAATCTAATACAACCCTATCATCAAGGAATAACATCACAAGCATGAATAAGAGTTCCTCATATCAGAATAAAGCAAGACAACTACTCATGAATCATCATAAAGTAAACAAGTGCAATGACCAAGCAAAGCCCCATAACCTTAGTCAATCAAGTAACACAACAAGAACCATGACTAATATTGAACTTCACATAACATAACCTTTAAGGGTACATAACATCATACTTTATCAATATAGACCAAATACATCTTCATAAGAATATTAATCACCATAGAATATTATTTACATGTATAGTCATCACATTATCATCATTTGCATTCATTATCATATACATACATAATATCAACCTCCTAAAGCTTCCATCAAGGCCAACTAGTGCAAGGCATAGGTAGAGTCTCATACCCCTGCCTAGTCTAACTCAAACCTCTCATTCATTAGTTTATACCTCATTACTTCATTTTAGTTTAGGAACACTTGCCTTAACCAACATAGACCACAAGATCTAAGTGTGGAATTTAGTGTTGTAAGGTTGTTGTAAAACCTTACACCGATGGAAGGTGGTCTACCGGCCAAGGTAAAACCTAACATGAACATAGCATCTACGTGGATCCACTAGCTAGTATTCCTATGGTGACACCATAGTTTAATGAACTTGGGGCCGTCTTGGAAACATCACTCTACGCCCTATTTGGGTCATGAGGCTATCCACCCTATGAGGACCGTAGTGAACCCTACCTTCCCTATTTGGGAAAGTGTCACCCTCTCACATACAAGATCACTCGGTGCTAAGCTAGAGTCCCTTTTGAAATGTCTTTAATGTCTTTATTAATCATAACTTATTGTAGGTCATAGGGTCTAGCCCTTGTATAATTATCATCATCAAAACTCAATAAGAATTGCATGAGTATAGTCCTTTCATTACAATTCATATAAGTGAGGTTAGCACATTTACATATTCATTCATGATAAGGCACATTGGTAGTCATCACCATCCTTATAAAACTTAAACCTCACAACCATAATAAAGACATTTCAATTCAACATCATACCAACCTATCAATCCTAATACAAGGCATACTCCAACAAGACATCATGACTTAATCATAATTAACTATAATTTGAAGTAAATGATAGGGTTCATACGACTTACCAAGTCTCCTTCATAATTCATCATCAAGGTCTTACCATCAACCCTTACTTCAACCAAATTAGGTCAAAACATCATCATAATTCAATGACCAACATGATAAAAAGGCTATAAGAATCACTACATCACAATTCAATACTAGATCATAGTTTAAGACAAGATACTTAGGTCAATTCACAACACACTTCATAACATAGGTCACTTCTCAAGAACTAGCCTGAAAGACTACAATTCACCCTAATTCATTCATGATTAGTATAACAACGTCATCTAGTAGTAATTTAACTAAATCAATTGAACCAATATAACCTAATTCATAGCAAGATCATAACATAGGGTTAAGGGGTAAAGGTCATCTTCTACAAACTAGACCAAACCATCAAGATATATTATAATTAAGTTATAATACATGTTAATCAATCCATAATATCCTATAGAAATCATAAACAAATAAATTCATAACATTAATTTCGATATTGGGTGAAACCCACTTGAAAACTCAACTTTTGAAATTACTTTGAAGGAACCCTTTGAGGAAAGAGGTCTCAAAGGTGAATTAAATCCCATACCTTAATGTTTGATGAAGAATGGATGGTGAATTCTTCCCTTTACATCCCCTAAAACCTTCCCCTAGCTTGGTCTTCAATGGAGTTCTTTACTAGAGAGAGAAAGAAGAGAGAAGGAAGAGAGTTTTGTTTTGTGAGTTGTGATTAATCTAATGGGGTTGGGGTCTTTATATGGGGTGTTAAAATGACTTAATTAGTCTTCATTAATACCTATATAACGACCTAACCCTTTAATAATTAATTAGGAATTAGTCAAAATGTGCAGAAAATTGGACCTTCACAGACGAGACCTCGACCAACGGTCCGTTTGTGAGTCGACGACCAGTTCCTCTTCCATGATGCACATCCCTCGTCTTGGTTAGAGACTGTGCAGGTGAGGGTCTCTAACAATTTGGATAAGTGTTGGTCGATGGATGGCATCGACGCCTCGTCAATCCACACACACCTCGTCATTGCCCTTTCGTGGGTGCACACTGCCTAGGCAATGTTTGACTCCACGTGAAAGGGTCCGCCTCAAGGGCCCTTGGTTGGTCCTTGGGGAGTCTTACCCGGACAATTTGACAAATAATCAACCTATACACATGTTAGACACCCTTCTACAAATTTTCATCATTTTCCGACTTCTAAAAGCTAGTCAAATAGGCTAAGGCAGGCTAGTACCTCCTTGAACTGGTTTTCGGACGTCATGGACGTTGTTGGACGTTTTGGTTTATAGACTCCCTAAATGACTTATATTCATTAAAATGGACTTTAAAACAGTGTCTAAACCTTATGACACTCATGTTAGGCTTTAGAACACATCTTTGATTTTTGAAGTGTTACATTATCCCCCTCTTAGGTACATTCGTCCCCGACTGACACTAACAACTCTTTTGAAGGAAGAAATAGACTCAAGACTAGCAGCACAACCAACAAAAATATAAGACAACATAAATCATATTATTTAAACAAGGCAATTCAAAACATCAATTACCACACATAAGGCTCAAACATCACATTATGAGGAATTCCCTTCTCACAACAACAACATGAGCGAAACATACTTTACATGAGTTAATTATGCCAAAGTTCAACTTAACAATATGCTACATATCATTTCATAAAGACTCACCATATCAAAATGCACAAGATAACTCAAACAAGCCATGGAGTAAAATTTCAAGTTCAAATGCACAATTTCACTGTAAGTCACTGTAACAACCTAACAAAATGCACATTTTGCAAAACTTTACTAAAAATAAAGAAACTTCAATTTCTAGTCATTATTTTCATTATTAATAAAAGTAACTAACCTTAGTTATCAAATAGATGAGGGTAATAGGAATTCATGTTGGCCTCGGCCTCCCATGTTGCACCCTCAACTAGGTGATTTTTCCATAACGCCTTTACGGAAACCACCTCTTTGTTCCTCAACTTCTTTACTTGCCTATCAAGAATTTGAACCGGAACCTCCTCATAGGAGAGGTTATCCTTAACACCAAGACCCTCAATAGGGAGAATGGACTCGGTATCAGAGACACAGTTCTTTAACATAGAAACATGAAAAACCGGATGAACCAAAGCCAATTCACTAGGCAACCTCACCAACCCATTGCAAGATTTAATAGGGACCCATATAACGAGGACTTGACTTCCCCTTCTTACCAAATATAACCACCCCCTTCATTTATGAAATTTTCAAGTACACTTTATCACCTTTTTCAAACTCTAGATCCCTTCTCCTATGATCGGCATAAGACTTTTGCCGACTATAGGCCGTTTGCAAGCGATTTGTTATATTATGAACTTTCTCCAAAGTCTTATAAATCAAATTGGGACCAAGAATCGAAGACTCACCAACTTCAAACCACTTAATAGGAGATCTACAACTCCTACCATACAATTCTTCATAAAGAGCCATGGATATGGATTAATGAAAACTATTATTGTAAGCAGACTCAACCAAAGGCAAGTACTTATCCCAACTTCATTTAAAATCGATGACAAAAACTCTAAGCATATCCTCAAGGGTTTGATAGTATGCTCCGCTTGACCTTCCGTTTGGGGATGAAAAACGGTGCTCAATTTCACCTTGGTAGCTAACCCTTCTTGGAATGACCTCCAAAACCTAGATGTGAATTGTGCACCCCTATCCGATATGATGGATAACGGAATACCATGGCGACACAAAATCTCATCTATGAAGATCTTTGCATAATCCTCCGCCGAATAAGTAGACTTGACGGGAATAAAACGAGCGGACTTGGTCAACCTATCCACCACCACCCATATGGAGTCATATTGTTTTTGAGTCTTTGGCAAACCTACCACAAAATCCATATTGATGTCTTTCCACTTCCAAGTAGGAATTTGGATTTCTTGAAGTAAACCACCCGTCTTTTGATGTTCGGCTTTCACTTGTTGGCAATTTGGACACTTAGCAACAAATTCTGGTATGTCCTTTTTCAAACCTTCCCACCAATACACTTCCCTAAGGTCATGATACATCTTTTTTGACCTTCGATGAATGGAATAACGGGACCCATGGGTTTCTTCAGAAATCCGGTTCCTCAAATCATCAACATTAGGAACACACAACCTTCCTTGATACCTATAAACATCATCCCCCCTAAGGAGAATGGATCATTAAACTTAACAAGAACTGATTCTTTCTACTCCATCAATGGTTGATCAAGGTGTTGATTAGACTTCACCTCAACAACTAAGGATGACTCGGAGTTATGATGGACCATAAAGCCACCATTTGGAGAAACTTCCAATCTAACCCCCAATCTAGCCAACCTATGAACATCTTTCACTAGGTGTTTCTTGGATTCTTCTACATGAGACACACTACCCATGGTCATATGACTTAGAGAATCCGCAACCACATTGGCCTTGTCGAGGTGATACAGAACACTCATGTCGTAATCTTTCAACAATTCTAGTCACCTTCTTTGTCAGAGATTCAACTCTTTTTGAGTAAACACATATTGGAGACTCTTATGGTCGGTATACACATCAACGTGAACACCATACAAGTAATGGCTCCATATATTCAAGGCAAATACCATGGCCGCTAACTCAAGATCATGAGTGAGATAGTTCTTCTCATGCACCTAAAGTTTTCTAGAAGCATAGGTGATTACTTTTCCCTGTTGCATAAGCACACACCCCAAACCCACTCGGGATGCATCACAATACACAACGAAGCCCTTTGTAACCTCCGGTAAAGTCAACACAGGAGCGGAAGTAAGCCTATCTTTCAATATTTGGAAGCTCTTCTCACATGCCTCCGAGCACTAAAACTTCTTACTCTTTGGGTCAAAGTAGTCAAGGGAAATTCCATGGACGTAAAACCATCCACAAACCTCCGATAATAACCCGCTAGGTCTAAGAAACTCCTAATGTTGGTTGGAGTCAATAATCTAGGCCAACTTCTCACCGCCTCCATTTTCCTTGGATCAACCTCAACTCCCTCAGTAGAGATGATATGACCAAGAAATGCCACCAACCTCAATTAAAACTCACATTTGCTATACTTGGAAAACAATCGATGTTCTTTAAGTACTTGCAACACCACCCTCAAATGGTTCATGTGATCAGCCTCATTTTCGAATATACTAAGATGTCGTCAATGAGACACTGACAAATGAATCTAGGTAACTTTGAAACACCCTATTTATTAGGTCCATAAACGGCGTCGGGGCATTAGTGAGACCAAAGGACATTAATAAGAACTCATAGTGACCATATCTAGTCCGAAATACCATCTTTGGTATATCCTCACCTCTCACCCTAAGTTGGTGATACCCCGATCTCAAGTCAATCTTAGAAAAGTATCTTGCCTCTTGGAGTTGATCAATCTAGTCGTCAATCCGAGGGAGAGGATACTTGTTCTTAATACAGACTTTACTGAGTTGGCGATAATCAATGCACATTGTTAAGGACCCGTCCTTCTTCTTCACAAACAAAACCGGAGCACCCCATGGAGAAATATTAGGTCTAATGAAGCCTTTTTCTAGTAAATTTTTGAGTTGAGCCTTCAACTCCTTCAATTCAGCTAGAGACATCCGATAATGAGGAATTAAAATGTGATTTGTATCTGGTAGCAAATCAATACCAAACTCAATTTCTCATTCGGGAGGAATACCAGAAAGATCATTAAGAAAGACCTCCGGAAATTCACTCACTACGGGGACCGACTCAATGGGAGGAATTTTGGAGTCTAAATCTTGGACTCTTACTATATGATATAGACAACACTTTGAGATCATTTTTCATGCTTTTAGATGAGAGATGATACGACCTCTAGAAATAGAATATCTCTCCTTTCACTCTACAACGGGTTCATTTGGAAAGTTAAACTTCACCACCCTCGTTCTCCAATAAATAGAGGCAAAACAAGCATGCAACCAATCCATAGACAAAATGATATAAAATCAAGCATATGAATTTCTACTAGTTCAACATGAGAAACTCTATTGGGCAATATTATAGGACAATTTCTATACGATTTTTTTGCAACAACCGACTCACCCACCAGTGTAGACAATATTAAAGGTTCATGCAAGATATTCGGTAAAATGACAAACGTTTTAGCTATAAGAGGTGTAACAAATGACAAAGTAGCACCGGGATCAAGTAAAGCATACACATAAATAGAAAATACTTTCAACATACCGGTCACCACATCGGGAGAGGTCTCTTACTCACCCCTAGTTTGGAGAGAATAGAAGCGGTTCTTCTTAGGAGCATCCTTAGAACCACTTGCTTGAGCTTGACCACTTCCCTTGTCTTTACCCTTCACATTAGGGCAATCTCAAAACTTGTGCCCAATTTTACCACAACTAAAACACTTATCTGTCTTAATAAGGCAATCACCATTATGCTTCTTGTCACACTCACCACAAAATGGCTTCTCGCTTGGTGAACTAGTACCTCTTCCCTTTTGAGGTTTAGGGTTTGCAACCTTATCAATATGAGCCTTAGGGAACTTGGATGGAACTTGATTAGAGAACCACTTCTTGAACCTAGGCTTGTCTTGGATCTCAAGCCTACCCTTTGAAGAACCATTATCAAAAGATCTTGCCCTCTTAGCATCTCTACTCATCCTCCTAGCCCTTGCCTCCTCCACTTGTCGAGCATGAACCATGAGACGAGAAATTTTCATATTATTATGTAGCATAGTTGAATGACACTCCTCTTTCAAGTCTTCCGACACCCCAGTCAAAAAGCGAATTATTTCATCCCTAGGATCGAAAACCAAAGAAGGAGCATACTTGGCTAATTTAGTGAATTTCAAAGAGTAGTCAAGTACACTCTGTAATGTTCCAGAAAATGTACTTGTCTAGTGAAAAGTCTATTAGGTTTTAAGAATATGTATTAGAGTACATAGGCATCCCAATGCCCAATGTTGAGTAATATTGGGCATGTTAGAGAATATTGGCTTAAGGGTGTTAGCCAATTTCTATGTATTAACAAGTAACTTAAAATACACTTTGATGTTCAAATGCTCCAATCCAAGCTTGTTAGGAATTGTACCTGCAATGAAGACCCTAAGCTAAAAAATTTATTTTCATCGCTTACACACATTAGGTACGAGGTATCCAAGTGTCAAGCCTAGGTACCATAGCACATGATCATTTTAAATGATCATGTAGATTAAGCAGTGCCCAAGGACATAGTGAGGATCCTTGGGACAAGAAGTTAACTTTCCAAGTGGAACTACAGAGTGAACAGTTAGGAAAGTGCACGACACATGTGCTACCGGCTGAGAGACCAAGCAACCAATCCCAACCGATTCGGTTAGGGAGGTTAGGGGGCCGGCACGCGTTGGAACAAGTCACGTGGGGCCGAGCTTCCTAACCAATCTTAGGCTCTAACTAACTTACCTAACTATCTAACTAACCTAGGACTTACTATAATGAACTAATTAGTGTGCCCGAAATCCTAAGACCTAACCGGGTGACACTAGCCGAGTAGCTAACTAAAGAAACATCCTAGTACTTAACCTAGAATGGTCCAAAGGGGTTGGTTATTGTCCTTGTGACTTAGGGGTACTTTAGTAATTACCCTAGGCCACTTAATTATTTAAATTATCAACTTAATTAATTAATTTATATTCATGGTCAAACCCGAGACCCTTAGCAAATTTTCAGAATTTGGCTAAGTCAAATGCTCTCCTATTTTTAGTCAATTTAGGAGAGGCATTTTGGTAATTATATAATTGATTTATTTAATTAAGTTAATTAGCCTAAGTTGAATTAGTCACTATTCAGTTCCTAAGATTTAGACTCACGTTTATCCAGTAGAAACCAACGACTGAAAAACAGTGAGCAAACGTAAGAAAAACAAAAAAATACTCTCGGTTCTCCTTAGGCGATTTCAAGACAATTCTTCAAGATTTTCGTGCAAAGTATAGGGTGATCTTCGTAGATTCAATTCTACAGTAAGGTATGGGTTTCTCTCTTGGATTCCTTTCCCCATGAGGCTTTTCAAACGTTTTGAATTCAAGAAAACCAAAACTAGGGTTGTTCTGAATGAAATTGTCGAATGTTCATCTCCCTAGTTCTGCTTATTTCCGATTCTAGTAGTATGTATAACGCAAATCTCAAGCATCTTGTTGGTATGTGGTGCTAACTGATCATTATGTGTAGGTTTCTGTGATTTGATAATGACGAATGAGACCTATAGGTTAGATCCGTATGATTAGAGTATCATTTACATGAGATAAGGAATGTTGTAATGCCTAATTGTGTTCGAGAAAATTAAATTGTTATAAGTCGTTTATGAAATTCAGTATACTATTGAAAGGAATGAAGGTTTCGATTTCTGTGTGCGTTTACAGTAGATATGTTTGTAAGTGTTTGGAATGCAATGTTTCCAAGAAGAAATAAGAATGAGAATTAAAGCTAGTTAATGAATCTTCAATGCCAAATCAATATTATAGCTTGGCCAAACTAAGCACTGAATTGTTCTTATAAGATAATCAAAGGTTAAAAGTTGTCTTGCTTAAAATGATAATCTTACTATAGTATATACATGAAGTTAAATTGACTTGGCTAGTGATAATATCATGACAAGTGTTTAGTGAAAGTTTGGTTTATGCCAATAAATTGGCCAGCAATATTATTTCCAAAATAAGTAATAGAATTGGCCAATGACTAAGTCATACCAATCTTATATGGCCAATGTAAATTATGATGTTTCTTGTAAGGCCAAATACATGTTAAAGATTGACTTGACAAGATGTAACTCAATGAACTCATAACCTAGGGTATGCCAATGATTGGGACAAGTCCCAACATACCCTATCTAAATGAACTTGTAAATATAGTAGCACATTGAATAAGTCCTTATAACTTTCATAAAGAATGGTACAAGACTACCAATAACATTGAAAAAGATAAGGTGAGTAATGAAATAACTAAAAGCTTATGAGTTATGAAATTGACCTAAAATGGGGTGTTAAAGGAAGTGGACAAGTCTCACTTGCACCTAAACAATTATGTTAATGATACTCACATAAGAGGGTGTTAAAAATCGTGAGACAAGTCTCACTAACACCACATGATGATAATGTAAGACTTAAGTTCACATTCATCAAGTATAGAAAGGGATGACAAGTCATCCATTAAGCTAAGCATACCACATACTAGAAGCAAGCTTCTATAATGTATGAGTCAACTCTAAAAGTTGTAAAGTATAAGAAATTGAGCTAAGCACAGATAGACTAGTAATGAGCTTGTGCAAGCACATGTAAGCCTCATGAGATGACACTACCACCAAGGTGGATAAGGGTCTCCAAATTTTCCTAGTCTTTGAACTATGTTGCCAGCATAGGCTACTAGCTAGTTGTTCCACCTAAGAAATCTAGGAAATATTCGGTTTCACTTTGGCCGGTGAACCACCTCTTTTCAGTGTGGGGAAGACATTGGATTTCATGTTATATCACATGATCTATGTCGGTTAAATGCTCAAGATTTCTTTAATAAAGTAAGAAACAAAGAAAGAAAGAACTAGGAAGATGAGGGGTGTTCGGATAGGATGACCAAAGGGTGAGGTTAGACTAAGTAATCATGTAATTCATTCTTAGTCATTGAACATAAAGATCCCAATGGAAGTCTTAAAAGAATATCCTAAGTCAACCTAGCATGTTCAAAGTGAACGTGAGATCAAAGAAGAAGAAATGTAAGTTCAAAGTGAACTAAGTAAGCAAAAGCATAAGAATATCAAATCATCAGTGTTTGATAAGAATGAAGTTTAACAGTTATTGGTTTATGCCAATAAAGGGAGCAAAACATAATGACTCATCAATTGGAGTATGCATATATGCCCCAACATCTATATATTATGCAAATAATCAAAGAATGGTCATAGCCAATAAAGATTGACTTACAAACACTTCATGCTCAATTTAACAAGAATGGAAAGAACAACTTGTTAGTAGGGTAGTCAAATCATTTCCTTAGTCTTTTGGATTACTTACTTGATTCATTGTAGCAATGGGACTACAATGAATCATTGCACTCATAATTAAAACATAGGATCAAAGGAGATCATTGAACTACACAACAAAAAGAAGAAAAAACTATAAAATAAACTAAGTATGGGAGAGGGAGCTCTAGGCCTAAGGGGGCAAAAATATTAAATTTTGCTTGAGTTGTTCTAAAATAATGTTCATTATTCCAAGGTCTTATGTTCATATAAAAAATGAGTTGTGTGCTTTAAATGCATGAAAATATGTCATATTCATAACATGATTCATAAATAACGAATTAGGAAAGGTAAGTGACTTCACTTTCCAAAAAAATGGCATGTTGCTATAGGAAGAGCTTTCCTTGATCATGCATAGGCCTTATGTGTTTATGTGCATACACCCATACTTAGTACAAGTGTGTACTAACCCATATACAATTACTATTTTTGTTGGTGCAGGTCCTTGAAGAAGATTGAAGATCAGTTGAAGCTGTTTGGACTAGTACCTCCAGACTTTGGTAGGTCCTCTTGAGTTCGAGGATGACTACGCATTATTCTCTAGCTTTAGTAGATTAGACATAGCTAGTGGATGTTGTCCCTGGAGTTTCCTTTCACACATTTTTTCAAGCTTTTTTATTAAGACCGATTTTGGCAACTATTAATGATATTATGAATTCTTCATTTCAATTGTTCAACCTATTAACAGATGTTTGTTTATTTTGAGCTGTTAGTATATCACGCTTATGCAAGAATTATATGAAGTCTATGTAAACTTCAGTTAACATAAAAAGTTTTAAATTTTCCGCTAAATTTAACTGTATGATTGTGATGAAGCTAAGAAGAGACTTGTCTGCGACCTCTGAGAGGTTAACGACACCGGTCTCATCTAGGGTCTAGGACCCGGGTGTGACACACTCGTACCTCCTTGACGAAGGTTGATGAACTCCACCACTTTGGCTTCCCTCATCTCCCTAGGAAAGAACCGATCAAGAAAAGCCTTCTTGAAGATCTCCCAAGTTACCAGTCCACCCCTTAGCGGCCTATTGTCCCTCCATTGGACATACCAAGTTTGAGCCACATCTTTGAGTTGATAAGTGGATAACTCGGCCTTCTCACTAGTAGTCAACCCCATAGCAAAGAGTATCTTGTAGACTTCATCAATGAACTCTTGGGGGTCTTCTTCAACCTTGTACCCATAGAAAGTAGGAGGATTCATCCTAGTGAAATCCCTTAGACGGGAGGCCATGGTAGTAACTTGTTGATTTGGACGGGGCACAACCTCCCAGTTAGCTTAGGCCGTCATAGCTTGGGATTTAGTAGTGGCGGATTGGGATTGAGTAGTAATGGCTTGGTCCATTTGGAAAAGAGCGACCCTTATGTTCTCATCCGTCAAAGGAGGAGGAATCACCGGAGCTTGGTCATCATTAGCATCTTCTTCAAGAAGAGGGACTTGATGACCACGGGGAGGAGCTCCCACATTGGCAATCTCTTCCTCAAGTCTTTGTGTTGCATTCCTTCGAGTATTCATTTCCTATAACAAAAATACAAAGATTAGGTGAAAGCACACAATAATTATACTCTAGAGGCACGATATTGGATCTCTAAAAAACAGAGTATTTCCTAAGAATCACATAGATTCCTATTCATAAGTGAGGCGCGCTTCACAAATATGAGTACTAATCTACAAAGACGTGCTTGAGAGAGACATTGACATCAAGGATATTCAACCTCATGCTCTTATACCAAATTTGTGACATCCGGATGCACCCCCAAGATGTAACCGGTATCGTCGTCCTCTTTGAAGATTAAGACTAGCCTCTAAGCATTCATCATAACATTCATAGATCAAAATACGGAAAAATTAAAACTTTTATTACTTCTACATTGAGGTTTACATAGACCTCTACATACACATAATATATTCATATCAAGTATACATAGACCCTTCGTATAGGAAGATTACATAGTCTTCTACTTTTATTGCACATAAGTATATATATAAGATAGAACATAGTCTGTAAAGATCGTCTGATCTCATAACCATCTAACAAGATTAGCTATTTGGGAATATCCCATACATCAATGTGAAAGAGCCACATATAGGCTTATACAATCCGTACTCAAATGAAAATAGAAGGAACGTAAGAGTCTTAAAAGTATAAAAGCTTCATAAGCTCGATATTGGCATCTCCCTCGGAAAGTGAGGACCTACCCACTTGGATGATTGAGAAATTTCAAGTCTTCTTCAAGTCATCTCAAAGAGCCTTAAACGACCGGAACCTTAAATGTTAGGGAAAAGGGAGAAAATGGGGTTAGTACACCACTTGTACTAAGTATAAGACCATATTCACATATAAGATCAAATCATGCTAAAAAGGGACATTTAGTTAAAACATGCTATTTTACCTTTTGAAAGTCTTATGCATAATAAAGCAAACCATACCAATCAACAAGACATATTCATTAAGTCAAAGCAAGCAATATACATACCAACACTTGAACCCATAATCTAATACAACCCTATCATCAAGGAATAACATCACAAGCATGAATAAGAGTTCATCATATCATAATAAAGCAAGACAACTACTCATGAATCCTCATAAAGTAAAAAAGTGCAATGACCAAGCAAAGCCCCATAACCTTAGTCAATCAAGTAACACAACAAGAACCATGACTAATATCCAACTTCACATAACATAACCTTTAAGGGTACATAATATCATACTTAGCAATATAGACCAATTACATGTTCATAAGAATATTAATCACCATAGAATATCATTTACATGTAAAGTCATCGCATTATCATCATTTGCATTCATTATCATATACATACATAATATCAACATCCTAAAGCTTCCATCAAGGCCAACTAGTGCAAGGCATAGGTAGAGTCCCATACCCCTACCTAGGCTAAGTCAAACCTCTAAAGTCACCCTAGTTAGTTTATACCTCATTACTTCATTTTAGTTTAGGGAACACTTGCCTAACCGAGATACACCACAAGATCTAAGTGTCGAATCCGGTGTTGTAAAGCCTTACATCAATGGAAGGTAGTCTACCGGCCAAGTTAAAACCTAACATGAACATAGCATCTAGGTGAATCCACTATCTAGTATTCCTATGGTGGAAACATAGTTTAAGGAACTTGGGGCCGTCTTGGAAATATCACTCTACACCCTATTTGGGTCATGATGCTATTCACCCCGTGAGGACGGTAGTGAACCCTACCTTCCCTATTTGGGAAAGTGTCCCCCCCTCACTTACAAGATCACTCGGTGCTAAGCTAGAGTCCCTTTTGAAATGTCTTTAATGTGTTTATTAATCATAACTTATTGTAGGTCATAGGGTCTAGCCCTTGTATAATCATCATCATCATAGCTCAATAAGAATTGCATGAGTATAGTCCTTTCATTACAATTCATATAAGTGAGGTTAGCACATTTACATATTCATTCATGATAAGGCATATTGGTAATCATCACAATCCTTATAGCATTTACATCTTAATCAACCTCACAACCATAATAAAGAAATTTAAATTCAATATCATACCACCCTATCAATCCTAATACAAGGCATACTCCAACACAACATCATGACTTAATCACAATTAACTATAATTTTAAGTAAAGAATAGGGTTCATAAGACTTACCAAGTCTCCTTCATAATTCATCATCAAGCTCTTACCATCAACCCTAACTTCAAACCAATTATGTCATAATATCATCATAATTCAATGACTGACATGATAACAAGACTAGAAGAACCACTATATCACAATTCAATACTAGATCATAGCTTAAGACAAGATACTTAGGTCAATTCACAACACACTTCATAACCTAGATAAATTCTCAAGAACTAGCATGAAAGAATACAATTCACCCAAATTAATTCATAATTAGTATAACAACATCATCTAGTAGTAGTTCAACCAATAACCAAATCAATTAAACCAATATAACCTAATTCATATCAAGATCATAACATAGGGTTAAGGGGTAAAGGTCATCTTCTACAAACTAGACCAAACCATCAAGATATATTATAATTAAGTTATAATACATGTTAATCAATCCATAATATCCTATAGAAATCATAAACAAATAAATTCATAACATTAATTTCGATATTGGGTGAAACCCACTTGAAAACTCAACTTTTGAAATTACTTTGAAGGAACCCTTTGAGAAAATAGGTCTCAAAGGTGAATTAGATCCCATAAATTAATGTTTGATGAAGAATGTATGGTGAATTCATCCCTTTACATCCCCTAAAACCTTCTCCTAGCTTGGTCTTCAATGGAGTTCTTCACTAGAGAGAGAAAGAAGAGAGAAGGAAGAGAGCTTTGTTTTGTGAGTTGTGATTAATCTAATGGGGTTGGGATATTTATATGGGGTGTTAAATGACTTAATTAGGCTTCCTTAATACCATAAATAACGACATAAACCCTTAAACTAGTTTCCAGACGTCTTGGACGTTCTTGAATGTTTTGGTTTCTAGACTCCTTAAATGACCTATATTCACTAAAATGGACTTAAAACAGTGTCTTAACCTTATGAAACTCATGTTAGGCTCTAGAACACGTCTTGGATTTTCGAAGTGTTACATAGTACTTAGTATCAATCCTTTAGCCTATCATCGGACCTGGTCAACGGACCGTGGTCCTAACTACGGTCCGTAGATGGCACCTGCACTTCTGGAAAATCAGAATATTTTTCTATATAGGGTACGAGATGTTACACTATCTCCCCCTTGAGGACATTTGTCCTCGAATGAAGACTAAAGTAGCTGAAATGGAGGACGAGGGCTGCAATTCCTACAACCAAACACTGAAGACTGAGTTAAGTTCCTAGAACATGCAAATATGCTAAAAATGCAAGTACAAAATTAGGGACCATTATTCTAAGGTTGAATTCACGCATGAATGGTTGAAAAATTGAAGAGGAACTATTACCTCAAGCTGGAGTGGAATCGGAAGGGAAGAGGTAAGGATACTTGGCTTTCATGGCTGCTTTTGCTTCCCAAGTAGCTCCCTCTATAGATTGAATCCTCCACAAAACGTTGACTGAAGCGACTTATTTGTTTCTCAACCTTCTAACTTGATGGTCAAATATCTCAACTGGTATAGCCTCATTAGAAAGACTATATTTCACCGCCGCACTCTCTAATGCACTACAGAGGCTGTATCACCCACACACTTCTTCAAGAGCGAGATGTAGAAGACTGGATGCGTTGCTGCTAGTTCTGCTCGCAACTCTAACTCATATGCCACATTGCTAACCCTTTTCAAGATCTTCTAAGGGCCGACATATCTAGGACTGAGCTTCCCTTTCTTTCCAAATCTCATCACCCCCTTCATAGGTGACACATTCAGGAAAACCCAATCATCAACTTGGAACTCTAGTTCCCTTCTCCTTACATGCCCAGTTGAGATGGGATATGATTGCATCATGATGCCTAAGGACACGATCTATTTCTGCGTAAGATTTCTGAAGACTCTAGGCTGTATTAATTCTATCTCTAATGAGTTGCACTTTGTCCATAGAAGAAAGGATTGAATCTGGCTCTATCAAAGCTGTTTCACCTACTTCAAACCAACTACAAGAGATCTACATCTACGCCCATAAAGTGCCTCATAAGGGGCCATCTGAATGCTAGAATGGTAGCTAATGTTGTAGGCGAAGTCAATAAGAGGAAGGTAATCATCCTAGATACCCTTTAAATTGATCACACAAGCTCTCAACATATCCTCTAGAGTCTGAATGGTACGCTCTGCCGGTCCATCCGTCTGTGAATCAAAATGTTGTGCAAAGATTAACCTGATTACCAAGACCCTTTTGAAATGACTTCCAAAAAAGTAACCCATGCTACCTCACTACCTCATTAATGTAAAGCTTGGCATAGTCCTCCGCCGAATCTGTAGTCTTGACCACCAAAAAGCGAGAAGACTTAGTCATCATATCAATTATCACCCAAATGGAGTCATGTTGTCTGCGAGTACGAGGTAACCCTGTGATGAAATCCATATTGATCACTTCCCACATCTAAATAGGAATGTCGATCTCTTGAGTCAAACCCGCTGGTTTCTGATGTTCTACCTTGACTTGCTGGCAATTGGGGCACTTACTCACAAAATCTGCTATATCCCTCTTCATGCCATTCCACCAATAGACTTCTCGCAGATCACGGTACATCTAAGTGGAACATAGATGAATAGAATATCTGGTCTTATAGGCTTCTGCAAGAATATGCTATCTCAACTCGCCCATATTAGGAACACAGAATCTACCGTGGTAGCGAAGTACACCATCTCCCCCTTGGGATAAAACCTCCACTCTCTGATTATGGACTGCACCCTTAAGTTCAAGCAATATTGTATCACTATATTGATTTTCCTTAACCTTCACTACCAAAGAAGATTCAGCCCCATTATGAACTGTTACACTAGTCTCTGATATGCTCATAAGGCGAACTCACAAATGAGCAAGCCTGTGAACATCCTTCACGAGTTCCTTTCTTTCTTCCTCAATATGGGCTAAACTACCCACAGATAATCTTCTAAGAGCATCTGCTACTACATTCGCCTTACCAGGAATTCACACTCATATCATAATCTTTAATAAACTCAAGCCATCGCATCTGGCGAAGATTTAACTCTTTCTGGGTGAACACATATTGAAGGCTCTTATGGTCAGTGAACACATATACATAAACACCATACAAGTAGTGCCTTCAAATCTTAAGTGCAAACACCACTGCTGCAAGATCGAGGTCATGAGTTGGATAGTTCTTCTCATGTACCTTTAGCTGTCTAGAAGTATAAGCTATAACCTTATCTTGATACATCAACACACAACCTAGGCTAACTCTGGATGCATCATAATAGATCACATAACCATATGAACCCTCTGGTAGAGTCAATACAGGAGTTGTAGTCAATCTAATTTTCAATTCTTCAAAGCTTTTCTCACAATTATCATACCATTGAAATTTGACCATCTTCTGAGTCAACCTAGTCAATGGTGAGGTTATGGATGAAAATCCTTCAACGGACCTTCGGTAATAACCTGCTAGACCTAAGAAACTTTTGATATTTGTAGCAGAGGTAGGTCTGGGCCATTGTTTCACTTCTTCTATCTTCTACGAATCCACTCGGATCCCCTCACTCGATATAATGTGACCAAGGAAAGAAACATATTGCAACAAGAACTAACATTTGCTAAACTTAGCGAATAACTGGCGATCTTTGAGAGTCTGCAGAACAACTCTCAAATGACTCGCATGTTCTTCCTCATTCCTAAAGTAAATGAGGATATAATCAATAAAGACGATAACGAACAAGTCCAAGTATTGTTTGAACACTTTGTTCATCAAATCCATGAAAGTTGCAGGATCATTGGTTAGTCCAAACGACATAACTACAAATTCAAAATGACCATACCGATTTATGAAGGCTATCTTCGGAATGTCACTATCTTTGACTCTAAGCTGATGATAACCCGACTTGAGGTCTATCTTTGAGAAATGGCTAGCACCCTGAAGTTGGTCAAACAAGTCATAAATCCTATGGATGGGATACTTATTCTTGATTGTGACCTTTCTCAATTGTGTATAGTCAATTCACATTTTGAGAGAACCATCTTTCTTCTTTATGAACAACACTAGTGCACCCCATGGTGAAATACTAGGTCTAATGAAGCCCTTATCTAGATGTTCTTTGAACTGCTCTTTCAATTCCTTAAGCTCTTTTGGATTCATTCTGTAAGAAGTAATAGAAATAGGGTATCTAGAAGGAGATCGATTCCAAAGTCGATTTCCCTTTCGGGAGGAACTCCGGGAAGATCTTCTGGAATCACTTCTGGAAACTCAGTGACTACTAGAACTGACTTAAGAGTTAGGGTTTCAGATCTAGGATCCTTAACCCAAACTAAATGATAGAGATAACCATTAGAGATCATCTTTCTAGACTTAATGTAAAAAATGAATCGACGCATAGGCGCTAAGCTACTGCCCTTCCATTTTAAAATTTGTTCATTTGGAAACTGAAAACGAACAATCCTAGTTCTACAATCGCCTGAGACATAACAATAATGTAACTAATCCATGTCTAGAGTGACATCGAAGTCTACCATTTCTAGCTCTACAAGGTCTACTGAGGTGACTTTCTGAGAGAATGTGATAGGGCAATTTTAGTATTTCTTTTTAGCTATAACTCGGTGACCGACTGGGTAGAGACAAAGAAAGGTTCTGAGAGAGTTTCAGAACTAACACAGAATTGGACTGCTATGTAAGGAGTTACAAAACTAAGTTATCCCCTGGATCTAACAATGCATACACATCAATGCCAAAGACTTGTAACGTACCAGTGACTACATTAAGAGAACATTCCTGATCCAGGCGAACCTGAAGAGCATACAACTTGTTCTGGTGCTGACCGCCAACTGTACCAGATGAGTTACCCTACCGAGTAGGGTGACCTACTGGTGCAGATAAAGTTGTAGACTGAGCTCTACCATTAGTGCCTCCTTGAACCTGTCTAGAAGGAAAATCCCTCAACATGTGACAAGTTTGACAGCACCCAAAGCATCCTTCATTTCTAGCGAGGCACTCGCCTTGATGGTTCTTAATAGCTTAGGGCAAGTGGGGTAAGTCTTGGTGCCTGAAACACTTCCTAAGACTTAGAGCCTGGTGCCCTAACCTTCTTATCATACTTGTTCTTGGAGGATGGAACACTAGATGATGACGGTGCTGGGGTCAAATACTTTTGGTGAAATTGCGAATGATTTCCACCACTCGACTTCTGCTAAGAGTAGTCATAGTTCCCAGTCCTAGCCTTCTTTTTATCCTTGGTCTGTTTTCTAAGCTTATCACCCTCAACTTGTTGAGCATGAGTCATAAGCCTATAGATACTCATATCTCTCAGTAACATTGCATTTCTGCACTCAATTTAACCAAATCAGACACTCCATACAAGAACTTATTCATCTGAGCCCTGTAGTCAGGAACCCTGTAAGGAGAATACCTAGAGAGTTGGTTAAAATTGAGTCCATATTCTTGAACCATCATGTTTCCCTGCCTTAAGTTCATAAATTCTTCAGCCTTTGATTCTCTCAACTCTATTGGGAAAAAACTATCCGAAAAGGTCTCACTAAAGCAACCCTAAGTAATAGGAGATGCATATGTACCCCTATTTTCCTTCCACTGAGTGTATCAGATATTACCCACATCCTTCAGCTGGTATGATTCCAACTTAACCCGATCATTCCCAGTGACCTGCATCACCTCAAAGATCTTATTGATCTTATCTAAGAAATTCTAGGGATTCTCATTAGTTTTCGATTCTAGGAACTCAGGTGGATTCATTCTGAGCTAACATCTTAATGGCATTCCTGAATTCAGCATTGGAGAATTCCAGATCTCGTACGGGAGAGATGCGTCTGCATTCGTGGCATTCGCATTCCTAGCGTTAGCTCTATGAGGAGGCATGATCTGAAACGTAGAACGTCGAGTTAGAATGGAATTAGATCATACCATACGCACGATAAGAGTAACAAAAAAGTGAAGTTTTTCCTAATATACTTCATAGCATCCCTCTCATTAAATATGGTGCACTTCACTCTCATGAAGAGGACTCAACTTAGTGCGGTTTTTTAGGCATCCTAGCACACTTAAACCTAGTGCTCTGATACAAAGTTTGTCAAGCCCCGAGATACACTCGAGACGCGGACACGGTACCTAGGACCACAAGTGATCCCAAGCTAACCCTGCTGGCATGATTAGGAGCATACTAAAGATAATAAACTGATGCTGAAGCTAAGTCATAATTAAAATGAAAAGATGGGGAATACCCATATACTATAACTGAGATATTTGAAACTGATGATTTTAATACAAAGAAAATATTAACTCTTTACTAAGCTGAAACTAACTATGTCTGAAAATAGCGTCTAAGTGACTAGAAATGTTGGACAGGCCCCAGCTAAGTTTATCAAAAACTGAAACTAACGGACTAAAATACTAGAAATAACTCATGAATATTGTCCTCGAAGAATGAGGACTCACCACTAATTCTGCTAAACTGGAGATCGAAAATCGACCTAAGCGTGATCTGAATGCTGAGAACCTGAACCTACATGACGAGAAGATGTATCGCACGTATGCGCAGTACTTGAAAGGATTTGAGCATGTAGGATAGAGTAAATTTGAAATAATACATAACTGAACAAACACAAAAACATGTATAATATTCTGAACATGATATACTAGATTTTGAGCTAAGTGGATGCAATGACAAAAATTATAACATGCTAAGACAGAATACTAAGTGAAATGTAAATATGGTAAATGCAATAAAGTCTGAGTGAACTGTGGGAGCTACTAATAACCGATAATAAAATCACATGAGCTAAATGTGGAGTCCAATGTATACACCTCATCGAGAGGACACAATATACCCATCCATAGGTATAAAGTCATGCTTGTGTGATCACTAAACTGATGCCCATAGAGAGGACTTACAACCTTCTTGGCTAGTAGTTTCGTGACTATTTGGGTACGCTAAACCTTAGTCCAACTCGGTATTATGCTACTCCCAATGAATTAAGTGATTAACATATTATGACTGAATTTCTGTAAATACTGGATAACTCAAATCAAAACATGCAAAATGAGAATGCAACAATTAATCTAATAATGATGCATTAATAACTTAGGCATGTATAACTGAAGTACTGAAATATCTGACTTAGCATGTGTAATTCAAGAACTAAAGAAATACATAGCTAGGGTTCTAAAATTCATGTGATTATCTGAGTAATAACATGGTAATCTGATTTGGAACATATAACTATCTAATTCATGGTATTCTTATAAAGTTCTAGAAACCCTAGGTCTAATCATGATATGGGAATCAAGAATCTGCTTGAAAACTAGGAACCCACTAGTGAAATCCCACATGTCTAGTGATGAATTCCACGGAGAAATATTTATATTTTGGGGCTGGAGCTGATGGAACCTTGCTGCGTTCTTGAATTGGGGTTCTTGACCTCTTTCTCCTCTCTTGCTTCTAATTTTCTATGTTTTGATTAATGATTTGTCTTAGGTAAGTTTTAGTTATGTTTCTAGGCTTAAACATACTAAAAACTCATAATTTAGGTTCTAAACAATTTATCTTAAGGGTTAAACAAAAAAGGAAAAGACCAAAAGACCCCTAAATTAACTGTTGTCGGAGTGACCAATGGACCTAGTCCACGGACCGTGGTCCGTAGGTCCTGGCCGTCGTCTATGGACCAGTATTGATCACCTGGTCCATGGACCGTGGTCCTATCTATGGTCTGTCCTTTCCTCCATATTTTGATTCATAGAATGGGTTCTAAGGACCAAGACTGAAGGACCTGGTCCATGGACCGTGGTCCAATCTATAGTCTGTGGTCCAATCTATGGTCCGTCTTGTTATTCCGTAGTTTAATTCAGAAATGGGTTCTGAGGACCAAGATCGATGGACCTGGTCCACGGATCGTGATCCTACCTACAGTCTGTAGGTCCTGGCCGTCGTTTGTGGACCAAGATCGACGGACTTGGTCCACGGACCATGGTTCTAACTACGGTCCGTAGGTGGCCTCCGTACATGGCACCTGCACTTATGGAAAATCTGAATTTTGGTCTATCTAGGGTACAGGTTGTTACAATGAGTTGTTAAAATAAAGAAGAATAGCTTTAGCAGTCAATTTTAAAGAGTTTTGAAGTCAAACGTCAAGGGAAGACCAAAACGTTCGATAACTAGTCTTTTATGTATTGATGTGTACTAGTATGTTGTGCATGTTTTTATGTGTTGTTTGGATCCTAAAGTCAACGGGGATGACCTTAACACCTAAGGGTCATGTTTATCATCAAAACGTCCGGGTACGACTCCCTAAGGACAAACCTAAGGGTCCTTGAGAAGGATCCTAGCCTTGGCCAAGAAGTTGTCAAGGCAGCGTGTGGGCACTGGATATAGGGAGCCTTTCTGCGTCGCGTAACTCCTCCACCAAGGACCAAAAACTTGGTCCACGTTTTAGACCTCATCGCGGACCCTTCTGTCCAAAAATTAATTTCCAGAAACTTGTGGGAACACCTCAGAGACGCTGACTTGTTCCCTGATAATAATTTCGAAAATTAAAGTTGTGTTTGACTTATTTAAAAAGGTCTAATAAAAGTAGGTGTGTTTTGGGTATTATGGGTGTGTTATACATTGAATTTGAGTCATTTTGCACCAATTTCTACACCAAAACAAAAACCCACGTCAAAATCCAAATATCTCTCACCTCTCTAAGTTTCTCTCTAATCAAATCTTCCATTGAAGAACTCTCAAGCTTCAAGGTAGAAGGTCAATTCTTCAAGTTTTCCACCCAAATTTTGTGGGCTAACTAGTACTTAGGTATGGTAATCCTTCATTCTTGAATAAACACTCATTCAAGAAGTCGAATTCAAAGGTTCTCAAAAGTTAATTAATGATCAATTTCCCAAAGGTTCTCAAAAGTGAATTAATGATCAATTTCCCAATTTTTTATTCTATGAATGGTTTCATTGTTAAAACGATCTCTAAGTCATGATATTTCAATATCAATGTTGAGTCAAGGTTTTTAAGGTGAGTTTTAATGGAATTCCCTGAAGAACCCATGTTTTGTCGAAATATCTTGAATTGGCTTACAAGTGGGTTTGATGAATGTGATTGGATATTGTTAGAATTGTGTTTATATTATGTTGGATTGTTTTTATGTACTGCCATTCATGCCTAATAATGATGAATTGTTTGAGAATTGAGAAAGGGTGATCATGGCTTGGACGAAGGGTAAGTTGATCTAAATTGTTCTATTCCTTATTGAACTGCTCTTGTGTGGTATTGTCCACTTATGTTGGCGGTGTTTAGTTATTGGATATATATATATATATATATATATATATATATATATATATATATATATATATATATATATATATATATATATGTTGTGGTCATGGCCTTGAAGGCCTTGAATGTGAAGTAAATTAATGTCATGATACTTATGTATAAATGTGATATGAAGTTATGCATGTGATTCTTGAAGATAGCACGATTATTGAAAGATAATGTGAATGTGAAATATGTTTGTGTGTGGATTATGATGAATGGAGTATGATCATGTTTATAAGACAATGTTATGAATGATGGTGGTTACGTTTTTCATATATACACACACATGAATGAATGAATGAAGCTAATGGAGATATAATAAATGGGAATCTATTTAAAGATTTTATCAATATAACTCTACTGAATGAATGGGGGATTTTGGGGTGGACACAATTCGTGAGTATAGATGTAGTGTCTAGTAACAACCTCAATATTATGAAGAGCTTTCCAATGAATGAATGGTAGGTTGGGATGGGTACTCTTTGTGAGTTAAGATATAGTGCTTAGTAGCAATCCTTTAACCTATAGCTAATGAATATAAGGAAAGACAAAAAAATCAGTGGGGATTAATTCTTAGCGCCGAGAGAATTTTAGAAGGGGTTGATACTATTTGTGAGTAGAGATGTAGTATCCAAAAGAAATCTCTTGAGATGGGTACTCTTCGTGAGTTGATATGTAGTACTTAAAAGAAATCTTTGTACTTATAACTATGCGCCTGCATAGAACTAGCTAGTGGTGTTCCACATAAAGGCTAAAAGAATGACCCTACCTTAGATAAGTGGGGATCCCTCATCCAGTAGGAATTAATCGGGATTCCATGTTAAGATCCCATGGTATTTGTCGGTTAAAGTTATCCCCCCACAAATGATTGTAATGAACTAGGTCTTTCTAAGGGTGTACTACTTAGGGTAGGTGGTAGAATGGAACGCCATCTATGCATTGTACAAGTAGGCCTTCGGAGGGAGTCTTGGTGTGTCTTTATAATGCTAATGAATGAATGGGTTTCTATATGATGTTGATGAAGCATGTTGGTCTTATATCTAATATTAATAAAGGTTATGAGACTTGTTGAATGTGATGTGCCTAGTCTAGGGTGGTTCCAAAGGAGCATTAAGTGGGAGTAGTAAAATGGGATGCTACTTTCATATTGCACTACTGTTACTTAGAGTTGTCCTAGAGGATGGTCTTTATGTGAAGTTCTTAAATGCATGAATGTTTTATATAGTAACAAATATTGACTTGTTGAGTTGGGATGGAAATAAAGTATTGTTATCATTGATAGAATTAAGGAGCACCTAGGTGTGTAATTAAGAGGTTGTATGGGCAGCCTCTTCATGTCGTACCTAGCTTGGTCTTAGGATAACTTTGGATGGGAGGGGGTGTTCTAAATGGTTATTAGGTCACTTAATGAAGATGGTTATATGTTGAGAATTATAGGAGTATTACTTTGTGTGATGAAGATTGACTTATATGATATATTTTACACTTAGTTAATGAAGTTTTATCAAAATAGCATGAAAAACATATTTAAACATAGATGTCCTCTTTAAAGCATGTTTTCACATGATTTCAATACTTAGTTCTTAATTATACTAATTCCATATTCTTATCTATTTCTACAAGTATATGTGTAAATAAGTGAGGATCTTAGAGTTGAAGCTTGGGAAGTAGATTGTTCTCTTAAGGCTCTTGGTATTTCCTCATATGTTCGAGGAAATGGATGTTCTTTCTAGTTTTGTTTCAATAAAGACTTTGTATAAATACTAGTATCTTTCTTTCAATGGAAGGGTTATGACCCTTTGATAATAAGATGTGCCTAAGATGGCTTGTGGCGAGACTTAGTTCTTCTTATGATTTATAAAATAGTTTATTTATTGACTTTATTGTGAAAAGTTTTAATTCCGCACTACTTTTCATACCTATGTGATGAATGGAAGCTAAAAAGCTTGTATAAGACCTCCGAGAGGTAAAGTATGTCGTGTGACGCCTAGGGGGTACTCCTGGATCTGACAACCTTGCTATCAGAGCATAAGGTTATGGAGATAGTGTTAGGGTCTAAAGTTTCAAAAGCCACATCAAGTAGAGTCTCTCTCATCGGTGTGAGTCGCGACAAATCTATGACCGAAAGGCTATAGGATGATAGAAGTGTCACTTTCTTCATTACTCTTGTGTCGTGCCATAGAGATCAACTCCATAAGATCTCTCTCTCTTATTTCCCTTGTCCGGGCATCTTCTAGATGTGATTGTTTGGAAGGGGTTTGATGCAGGGGTTTAATGGTGAAGAAGGTGACTTTTGATGTTTCTTATGGTTTTATGACTAGATGAGTATATGTGAAGGTGGATTTGGAAGAGTTTGTTGTGATGTCAACTATGACTATGTGTAATCTATGAGATTTGAGGCAATATGATGGGAAGTTGTAAGGTACCGAAAATGACTTAGGTTATCTAGAGCCTAACATGTTGGTAATGGTGCTCTAAGGTCCTAATGTGGTCTATAATGTTGTAATGGGGCAGTAACTAAAGTAGTAGGTGCATTGGAAGTCAAACGTCAAGGGTCAACCAAGACGTTCGACGACTAAGTCACCTAAGTGTCTTATGTGAGGGCCTATGTGTTTATGTGTGAATAATGTGGTTATAAGGTCTTAAATGAGTCTAATATGATGTGTATAGGTAGTGTGTCAAGTTTCTAGAAGTTTGGAGGTCAAACACTCAAGAACATTCATGACATTCGAAAGATATGTCTTGAAATGACCTTGTGTGTCTAAGCATGTTTCGTCGAGTTTTATGTGTTCATTTTGAGTGAAATTCATGTGAGGTGTCCTAAACTTGTATACGTTCATGTTTTAGTCGGAAACGTCCAGGCAAATATCCCCAAGTACCAACCAAGGATCCTTGAGGAAGGACCCATATCGGAGGCCAAGACTGCCCAAGGCAGCCTCACCTACGGAAGCCAATAGATGGCCAGTGGGCTGGTCAACGGTCCGTGGGTTAGGGGAGTGGGTAGGAACTTAGACTGGGTGGTTAATCTACATGTACCAAGCCTCTGAACCCATCGACGGAGGACAGGACGTCCCGCAAGTGGACCTACATCCCGTTGATTGGCTGTCCATCGATGAGAGACCTTGCCCCAAGACCACGAACCAAAGGACGGTCCGTAGGTCCAAGGACGGCCCGTCGGTGGTCCCGTAGATTGGTACTTAGGATGGTAAAGGTTGAGGAAACACTTCCAGACTCTGACCCAATCGACGGAGGGACAGGATGGTCCGTTTGTGGACAAACGGTTCGTCAACTGTCCCGTCGATGGTGCCAATTGTCCCTGCGTGTAGTCACAGTTAAGTCTAGGAATGAAATTTTAAATTCACCCCACTTATAAATGGAAGGTTTGGCGGTTCCCTAAGGGTTATTTGGGTGTTTTACAAGTGTTTATAAGGCTTTAACACTTAGAAGATTTCATTCTTCAAAATCAAAACCCCAAAATACCATAGAATTTCCCCAAGACTCCATTGAAGTCCAAAATCAAGGAAGAGCTTGGTGTGAAGTTTTGAGTGAAGATTCTTCATCAAAGTGAAGAATTAACTTCATTGAGGTATGGCTTTTGATCCTTGAAACTCGTTTCATCAAG
This sequence comes from Solanum sitiens, assembly GCA_016801875.1. Taxonomy (NCBI): domain Eukaryota; kingdom Viridiplantae; phylum Streptophyta; class Magnoliopsida; order Solanales; family Solanaceae; genus Solanum; species Solanum sitiens. The sequence goes on along the minus strand of JABWTJ010000088.1, from coordinate 1,228,947 downwards.
GAGCCCAACTTTCAAAGATGTTTTCAATGTTTTCAAAAGGTGAATTGTCCAATTTCATGATTCTACCATGGGTTCTTGCATTAAAGGTTTTCAAAAGTCTATTATGGATTAGATTGATGTTGTATTGATGATTTTAACCTAAATTACCTATGAACCCATATCGGTTCTTCCCCTCTTAGCATCTCTACTTCTCCTCCCAAGTTTAGACTTTTCAATGGATTGAGCATACACCATAAGCCTAGATTGAGTCATATCACCATGGATCATGGTTGTACGGCACTCTTCCTTCACAATATCCAAAACACCGGTCAAGAACCTACTCATCTCATCCCTAGGGTTAGACACCAAGGATGGAGAAACTTAGACAATAGGATAAACTTTAAGGAATACTCCTCAACACTCATGCTACCTTGCCTAAGGTTTATAAATTCCTCAATCTTAACCTCCCTCCTCTTACGGGGAAAGTACCTTTATAAGAATGCTTCCTTAAACTCTTCCCACCCTAAGGGACCCGATTCAACCGGTCTACTTTCCTTCCATTGAGTAAATCATATTGAGCAAGATCTTTTAATTGATACGAAGCTAACTCCGCTTTCTCCCTAGAAGTCACTCCCATTGCATGCACTATCTTATATAACTCATCCAATAAAGCTTGGGGATCTTCTCCTACCTTAGAACCAATAAATATAGGAGGATTCATCCTCACAAAGCCCTCAACCTAGAGTTTATAGTACTCTCCATAGTATTCACCCTAGGCCCAATGTCTCTATTCACTTGAGTTGTCATAGCTCGGGCTAGGGTAAGGAGAGCCTTTCTAATCTCCCCATTAGCCATTTCTGGGGGAACCACCAGAACCTCATTACCGCCTTCCACAACAGGGACTTGATTACCTTGAGCACCTTGAACAGCTTGAGGAACTTTCTCAACTTGTGGCACATATCAACCTTGGGGAGGAAGTCCCTCATTCATATCATTCTCCTCAACTCTCCTAGCCGGTGTCCTCCTCGTATTCATCTTCCTAGAAACACAAGGAATACCATAAGAGAAGGACACTCATAACTTTTAATCTCTACGGCACGACATAGGAGTACAAAAGAAGGAAAACTCTATCGTCCTATAGCCTTTCTCCCATAGATGTGTCGCGACTCACACCAATGGTCAAGACTCTACTAGACACCAAGTTTGTCACAACCCGAAAGTACCCCGTAGAAGTTAGGGCATTCTCGAATCGCGACACGGCCTCGTCGACCTCTCAGAGATATAAGACAAACCCTTTCGTATCATTCATTGCATACATGTATGAAAAGTAGTGCGGAATTAAGACTTTTCACACGAAATAATAATACTTCAAAACATCTCTTTTATAGAAAAACATAATGAAAGGCTTAGTCTCAAAGTCGCTATCTTAGACATACGAATATATTGGGACACGGCCCATACTTCAATATATAGAAAATAGCTACGTCTATTACAATACTTCAATAAGGAAATCTAAACATCAAGATGTCCTCAAATCTAGTGAGGACATACCAACTCTTTACTTGAAAGAACACTAATCCAAGCTTCAACTTCGAGACTCCTCTCAAATGCCACCTACACATTTTGAGATAGACATAATGTATGGAATTAGTACAAACACTTCTACTAAGTATGACATAATGCATAAAATCATGATTAACTAACTTTTGTATAAAACATGCTCTTTTTTATTAAAGCATCATCGTATAAGTATAAGAACAACATTTAACACCTTAGAACACATATAAGATATCACATAAGAATTTATCAAATATTTAAGAACATTACAGTGAACTATGTCACCTTACATTGGACTAAGTTCAACTTCACAGTAACCTCTTTTATCTTGCATCCCTCTCACCAAAGGTTATCCTAAGACTCACTTAAGTGAGACTAACAGAGACCGCCCATACATCCTCTCTAATCACACCTAAATGATCCTTAAGACTTCCTAAGATAAGATCATTCTCACTTTTATTTGTTAAAATCACTAAGACTCACCTAAGTAAGACATGAAGAGATCGCCCATACACCCTCTTCAAGCCTACCTAAGCAATCCTCAAAGCTACTCTAGATAAGTACTTTTTCATTAACATTCCTTCACTGAAGTCATTATATTCATTAAGTCATTTAGAAGACATTTCATTCATTATAGACTTCACTTAATGGACTTGGAAAGACATAGGGACTCACATACTAACATCTTCAAAGTCTAGTCATGCAATGTCTAGATAGCGTCCCATTACACTACCAACACTTCCTAGTACTTATCCAACACTAGCATGTATCCCACATGATGAGAATAGGAAATAACCGACATAGACCAAACTAGCTAGGCATGGAATTCGGAGTCATAAACCTACTCTGATGGAGGGTGTTCTACTTTCCAAGGGTAGAACTAGGACACATCCCATGTAGGCACATGGTTAAGGAATATCAAGGTCTTTTATGCACTCTAGTCTCATTCTCAAGTAGAGATACATTGTACTCTAGTCTCTATCTTAAGTAAAGCTACAAACCATAAAATATTCACTCGGTGCTAACCTTTTTTCTCATAGAGTAAGTTCAATAAAAAAGGAGCATATCAAAATGTACCATCACTTAGTCATTACCTAGTGATGATGCACCTACCAAAGATGGGTCCACTAGGGCTGCCACCTCAATGGTGTATAAGAATAGCTCATTCTTAACCTTCTTTCTATATAGAAGATTCCACATATTAGTCATGCTTAGAAGGGCACCATCTTAGGTCTACCGATCCTATACTTTCATTCAACATTCATCCATACACATACAAGACAAAGGTGCATAAGCCTACTAAGTCAAGATGTTCATTTTCATCATATACATGTAAGGACACAAGTCTACCAAAACAAGACACATCATTAATTCATATTCACATATAGCATATCATTCTTTGAAGCACTTAGAAATGACCCTTATCATCTTTATGTAATCCTGTACATTACTATAACATCATCAATATAACCATCATAGACTCATATAGTCATGTAGGAATAATCATGTATCAACTCTAAGACTACACACATAAACACATAGTCATAGTTTAACATGATCACCTAACAATATCAAACTTTCACATTATTAGCATGTAGATAGATAAGGGAATACTTCACATAATCAATTACACACATCATCATTATATTTCAGGTAGTGCCGACAAGGCCATGATCATCAATATACTTAAAATAATGCCGACGAGGCCACATTAATTTCAAGTAAAGCACATAACACCGCCACCATAGGTGGACCATACCAATCACAACATAATTTAAGTTTAATTAACATAAAATAAAGAGAGTTAGGGTAGTGTACCACCAATCAATTCTCACCACTTCAATCCATGTCTAAATCATCCAATTCAATATCATAAGGCCCTTACCCATAGCTATGAACATCAATTCAAAGTATAAATCATAATTCTAGATGAAACTAGGTCAATTCAATATATATTTAACAATATAAGACCAATTAGACATCAATTGAATACAATTTTTACATCATTCAATAGCCCATAGAAAACTACACTATAATTCCTAAGTATAGAAACAAGATCACTTAACCCATAAAATAGTCAAAAACATATTTGCATGGCTTGCATGTTAGAATTATAGCTTTAAAACATTGCATTAACATCAATTCAGTCCTACAACATTGATTCAAAACCGTTTATGCAAGAACTCGTGGCTAGATCACAAAATTGGAGAATTCATGTTTTTTATCATCTTTGAAAATCATTGGAATTGACTCCTTGAAGAAATAGATTTCAAGGATGAATAACCATACCTTAATTATGATGAAAATCCCACAAGATTGATGGAGAATACTTGAGAAATTTGTCTTCTTCCTTGGGGCTTCAAAGCTTCTACAATGGAGTTTTGTAGATAGTAAATGGAGAGGTTTTGTTTTGAGTTGAGGGTTTTGCTTTAATTGGTGAGGTTAGGGGTTTAAATAGGTCCTATAACCGTCCATAATATACCCGTAAATTACCCAAAAGACCCCTACATTTATTAGACAATTTAATCAACTCAAATTTGACTTAAAAACGACGCAACAAAATCTGGGACTTTACTGCGCGTTGCGGAGACACTTCCAAATATTATTTTTCAAAAATTCTTGGACAGAATGGTTCGTGACAGCTCCGCGTCACAGGGAAAGAATTTTTCCTACTGCGTGTCAGTTGCGCGTCGCGCAGCAGCCTACCAAATCTTGGCTGTTTGGCAGCTTTGCTGGCCCATGTTTGGGTCCTTCTCGGGGACCCTTTTGATGGTCCCCGGGGCGTCGTTCCCTGAAGTTTCGACCCTTTGTATGTAAGGCTACGTATAGGAACTCTTGGTACTGAATTTTGCCTTCAAACCATCCCCCAAAACATCACTACAAAACAGTACGACACACTAGTTCAACTTCGACTAGTTTCCGAACGTCTTGGACGTTTGACCTCCAAACACGTCCAAACTTTATATACTGCCTATGAACACTATTATTAACAATTTTATGGCTTTAAAACATCATGACACAAGTGTTAGGCTCTAGCTCAACCTAGCTCATTTTGAAGGTGTAACAATAATGCATGTAGCATAAAGAGGGTCCCAACTACATCTCCTAGTTCTTTAAATATATTGCCTCCATAGGAATACTATCTAGTGGATCCACATAGATTCTATGTTCATGTTTAGGTAGTACCTTGTCAATTAGTCCACCTTCTTTCGGTGTAGGGTTCTATGACACCGGATTCCACATTAGCTCATGTGGTCTATGTAGGTTAAGGCAAGATGTTCCCAAAAGGTAAAATGAAGTAATAAAGTCAACTCTAACTAGGATGACCTAAGGGGTTTGGCTTATTCTAAGTAGGGGTATGGGACTCTTTCTATACACTGCACTAGTTAGACTTGAGGGAAGTCTTAGAAGGATGTTCTTATGTGCTTATATGCTTATAAATATAAATGATATGTATATGTTGATCTTACATGTTAATGACACTATGTGATGTTGGTTTCACTTATGAACATGTGGTTGGTCTCTATTGCTAAAATATGTTGATGTCTAATCTTAATGATATAGTATGAAAAGTAGGGCATTGCTTGTAGTTCTTATTGGGTTTACTTGGTTGGGTAAAGTTATGGGGCCTTACTTATTCATTGGACTAGTGGACTCAATGGGGGTGTATGAGTGATGGTCTTGCTTAGGTTATGATGTTGTGTACTCTATTGCGTGCTTGTTTATATGATAACTTGATGATAGAGTATTCTTGATTATGTGCTCAATTATGTTGATACGCATGTTGACTTAAATAGACTTGATATTGTTGGCCTTGTTATGTAAATGGTCGTGACTTAATGAATATGTGCTTATTGACTTGTATTGGTTCTTTAAGGTGCATAAGGTATTTCCAAAGTGACTTTGCATGCTTTTGAGTAAATGCCCCTTTTGTCACGACCCTCAAGTACACCCTAGAAGTTAGAACATCCTTGAGTTTGTCACACGGCAAATGAGACTTCAAGAAATCTCAAGTAAACCTCTCGTATCATTCATTGCATAATAAACATACTAAAATGAGTAAGAATTCAAAACTTTCTTCACACACGAATTACTCTTTTACTAAACAATACACAAGCAGAAGACTTTCATAAAAACATTAAACCTTTACAATAACCCCTTGAACCATCTAACTTTAGAGTATACAATACTTGGGACTAAGCCCATACAATACATAAAATAAAGACTTAAAACATAACGAACATGTGGATATTATCCTCGAATCGATGAGGACTCACCAATACTTCATCTTAAACCCTTAGAAACCTGTCCATACTCCATGGCATATCATGACTTCCAATTCCCTACACTTTAGTCAAAAAGGGAAAAGAAGGGGTTAGCACATTAGATGTACTAAGTATGAAAGCCATGCAAAAACCATGAAAAAGAGACATTTAGTATGCAACATGCTTTTCATGAATTTTGATGAAAACATCATACTATAATTATAAGAACAACATTTAACACTTTAGAAATACATAAAAAATCATCCAAGAAATTATTCATATTTTAAAGCTCACATTCCAGTGAACCACTTCACTGTACAATGACATTCCTTTACTGTTATAGTGAAGTGATTAACCTTCACGTTTTACATCTTCTAGCATGTAGTCAACCCACTAAAATCTATCTTAAGACTCACTTAAGTCATACAAAGAGAGACCGCCCATACACCCTCTCAAAGCATGCCTAAACGATCCTTAAGACTACTTAGAATGAGACACATACACACTTACAGTACATCAAGCACACAACACATGAGATCCTCCTACCAAAGGTGATTCCAAGGTTCACTTGGGTGAGTGTGGAGAGACCGCCCATACAATCCCTTTCACACAAACACAAGGGATCCTATAGACTACCTAAGATACAATCATTCTCACTTAATACCATGACATACATCAAACGTGACATTCTCCTTTAAAAGGTTATCCAAAGACCTACTCAAGTAGCTCAAAAAGAGAATGTCCATAATTTACCTCTTCAAGATTACCAAAGTAGTCCTTAAGACATACCTAGCTTAGGATCATGTCCACATAATCAATCACATTCATTAACTAGAATCATTATTAAGACTTATCTAAGAAAGAGATGAAGTGACCATTCCTATGCCCCCATCATACTTTAACTAGACAACCCTTAACTACTCTAGATAAGAACTTGTTCATTTAACATCATTTCTTAACTTAAGTCATTACATTCCTTAGTTCATTTAAGAGACATTCATCACATAAGGACATTTAAATAATGGTCTTGGGTAAGACCTAGGGACTCTCACTAACATTTTTCAAAGCCTATTGTGCAATGTCTAGATAGCGTCCCATACCACCACCTAAACTTCATAGAACTTCTCTAATGCTAATGGGTATCCCACATGATGAGAATAGGCAATAACCAACGTAGACCATGGTAGCAAAGCATGGAATCCCGAGTTCTATCCTACTCCTATGAGGTTGTTCTACTTGCCCATGGTAGAACTTGGACACATCCCATGTAGGCACATTGTTAAGGAATATGAAGGGTTTCTTTGTATTCTAGTCTCATTCTTTAACTAGAACTACTTCCCTTGCCATACTCACTCGGTGCTAGACTTCGTTCTCATAGATTAATTCACATTAAGGTTCATATAAAGGGGTCCCATATCAAGTTCATAACCCAATTACATTTACCCTACCAAAGAAAGGTCCACTAGGGCTACCTCTCTATTTTATAACGCATCCTTGAGTTTGTCACACGGCAAATGAGACTTCAATAAGTCTCAAGTAACCCTCTCGTATAATTCATTGCATAATAAACATACTAAAATGAGTAAGAATTTAAAACTTTCTTCACACACAAAGAACTCTTTTATTAAACAATACACAAGCGGAAGATTTCATTAAAACATTAAACCTTTACAATAACCCCTTGACCCATCTAACTTTACAGTATACAATACTTGGGACTAAGCCCAAACAAGGCATAAAATAAAGACTTAAGACATAACGAAAAATGTGGATATTGTCTCTCGAATCGATGAGGACTCACCAATATTTCATCTTAAACCCTTAGAAACCTATCCATCATCCATGGCATATCAAGACTCCCAATTCCCTACACTTTAGTCAAAAAGGGAAAAGAAGAGATTAGCACATTAGATGTACTAAGTATGGAAGCCATGCAAAAACCATGAAAAATGGACATTTAGTAAGTAACATGCTTTTCATGAATTTTGATTAAAACATCATACTATAATCATAAGAACAACATTTAACACTTTAGAAATACATAAGAAATCATCCAAGCAATTATTCATATTTTAAAGATCACTTTCCAGTGAACCACTTCATTTTACATGACATTCTTTCACTGTTACAGTGAAGTTCTTAGCCTTCACGTTTCACATCTTGTAGCATGTAGTCAACCCACTAAAATCTATCTTAAGACTCACTTAAGTCATACAAAGAGATACCGCCCATACACCCTCTCAAAGCATGCCTAAACGATCCTTAAGACTACTTAGAATGAGACACATACACACTTACAGTACATCAAGCACACAACACATGAGATCCTCCTACCAAAGGTGATTCCAAGGTTCACTTGGGTGAGTGTGGAGAGACCGCCCATACAATCCCTTTCACACAAACACAAGGGATCCTATAGACTACCTAAGATAGAATCATTCTCACTTAATACCATGACATACATCAAACGTGACATTCTCCTTTCAAAGGTTATCCAAAGACTTACTCAAGTAGCTCAAGAAGAGAATGTTCATAATTGACCTCTTCAACATTACCTAAGTATTACTTAAGACATACCTAGGTTAGGATCATGTCCATATAATCAATCACATTCATTAACTAGAATCCTTATTAAGACTTATCTAAGTAAGAGATGGAGTGACCATTCCTATGCCCCCATCATACCTTAACTAGACAACCCTTAACTACTCTAGATAAAAACTTGTTCATTTAACATCCTTTCTTAACTTAAGGTATTACATTCCTTAGTTCATTTAAGAGACATTCATTACATAAGGACATTCAAGTAATGGTCTTGGGTAAGATCTAGGGACTCTCACTAATATTTTCAAAGCCTATTGTGCAATGTCTTGATAGCATCCCGTACAACCACCTAAACTTCATAGAACTTTTCTAGTGCTAATGGGTATCCCACATGATAAGAATAGGCAATAACTGACGTAGACCATTGTATAAAAGCATGGAATCCGGAGTTCTATCCTACTCCGATGAGGTTGTTCTACTTGCCCATGGTAGAACTTGGACACATCCCATGTAGGCACATGGTTAAGGAATATGAAGGGCTTCTTTGTATTCTAGCCTCATTCTTTTACTAGAACTACTTCCCTTGCCATACTCACTCGGCTCTAGCCTTCGTTTTCATATATTAAGTCACATTAAGGTTCATATAAAGGGGTCCCATATCAAGTTCATAACCGAATTACATTTACCCTACCAAAAAAAGGTCCACTAGGGCTACCTCTCTATGGCGACAAGAAGGTCATCATGACATTCCTAAGGATTGATATGATGTCGTTCCAGCCAATCAACCTTGAGTGCATCATTCATTACATGAACGATACCATTATGGATTTCGACTTCAAGTTTCATAACCTAACCGCTAGGTTAAAGGTTTCACATAAAGGACCTTCTTATCGTTATTCAAGGTCTCACATATCATTCATACATTCAAGGCTAAGACGCTTAAGCTTCCTAAGTCAAGACATCACATATTCATTTTCATACAAGCATCAAGTAAGGGACACAAGTCTACCTAAACAAGACACAATATACTTCACTTTAGTCATATAGCATAACATTCTTTAAACATTTAGGAATGACCGTTAACATCATTTAGTCAACCTATTCATTATCTTAAGATCATCAACATAACCATTATAGACTCATATAGCCAAGTAGGAACAATCATCCATTCAACTCTAAGACTACACACATGAACACATAGTCATTAGTCTAGCATGATCACCTAAATAACAACAATAGAAGAACACATACTTTCACATTACTTCACATATTGGTAGATATGATCATACTTCACATAATCAACTACACAAACAAACATAATACTTCAAGTAGTACCGATAAGGCCATGATCATTATAATATTTAAAATAACGCCGACAAGTCCACATCAATTCACATCACACCGCCACCATAAGTGGACCAAACCAATCACTTATAATTCAAGAGCTAAATTACAATATCCATACATAATAATAAGAGAGTTAGGGCAGCGTACCACCCAATTCATCTCACCACTTCAATCCAAAGATAAACCGTCCAATTCAATACCATAAGGCCCTTACCCATGGCCATGAACATCAATTCAAAGCATAAATCATAATAGTCAATGAATCTTAGTCAATTTAATATAGATTTATCAATCTGAAAACAAGTAGATATCAATTGAATACAATCCTTACATCATTAGAAAGCTCATAGAAATCTACACTAGAATCTATAAGCATTAAATTCATATCAATTCAATATACTTAATAGTCAATAGATCTAAGAATACTCATAACTCAATTAATAAAATTGAAAAAGACTATAAATCATACATACATAATCTATACATGAATCAAAAGCCCATAACAATCTACACATGAATTCATTAATCTCAAAGCATAATCAATTCACCCATATTTTAGTGAAATTAAGAGATTTGAGAAGATCAAGGGTTCATGGAGAATTTCATTATAAAACATCAATTATACATCAATAACATCATATCTTAAGCTTTGAAAACGTTTCATGCAAGAACCCAAGATTTAGAGTAGAAATTGGACTTTTTCATCTTATTGAAATCTTTGAAAATCATCTTTGAAATTGGATCTAAGGTGATAGCAAACCTTATATTAATAACTCTCATACCTTATTTGAATATCCCAATGATAATTTAAGAAGAAACTCCATTGAATATCCATCTTCACTTTGAACTCTCATGGAGGTTTTTGGGAATACTTTAGGAGGGAAGGAATGTAAGGTCCCGAAAATGACATAGGTGAACTAGAGACTAACATTGTTTTCATAGTGGTCTAAGGTCCTAAATATGTATATTATGTTGTATTGAGGCAGTGTCTAAAGTATTAGGTGCATTGGAAGTGAAACGTCAAGGGACGACCAAGACGTTCTACGACTAAGTCACCTAAGTGCCTCATATGTGGTTCTATGTGTTTATGTGTGTCTAATAAGGTTCTACAGTCCTTAAATGAGTTAGTATGATGTATATTGGTAGTGTGTCAAGTTTAGAGAAGTTTGGATGTCAAACACTCAAGAACGTCCATGGCATTCGAAAGATGTGCCTTGAAATGACCTTGTGTGTCTACGCATGTTTCGTTGAGTTTTACGTGTTCGTTTTGAGTGAAATTCAAGTGAGAGGTCCTAAACGCTTATACAGTAATTTTTAAGTTAGAAACGTCCGGGCAAACATCCCCAATGGCCAACCAAGGGTCCTTGAGGAAGGACTAAAGTTGGTGGCCAAAACTGCCCAAGACAGTCCCACCTACGGATGGCAATCAACGGCCAGTGGCCTGGTCGACAGTCCATAGGTGGTGGGAGTCATTTGGTACTTAGCCTGGGGATCTAAGCTACCAGTTTCAGGTCTCTGAACCCATTGACAGAGGTCAGCAGGACCCGTGTGTGGACCTACGCCCCATCGATGGGCAATCGTCGGTGGACAAGCCTTAGTCCCAGACCACGGACCAAAGGATGGTCTGTTGGTCAAGGGACGGTCCATCGATGGGTTTATTGGGTAGGGACTTAGGATGGGGAATGAGTAGAACTATGTCAATCCTCTGAACCAAACGACGGGAGTACAGGACGGTCCGTTTGTGGACAAACGGTCTGTCGACTGCCCAACCGTCGATGGTTTGTGTCTTGCGCGCATGTTCACTGCCAAGTTAAGGGGTGAACTTGTAATTTCATCCCACTTCCAAATAAAGAGTTTGGAGGTTCTTAATGGTCCTTTTGGGTATTTTTGACATGTATTTAAGTCATTAACACTTAGAAGATTTTCATTCTTCAAAATCAAAACCCCAAAATCCCTTAGAAATTCCCCAAGACTCCATTAAAGCTAAAACTCAAGGAAGATTTTGGATTGGTTACTTGAGTGGAGATTCTTCATCAAAGTGAATTATTAGCTTCATTGAGGTATGGCTTTTGATCCTTGAAACTCGTTTCATCAAGGAGCCCAACTTTCAAAGATGTTTTCTAAAGTTCTCTAAAGTTGAATTGACTTATTTCATGATCTATCATGGGTTCTTGCATTAAAGGTTTTTAATCATTGTTTAGTGATTGAATTATGGTTATTAAGGTGATTTTAACTTAATTAACCTATGAAACCATGTAATTGATTAACCCTAGTTTTTGACTAATTTATGGATTACTTGATATTGGTCTAATATTTATGAATTAATATGTAGTTTCTTATGAGCTTTCTAATGATATAAGAATTGTATTCAATTTTTATATAATTGGTTTAGGTTGTTGAATCTGTATTGAATTGGTTTAGATTTCATTGAGTATTATAGTTATGTATTGAATAGGTTTAGTATATTCATCATTCATATACTTATAGCATATTCAAGCACCTATCTAGTTTTGGAGTATTCTTGGGCACCCCTAGCAAGGCCTCTTCTCACTAACTAGATCATCCATGTGTGTGAGTGTATACTTAGATGTGAGCAAACCTTTCACATAAAACATAAGGTCACACATGTTCATATATCAATGCATAACTCTATAGGCATAACTATATGAGCAATACTTTCATATAAACCTACTAAGACACTATACGCATTCATACTTCATTATATCATATTCATAACATGTTTATATAATCATCCTTCATATGCATAAGAACCAAACCTAGGAACTATCCTATCAAGATACACATGTGCAATGCATAGACAAGGTCCCATACCCTTGCCCATACTAGTACACCTATCAAGTCATCCTAGTAAGGGAAGACAAATCATACATTTATGAACATCACCTTAACATGCATAGTAGCAGACACTAGTGAATATGAGAACTACCTTTCATTTAGACACAATGACTTATACTACTTGTATCATGCATGTAAATGAGAGTGTGTGTACATTTACCAACATGATCACATGATGGCTATCAATAACTTATTAAGTCAGTCACCCTATTAGACCACATTACACTTCAAGCACATAGCACACAACACATAATAGCATAGGAGACAAGACAATATATACAATGTAATCAAGACTCCTTACTTTAGCTATTTACACCTTCATATAAGGGGTACATAGGTAAGGGGTTATTAACCATTTTAACACATCAATGGCAGCACCTATACTTTACCCTAACATGGTTATACATATGCTCATGAAATAGCCACACAACCTAATCCACAACTAGAATAGGAAAGTAAGCATAATCTTCTCATAGTATCATCTTAAGCACATGTTCATAAGTTCATCAATTTGCCTTCAAGTCCATAGTCAACACATATATAATGATAATAAAGTAAACACCGCCACCATAAGTGGACCATACCACACAATGCCATACAAGGCTTCATCAACATTTCTATAAAGAATAGAGAAGTAGAAGGGTAGAGGAAATAGGCGTCCTTACCAACTCCTCAACCTTTGATCCTCATTGATCAATACACCTTGTTTATCAATAATTCATATATATGGCAGTAGCTAAATGTACTTTAAACATATAAGAAACCATGTACAAGTCACTACAAGATTATACCATAACATAATACAACATATCAACATACTAGGAAAGTAGAATAACATAGATCATTAGCTAACTTCCCTTACATTGATTTTAGATCATAGTTCAAACATATGTAAGTCTAAGGCAGTAGCTAAACCTACAATTAACCATATTGAAATAATGATTACATACTCTCAAGATTAAGGCTACAACATAGGCATTTAGGCTTATCAATTTACTAGAGTATAAAAGACTTTACCAATACTATGAACTATCTAAGGCTTTGATAATCATTCATATTTCATCAATAATATACTCATTAGGCAGTAGCTAATTAGATAATAAATCAAGACTAAATCATGCTTCACCTTATCATAATTAAAGATACATCACACACTTAGCCTCTTGACTTCATAGCCTAAAGGAATCTATATCAATTCATGCAAGCCCTTCTTAATTTGTACATTAAGGATTTATACCTACAAACTTCATCCATTACATCACCCTAAAACAGTAGCTACAGCAGTTCATACAAACTCAAGAGTATACCCAACCGATCTCACAATCGACTTCAAGAAAACATGTAGAAACATAGGCTATTCGTGCTCAAAACTTCATATATTTATCATCATGGACTGATCATCATCAATTCACCGTCAATTAATGTAATTAACAGTAAACACAAGCAATTAAACGTAGGAGAATCACCAATTAATCAAGAACAAGCCATAATCACAAAGCCCATGCAAGAGCTAAACCAATTTTGAAAGGAACATGGGTTCATCATGCAATTGGAGTGAAAACACATTTAAATCATTTTATTAACTTCAATTAATCATGATTCAATCATTAAAAACGTTTTGAGAAAGAACCCATGGCTAGATTGGAGAAGAAGAACTTTGATCATAAACTTTCTTTGAAAACATTGAGAAGAACTCTCCAAGTGAAAGGTTACTTAGAGATGAAGGATCACCATACCTTAATATTCATGAAAACCTACAAAACTTGATGAAGAACCCATGAGAATCCAATCTACAAGCTGTTCTTGAGCTTCAAAAACCATGGAGGTTCTAGAGAGAATATTTTGGAGGGGAAAGGCTTTAAACATGTGAGAGGATTTGTGAATTAGTTGATCACGTTTTAGAAGACTTATACACACCTAAAATTAATTAAATAAACCTATTATAGTCAGGTTAGGACGTGGGGTGAATTTCCCATTCACCTTTTAAGTGACAGCACTCAGGCTGCCAACCTGCATGTACCCGCGACGAGGGCAGTGACGGGGCATCATGCTCTCCGTCGTCCATGACTTAGCCAAATTCTTGGCCCAAGACCTGCCCAAGGCAAGTCCCCTTCGACGAGACCTGCTCGACGGGCCGTTGGGGGACCAACGATCCGTCGTTGGGTCCGTCAAGGGACACTGCCTAGGCAGCTTTGGGGTCCTTATTTTGGGGACTCTTGTGGGGCCCTTTAGAAGTCGTACCCGGACGTTTCCAAAGCGATTACAAACCTTAACATGTTATAGACCTTCCACATAAATTTAATCCAATACAAACACCTACAAGACGTACAAACAGCCTTAACCCCAACATGACATACGATGACCATCTTAGTGGCTATCTTTCGAACGCCTCACACGTTCTTGGGCGTTTGACCTCCAAACTTCACGAAACTTCATACAATAACATTGAACATCATTATAAACCATTTCAAGACTTATTAGACTCAGTTCATACAATTTAGGCATGCATACACACATGAGGCACATAAGCGACTATTCATCAAACGTCTTGGGCGTCCCTTGACGTTCGACTTCCAAATCACTTCAAACTTTGCACACTGACTTTATATCACATAATAAGGCATTTTAATACCTTATAACATTAAAACGGACATGTTAGGCTCTATACACCTTATCTCATTTTTCGAGGTCTTACAATATCCTCCACTTGGGAACATTCGTCCTCGAATGACACTTAGGACTCTTTAATCACATCAAGGACTTCAATGCATCAAGAGCAGTTCATATATGATATAACATCATCACATAGGAGTTCATGCACCAACCTTTAAAAGGAACACAACTTACACCCTTTAGCAAAGCACAAGTTCAATTTCTTTAAAAAAAAAATGAGAAATCTCAACTTTCAAGCCAAGACATGCATACATTTTTCTTCCTAGTGAAATCTAAATGGCACACACCAAGTACATCACAACAAAATAGGAAGTCATTCCACAAATCTCTTTTCTTAACATAATACTCACCCTTATAGTAAGCCCCATTTTGGAAAAATAGCACAAATCATAGGCACACACATGTACTCTTAGCAAAACATGTTTTCACCTTTCAAGAATGAGCCTACAATTTTACATTACAAATCATCAAGTCACTAAATTTTCAAGAGAGTCAACATATTTCATGGTAAAAGAGACTCAACTCCCATTACAAGGCTAAACAATTTACCCTACAAGTGACTATTACCAATTCCTTGTCTTACCTCATGAAGTCAACTCCACAATTAGCACATTAAAATGCAAGTCAACAAGAGAAAACATGGATTTTATCCAAAAATTTCTTTTCATGCTCTTTGGGAAATTCACCATGTCTCCAAGATGATGTCAATCAATTCATACCAATCATATGTAGATCATGCAATTCACACTTTATGCAAGACTATCTTCATGAACAAACATACCAAGAATTCATATTTTTCCAATTCAAGTAAGAATAGAAGAACAATGTAGACAATTCCTACAATCTCACTACTCAAACACCATCCCCCACTTAGGGTAAACCCAATTAAGAGCAACTTAACCCAACATATAGAGGATCTTAACTACACAACCTTCATATTCATCACTTAAAGTGATTTCTACTTTAGAGAGAATTTTCATTAATTCAATTTAACAACACTAAGGCATTCTAAACCTTATCATTTTAGGCAAAGCATCCTCAACCATCAATTTTGATCATACCATTCAATTCACATAAGGTCTTCCTACTTGAAATAGACACTAAGGTCATACATAATTTGAGGAAAACAACAAGGAAGTTTAGAAATAACTCTACGACTCATCATGTCATAAGATTCTCATCCTTCAATCTAAATAGCAAAAATTCTTTTCCACATTCCTTATCATGTTCATATTCATAAATTCTACACATATTTCAACAACATCCAATCAAATGACAATTTAGTAGGTTCTCCAATCATGTTACAACAAGTTGCCTAGTCTTTATAGTGAGCATGCTTCCAAATATCCAAAAATGCAACATTTAGACATTTAATGTAACAAGTATGGAATTATAAGATACAAAGCTTTACCAACTCATTCTTCAAAAGCATGCATACTATATTTACAACTCAAGTCTCTACAAAAGACTCCAATTTATACTAGCAACTCATCAAGTACCACTTATATACAAAGAAAAACAATGCACACCTTTAATCACGTACACTCATAGGATAGCATACCTCCATAGGCAGTGGCGGAGGGAGGATTTTTATTAAGGGGGTTCAAAAAAAATTAATCACGTAAATAATATCCACAAATAAATGGGTCGAATTGGATATAAATGAGTTGGATAAAAAATATTACCTTAGAGAACATATATCTAAAAACTTAAATAGATCATTACAATTGTACTCTACGAGGTTTCATATCTTGAAATGTCTTAATAATAGCATCATTAGAAATACTATCAAATACATCTTTTTCTACAAAAGGCACCAAACAACCACTAAAAAACTCATCACTCATTTGACTTCGCAAGTCATTCTTGATAAACTTCATTGCCGAGAAAGCTCTTTCAACGGATGAAGTGGCAACTGGTAGAAGTAGAGCAAATTTCACTAAGCGAAACACCAGAGGATAATTTGAATATTTTTTTGTTTGGACTAATTTTTTGGAAAGATCACATAGTCCATTTATATCAGACAACCTTTCATCAACATCACGAACATCAACAATGTAACTTGCAAGTTGATTCTCAAGAATATTCATATTAAACTCATCAAAATCATCTGGATATAATTCAGCCATCCTCATTATTTTTTTGCTATCAAAACTTGAAAACGAGTTAATTGGATTCAAACAAGCAATTCCATGAAGCAAATCAGTAGCTACCTCATTAAAACGATCATTAAGATCTTGAAGTTGCCAATCAATAATATTGCGAAACACTTCAACACGGTAATGATGTAAGACTGTATAGTGAGCAAGTCTTCGTCGTGACCTTAAAGAACTAACATATGGCTCCTCAAAGTTAGGTATCAAAATTTCATGTTTGGTACAAAATATAGATACCTTAGCAATAAGAGAATTCCATTCATCATCCCTTAAAACTTGCAATCTTTTCTTTGCTACTTCGACAAGTAGCATAGCATTTGCAACATCTTGCTCCTTTCTTTGTAAGCATTTATTGAGCTCATTTGTGATTGCTAATACATCTCTCATCAAATGTAACATGAACGCAACCTCAAATGTTCTACAAGATTCAAGATGTCCCGTTGCCTTGGCTCTTTCATCCAGACTTCGTGCATCAAGAGCAAGTGATTCAAGAACTTCAAGAATAGAGCCAAACATAATAATAAAATTGTTAAAGGATTTGTAATGAGATCCCCAACGAGTATCACAAGCTCTTGAAAGACCAAGTTGTTGATTCAAGCCCTTACCGGTTGTCAGTTCACCCATATCTATTGCATCTTGAATTGCTGCTTTTTGAGAATCTCGTAAATCATCCATACGCTTGAACGAAGATCCTAATACATTAATAATATTCGAGATCAATACTACAAGTTTTCCCACTTCAACACACTTTTTAGAAACCCCAACAAGAGTTAGTTGAAGTTGATGAGCAAAACAATGTATAGATTGAGCCGATCTACTTTCTTGCCTAATCAACATTTTAAGTCCATTGACCTCACCTTGCATATTGCTTGCCCCATCGTAACATTGTCCACGCACACTTGATGAACTCAAAGAATGTTGAGCAAGTACATTAATAATTTCCTCTTTCAGGGATAATGCACTAGTATCGTGAATATGAATAATGTCAATAAGTCGCTCCATCACAAATACTATTCTATCAACATATCGTAATACAATAGCCATTTGCTCCTTGCGTGAAATATCAAAAGATTCATCAACTAGTAAGGCAAAGTAGTCACCGTTTAGTTCCTCGAGAATAGCTTTAATTGTTTCTATCTTGCATGCAGTCACAATATCTTTTTGAATTATTGGAGAAGTCATTTGATCATTTTGAGGGGCATGTTCAAGTACATAATTACGAATTTTATCACACCTTTTGGCATACCATGAGAGAATCTGAAGAAAATTACCCCTACTAAGTGATGATTTAGATTCATCATGACCTCGAAATGCAAGTCCTTGAGTTATAAGAAGTCTTACTACATCAACCGAAGCACTTAAGCGAATATAATATCCATGTTTAATTTGATTAGATTGTTTCTCAAATGCAGATTTAATAGATTGTTGTTGTCGTAGTAAATCTTGACATTTCTTTTTTGATCGATTATGTGGGCTATTCGGCAGACCGATATGCTTGTCAAGACCACTCTTTTTATTCCAATTCTTAAATCCTGTACATGAAAATACTTCACCTCCACCTTGATTAATGTTATGATCTTTAAATAGATAGCAATACAAACAATAGGCTGCATCTTTACTAACACTATACTCCAGCCAATCATGATATACATCATCAAACCATTCAAGATTAAAACGACGCATTGCTCCAGAAATATTTGTTTGAGGGTACTCATGCACCTCTAAGCGAGGTTGACAAGGACCATTCACAAGATATGCTCTTCTAATAACATCACGATGATTTGGATGATAATTCAATATTGGAGTTCTTTCACCGGGATCAAACTTTAAAGTACTTAAATCAAATTCTTGAGAAGAATATGATGGTTCTTCTGAATGATTGACATTTTCTTCTTGGTTAGATTGATTTTGACTATGAGAGGCTAAACTTGATTTCGATACTGGGGTAAAATACTTCTTCATTGAATATTAAGACTGGATTGAACGTAAAAGTTTAGTTAGAATTTAAGAGAATTAAACACACAATAAGAACAATTAAAGAAATAATGCACACACAATAGGACCAAAACCAAAAAGCTTAAGCAATTGTTATTTGCTTATTAAATTATATTTCTCTATTTCTCCAATTTAGATTAAGAAAATATATAAAATTTAGCCAAACAATAAAACTTTAATGATATCAATAGATTAGCCAACTAAACGAAAGCACATCAAGAAAGAACGAAATAAGGTATATAAAAATCTGTCATCGGGAATCAAAAACTTACTGAAGTAGTTAGTAATGGAGATGAAAGAAACAATTACAATAGACTTCAAGTTTTGATAACGATCAACAGCCAACAACGTAGCAAGAAACTGGGAAGAGATGATAAAAAAATAAAACTGAAAAAATCCTAGAAAAAGAAAAGGGTCTTTTAATATTTGACTTTATAATTATGAACTAAACTAATAAATCCTAAATTTCCTTTTTTTGGAACTAAAAGTCGTTTTCTGATTCTATAATTATTTTTAAAAAAATAAAAGTAAAACGCCTAAAATAGAATTTGGGAAAACACCTAAAATAAAGCTGAAAAACACCTAAAATAAAGTTGAAAACGTCTTAAATAAAGCTGTAAAATGCCTTAAAAAAAACTGGAAAAAAATTGCCTTAGCTGGGGATCGAACACGCGACCTGCCTTCTCCAGCGCCAAATCTTGAACCCCCAAAGCCACTGAGCTACGCCTTTGGTATATATTCAGGGTGTTCAACGTTAAATATATATACATAAACTAAATATTTAATCGTATATATATAGTGTAATTTTTCGACGATGGGGGTTCGGATGAACCCCCTTTCTTGAACATAAATCCGCCCCTGTCCATAGGTAGTTATTAAACAATCCAAGTTCAAAATCCTAATATTTGGCTCCTATCATACAAAACCATATAGGAATACACAATTTAAGAGAATTCACTTCAACCACTATAACTTCTAGCATGCTTCAACTATATCATGACATACGTCATTCGACATAACATGCTATTTCACATAGATTTCATATATTGCCATAATTGGCATCACATCATCAAATAAGAGATATTTCATACATAGAAAGGTAATATAACCAATCATAATCCCCATAGAGTTAACAAGTGCAATGATCAAGTAAAGCTCCATAACTTCACTAAATCAAGTAACCCAACAAGAACTACAATTAGCACCATACTCCACTCATCTATAGCCTTCATGCATGGATAACTCCAATTCTTTAGCACACTAGGCTATTTACATGTTTACAAACATAGAGATCATCTCATAAAGACATTCACTTTTATCATCATACACATACATAGTATTAACCTCCTAAGGTCTCCATCAAGGCAAACTGGTGCAAGATATAGGTAGAGTCCCATACCCCTACCTAAGTCTAGTTAACCCTTCAAGTCGCCCTAGTTAGTATATGCATCATCATCAAATAAGGACAAGTGTCACCTTCACACATACTCATTCAAACCATAAAACAAAGATAAGCATTTAAACTCACCTTTTCTCCCTCAAGCATTGAACAATCTCATCCAAGCAATCACATCTAAAAGACTACCGGACAAGAAAATATAAGAGAGAGATCTTATAGAATTAAGTTCTATGGCACGATATGAGAATAATGAAGAAGGGAAACTCTATCGTCCTATAGCCTCTCGTACCATTTGATGTGTCGCGACTCACCACCAATGCTACGAGACTCTACTAGACTTGGCAATATGAGACTTCTTAGAACCTAAAACTGCTACATAAACCTCATGCTCTGATACCAAGTTTGTCACAACCCAAAAGCATACCCTAGAAGATAGGGTACAATCTTGGATTGTAACCGACGTCGTTGACCTCTCGGAGGTCTAAGACAAGCCTCTCATATCATTCATTGCATTGATATAGTAAATTTAGCGGAAAATTTAAAACTTTTCATAGCACATCATATGCTAGAGACATCATATTATATATATATTTTAAACATAAGTCATAATACATATTAGACTCTAAGTCTCTTTGCCATCTTAGACTCAATAACTTTAGAATACATTAGGGACACGGCCCATACGACACCTTACGTAACTATACAATATTTAAAGACTTTACATTAAAGACATTAGTAGGACATCCTTGAACTTAAGGATTCCTTTCCTTGAGCTTGGTAAATCACCTATCAAGCTCCTCAATCATAGATCTCCTTTAAGCATTCCACAACCTACACTTTGTATAAAAAGTGAAGAAGAATGGGATTAGCACAAGAATGTACTAAGTATGGCAACCATGCGAAAACATGCATTTAAAAGGGACATTTCCTTTGAAATCATACTTCATGCCATTTTAAGTAAATCATCATAAAACCTTTATCAATAGCATTTATATCATCCACATACTTCATAGAAACACAATCAAAGGCCAAACATCATAGAAAAGCACATATAAAATTTAAGTACAATTTGGAGTCACTTTACAGTGAACTCCATCACCTTTACAGTGAACCCTTACTCTTAATTCATTAGCCTCCTAAGTAATCCTTTAGGGATACTTGGTGCAATGTATCACCTTAGGAACATAAGAGAAAAGCCATACATAGCATCTACACAAGACAACACAAGTCATCATAGAAGTATAGTACAATATAAACATAGTCAAACCAAGACTACAATATCATACATAAAGGACACATACATCATCATATGCATTAGGGTACCTTCCTAAGACTTCCTAAGGAGTCACTTGTGCAATGTCTAGATGGGTTCATTACTTCCACCTATCCTAAGTAACTTACCTTAAGTCCTCCTAGTTAGGATCCTATTCAATTACTTCCATTGTCCATTTTATCTTTAGGGAAACCATAGCCTTAACCGACTCTAAGACCATGGTTGGTAAACATGGAATTTGGTGTTGTAGAGCCTTACACCAAAGGAAGGTGTTCCTACCTAGCCAAGCTAGAACATTAACATACATTCTAGCATCCTAAGTGAAATCACTTTGCTAGATCCTATGTGGCAAGCATAGTTTATGGAACTAAGAGATAGGTATTCCCTCTATATACCATTTGGTAATGGGGCCTCACCTCATGAGAAAACATGAGTGAATATTCGTCAAGGAAAGTCAACACTTCATGGGGGTCCATAGGTGAGTATTCCTCTAAGGGAAGTCAACACTCTATAAGGGACAAATGGTGAATATTCCTCCAAGGAAAGTCAACACATCTCAATGTCAAGTTCACTCGGTGCTAAGCTAAGTTCCCTTTATTGAAAAGCCTTTATTACCTTTATTTATAAAACATAGGTTTAGTATATTCATCATTCATATACTTATAGCATATTCAAGCACCTATCTAGTTTTGGAGTATTCTTGGGCACCCCTAGCAAGGCCTCTTCTCACTAACTAGATCATCCATGTGTGTGAGTGTATACTTAGATGTGAGCAAACCTTTCACATAAAACATAAGGTCACACATGTTCGTATATCAATGCATAACTCTATAGGCATAACTATATGAGCAATACTTTCATATAAACCTGCTAAGACACTATACGCATTGATACTTCATTATATCATATTCATAACATGTTTATATAATCATCCTTCATATGCATAAGAACCAAACCTAGGAACTATCCTATCAAGATACACATGTGCAATGCATAGACAAGGTCCCATACCCTTGCCCATACTAGTACACCTATCAAGTCATCCTAGTAAGGGAATACAAATCATACATTTATGAACATCACCTTAACATGCATAGTAGCAGACACTAGTGAATATGAGAACTACCTTTCATTTAGACACAATGACTTATACTACTTGTATCATGCATGTAAATGAGAGTGTGTGTACATTTACCAACATGATCACATGATGGCTATCAATAACTTATTAAGTCAGTCACCCTATTAGACCACATTACACTTCAAGCACATAGCACACAACACATAATAGCATAGGAGACAAGACAATATATACAATGTAATCAAGACTCCTTACTTTAGCTATTTACACCTTCATATAAGGGGTACATAGGTAAGGGGTTATTAACCATTTTAACACATCAATGGCAGCACCTATACTTTACCCTAACATGGTTATACATATGCTCATGAAATAGCCACACAACCTAATCCACAACTAGAATAGGAAAGTAAGCATAATCTTCTCATAGTATCATCTTAAGCACATGTTCATAAGTTCATCAATTTGCCTTCAAGTCCATAGTCAACACATATATAATGACAATAAAGTAAACACCGCCACCATAAGTGGACCATACCACACAATGCCATACAAGGCTTCATCAACATTTCTATAAAGAATAGAGAAGTAGAAGGGTAGAGGAAATAGGCATTATTACCAACTCCTCAACCTTTGATCCTCATTGATCAATACACCTTGTTTATCAATAATTCATATATATGGCAGTAGCTAAATATACTTTAAACATATAATAAACCATGTACAAGTCACTACAAGATTATACCATAACATAATACAACATATCAACATACTAGGAAAGTAGAATAACATAGATCATTAGCTAACTTCCCTTACATTGATTTTAGATCATAGTTCATACATATGTAAGTCTAAGTCAGTAGCTAAACCTACAATTAACCATATTGAAATAATGATTACATACTCTCAAGATTAAGGCTACAATATAGGCATTTAGGCTTATCAATTTACTAGAGTATAAAAGGCTTTACCAATACTATGAACTATCTAAGGCTTTGATAATCATTCATATTTCATCAATAATATACTCATTAGGCAGTAGCTAATTAGATAATAAATCAAGACTAAATCATGCTTCACCTAATCATAATTCAAGATACGTCACACACTTAGCCTCTTGACTTCTTAGCCTAAAGGAATCTATATCAATTCATGCAAGCCCTTCTTAATTTGTACATTAAGGATTTATACCTACAAACTTCATCCATTACATCACCCTAAAACAGTAGCTACAGCAGTTCATACAAACTCAAGAGTATACCCAACCGATCTCACAATCGACTTCAAGAAAACATGTAGAAACATAGGCTATTCGTGCTCAAAACTTCATATATTTATCATCATGGACTAATCATCATCAATTCACCGTCAATTATGTAATTAACAGTAAACACAAGCAATTAAACGTAGGAGAATCACCAATTAATCAAGAACAAGCCATAATCACAAAGCCCATGCAAGAGCTAAACCAATTTTGAAAGGAACATGGGTTCATCATGCAATTGGAGTGAAAACACATTTAAATCATTTTATTAACTTCAATTAATCATGATTCAATCATTAAAAACGTTTTGAGAAAGAACCCATGGCTAGATTGGAGAAGAAGAACTTTGATCATAAACTTTCTTTGAAAACATTGAGAAGAACTCTCCAAGTGAAAGGTTACTTAGAGATGAAGGATCACCATACCTTAATATTCATGAAAACCTACAAAACTTGATGAAGAACCCATGAGAATCCAATCTACAAGCTGTTCTTGAGCTTCAAAAACCATGGAGGTTCTAGAGAGAATATTTTGGAGGGGAAAGGCTTTAAACATGTGAGAGGATTTGTGAATTAGTTGATCACGTTTTAGAAGACTTATACACACCTAAAATTAATTAAATAAACCTATTATAGTCAGGTTAGGACGTGGGGTGAATTTCCCATTCACCTTTTAAGTGACAGCACTCAGGCTGCCAACCTGCATGTACCCGCGACGAGGGCAGTGACGGGGCATCATGCTCTCCGTCGTCCATGACTTAGCCAAATTCTTGGCCCAAGACCTGCCCAAGTCAAGTCCCCTTCGACGAGACCTGCTCGACGGGCCGTTGGGGGACCAACGATCCGTCGTTGGGTCCGTCAAGGGACACTGCCTAGGCAGCTTTGGGGTCCTTATTTTGGGGACTCTTGTGGGGCCCTTTAGAAGTCGTACCCGGACGTTTCCAAAGCGATTACAAACCTTAACATGTTATAGACCTTCCACATAAATTTCATCCAATACAAACACCTACAAGACGTACAAACAGCCTTAACCCCAACATGACATACGATGACCATCTTAGTGGCTATCTTTCGAACGCCTCACACGTTCTTGGGCGTTTGACCTCCAAACTTCACGAAACTTCATACAATAACATTGAACATCATTATAAACCATTTCAAGACTTATTAGACTCAGTTCATACAATTTAGGCATGCATACACACATGAGGCACATAAGCGACTATTCATCAAACGTCTTGGGCGTCCCTTGACGTTCGACTTCCAAATCACTTCAAACTTTGCACACTGACTTTATATCACATAATAAGGCATTTTAATACCTTATAACATTAAAACGGACATGTTAGGCTCTATACACCTTATCTCATTTTTCGAGGTCTTACAATATCCTCCACTTGGGAACATTCGTCCTCGAATGACACTTAGGACTCTTTAATCACATCAAGGACTTCAATGCATCAAGAGCAGTTCATATATGATATAACATCATCACATAGGAGTTCATGCACCAACCTTTAAAAGGAACACAACTTACACCCTTTAGCAAAGCACAAGTTCAATTTCTTTAAAAAAAAAATGAGAAATCTCAACTTTCAAGCCAAGACATGCATACATTTTTCTTCCTAGTGAAATCTAAATGGCACACACCAAGTACATCACAACAAAATAGGAAGTCATTCCACAAATCTCTTTTCTTAACATAATACTCACCCTTATAGTAAGCCCCATTTTGGAAAAATAGCACAAATCATAGGCACACACATGTACTCTTAGCAAAACATGTTTTCACCTTTCAAGAATGAGCCTACAATTTTACATTACAAATCATCAAGTCACTAAATTTTCAAGAGAGTCAACATATTTCATGGTAAAAGAGACTCAACTCCCATTACAAGGCTAAACAATTTACCCTACAAGTGACTATTACCAATTCCTTGTCTTACCTCATGAAGTCAACTCCACAATTAGCACATTAAAATGCAAGTCAACAAGAGAAAACATGGATTTTATCCAAAAATTTCTTTTCATGCTCTTTGGGAAATTCACCATGTCTCCAAGATGATGTCAATCAATTCATACCAATCATATGTAGATCATGCAATTCACACTTTATGCAAGACTATCTTCATGAACAAACATACCAAGAATTCATATTTTTCCAATTCAAGTAAGAATAGAAGAACAATGTAGACAATTCCTACAATCTCACTACTCAAACACCATCCCCCACTTAGGGTAAACCCAATTAAGAGCAACTTAACCCAACATATAGAGGATCTTAACTACACAACCTTCATATTCATCACTTAAAGTGATTTCTACTTTAGAGAGAATTTTCATTAATTCAATTTAACAACACTAAGGCATTCTAAACCTTATCATTTTAGGCAAAGCATCCTCAACCATCAATTTTGATCATACCATTCAATTCACATAAGGTCTTCCTACTTGAAATAGACACTAAGGTCATACATAATTTGAGGAAAACAACAAGGAAGTTTAGAAATAACTCTACGACTCATCATGTCATAAGATTCTCATCCTTCAATCTAAATAGCAAAAATTCTTTTCCACATTCCTTATCATGTTCATATTCATAAATTCTACACATATTTCAACAACATCCAATCAAATGACAATTTAGTAGGTTCTCCAATCATGTTACAACAAGTTGCCTAGTCTTTATAGTGAGCATGCTTCCAAATATCCAAAAATGCAACATTTAGACATTTAATGTAACAAGTATGGAATTATAAGATACAAAGCTTTACCAACTCATTCTTCATAAGCATGCATACTATATTTACAACTCAAGTCTCTACAAAAGACTCCAATTTATACTAGCAACTCATCAAGTACCACTTATATACAAAGAAAAACAATGCACACCTTTAATCACGTACACTCATAGGATAGCATACCTCCATAGGCAGTGGCGGAGGGAGGATTTTTATTAAGGGGGTTCAAAAAAAATTAATCACGTAAATAATATCCACAAATAAATGGGTCGAATTGGATATAAATGAGTTGGATAAAAAATATTACCTTAGAGAACATATATCTAAAAACTTAAATAGATCATTACAATTGTACTCTACGAGGTTTCATATCTTGAAATGTCTTAATAATAGCATCATTAGAAATACTATCAAATACATCTTTTCCTACAAAAGGCACCAAACAACCACTAAAAAACTCATCACTCATTTGACTTCGCAAGTCATTCTTGATAAACTTCATTGCCGAGAAAGCTCTTTCAACGGATGAAGTGGCAACTGGTAGAAGTAGAGCAAATTTCACTAAGCGGAACACCAGAGGATAATTTGAATATTTTTTTGTTTGGACTAATTTTTTGGAAAGATCACATAGTCCATTTAGATCAGAGAACCTTTCATCAACATCACGAACATCAACAATGTAACTTGCAAGTTGATTCTCAAGAATATTCATATTAAACTCATCAAAATCATCT
Organism: Solanum sitiens; assembly: GCA_016801875.1. Taxonomy (NCBI): domain Eukaryota; kingdom Viridiplantae; phylum Streptophyta; class Magnoliopsida; order Solanales; family Solanaceae; genus Solanum; species Solanum sitiens. Next base: position 1,201,084 of record JABWTJ010000088.1, on the reverse strand, counting down.
GGATATAATTCAGCCATCCTCATTATTTTTTTGCTATCAAAACTTGAAAACGAGTTAATTGGATTCAAACAAGCAATTCCATGAAGCAAATCAGTAGCTACCTCATTAAAACGATCATTAAGATCTTGAAGTTGCCAATCAATAATATTGCGAAACACTTCAACACGGTAATGATGTAAGACTGTATAGTGAGCAAGTCTTCGTCGTGACCTTAAAGAACTAACATATGGCTCCTCAAAGTTAGGTATCAAAATTTCATGTTTGGTACAAAATATAGATACCTTAGCAATAAGAGAATTCCATTCATCATCCCTTAAAACTTGCAATCTTTTCTTTGCTACTTCGACAAGTAGCATAGCATTTGCAACATCTTGCTCCTTTCTTTGTAAGCATTTATTGAGCTCATTTGTGATTGCTAATACATCTCTCATCAAATGTAACATGAACGCAACCTCAAATGTTCTACAAGATTCAAGATGTCCCGTTGCCTTGGCTCTTTCATCCAGACTTCGTGCATCAAGAGCAAGTGATTCAAGAACTTCAAGAATAGAGCCAAACATAAGAATAAAATTGTTAAAGGATTTGTAATGAGATCCCCAACGAGTATCACAAGCTCTTGAAAGACCAAGTTATTGATTCAAGCCCTTACCGGTTGTCAGTTCACCCATATCTATTGCATCTTGAATTGCTGCTTTTTGAGAATCTCGTAAATCATCCATACGCTTGAACGAAGATCCTAATACATTAATAATATTCGAGATCAATACTACAAGTTTTCCCACTTCAACACACTTTTTAGAAACCCCAACAAGAGTTAGTTGAAGTTGATGAGCAAAACAATGTATAGATTGAGCCGATCTACTTTCTTGCCTAATCAACATTTTAAGTCCATTGACCTCACCTTGCATATTGCTTGCCCCATCGTAACATTGTCCACGCACACTTGATGAACTCAAAGAATGTTGAGCAAGTACATTAATAATTTCCTCTTTCAGGGATAATGCACTAGTATCGTGAATATGAATAATGTCAATAAGTCGCTCCATCACAAATACCATTCTATCAACATATCGTAATACAATAGCCATTTGCTCCTTGCGTGAAATATCAAAAGATTCATCAACTAGTAAGGCAAAGTAGTCACCGTTTAGTTCCTCGAGAATAGCTTTAATTGTTTCTATCTTGCATGCAGTCACAATATCTTTTTGAATTATTGGAGAAGTCATTTGATCATTTTGAGGGGCATGTTCAAGTACATAATTACGAATTTTATCACACCTTTTGGCATACCATGAGAGAATCTGAAGAAAATTACCCCTACTAAGTGATGATTTAGATTCATCATGACCTCGAAATGCAAGTCCTTGAGTTATAAGAAGTCTTACTACATCAACCGAAGCACTTAAGCGAATATAATATCCATGTTTAATTTGATTAGATTGTTTCTCAAATGCAGATTTAATAGATTGTTGTTGTCGTAGTAAATCTTGACATTTCTTTTTTGATCGATTATGTGGGCTATTCGGCAGACCGATATGCTTGTCAAGACCACTCTTTTTATTCCAATTCTTAAATCCTGTACATGAAAATACTTCACCTCCACCTTGATTAATGTTATGATCTTTAAATAGATAGCAATACAAACAATAGGCTGCATCTTTACTAACACTATACTCCAGCCAATCATGATATACATCATCAAACCATTCAAGATTAAAACGACGCATTGCTCCAGAAATATTTGTTTGAGGGTACTCATGCACCTCTAAGCGAGGTTGACAAGGACCATTCACAAGATATGCTCTTCTAATAACATCACGATGATTTGGATGATAATTCAATATTGGAGTTCTTTCACCGGGATCAAACTTTAAAGTACTTAAATCAAATTCTTGAGAAGAATATGATGGTTCTTCTGAATGATTGACATTTTCTTCTTGGTTAGATTGATTTTGACTATGAGAGGCTAAACTTGATTTCGATACTGGGGTAAAATACTTCTTCATTGAATATTAAGACTGGATTGAACGTAAAAGTTTAGTTAGAATTTAAGAGAATTAAACACACAATAAGAACAATTAAAGAAATAATGCACACACAATAGGACCAAAACCAAAAAGCTTAAGCAATTGTTATTTGCTTATTAAATTATATTTCTCTATTTCTCCAATTTAGATTAAGAAAATATATAAAATTTAGCCAAACAATAAAACTTTAATGATATCAATAGATTAGCCAACTAAACGAAAGCACATCAAGAAAGAACGAAATAAGGTATATAAAAATCTGTCATCGGGAATCAAAAACTTACTGAAGTAGTTAGTAATGGAGATGAAAGAAACAATTGCAATAGACTTCAAGTTTTGATAACGATCAACAGCCAACAACGTAGCAAGAAACTGGGAAGAGATGATAAAAAAATAAAACTGAAAAAATCCTAGAAAAAGAAAAGGGTCTTTTAATATTTGACTTTATAATTATGAACTAAACTAATAAATCCTAAATTTCCTTTTTTTGGAACTAAAAGTCGTTTTCTGATTCTATAATTATTTTTAAAAAAATAAAAGTAAAACGCCTAAAATAGAATTTGGGAAAACACCTAAAATAAAGCTGAAAAACACCTAAAATAAAGTTGAAAACGTCTTAAATAAAGCTGTAAAACGCCTTAAAAAAAATTGGAAAAAAATTGCCTTAGCTGGGGATCGAACACGCGACCTGCCTTCTCCAGCGCCAAATCTTGAACCCCCAAAGCCACTGAGCTACGCCTTTGGTATATATTCAGGGTGTTCAACGTTAAATATATATACATAAACTAAAAATTTAATCGTATATATATAGTGTAATTTTTCGACGATGGGGTTCGGATGAACCCCTTTTCTTGAACATAAATCCGCCCCTGTCCATAGGTAGTTATTAAACAATCCAAGTTCAAAATCCTAATATTTGGCTCCTATCATACAAAACCATATAGGAATACACAATTTAAGAGAATTCACTTCAACCACTATAACTTCTAGCATGCTTCAACTATATCATGACATACGTCATTCGACATAACATGCTATTTCACATAGATTTCATATATTGCCATAATTGGCATCACATCATCAAATTAGAGATATTTCATACATAGCAAGGTAAGATAACCAATCATAATCCCCATAGAGTTAACAAGTGCAATGATCAAGTAAAGCTCCATAACTTCACTAAATCAAGTAACCCAACAAGAACTACAATTAGCACCATACTCCACTCATCTATAGCCTTCACGCATGGATAACTCCAATTCTTTAGCACACTAGGCTATTTACATGTTTACAAACATAGAGATCATCTCATAAAGACATTCACGTTTATCATCATACACATACATAGTATTAACCTCCTAAGGTCTCCATCAAGGCAAACTGGTGCAAGATACAGGTAGAGTCCGATACCCCTACCTAAGTCTAGTTAACCCTTCAAGTCGCCCTAGTTAGTATATGCATCATCATCAAATGAGGACAAGTGTCACCTTCACACATACTCATTCAAACCATAAAACAAAGATAAGCATTTAAACTCACCTTTTCTCCCTCAAGCATTGAACAATCTCATCCAAGCAATCACATCTAAAAGACTACCGGACAAGAAAATATAAGAGAGAGATCTTATAGAATTAAGTTCTATGGCACGATATGAGAATGATGAAAAAGGAAAACTCTATCGTCCTATAGCCTCTCGTACCATTTGATGTGTCGCGACTCACCACCAATGCTACGAGACTTTACTAGACGTGGCAATATGAGACTTCTTAGAACCTAAAACCGCTACATAAACCTCATGCTCTGATACCAAGTTTGTCACAACCCAAAAGCATACCCTAGAAGATAGGGTACAATCTTGGATTGTAACCGGCGTCGTTGACCTCTCGGAGGTCTAAGACAAGCCTCTCATATCATTCATTGCATTGATATAGTAAATTTAGCGGAAAATTTAAAACTTTTCATAGCAGATCATATGCTAGAGACATCACATTATATATATATATAAAACATAAGTCATAATACATATTTAGACTCTAAGTCTCTTTGCCATCTTAGACTCAATAACTTTAGAATACATTAGGGACACGGCCCATACGACACCTTACGTAACTATACAATATTTAAAGACTTTACATTAAAGACATTAGTAGGACATCCTTGAACTTAAGGATTCCTTTCCTTGAGCTTGGTAAATCACCTATCAAGCTCCTCAATCATAGATCTCCTTTAAGCATTCCATAACCTACACTTTGTATAAAAAGTAAAGAAGAATGGGATTAGCACAAGAACGTACTAAGTATGGCAACCATGCGAAAACATGCATTTAAAAGGGACATTTCCTTTGAAATCATACTTCATGCCATTTTAAGTAAATCATCATAAAACCTTTATCAAGAGCATTTATATCATCCACATACTTCATAGAAACACAATCAAAGGCCAAACATCATAGAAAAGCACATATAAAATTTAAGTACAATTTGGAGTCACTTTACAGTGAACTCCATCACCTTTACAGTGAACCCTTACTCTTAATTCATTAGCCTTCTAAGTAATCCTTTAGGGATACTTGGTGCAATGTATCACCTTAGGAACATAAGAGAAAACCCATACATAGCATCTACACAAGACAACACAAGTCATCATAGAAGTATAGTACAATATAAACATAGTCAAACCAAGACTACAATATCATACATAAAGGACACATACATCATCATATGCATTAGGGTACCTTCCTAAGACTTCCTAAGGAGTCACTTGTGCAATGTCTAGATGGGTTCATTACTTCCACCTATCCTAAGTAACTTACCTTAAGTCCTCCTAGTTAGGATCCTATTCAATTACTTACATTGTCCATTTTATCTTTAAGGAAACCATAGCCTTAACCGACTCTAAGACCATGGTTGCTAAACATGGAATTTGGTGTTGTAGAGCCTTACACCAAAGGAAGGTGTTCCTACCTAGCCAAGCTAGAACATTAACATACATTCTAGCATCCTAAGTGAAATCACTTTGCTAGATCCTATGTGGCAAGCATAGTTTATGGAACTAAGAGATAGGTATTCCCTCTATATACCATTTGGTAATGGGGCCTCACCTCATGAGAAAACATGAGTGAATATTCCTCAAGGAAAGTCAACACTTCATGGGGGTCCATAGGTGAGTATTCCTCTAAGGGAAGTCAACACTCTATAAGGGACAAATGGTGAATATTCCTCCAAGGAAAGTCAACACCTCTCAATGTCAAGTTCACTCGGTGCTAAGCTAAGTTCCCTTTATTGAAAAGCCTTTATTACCTTTATTTATAAAACATAGGTTTAGTATATTCATCATTCATATACTTATAGCATATTCAAGCACCTATCTAGTTTTGGAGTATTCTTGGGCACCCCTAGCAAGGCCTCTTCTCACTAACTAGATCATCCATGTGTGTGAGTGTATACTTAGATGTGAGCAAACCTTTCACATAAAACATAAGGTCACACATGTTCATATATCAATGCATAAGTCTATAGGCATAACTATATGAGCAATACTTTCATATAAACCTACTAAGACACTATACGCATTCATACTTCATTATATCATATTCATAACATGTTTATATAATCATCCTTCATATGCATAAGAACCAAACCTAGGAACTATCCTATCAAGATACACATGTGCAATGCATAGACAAGGTCCCATACCCTTGCCCATACTAGTACACCTATCAAGTCATCCTAGTAAGGGAAGACAAATCATACATTCATGAACATCACCTTAACATGCATAGTAGTAGACACTAGTGAATATGAGAACTACCTTTCATTTAGACACAATGACTTATACTACTTGTATCATGCATGTAAATGAGAGTGTGTGTACATTGACCAACATGATCATATGATGGCTATCAATAACTTATTAAGTCAGCCACCCTATTAGACCACATTACACTTCAAGCACATAGCACACAACACATAATAGAATAGGAGACAAGACAATATATACAATGTAATCAAGATTCCTTACTTTAGCTATTTACACCTTCATATAAGGGGTACATAGGTAAGGGGTTATTAACCATTTTAACACATCAATGGCAGCACCTATACTTTACCCTAACATGGTTATACACATGCTCATGAAATAGCCACACAACCTAATCCACAACTAGAATAGGAAAGTAAGCATAATCTTCTCATAGTATCATCTTAAGCACATGTTCATAAGTTCATCAATTTGCCTTCAAGTGCATAGTCAACACATATATAATGACAATAAAGTAAACACCGCCACCATAAGTGGACCATACCACACAATGCCATACAAGGCTTCATCAACATTTCTATAAAGAATAGAGAAGTAGAAGGGTAGAGGAAATAGGCATTCTTACCAACTCCTCAACCTTTGATCCTCATTGATCAATACACCTTGTTTATCAATAATTCATATATATGGCAGTAGCTAAATGTACTTTAAACATATAAGAAACCATGTACAAGTCACTACAAGATTATACCATAACATAATACAACATATCAACATACTAGGAAAGTAGAATAACATAGATCATTAGCTAACTTCCCTTACATTGATTTTAGATCATAGTTCATACATATGTAAGTCTAAGGCAGTAGCTAAACCAACAATTAACCATATTGAAATAATGATTACATACTCTCAAGATTAAGGCTACAACATAGGCATTTAGGCTTATCAATTTACTAGAGTATAAAAGACTTTACCAATACTATGAACTATCTAAGGCTTTGATAATCATTCATATTTCATCAATAATATACTCATTAGGCAGTAGCTAATTAGATAATAAATCAAGACTAAATCATGCTTCACCTAATCATAATTCAAGATACATCACACACTTAGCCTCTTGACTTCATAGCCTAAAGGAATCTATATCAATTCATGCAAGCCCTTCTTAATTTGTACATTAAGGATTTATACCTACAAACTTCATCCATTACATCACCCTAAAACAGTAGCTACAGCAGTTCATACAAACTCAAGAGTATACCCAACCGATCTCACAATCGACTTCAAGAAAACATGTAGAAACATAGGCTATTCGTGCTCAAAACTTCATATATTTATCATCATGGACTGATCATCATCAATTCACCGTCAATTAATGTAATTAACAGTAAACACAAGCAATTAAACGTAGGAGAATCACCAATTAATCAAGAACAAGCCATAATCACAAAGCCCATGCAAGAGCTAAACCAATTTTGGAAGGAACATGGGTTCATCATGCAATTGGAGTGAAAACACATTTAAATCATTGTATTAACTTCAATTAATCATGATTCAATCATTAAAAACGTTTTGAGAAAGAACCCATGGCAAGATTGGAGAAGAAGAACTTTGATCATAAACTTTCTTTGAAAACACTGAGAAGAACTCTCCAAGTGGAAGGTTACTTAGAGATGAAGGATCACCATACCTTAATCTTCATGAAAACCTACAAAACGTGATAAAGAACCCATGAGAATCCAATCTACAAGCTGTTCTTGAGCTTCAAAAACCATGGAGGTTCTAGAGAGAATATTTTGGAGGGGAAAGACTTTAAACATGTGAGAGGATTTGTGAATTAGTTGATCACGTTTTAGAAGACTTATATTCACCTAAAATTAATTAAATAAACCTATTATAGTCAGGTTAGGACGTGGGGTGAATTTCCCATTCACCCCTTTAAGTGACAGCACGCAGGCTGCCAACCTGCATACACCCGCGACGAGGGCAGTGACAGGGCGTCATGGACATGACGGGACGTCATGCTCTCCGTCGTCCATGACTTAGCCAAATTCTTGGCCCAAGACCTGACTAAGGCAAGTCCCCTTCGACGAGACCTACTCGATGGGCCGTTGGGGGACCAACGATCCGTCGTTGGGTCCGTCAAGGGACACTGCCTGGGCAGTGTCTAGGCAGCTTTGGGGTCCTTATTTTGGGGACTCTTGTGGGGCCCTTTAGAAGTCGTACCCGGAAGTTTCCAAAGCGATTACAAACCTTAACATGTTATAGACCTTCCACATAAATTTCATCCAATACAAACACCTACAAGACGTACAAACAGCCTTAACCCCAACATGACATACGATGACCATCTTAGGGGCTATCTTTCGAACGCCTCGGACGTTCTTGGGCGTTTGACCTCCAAACTTCACGAAACTTCATACAATAACATTGAACATCATTATAATCCATTTCAAGACTTATTAGACTCAGTTCATACAATTTAGCCATGCATACACACATGAGGCACATAAGCGACTATTCGTCGAACGTCTTGGACGTCCCTTGACGTTCGACTTCCAAATCACTTCAAACTTTGCACACTGACTTTATATCACATAATAAGGCATTTTAGGACCTTATAACATTAAAACGGACATGTTAGGCTCTAGACACCTTATCTCATTTTTCGAGGTCTTACATAGGGACTCTTACTAACACCTTCAAAGCCTATTGTGCAATGTCTAGATAGTGTCCCATACCACCACCAAAATCTCATAGAACTTCTCTAATGCTAATATGTATCCCATATGATGAGAATAGGCAATAACCGACATAGACCATGGTAGCAAAGCATGGAATCCGGAGTTCTATCCTACTCCGATGAGGTGTTCTACTATCCAATGGTAGAACTTAGACACATCTCATGTAGGCACATGGTTAAGGAAATATTAAGGGCTTCTTTGTATTCTAGTCTCACTCTTTAACTAGAACTACTTCCCTTACCATACTCACTCGGTGCTAGCCTTTGTTCTCATAGATTAATTCACATTAAGGTTCATACAAATGGGTCCCATATCAAGTTCATGACCCAATTACATTTACCCTACCAAAGCAAGGTCCATTAGGGCTATCTCACTATGGCAACAAGAAGCTCATCATGACTTTCCTAAGTATTGATGTGATGTCGTTCCAGACAATTAACCTTAAGTCCATCATTCATTACATGAAGGATACCATTACTGCTTTCGACTTCAAGTTTCATAACCTTACCACTTGGTTCAAGGTTTCACATAATAGACCCTCTTATCATCATTCAAGGTCTCACCTAACATTCATTCTTTCAAGACTAAGACTCTTTAAGTTTGTAAGTCAAGACACCACATATTCATATTCAAACAAGCATCAAGTAAGGGACACAAGTCTACCTAAACAAGACACAACATTACATCAATTTAGCACATATAGCATATCATCTTTTAGACACTTAGGAATGACCCTTAACATTATTTAGTCAACCTATTCATTACCTTAACATCTCCAACATAACCATTATAGACTCATATAACCAAATTAGGAACAACGATGTACAACTCTAAGACTACACACTTAACATATAGCAATAGCATAACATGATTACCTAGATGGTATAATAGTCTAACAAATACTTTCACATAGAGGTAGGTATAATCATACATCACCAAATCAACTACACAAATATCCATATAACTTCAAGTAGTTGCCGACAAGGCCATGATCATCAATATACTTAAAATAACGCCAACAAGGCCACATCTATTCACATAACACCGCCACCATAAGTGGACAACATAATTGAAATCTAAATAACATCAAGTAAAAGAGAATAGGGCAGCGTACCACCACTCCATTATCAACACTCCAATCCAATGCTAAATCAACCAATTCAACATCATAAGGCCCTTACCCATGGCCATGACCATCAATTCAAAGCATATATCATAAAACTCAATGAATCTAAATCAATTCAATATAGGTTTATAAATCTAAGACCAATTAGATAATAATTGAATACAATTCTTACACCATTAGAAAAACCATAAGAAACTACACAAGAATTCATCAATATTAGACCAATATCAAGTAACCCATAAAGTAGTCAAAAGCTAGGGTTCATCAAATTCATGGGTTCATTGGTAATTTAGGTCAAAATCATCAATACAACATCAATATAATCCATAATAGATGTTTGACAACCATTAATGCAAGAACCCATGGTAGAATCATGAAATTTGACAATTCATCTTTGAAAACTTTAGAAAACATCTTTGAAGTTGGGATCCTTGATGAAACGAGTTTCAAGGATAAAAAAACATACCTCAATGAAGCTAATTCTTCAGTTTGATGAAGAATATCCACTCAATTCTTCACACCAAGCTCTTCCTTGACTTTGAACTTCAGTGGAGTCTTTGGAAATTCTTAAGGGATTTTTGGGTTTTGTTTTTGGAAGAATGAAATCTTCTAAGTGTTAATGACTTATATACACACTTAAAATACCCAAAATACCCTTAAGGAACCTCCAATACTCCTATTAGGAAGTGGGGTGAAATTCCCATTTCACACCTCACTTAACAGTGAGGTTGCGCAGGAAAAATAGTCCACCAATGGTTGGCAGTCGACGGACCGTTTGTCCACAAACGGACCATCCTGTCCTTCCGTTGGTTGGTTCAGAGACTTGTCAAGATCCCCTTATAACCCAATACCATGTCTCCACCGGACCATCCTGTCCTTCCGTTTGTTGGGACAGTCTTGACATAAAGTTTGGGTCCTTCCTCAAGGACCCTTGGTGGGTCCTTGGGGATGTTTGCCAGGACGTTTCCAAGCCAAACATGACCGTATATGAGTTTTACACCTCTAACATGAATTTCATCCAAAACGAACACGTAAAACTCGACAAAACATGCCTAGACACACAAGGTCATTTCAAGGCACATCTTTTGAACTTCATTAACGTTCTTGGACGTTTGACCTCCAAAATTCTCGAAACTTGACACACTGCCTATACATACCATAATAACTCATTTAAGGACCTTACAACCTCAAGAATTACACATAAACAAATAGGACCACATACGAGGCACTTAGGTGACTTAGTCGTCGAACGTCTTAGTCGTCCCTTGATGTTTGACTTCCAATGCACCTAATACTTTAACTACTACATCTATACCATATAATAGACCACATTAGGACCTTAGATCACCATTACCAACATATTAGGAGCTAGTTACCCTAATTCATTTTTGAGGTCTTACAATCTCCCCCACTTGGACAACATTCGTCCTCGAATGGCACTTGCCACTCTCCGAAGACTTACAAGATTAGAGATTCAACTAGAAGAATATAACCAAACCAAATAACACATTATCTAGAAGGAACATCAATTTTACATAGTCAAGAGATTCACAACACAACAAGAAACTAGAAGCCAATTCTATAAGTCATTATGCTATAAAACTCACATTCTTCATTCCAAATAGCAAAATCTTATTTTATATTTAATATTATACTCATACACATCAGTTCTAACCATATTACAACAATTTTTTACCAAAGAAACAATTAGTCAAATTCTCCAAAATATTACAGTGAGCAGTTTTCCAATGCTACAGTGATTTTAACAAATTTTCCAAAAATGCAATTTTAGGCAATTCATGATATAGACATGCTAATATGCAAGGTAACATCATATAAACACCTTTTACAACATGCTCATAACTCAATAAAACACACAATGCAAGCAGTTAATGAAATTCAATTTCAACCAAACTCCTAAACATCATGCACATGCAACCAACTAGCACATATATCTAGCCATACTCCCCCACTTAGAAGGAACTCATACCATAATAAGATAAACAAGGACTTATCAACATCATCATCACTCTCATACGGCTTCTCACCTCTAGTCCGGAGTACATAGAAACACCTCTTTGTTGGAGCATCATCCTTTGGAGCACTAGGATCAACTTTCTTACCCTCTTGTCTAGAAGCAATGTTAAGACAATCTCTCACTTTGTGCCCATCTTTTCCACATACAAAGTAATTACCCGTACCCACAAGACACTCACCATAATGTTTCTTAACACAAGTGGCACATGTAAGTTTGCCATTGTGAGAACCACCTCCTTTCTCAAACTTTTTCTTAGGAACACTAGGTCAATCTTGAGTTTGAGCCCTCTTTTTGAACCTAGGTTGCACTTGATCAGTAGCAACACTCCTTTTCAAGTTCCTTGCAATCCTCTTAAGTTTAGACTCTTCAATTGATTGTGCATACACCATGAGTCTATCCAAAGTCATATCATCATGCAACATAGCCGTACGGCATTCCTCCCTCACTAAGTCGGCTACACCCGTCATAAAGCCACTCATTTCATACCTTGCATTAGACACTAGGGAAGGTGCATATCTAGACAAAGTTGAGAATTTCAAAAAGTATTCCTCAACACTCATATTGCCTTGATTGAGATTGATAAACTCCTCTACTTTCATTTCCCTACTCTCACGGTGAAAGTACTTACCAAGAAAAGCTTCCTTGAATTCTTCCCACTCAATAGGACCCGACTCCACCGGCCTATTATCCTTCCATGAGTGTACCAAATTTGAGAAATATCTCTCAATTGATATGAATCCAACTCCTCCTTCTCCCTAGATGTAACCCCCATACCACTCAATACCTTGTACACACCATTAAGGAATTCTAGGGGATCTTCATCTACCCTAGATCCAAGAAATATTGGAGAATTCAACCTCACAAAGTCTCTCAACCTAGATGTCATAGTGCTTTCCACAACATTCACCCTAGGAACCATATTCAAATTCACTTGAGTAGTTACGGCTCGGGCTAAAGCAGGCAAAGACTCTCTAATCTCTTAATTAGTCAATTCCGGGGGAACCACCGGAACCTCATTACCTCCTTCCACATTAGGAACTTCATCACCTTGGGGAGTCACTTGAGCACCTTGAGCACCTTGGACACCTTGCCCATCTTGAGGAACCTGCTCAACTTGAGGAGGAGCTTCCTCATTCACCCTTCCTTCTTCCAACCTTCTAGTAGTCATCCTTCTAGTATTCATCTCCTAGAAACACAAGGAAACTCATTTAGAAGAATACTCATAATATTACTCTACCGCATGACATAGGAGTAGAAAAGAAGAGAAACACCATCGTTCTATAGCATCTCGCCCATAGATGTGTCGCGACTCACACCGATGGTCAAGACTCTACTAGACGTGACTTGTCGAGACTTTTTGATTCCTAAAACTACTTTCATTAACCTATGCTCTGATACCAAGCTTTGTCAGAACCCGATACCACACCTTAGAAGTTAGGGCACAATATCGGATTGTGGCACGGCGTACTCAACCTCTCAGATGTCTCATACAAGCCTATCATATCATTCATCACATATACATAATGAACAGTAGTGCGAAATTAAAACTTTTCATAAAGACAATAACATAGTCTAAAAACTCTTTCATATATGTAGTAATAGGAAATGCTAAGTCTCGAATCATCATCTTAAGACACAAGAATACTTGCGACACGGCCCATACGAATTTGAAAACATTCTACTATATAGTCTATTACAATACTTCATAAAACGAAACATAAAATGACATATATGCCATCAAGTCAAGTGAGGACATACTTCAAACTCTTGTTGAACGATCTCCTAGTCCAAGTCTTCTTCCCAAAGCTCTTCACCTACCAAGAACTATATAGATAGAAATAAAGCATGGAATAAGTACAAACACATGTACTAAGTATGGCTTATGCATAAAAATGATGAAAACGGACATTTATTGAAAATATGCATCTTTTCATTTGAAAATCATATTATAATCATAAGAGCAACATTTATCAACTTAAAAACACATAAGATAGCATTTAACCAAAAATTACATTTTTATATCTCACATTACAGTGAGTTCAATTCACTGTACAGTGAAGTTCTTCACTGTTACAGTGAATTCTCTTGTTTTCCCTTTTAACACTTCCTAGCATTAAATTCCCTCACTAAATGTTATCCGATTCACTTAAGTCACACAAAGAGAGACCGCCCATACACCCTCTCTAGATGTGCCTAAGCGACCCTCAAGATTACATTTAATGAGTCACATACACACTTACAAGCATCATAAACATAAATGTAAGATTCTTCTACAAAATGTGAATTTTAAGTCTCACTTGAGTGAGTTGTGAAGCAACCGCCCATACAATCCCTTACACACACACTTAAGAGATCCTATAGACTCCCTAGAATAGAATCATTCTGACTAACACATAGATGATATGACATTCTCCTTCCAAAGGCTATCAAAAGACCTACTTAAGTAAATCAAGAAGATAATGTCCATGATTGACCTCTTCAAGATTACCTAAATAGTCCTTAAGACTACCTAAGGCTTAGATCATGTCTACAACACCAAACATCTTCCCTAACTAGAGTCATTCTCAAGACTTCCATTGATAAGACATGAAGAGACCATCCTTTATGCCCTCTTCACACTTTAACTAAGGAATCCTTAAGTCACTTTAGATTAGGTACTTATTCATTTACATACTTTATATCATTAAATCATTAGTTTATTAGTTCATTTAAGAGACATACATCACATAAAGGACATTCAAATAATGGTCTTGGACAAGACCTAGGGACTCTTACTAACACCTTCAAAGCCTATTGTGCAATGTCTAGATAGCGTCTCATACCACCACCTAAACCTCATAGAACTTCTCTAATGCTAATATGTATCCCATATGATGAGAATAGGCAATAACCGACATAGTCCATGTTAGCAAAGCATGGAATCCGGAGTTCTATCTTACTCCAATGAGGTGTTCTACTTGCCAATTGTCACGATCGGAATCTAGACTCCAGACGAGACCGGCGTCGTTGACCTATCAGAGGTCGCAGACAAGCCTACATACGTCATCGTTACTTCATCTAGGTTAATTTTAGCGGAAAATTTGAACTTTTTGTTCCTTAACATGCATGTATATCATTCTACTTAAATTCATATACGTTCACAATCAACCATCTAACATTAAGATCATCAACAGAAAGAAATAGTTCAATACTTAATTAAGTGTATACTTGCCAAAATGGCACCAATACAATGTCTGAAATAAAATGGGAAAGAAACACTAGTGGAACATGCTCCACTAGCTAAAGCCTACATCTAAGCTTGATAATAACAGTAGACATCCCCGAAAGTATGAGGGCCTACCAAATCCGGATGAAAGCTCCACGTCCGGATAGCTGCAACGTCCTACTGTAAGCTCTAACGTCCACCTGTGCCTGCACCTAAATATGTAGAGTTGTATGGGATTAGTACACACTTGTACTAAGTATGGGTATATGCAAGCACACACCAAGGACATGCATGAGTAAGAATAGCTCTTTCCTAACAACATGATTTATGGAAAGTCAAGTCAGTGGACTTGCCAAATTGGGATTAGGAAAGTTAGGGGACTTGCCAAATTTGAATTAGGAAAGTCAGGGGACTTGCCAAATTTGAATTAGGAAAGTCAGGGGACTTGCCAAATTTGGATTAGAAAAGTCATGCCATGAGAGTAACATGCATCATCATACGTATCATATTGCACACAGCACATAACATCTTACACATAGCACATAACATATTACATATAGCACATATGCCATGAGACCTTGAAATCATGGACTTAGCATTAAGACTTCTCAAAATGAGGACTCAACATATGGGACCTCAACTAGGGAGCCTTCTTTAGCAAACACAGAGTCTGCTTCATTCACTCATACGTACTTCATTTCATTCATTCATAAGCTAGTGTAAACACTACCCATACCTAGGATGTAGTTTAAGACTCTCATCGGGTTTGCTGTGTAATGACCAAGAATAACCTAGTGTCATTACTTGAGTCTAGATCACCTCTTGATTATCCTATCCTAACACCTTTGGTATCGTTCATTTCATAATGTGCATCATTTGAGGTTGGTCTCATTCATTCATGGGGAACTTTTACTTTAACCGACATAGATCATGTGAGCATCATGAAATCCAGTGTCTCCCCCACATCGAAAAGAGGTGGAATCACCGGCCAAAGTAACCCAAAAACATGCTAGTGTACATGGGAATTGAACCCCGCCAGATCCCTATATTGGCAGTATAGGTTTGAAGACTAGGAGATATAAGGAGACCCATACCCGGCATGCCGGACAGTCTCATCTCATGAGAGTTACGTGAACCTCCTCACTTCCCGAAAGAAGGCATCATCGCTCATAGCTAGCCTATCGGTGCTCAGTATAAAGTTCCATTGCATTCAACTCATACGTCATAGAAGCTGGCTTCTAGTATGAGGACATCATAGCTCAATAGATGATTTCTCATCTCATCATTTGTATTAAGTATACATTATTCTCAATACTTTCATTAGAGTGTTCATAGAGACTGGTCTCTTCATTAATTTTACACTCTCATAGGTGAGTACGTTTTGGTAACATTTACTTAGGCTCATTGTTATTGCTCTCATCTTTCACATTAGCCTCTTATCATGTCACCACATTCATTAACTTTAGCACATTCGCTCTTCATATTTACTCACCCCTTTTTACGTGAATGTTCATTTCATCATATGCCAATGCACTTGGCCATTTAGTGTGTTTCACACTCTTACTTAACCCTTATAGAGTTTCATCATTTTGTTACATACATCTTAGGTTCACTTACTTTAAACATATGCTAGACTTATGGGTCTATACATACAAGCCATGAGGCTTCATTCATAGTTCGTTTAAGTGATTCATATCTTCCTAAGATTATGTGGTACAAGACTTATGCATCTTGTAAGTATGCCAAGATCTCGATTTCGATCTATGTAGAATACATTATTTTTGAACATTTATTCACGTATGACTTATGTATCAATACGAAATTTGGTCAAGGGAACCCGATTTCGAATCCCTTGAACAACACTTACATATTATTCATTTTGGTTTGATCCATACGGCTTGGGGAGCCAAGATCGAGCCCCAACGCCTTCATTTTATTTTTCCCTTAATTTCTCTATTCATTTTTCGCTCCATGGACTAAGAGGATGTTGGATCGAACCTCCACAACCTCATTTACTTTTATTTTCATTTCTTTTAATTACTCTCTTTTTGGCCGAGGAGGTGTGGGTTCGAACCCCCACAGCCCCACTTTAATTTCTTCTCCTTAATTTACCTTGGTTCTGCCTAGAGGTCGTGGGTTCGATTCCCACACGCCTCACCCTTTATTTTTCTTTTAATTTCTCCTTAAATCTGACTGAGAGGTGGTGGGTTCGAATCCCACTCCTCTCATTTCTTATTTTTATTATTATTTTTGGTCAAGGCACATGGGTTCGAATCCCACATGCCACATTCTCTTTTCTCACCTTATTTCACTGATTTTGAACATGGTGAGGTCACGGGTTCGATCCTAAGTGACCTCACTTATTTTTCTTCATTTTACATAGCTTATTAAAAAACTTTACTTGGCTGAAATTAACCAACAAGGTGCTGGAAATTTGAGATACATTTTTCAGCTTCTTTTCATCAACATTTAGAGTTAATTCTTAGGGCGTTTCATGAATCACTTAGCTAATAGCTTTTCACTCAAATTAGCCACATTATACTTCATATGAACATCACGATTTATACAAGTTTGTGCACGTAAGAATACAACCATATCATGTTATTTTTTAACCTCAAACCGAAGGTAATAGTCACGACTAACATTGCACACACATACACATATTTTCGGAAAACATAGGTTGTCATTCATACGATTCCAAACACACATTCATGAACATATTCATCACGAAAACACATTACATGCCTAATATCTACCAGCAAACATACCCAACCTACGAATCAATGGAAGCTAGTGACAGGGACATGCAACGGGGAACAATCATAGTTATCGGATTAGAATTGACTTAATCTTAAAGGTCTCTTGGGAAAGGGACCAAGAGTAAGAAAACCCATACCTTTTATGTAGTTCAAACCTTGACTTGCTGCCCAAAACCTTCTCCAAAAATCACGTCCAAATCCCCTCAACTTCAACACCAATTCGACGGAATAATCCTCCCTCTTGCGTAACGTTTTTGATTAGTTATTTGTTTGTAATTTTCGTTGTGAGTTCTTCAAGTGTGAAGAACTTTGGTTATGATTCTGTTCTTGTACATGGTTTAGGCAGAACGTGAGAAAAAGAATGGTTTGATCGTGAGTGTTGAGGAGATAGACGTGAGAAGTGAGAGTTTTCTTAGGCTTAGGAGTCTAGTTTAGGACTTAGTCAAATAAGGTTTTATTAAATGGTAAAAATCTGATTTCCCTTTTATTTTAAATCAGCTAATAAATAATAAATATTAATTAATTACATTAATTTACCAACTTAAATAAAAACAATTTAAATCATCGCTTCCACCTAGGTTCGAACCCGGGTGGAGCAAGACTTCACTCAAGAAGCCAATTTTCGGCCCTCTCTCCACAAAATGCCCCTCCACCTTATTAATTAAATAATTAATTATATATTTAGGGTAATTACGATACTACCCTTATCCTGGAAAAAGACCATTTTACCCCTAGACCCTCCAAACCTAAGATTTTCCCTTTTTAAGTCTGGTAAAGACTCCTTCGAGTAAATCTTCGTATTCGAGAGCCCTACATGGTTGGACCCAACCTTTCCTAGCTCAACTAACTCTCCAAGTTAGTTAGCTTGGCTGTAGCAAGGGTTCAGAGGTCTGGTTCTACGCGCATCAATCCGTGTGAACCCGGTTTAATCATAGGCATTCTAGACTCATTACTCATTACTTATCATATCCATTTTTAGGGTTGTTACACCAATGGTAGAACTTAGGCACATCCCATGTAGGCACATAGTTAAGGAAATATGAAGGGCTTCTTTGTATTCTAGTCTCACTCTTTAACTAGAACTACTTCCCTTACCATACTCACTCGGTGGTAGCCTTAGTTTTCATAGATTAATTCACATTAAGGTTCATACAAATGGGTCCCTTATAAAGTTCATGACCCAATTACATTTACCCTACCAAAGAAAGGTCCTTTAGGGCTATCTCACTATGGCGACAAGAAGCTCATCATGACTTTCCTAAGGATTGATGTGATCCCGTTCCATCCAATCAACCTTAAGTACATCATTCATTACATGAAGGATACCATTACGGCTTTCGACTTGAAGTTTCATAACATTACCACTTGGCTCAAGGTTTCACACAAAGGACCCTCTTATCATCATTCAAGGTCTCACCTAACATTCATTCATTCAAGACTAAGAATCTTTAAGTTTCTAAGTCAAGACATCACATATTCATATTCAAACAAGCATCAAGTAAGGGACACAAGTCTACCTAAACAAGACACAACATTACATCAATTTAGTACATATAGCATATCATCTTTTAGACACTTAGGAATGACCCTTAACATCATTTAGTCAACCTATTCATTACCTTAACATGATCAACATAACCATTATAGACTTATATAACCAAATTAGGAACAACCATGTACAACTCTAAGACTACACACTTAACATATAGCCATAACATAACATGATTACGTAGATACTATGAATAGTCTAACACATACTTTCATATATAGGAAGGTATAATAATACATCACCAAATCAACTACACAAATAGCCATATAACTTCAAGTATTTGCCGACAAGGCCATGATCATCAATGTACTTAAAATAACGCCGACTACACAAATAGCCATATAACTTCAGTTTGATGAAGAATATCCACTCAATTCTTCACACCAAGCTCTTCCTTGACTTTGGACTTTAGTGGAGTCTTTGGGAATTCTTAAGGGATTTTGGGGTTTTGTTTTTGGAAGAATGAAATCTTCTAAGTGTTAATGACTTATATACACACTTAAAATACCCAAAATACCCTTAATGAAACGCCAATAATCCTATTTGGAAGTGGGATGAAATTCCCATTTCACACCTCACTTAACAGTGAGTCTGCGCAGTAAAAACAATCCACCAACGGTTGGCAGTCGACGGACCGTTTGTCCACAAACGGACCGTCCTGTCCTTCCGTTGGTTGGTTCAGAGACTTGTCAAGATCCCATTCTCACCCAATACCAAGTCTACACCGACGACACCTATCGAAGGGGCGTCGATTGTCCCACGAGCCGTCGATCCCTCCGTCATTTGGGGGCTGCATGGGACAGTCTTGAAATAAAGTTTAGGTCCTTCTTCAAGGACCCTTGGTTGGTCCTTGGGGATGTTTGCCAGGACGTTTCCAAGCCAAACATGACAGTATACGATTTTAACACCTCTCACATGAATTTCATCCAAAACGAACACGTAAAACTCGACGAAACATGCCTAGATACACAAGGTCATTTCAAGGCACATCTTTTAAACTTCATGAACGTTCTTGGACGTTTGACCTCCAAATTTCTCGAAAGTTGACACACTGCCTATACATACCATAATAACTCATTTAAGAACCTTAAAACCTAAATAAATTCATATAAACACATAGGACCACATACGAGGCACTTAGGTGACTTAGTCATCGAACGTCTTAGTCGTCCCTTGACGTTTGACTTCCAATGCACCTAATACTTTAACTACTGTCTCTATAACATATAATAGACCACATTAGGACCTTATACCACAATTACCAACATGTTAGGCTCTAGTTACCCTAAGTCATTTTTGAGGTCTTACACTAAATGTCTAAAGAATGATATGTTATATGTGTTAATTGGAAGTATGTTGTGTCTTGTTTAGGTAGACTTGTGTCCCTTATTTGATACATGTATGAATATGAGTATAATGTGATGTATTTAGTTAAGAACCTAAAGAGTCTTAGTCCTGAATAAATGAATGTAGGTGAGACCTTGAATGATGATAAGAGGGTCCTTTATGTGAAACCTTGAACCTAGTGGTAAGGTTATGAAACTTGAAGTCGAGAGTCGTAATGGTATATTTCATATAATGAATGATGGTCTTAAGGTTGATTGGCTGGAACAACATCATATCAATCCTTAGGAAAGTCATGATGAGCTTCTTGTCGCCATAGTGAGATAGCCCTAGTGGACCTTGCTTTGGTAGGGTAAATGTAATTTGGGTTATGAACTTGATATGGGACCCATTTGTATGAACCTTAATGTGAATTAATCTATGAGAACAAAGGCTAGCACCGAGTGAGTATAGCAAGAAAAGTAGTTCTAGTTAAAGCACGAGACTAGATTACAAAGCATGCCCTTCATTTTCCTTAACCATGTGCCTACATGGGATGTGTCTAAGTTCTATCATTGGCAAGTAGAACAACCTCATCGGAGTAGGATAGAGCTCCGGATTCCATGTTTTGCTACCATGGTTTATGTCGGATATTGCCTATTCTCATAATGTGGGATACCTATTAGCATTAGAGAAGTTCTATGAGGTTTAGATGGTGGTATGGGACGCTATTTAGACATTGCATAATAGGCTTTGAATATGTTAGTAAGAGTCCCTAGTTCTTCTCCAAGACCATTATTTGAATGTCCTTTATGTGATGTATGTCTCTTAAATGAACTAAGTAATGTAATGACTTAATGATATAAAGTATGTAAATGAATGAGTACCTAATCTAAAGTGACTTAAGGATTCCTTAGTTAAGTATGAAGAGGGCATAAAGGATGATCTCTTCATGTCTTATCTTTGGAAGTCTTGAGAATGACTCTAGTTAGGGAAGTTGCTTGATATGTTTGACATGATCTAAACTTAGGAAGTCTTAAGGATTTATAGGTAGACTTGAAGAGGGTGTATGGGCGTTCTCTTCTAGGAGCACTTAAGTAAGTCTTTTGACAGCCTTGGTAGGGGAGATTGTCATATTATGTATGTCTTGTATGTTGATGTATTGTAGGTGTATAGGTGTCACATTATGAGTAATCTTAAGGATCGGTTAGGCACATCTAGAGAGGGTGTATGTACGGTCTCTCTTTGTATGACTTAAGTGAATCTTAGGATGGCTTTAATGAGAAGATTACATTCTAGAAGGTGTATTAGTGAAGGACTAAATACTTCACTATAACAGTGAAGGGACTTCACTGTACAGTGATTGAGGTTACTGTTAAGTAGCTTCTAAAAATATGATGTTTGGTTTTAATGATTTCTTATGTGATTCTAAGTTGATAAATGTTGTTCTTATAATGATATTATGATGTTTAAATGAAAAGATGCTTATCTCTAATAAATGTCCTTTTTCATGATTTTTATGCATAATGCCATACTTAGTACATGTGGTTGTACTAATTTCATGCTTTTATCTATCTATATAGTTCTTTGTAGGTGAAGAGATTTGGGGAAGAAGACTTGGATTTACAAGATCATTCAAGAGAAGTTGAAGTATGTCCTCACTTGACTCGAGGGCATATATGTCTTTTATGTTTCGTTTATGAAGTATTGTAATAGATTATATAGTAGTATGTTTTATATTTTATATGAGCCGTGTCCCAAGTATTCTTGTGTCTTAAGATGACGAGATTGAGACTTAGTATTTCCTATTACTTCTATATGAAAGAGTTTTTAAGACTATGATATTGTTTTATGAAAAGTTTTAATTCCGCACAGTTTTCATTATGTATATGCTATGAATGATATGAATGGCTTGAATGAGACCTCCGAGAGGTCGAGTACGCACGTCACAATCCGAAATTGTGCCCTAACTTCTAGGGTGAAGTTTTGGGATGTGACGGTTTTGATTTAGATGCTAGGGTTTAAATGAGAGTTTAATCACTTATATACTCTTAAAATACCCCTAAACACTTAAAATAACTATCCCCACGTTTTATAAGACTTGGGGTGAATTTCCCAAAAAACCCAAGTCATAACAGAAAAAACTGCCAGCTTTTTAGCACCATCGACGCCAGCATCGACGGTCCGTGGGTGAGACCACGCCCCGTCGATGAGGTCTCGTTGGTTGCTCCTGCAACTTCCCAACTTACATACAACTTGGCTCCATCGATGCCCACATCGATCGTCCGTCTGTAAGACCACGCCCCGTCGATGGGGTATCGTGGTTTGATTCAGAGTCTCCTCAACCTGCAGGCATGTTGGATCCATCTATGAGACCCATCGATAGGCCGTAGCCTGGTCGACTGGCCGTCGTTTGGGTCGTCGATTGCCACTGCCTCGCAGTGTTGAGCTCCAAGGTGGGGTCCCCTCTAAGGCCCCTTGTGGGTCCTACGTGGAGTCATACCCGAACGTTTCCAACCCAAACATATACGTATACAAGTTTAGGACCTACCACATGAGTTTCATCCAAAACGAACACGTAAAACTCGACAAAACATACTTACAAACACAAGGTCATTTCAAGGCAAACCTTTTGAACGTCATGGACGTTCTTGGACGTTTGACCTCCAAATTTCACGAAACTTGACATGATGCCTATAAATATAATATAAGCTAATTTAAGGACCATATAATCTCATGCATCACACATACAACCACATATGAGGCACTTAGGTGACTTAGTCGTCGAACGTCTTGGTCGTCCCTTGATGTTTGACTTCCAATGCACCTAAACTCTTAGATACTGCCTCTATACCACATTATAGACTAATTTAGGACCTTATACCACCATTACAACCACGTTAGGTTCCAGCTTCACCTAAGTCATTTTCGGGATCTTACACCTTTTTAGCATGATTTCTATGTTATATGTGCATATGATCCATACTTAGTACAAGTGATGTGCTAACCATATTTCTTCCTTTTTCTCCAACATTTTTGGTTCTAGTCGTTGAAGGGTTCGTGACCACTTTTGAAGGAAGGCTTGGAATCATTCTCCAAGTGTGGGTATATCCTCAAGTCCGAGGAAGATGCCTTGTTATTACTGTAGTTATGGTTCTTTGTTATAGTCTAAAGACAATCATTTCATTCATGTTGTTACAAGATATTGTTGTATGCCCTAAGTGGCATTTCCACATTTGTGTAAGGGTTTGTGCCCATATGGTTGACTCTGTTTAGATGGTTTAATATGATAAATCTCTTTTAAGACTATGTTATGTATCTTATATATATATATATATATATATATATATATATATATATATATATATATATATATATATATATGCCATAAATGTAGAAGATTATGTAATCTTCTTATACGAAGGGTCTATGTATACTCGATATGAATATATTATGTGTAAGCGAGAGGTCTAAGTAAATCTCATGAAGTAGTATAGATGAAAAGTTTTATATTTTCCGCATTTTTAACCAATGAATTCTAAGAGTCTAGTCCTAATCCTCTCCGAGGACGATTATTCCGGTTACGTCTAGGGGTACTTCACGGACGTGACACAACAATTATAGAAACATATCAAGACAAAACCCACTACATCTCAAAACTACTAACTTTAAGGTAAAGGTAGATTTCTCCAGAATATAAGAAGACTAACCAAAGCTAACTGGAATACAACATAACCTCAACTATACACATGTTGATGATCCTAAATACCTATATCTCCATCATGAAATGATGGATGCCAAAGGCTGAGTACATGGAATGTACGAGCATGTAAGGAGAATTCCAAAGCATAAACATAGTCTTGAAATTGATAAAAAAGAAACATACTTACATCTCCTCTACTCACTCAACTAAACTCAACCCAAGAATAATATCAACTCAAGGATTAGATACCCAACTCAAAGATATGATAACTTAACTCAACATACTCAAGGATAAAGTAACAATGAAAGATGCAACATATGGAAAAAAAATTTAAACAATGGATACTAACTCAATTGTATTGAAGAATACAGTGATAACTCAATTGATATATAAAAATACAATATAACTCTACGAGAGATTCTCTAGCCAAAAACCATTATTATTAGTCACATGATTATACAACGTCTAGCCTACACTGTTAGTCCTATACTTTGTCGGGGTATAGAACCTACCAATAAGTAGATCCACTAGTCCATGCTAACAACATAAGGAATCATATAAGAGTATAACCCTTTCTACCCACGTTACCTATATGGTTTATGGGGGCTATGAGTTGTCTAACCTCTTTCCCATATCAGTGCTCAATACTACTCCCAAAATGTAGCTAGCTCATATGTTTAAAAACATAACTCTTTTTGTGGTTTGGGATTATTAATTTAAAGGTTTTCTCTTAAAAGATACTATACTAAAAATGTCTTATCAAACTCCTTTGGACATCGGTGTTTCTTCCCTGCTTAAATGCTTAAATTTAAAAATATTTACTCTTAGGAAAACATAGTTCCCATATATTCATTTTGAAAAAATGAACTCAACTCTACTCTTTATCAAACTCAAGTGATCAAGTCTTAAAACAAGTTTAAAGTTATTGTAAAAAACATCTCAAAACAGGGTTCATGCCAAATTATAGACGTGAACGACTCAATTCATAGTTTTAAATAACCATGTATATAAAACTCAATACTCAGAACTCAACACTCCTGAACTCAAGAACTTAATGATACTACTAATCTCGTGATTGTTCAACTCATAAGGTTCATGCAATATTATGGGCTTGAACAACATAACTCAAGGACCTTCATGGGCAATATTTAGTAGTCCAACAATTAGGAAAATAATCTCAAAAGGGTTAGGAACTCAATACTCAAGAACTTAGAACTTAAAGATACTACTCCTCTCAAAGATACTCAATTTATGGAGTTCATGCGGAATTTATAGGAATGATAACTTGACTCAAGGATCGACATAACCATGTGGACTCATGTATATGCCTCTTCTCATTCTCATACTTATTTCCTCAAAACACAGTTTAAAGCTCAAGTGTTGACTTCGAAAAACGTCTCAAGATTTATAACTCGAAATAGGGTTCATGTTTAATTATAGACATGAACAAATTAAATCACGAATCTCAATAAAAATATAGAAACTCAATAATTAGGAATATAATTTTTTAAAAGAACCATGAACTAAAGAACTCAAATAAACTTATCTCAACTCAAATCTAGGAAAGAATCCTAAATTTCTCTTATACTAATTTGAAAGAAGATATAGGACGTGAGGAAGAACTAGTCCAATACTTTGATAGACTACATACCGGGAAGAACAAGTTTCTTAAAGAATCATGAAGAATAACTTGATTAGAAGCCTTGAAACCCTAATTTGAAGGTAAACAATAAAGAAAACTTTTCTTGAGATTCCTGAATTAGTTTCTTGAATTATCTATGACAAAGAATTATGATTTACATTAGTGATTCGTCATTTTATGGAGGAATATGAGTTGAAAAGAATGAAATTATTGTAGAAAGACTTACCTTGAAGAAAAATCTTGAAAAAAATTGTAAGAATCTTAAAAGAAATTGAAAGAATCTTGATGAAGTCTTCTACTTTAATTTTTTCTTAGGATTTTCCCCAAGGATTTGCAAGAACATAGAACGATGGATAAAAGATGGAGATCTAATTGTTTTGGAGGTAAAAAGACAAAACAAACATTTTTAATGTTTTCCCGTCGCCTAATTTGTAACAACACTGTATCAGATTACTAAAATGAACTTTATACTAAGAAATTGGATTGACGCAAAATGTGTAGAGTTAGAAAGTAGGTTGAAATACCTTTAATATGATAGATTATGGACCACGTAACTCTTTATATTCTAAGATATATGATCGTTTGAAGTTGACCCAAGTAGAATCTTACATCAAAACTTAATCGATAAGGAAACTTCAAGAACACTTATCAAGAAGTTAAATTGATCAATATTTATGGATAGATTCGTCAAAGAAACTCATGATGGACATGTGGGTGAAAAAACCTAACATTATGGAAGCTTACATACTTAAAAGAACTAGGTTCTTGGCGAAATCATGAATTTCTTGAACGAACGCTTGAAAGTTTA
Source organism: Solanum sitiens (assembly GCA_016801875.1). NCBI lineage: Eukaryota > Viridiplantae > Streptophyta > Magnoliopsida > Solanales > Solanaceae > Solanum > Solanum sitiens. Next base: position 1,174,395 of record JABWTJ010000088.1, on the reverse strand, counting down.
AAAAATTTCTCCTCGTGAATCATCTCTCTAAAAGCCTAAATGCTTTTTGGGTTGTACTAAACTGATTCTTATCAATTTATATGATTAATTTGGTGTAATTTGCGTTTAGAATAAGTGTAGTTAAGGAAATAACTAAAATACCCCTCCTATTTTCTGGTAACTTTCCTTAAATAGATAGAATGACTTTAAAAGGGCATATCTCCCTCATACAAGCTTGAATATTATCCAATTTTGTGGCGTTAGAAAGAGGACTCAAAGCTCTTTCATTTGATGTCTTAAAGGTCTCCTAAATAATTCATTGTTTAAAGTTATGGTCATTTGAAGTTGAAATAAAACATTAAAAAAATAAGGAATGACTTGAATGAACTCTCTTTAGTTATTTTTGGAACTTAAGGTGATACATCTAGTGATCATAATACATAAAAAAAGTTTTAAATTCCCCTGTTAAATCCTACTCAAAATAAAGGATGGTTCGAGTCTTAGTTCAAATATTTTTTGGGGTGTTACACTATCACGGCGCATCCACTTTGGAAGCTGAATTTGTGGACTTTTATGAAGACACAATACATCCATTATGACTTTGGAACTTTATTTCTACGCTTGAGATTTTCGACGCCTTAACGAAGTTGCTGAAAAATTATTGTGATAATATTGCAACATGATTTTGTCAGAGAACAAAAATTACTCTAAAGGTGCCAAACATATGGAATTAAAGCACTCTACTGTCAAGAAAGAAGTTCAGAAATAAAGATTATCTTAGAATATTAGAGTTGATATTATGATTGCAAATCCTTTAACAAAGGGTTTACAACCAAAACCATTTAAAGAACGTGTTCAAAAATGGGTCTTGGTTATAATTATGACTGATATATTGATAACGTATTGAGACTTTGAGATTAAATATGTGTTTCTGACATACATTAATGAATCTCTTGTTTCTCATACTGATTTACACATTACTGTTTTAAGTTATGACAAGATAAGTCTCTACGAGACATTATACTATACCAAAATGCTATACGTTTTATACCTTATAAATCTAGTATCAGAAGTTACTTATGTAGTAGTATACGGAGGGAAGTATCTAACATAAAATTATGTACAACTGTCATAACTTGCATTAGTAGTTTGTCATATTGTGATATGTATGATGGATATTATAGAAGATACTTTTGTACGCATAACTAATATTAATGTTATATAGTCATTAGGCAAAGTAGGAAAATGTAAGAATAATATCTTACTTGTGGCTTCAGTTTACTTGTAACCCAAGAAAATTATAAATAACGTTTAATAAAGAATAGATCTCGACCGTACATTAGTTACTTGATGGACACACCAGATTAAGTTTTTACCTCTATGAATTGGTCCTCCCTCCACCATTAGAGGTATCATATTTTTCTAAATTACTTTCATCCACATCCTCAACAATGGAAATGTTGTAGAGAATTTATGGTAACCCTAATGGGTGGAGGTAGAAATCAATTTATAGAGGTTAAGACTTAATCTGGTGCGTCCATCAAGTAACATATGTGCAGACAAGATCAATTCTTCACTAAATGTAATCTATGATTTTATTGGGTCACAAGTAAACATGGGCTAATATATCATTCTCATATTCCCCCATTTAGTCCAATGACCATATAACATTAATATTTTATTAACATTAGTTATGCATACCATAAATCGCTTCTATAATGTCGATGATACATACAACTTGAATACTTGTTTATTCTTTTTTTATTATATTTTCAATGATAATTTATTGTATTTTGTGGTGTATACACCAATACAAACTTTGACTAATGTTTAAAATGCACATTTTCACCGTATTGATAAGAAAATAATTGCACCTTATATTATTTAGATATTTTTTAAATATATAAATTTTACATTAAAATATAAATTTAATATAATTCAATTTTGCTTCAAACTCGCCGAAGGAGAATAAACTCACAGGTGCAATATTGCTCCTACAATACTCACTTGCCAAAAGATTATATCTCAAAATCATACTATAAAAAAAAATTGTATCTTAAAAAGTTACATATTTGGCACTTGAGAACACATGCAAAAGTTTTTTTATATATTTATGCCAGAAATGTTTCTTATAAGTACTTAATTATTTGTTCCAATAGAATACAAATTCAAAAGAAGAAAAATTCAATATAATGAACGATAGTATTTAAGTGATATGCACTATGTCATGAATGTCATTTGTTGATTTGTTTGTGTGGAAGATCATTCAGTAGTTGTTGAGGATAAGGCCGATAAAAAATGTGACTCTAACAACATCTAGTGTTCTTTGAAACATGTGATATTTCACACCAAGTAAATTTTTAATTCTTCCCCTACTTACTAAGACTACATAATATTCTTGTGAATTATGGCTAATAATGAATATATAAGTAGTGAGTTGAAATTTAGAGGTTACTCGTACTCTGACAATTTCCCTTAAGACAAAGTTTGGTTTTTTGGGGTGATAGTGAAAAAGTTTATAGATAACTCTCCCTTACTGCTACTGCACATAATCCTACATGAGATTTTTACCTCAAACAACTTGTTGTTCGATTCTGCCCCAAAAATTAACTAGCACCAATTTACTCACATTTTCATGTTCCAATTTAACATTGTCCATTTTATTTTAATAATTTTAAAAGTATAGGATTATGCGCTTTAACAGACATATGCAGATCCCATTACAATTTTATATAAGAAGAATAAAATATCTTTCTTGATCAATCTATTTTCCCCTCACTCTCAAGAATAAGGAAGATAATTTTAAAGTTTGAATTGTTCATTTTGAATCTAGGTTCTTCTACTTAATATTTATTTTAATATGAATATTTTCTTGCTTGGATGTATGTTCTTTTGCTATTGATACTATCTCAATTGGTCACTTGTTTAACACTATTATTAAATCTTGATTTTTTTGTCACTTATTTTAGTTTAATGCTTATCGTAGAGATGTGCTCTATTAATTATATACTTTATTGTTAACTATTTTAATTTTTAACCATTTCAATTTCTATTGAATCTGAACAAATGATAAAATGTGTATATTTGACATATTTAATATAAATATTTAAAATGCTTCTGCACGTGTTCCCAAAATACCAACTACATAAAGACCTTATTAGTTATATATATTAGCCACAATAACCAATCAACCCAATTCATTCTCCAATTTAGATCGATGTGTGCCATATTTTACTTTGTTAGCTTATAAACATAATGAGATTTTTAGGATATGAAACGAAGCTTTTAAAAATTTTGACTAAGAAGTTTTTGTTAAGATGCTTAATAAGGATAATCAATAATTTGAGTTTTTGAATAAGGTTTATTGACATATTTAAATGTTGTCGGTACATTCTTCTTTTTTTAACAAATGGTTATAATGGAGAAAATAAAAATTATATTACATAAACGAATATTACAAGTTATGTACTAAATCTTGAATTCTTTTATCAATCTTCTTAAGTTTCAATGGCGGTAAGTGTGAGACTATATATTATAAATAAATTTGTTAGATATTTATTAGTTGATGCTACAAAAATGTTTATGTTGAAAAATACCCAATAACTATATCTCAAAATCAAACTATAATAAAAATATATTTGGCAAAGATAAATAATTATATTATTTTGAAAATTATACATTGTAGCATCTAGATAGGCTGCTATAGTACTTCTAACACCTAGTTCAGAGTCCAAATAAACCCAATAGTTGTGTTAATATCACATTTATTCAAATTTCAATTTTAAACGAGAAAATATCGATTCAAAATAAAACTTTGTTATTAAAGTAAAATGTTGGTATAGAGAGTTATTGTCATAGAAAGGTCTAACTTTATTTCATTATGTAAGTATTTATGGTTATCCAAATTGTTGAAACCCTAATCATAATTTAAGCACAATTTTTAATACTTTTTCCACTTCTACCACCTCATTTTTTCTGTGTTGTCTAATATTCAATACTATCTTTTTAATTTTATCACTTACATTTTTTATTTCCCCCCTTATTTTTCACTTGTTGATTTGCTTCATATATGTTCCAGTTATATAGATCGATATAATTGAGTCTCCAAAAAGTTTAGATCAATCAAAAAATTCTTAAATTTATGAGAATAATTTGGAATATAATTAAACAAACATGTAACTTACCTCTTTTGGGAATTATCGTGATCCATTTGCAGTTAACTTGATGGTCATTTCATGTGGTTGGAAATAATTAAATTAGTTGTGAAAATGTTTTTCTTTAATGGAATCTACATAATCAATTAAGATAAATCATCCAATCGAGTTCTGGCTGATGAGATATATGAGAGATCACATACATAGCTTTTCTTAATCACAACATTCATTCGGTAGACAAATTTGATAACACATCTTCACAAAAGGAACATGAAGCTACGTTTATCCTCTTACAAAAACACAAAGATGTATAAAAAAAAGGACATAGAGTTATGAATCTTACTTCTAAAAGTTGATTGACATTGATACATACAACATAGGACCTCGAATTTTGATCACCTAGACAAAAAGAAAAATCATCAGCCATTTAGAAACCTCGTATTCTTCATCATCTTAGAAGAACATCGGATGCAGCGGCAGAGGATAAGAAGTTTCCTTTTGAAAACCCTTATTAGATAGAGAGAATATATAGATGGAACCATATATTTTAATCTAGTCCTATGTCCTTTCTTATTTTTTCTGCTTTCTTTTCATTTTTGGCCTATTTTTGGCCTAGACTTGTTTTGTTATTTTTTTATTATTAACGAAATTGAGCCGGCCATCCAATCCACTGTCCGTGGATACACCTATACTAACAGGCAGTTTGAAGAACCTTCACCATTAATCTAAATCATGCAATGCGGAAAATGAATCATAATATAACTAAACTCTCTATTTAAATGCATAAATACTGCAAAATTTTCACCACAAGGTATTTTTGTAAATAAATATACTGAACCCTCCCAAGGAACTATTCTAAATCAATACAAGAGCCTCTAAGATATTAGAAGGTTTCAGAATAATAATAAAACACAATCCCACCATAAGGAAAGAGATATAGAAGATGTTTGATATCATCTTCATTTGCACCTAAGAATATCATTGATCTTGCGATCAGACTATGCCAAGTGGAATAAAAGAGTAGTATCAATACAAATAACTTTTATTGATTGATATCATCGATCGAAGAAAATCCACCAGATGATAACATGAATATAATTAAACAAACGTGAAGCTTGGGATATAATTACGATCTTGATCCTTAAATCACCACCCTTACTGCCATGTAATATTACCCTTGAACTCATACACTTTATCTAAAATCATCCTACCTTATCCCATTACCAACTCCACTATCAAGGCCATTCCACCTTTCTAACCCATTATAGCTTAACTCTTCTATCACATACAGATTTTATGGAACTATCCTTTCTACCAACACTAGAATTTCTCTATTGTTTTCATTCACGTATCCAAACCACTACTGACTCTATCAACTGGTATTCTCCCATAAACAATTCATACTTGATTTGTCATGCTTTTCAAGTACTTGGACCCCCAAAGATCCCTAAGATGTAATCTACGTTGTTTAACATGAAATTTAGGTCTACAAAAGAATTATTACAACATTTAAACATTAATTTCGACCACTCATGGACTAACAATGTAACAACCATTACAATAAGTAAATTAGGATCATTCATGGAACACACATACAAGGAAATAGTCAAACATGTACCTGACGTGGTATCGGAGTCAACTGTCAATATTTTATATCACGCGGGTACTCAAGCCAACCAATAGTATCATGTACCAAGCATAGTATTCGTCTAACCATTTGCAAATTGTACTGGTTTAGTATTCAAGTCAACCGTTTGTAAATTACCGACATGTTACCCCAGCCAACAATTAGTCACACAACCAGAATCACAGTCACAATCCAACACAAACACACTTATAAGTACATATAGACAAATATCTTCATTGCATGAATTGTCAACAAAATATTGTTTCACATTCAATCCATATGTTTTTTCCAACATGCATTGTGCATGTTTTACTATAGATACAAATAACATGAATACATACATAAACCTTTAAAACAACAAACTATCACTTATATAATTCCAAACATCTCTTTCAGATAATCTCCAATTCAAAACTCAACACACTACTCACTTTCCCAAGTTAACGCCCAACAATTATTATGTAAGATCCCGAAAATGACTTAGGTGAAGCTAGAGCCTAACATGATTTTCATAATCGTCTAAGGTCCTAAATTGGTCTATAATGTGGTATTGATCTAGTTTCTAAGAGTGTAGGTGCATTAGAAGTCAAACGTCAAGGGACGACCAAGACGTTTAACGATTATGTCACCTAAGTGCCTCATATGTGGTTTTATGTGTTTATATGTGATGCATGAGCTTATATGGTCCTTAAATGAGTTATTTTTATATATATAGGTAGTGTGTCAAGTTTCATGAAGTTTGGAGGTCAAACGCTCAAGAACATCCACGACGTTCGAAAGTTTTGCCTTGAAATGACCTTGTGTGTCTAAGCATGTTTCGTAGAGTTTTACATGTTCGTTTTCGATGAAACTCATATGGGATGTCCTAAAATCTTATACAATCATATTTGGGTTGGAAAAGTCCAGGTAATACTCCATGGAGGACCCACAAGGGGCCCTAGAGGACGACCCCAACTTGGGGCTCAACATTGCTAAGCAGTGGCAATCGACTGACCCAAACGACGGCCAGTCGACCAGGCGACGGCCCGTCGATGGGTGGCATCGATGGATCCATGTGGCCTTCAGGTTGAGTATTTGTAGGAGCAAACAATGAGACCCCATCGACGGGGCGTGGGTGAGACCACGGACTGTCGATGTTGGGTGTCGATGCTGCTGAAATCTGGCAGCTTTTCTGTTAAGACTTGGGGGTTTTGGGTAATTCACCCCAAGTCTTATAAAATGTGAGGATGGTTGTTATAAGTTTTTAGGGGTATTTTAAGAGTATATAAGTGATTAAACTCTCATTTAAATCCTAGCACTTAGATCAAAACCCTTTCGCTCCTAAAGTTTCTCCAAAAACCTCCATGAGAGCTCAAAGTGAAGATGGAGCTTGAAGATGGATCTTCAATGGAGTTTATTCTTCAATTAGCATTGGGTTCTTCTAATAATGTATCGGAGTTCTTCATCTAATACTTGTTATCACCTTATAGCCAATTTCAAAGATGATTTTCAAAGATTTCAAAAAGATGAAAAAGTCCAATTTCTACTCTAAGTCTTGGGTTCTTGCATGAAACATTTTCAAAGCTTAAGATATGATGTTATTGATTTATAATTGATATTTTCCAATGAAATTTTCCATGAAACCATGATCTTCTCAAATCTCTAAATTTGACTAAAATACGGGTGAAAATTGATTATGCTTTGATATTAATGAATTCATGTGTAGATTGTTATGGGCTTTTGATTCATGTATAGATTATCTATGTATGGTGTATAGTCTGTTTCAATTTGATAAATTGAGTAATGAATACTCTTATATCTATTGCATGTTAAGCTTATTGAATTGATATTAACCTAATGCTTATAGATTCTAGTGTAGTTTTCTATGGGCTATTGAATGATGTAAGGATTGTATTCAATTGATATCTAATTGCTCTTAGATTGATAAATCTGTTTTGAATTGACTTAGATTCATTGAGTATTATGATTTATGCTTTGAATTGATGTTCATGGCCATGAGTAAGGGTCTTACGGTATCGAATTGAATGATTGTCTTTGGATTGAAGTGGTGAGATGAATTAGGTCTTATTTTGACCTAACTCTCTTATTATTATGTATAGCTATTGTAATTTAGCTCTTGGATTATATGTGATTGGTATAGCCCACTTATGGTGACGGTGTTATATGAATGATGTGGCCTTGTAGGCGTTACTTTATGTTATATGATGATCATGGCCTTGTCGGCACTACTTGAAGTAATATGATGATTTGTGTATTTGATTATGTGAAGTATGATCATATATACCTATATGTGAAGTAATGTGAAAGTATGTGTTCTCTTATCGAAGTTATTAGGTGATCACGTTAGACTATGACTATGTGTTCATATGTGTAGTCTTAGAGTTGATGCATGATTGTTCCTAACTTGACTATATGAGTCTATAATGGTTATATTGATGATGATATAGTAGTGTATAGTATGACTTAAAGATTATAATGGTTCTACCTATGTGCTTCTAGAATGACATGTAATATGTGATAAAGTGAAGTAATATTGTATCTTGTTTAGGTAGACTTAAGTCCCTTACTTGATGCATGAATGATATGTTAATATGTGATGTCTTGACTTAGGAAGCTAAAGCATCTTAGTCTTTATTGATAAATGATATGTGAGACCTTGAATGATGATAAGAGGGTCCTTATGTAAAACCTTGAACCTAGAAGGTAAGCTTTTGGAACTTGAAGTCGAAAGCCATAATGGTATCCTTCATGCAATGTAATAATGGATTTAAGGTTTATTGGCTGGAATGGAATCATATCAATACTTAGGGAAGTCATGATGAGCTTCTTGTCGCCATTGGAAGGTAGCCCTAGAGGACCTCTTTTGTAGGGTAAATGTGATTGGGTTATGAAAATGATATAAAACCCTTTGTATGAACCTTAATGTGAATTACTCTATTAGAACAAAGGCTAGCACCGAGTGATTATGCTAAGGGAAGTAGTTCTAGTTAAAGGATGAGGCTAGAATACAAAGTACGCCCTTCATATTCCTTAACCATGTGCCTACATGGGATGTCTCCAAGTTCTACCCTTGGCAAGTAGAACAACCTCATCACAGTAGGTTAGAACTCCGAATTCCATGCTTTGGTAAAATGGTCTATGTCGGTTATTGCCTATTCTCATCATGTAGGATACTTACTAGTATTTGAGAAGTTCTATGAAGTTTAGGTGGTGGTATGGGACGCTATCTAGACATTGCACAATAGGCTTTAAAGATATTAGTGATACTCCCTAGGTCTTCTTCAAGACCATTACTTCAATGTCCTTATGTGATAAATGTCTCTTAAATGAACTAATGAATGTAATGACTTAAGTTAAGAAAGCATGTTAAATGTATAAATTCTTATCTAGAGTAGTTAAGGGTTGTCTAGTTAAAGTATGAAGGGGGCATAGGAATGGTCACTTCATCTCTTACTTAGATAAGTCTTAATAATGATTCTAGTTAATGAATGTGATTGACTATGTGGACATGATCCTAACTTAGGTAAGTCTTAAGGATTACTTAGGTAATCTTGAAGAGGTCAATTATGGACATTCTCTTCTTGAGTTACTTGAGTAGGTCTTTTCATAACCTTTGAAAGGAGAATGTCATGTTCTATGTATGCTATGATGTTATGTGAGAATGATTCTATCTTAGGTAGTCTATAGGATCCCTTGAGTGTGGGTGAAAGAGATTGTATGGACGGTTGCTTCACAACTCACTCAAGTGAACCTTAGAATCACCTTTGGTAGGAGGATCTCATGTTCATGTACTTTATGTATTGTAAGTGTGTATGTGTTTCATTCTAAGTAGTCTTAAGGATCGTTTAGGCATGCTTCGAGAGGGTGTATGGGCGGTCTCTCTTTGTATGACTTAAGTGAGTCGTAGGATAGCTTTTAGTGGGGTGACTACATGCTAGAAGGTGACTTAAACGAAGGAAGGCAACTTCACTGTACAGTGAAGGAATTCACTGTAACAATGATTCAAGTTACTTGGATGTAGCTCCTCAAATTATGATATTTAATTTAAATGATTTCCTATGTATTTCTAAGTTGATAAATGTTGTTCTTATGTTTATAGTATGATGTTTTAATCAAACTTCATAAAAAGAATGCTATTGACTAAATGTCTCTTTTTCATGGTTTTTGCATGGCGTCCATACTTAGTACATCTAATGTGCTAACACCTTCTTTTTCCCTTTTTGACTAAAGTGTAGGGAATTTGAAGTCTTGATGTGCCATGAAGGATGGATAGGTTTCTAAGAGTTGAAGATGAAGTATTGGTGAGTCCTCATCGATTCGAGGGCAATATCCACATGTTCATTTATGTCTTAAGTCTTTATTTTATGTCTTGTATGGGATTAGTCCCAAGTGTGTATACTTTAAAGTTTAGATGGTTCAAAGGGATATTGTAAATGTATAATGTTTTAATGAAAGTCTTCCGTTTGCGTATTGTTTATTGAAAGAGTTCTTCGTGTGTGAAGAAAGTTTTAAATTCTTACTCATTTTGGAATGTTTTTATGCAATGAATGGTACGAGTGGCTTAATTGAGACTTCTTGAAGTCTCATTTGTCGTGTCACGAACTCAAGGATGCTCTAACTTCTAGGGTGTACTTGAGGGTCGTGACAAGCTTGGTGTCTCATGAACCACATCTAATAGAGTCTTGTTTATAATGTGAAGCGTGCCGCATTATGAATTGGAGGTTAGTGGGTGCTAGGAAAAGTTTCACTTCTTCATTCATCTAATCTTGCCTAAGAGCTTTGTATATGGTGTCTTTCCATTATCTCCCTTATGTGTTTGGTCATTTGAATGTGACTCTATGAAGATTGGGTTGAGGGAGAGAAAAGATGAGATGTGGCTTGTTATATGAGGTGTGAAAGATGGTGTTAATGACCTTTTGTTGGTTTAGTTACCTTTTGAAGGTAGTGTATTTGGAAAGAATGGTAAGGTATAGAGTTAGAAATGTGAAAGAGTAGTGGTTGAGGTGGTTTGAAGTTTTTTAATACCCAACCATAGAAGGGAAGGTGAAGAGATTTGAAAGGGTAAAGGTGAGTTTCTTCTAGTAAGGGGGATGTAGTGGTTAGATGATTGAACCTTTGAGAGTCTTTAGTTTTCATGAACTATACTTTGGGTGAGAAAGTATTAGTAAAGTTTAAGGTGCCTTGAGCGAGTTCCTTAAGGTATATGTTATGTTGACATTAGAATGGGTTTCTCCTAAGTGGGGGAGTATGGTGAAGAGTATGGTTGTTGAGAGTGAGATACCCTTAACCTTTCTATATGTGTTTATTCAAGCCTAAAACAAGGATTCTTAGTAACTTGATTTATGTAGGAGTCCTTTGTGAAAAATGAGTTTCAAACATTCTCCTTATGATAAGCAAGTTTGTTTAAAATTGAATTTCATTAACTTCTTGCATTATGTATTTTATGAAGCCATTATCTTGTTGTAAAATGTGTTTATATGAAGTTACCTTGCATATTATCATGTTTATATCATAAATTGACTAAAATTTGCATTTTTGCAAAAGTTGCACAATTCACTCTAATGCACTGCTAGTTCACTCTGAAATTTTGAACAAAATTGACTAACTAATTCTTTGGCATAAAATTATTATAATGTTGTTAGAACTGATGTATATGAGTATGGTAATGAATATAAAATGAGTTTTTACTATTTGGAATGAAGGATGTGAGTTTTATAGCATGATGAGTTATATGATCTATTCTAGTTTCTTGTTGTGTTGTGAATCCCTTGCTTATTTGAAATTGATGTTTTCTCCTTGATTGTGTGTTATATTGTATGATTATGAGCTGCTAATTGAACCTCTATTCTTGGAAGTGTTCGGAGAGTGGCAAGTGTCATTCGAAGAAGAATGTTGTCCAAGTGGGGGAGAATGTAAGATCCCGAAAATGACTTAGGTGAAGCTAGAGCCTAACGATGTTCTAAGGTCCTAAATTGGTATATAATGTGGTATCAAGGCAGTGTCTAAGATTTTAGGTGCATTGGAAGTCAAACGTCAAGGGACGACAAAGACGTTTGACGACTAAGTCACATAAGTGCCTCATATGTGGTTTTATGTGATGAATGAGATTATATGGTCCTTAAATGATCTACTATGATGTATATAGGCAGTGTGTCAAGTTTCGTGAAGTTTGGAGGTCAAATGCTCAAGAACGGGCATGACGTTCGAAAGGTTTGCCTTGAAATGACCTTGTGTGTCTAAGCACGTTTCGTAGAGTTTACGTGTTCGTTTTAAATGAAACTCATGTGGGAGGTCCTAAACTAGTATACGATCACATTTGGGTTGGGAACGTTTGGGTATGACTCCATGTAGGACCCACAAGGGCCCTAGAGAAGGACCCCAACTTGGGGCTTAACACTGCGAGGCAGTGGCAATCGACTGACCCAAACGACGGCCAGTCGACCAGGCGACGGCCCATCGATGGGTCGCGTCGATGGAGCCATGTGGCCTGCGGATTGAGGAGTTACAGGACCAACCAATGAGACATTATCGACGGGGCATGGGTGAGACCACGGACCGTCGATGTTGGGTGTCGATGGTGCTGAAATCTGGCAGCTTTTCTGTTAAGACTTGGGGGTTTTGGGAAATTCACCCCAAGTCTTATAAAATGTGAGGACGGTTGTTTTAAGTGTTTAGGGGTATTTTAATATTATATAAGTGATTAGACTCTCATTTAATCCCTTGCACTTAGATCAAAACTCTTTCCCTCCTAAAGTTTCTCCAAAAACCTCCATGAGAGCTCAAAGTGAAGATGGAGCTTGAAGATGGAACTTCAATGGAGTTTATTCTTCAATTAGCATTGGGTTCTTCTAATAATGTATCGGAGTTCTTCATCTAATACTTGTTATCACCTTATAGCCAATTTCAAAGATGATTTTCAAAGATTTCAAAAAGATGAAAAAGTCCAATTTCTACTCTGTCTTGGGTTCTTCCAAGAAACGTTTTCAAAGCTTAAGATATGATGTTATTGATGTATAATTTATGTTTTCCAATGAAATTCTCCACGAACCCTTGATCTTCTCTAATCTCTAAATTTGACTAAAATATGGGTGAATTGATTATGCTTTGATATTAATGAATTCATGTGTAGATTGTTATGGGCTTCTGATTCATGTATAGATTATGTATGTATGGTGTATAGGTTGTTTCGATTTTATCAATTGAGTAATGAATTATCTTAGATCTATTGCATGTTAAGCTTATTGAATTGATATTAACCTAATGCTTATAGATTGTAGTGTAGTTTTATATGGGCTATTGAATAATGTAAGGATTGTATTCAATTGATATCTAATTTGTCTTAGATTGATAAATATATATTGAATTGACTTAGATTCATTGAGTATTATGATTTATTCTTTGAATTGATGTTCATAGCCATGGGTAAGGGCCTTACGGTATCGAATTGAATGATTTAGCTTTGGATTGAAGTGGTGAGATGAATTGGGTGGTGCGCTACCCTAACTCTCTTATTATTATTATGTATAGCTATTGTAATTTAGCTCTTGTTTTATATGTTATTGGTATGGCCCACTTATGGTGGCGGTGTTATGTGAATGATGTGGCCTTGTCGGCGTTACTTTATGTAATATGATGATCATGGCCTTATCGGTACTACTCTAAGTAATATGATGATTTGTGCAGTTGATTATGTGAAGTATGATCATATCTACATATATGTGAAGTAATGTGAAAGTATGTGTTCTCTTATCAAAGTTATTAGGTGATCATGTTATACTATGACTATGTATTCATATGTATAGTCTTAGAGTTGATGCATAATTGTTCCTAACTTGACTATATGAGTCTATAATGGTTATATTGATGATGATATAGTAGTGTATAGTATGACTTAAAGATTATAATGGTTCTACCTATGTGCTTCTAGAATGACATGTAATATGTGATAAAGTGAAGTAATATTGTGTCTTGTTTAGGTAGACTTAAGTCCCTTACTTGATGCATGAATGATATGTTAATATGTGATGTCTTGACTTAGGAAGCTAAAGCATCTTAGTCTTTATTGATAAATGATATGTGAGACCTTGAATGATGATAACAGGGTCCTTATGTAAAACCTTGAACCTAGAAGGTAAGCTTTTGGAACTTGAAGTCGAAAGCCATAATGGTATGCTTCATGCAATGTAATAATGGATTTAAGGTTTATTGGCTAGAACGGAATCATATCAATACTTAGCGAAGTCATGATGAGCTTCTTGTCACCATTGGAAGGTAGCCCTAGAGGACCTCTTTGGTAGGGTAAATGTGATTGGGTTATAAAAATGATATAAAACCCTTTGTATGAACCTTAATGTGAATTACTCTATGATAACAAAGGCTAGCACCGAGTGAGTATGGTAAGGGAAGTACTTCTAGTTAAAAGATGAGGCTAGAATACAAAGTAAGCCCTTCAAATTCCTTAACCATGTGCCTACATGGGATGTGTCCAAGTTCTACCCTTGGCAAGTAGAACAACCTCATCAGAGCAGGATAGAACTCCGGATTCCATGCTTTGCTAACATGGTCTATGTCGGTTATTGCCTATTCTCATCATATGGGATACTTAATAGTATTGGAGAAGTTCTATGAAGTTTAGGTGGTGGTATGGGACGCAATCTGAACATTACACAATAGGCTTTAAAGATATAAGTGAGAGTCCCTAGGTCTTCTTCAAGACCATTACTTGAATGTCCTTATGTGATGAATGTCTGTTAAATGAACTAAGTAATGCAATGACTTAAGTTAAGAAAGCATGTTAAATGTATAAGTTCTTATCTAGAGTAGTTAAGGGTTGTCTAGTTAAGGTATGAAGGGCGTATAGGAATGGTCATTTCATCTCTTACTTAGATAAGTCTTAATAATGATTCTAGTTAATGAATGTGATTTACTATGTGGACATGATCCTAACTTAGGTAAGTCTTAAGGATTACTTAGGTAATCATGAAGAGGTCAATTATGGACATTCTCTTATTGAGTTACTTGAGCAGGTCTTTGATAACCTTTGAAAGGAGAATGTCATTTTTTATGAATGCTATGATGTTATGTGAGAATGATTCTATCTTAGGTAGTCTATAGGATACCTTGAGTGTAAGTGAAATGGATTGTATGGGCGGTCGCTTCACAACTCACTCAAGTGAACTTTAGAACCACCTTTGGTAGGAGGATCTCATGTTCAAGTGCTTGATGTATTGTAAGTGTGTATGTGTCTCATTATAAGTAGTCTTAAGGATCGTATAGGCATGCTTTGAGAGGGTGTATGGGCGGTCTCTCTTTGTATGATTTAAGTGAGTCTTAGGATAGCTTTTAGTGGGGTGACTACATGCTAGAAGGTGCCTTAAACAAAGGAAGACAACTTCACTATACAGTGAAGGAATTCACTGTAACAGTGATTCGAGTTACTGAAAGTAGCTCCTAAACTTCAAGACCATTACTTGAATGTCCTTATGTGATGAATGTCTCTTAAATGAACTAAGTAATGCAATGACTTAAGTTAAGAAAGCATGTTAAATGTATAAGTTCTTATCTAGAGTAGTTAAGGGTTGTCTAGTTAAGGTATGAAAGGCGTATAGGAATGGTCATTTCATCTCTTACTTAGATAAGTCTTAATAATGATTCTAGTTAATGAATGTGATTTACTATGTGGACATGATCCTAACTTAGGTAAGTCTTAAGGATTACATAGGTAATCATGAAGAGGTCAATTATGGACATTCTCTTATTGAGTTACTTGAGCAGGTCTTTGATAACCTTTGAAAGGAGAATGTCATTTTTTATGAATGCTATGATGTTATGTGAGAATGATTCTATCTTAGGTAGTCTATAGGATACCTTGAGTGTAAGTGAAATGGATTGTATGGGCGGTCGCTTCACAACTCACTCAAGTGAACTTTAGAACCACCTTTGGTAGGAGGATCTCATGTTCAAGTGCTTGATGTATTGTAAGTGTGTATGTGTCTCATTATAAGTAGTCTTAAGGATCGTATAGGCATGCTTTGAGAGGGTGTATGGGCGGTCTCTCTTTGTATGATTTAAGTGAGTCTTAGGATAGCTTTTAGTGGGGTGACTACATGCTAGAAGGTGCCTTAAACAAAGGAAGATAACTTCACTATACAGTGAAGGAATTCACTGTAACAGTGATTCGAGTTACTGAAAGTAGCTCCTAAAATTATGATATTTGGTTTAAATGATTTCCTATGTATTTCTAAGTTGTTAAATGTCATTCATATGTTTATAGTATTATGTTTTAATGAAAATTCATGAAAAGCATGCTATTGACTAAATATCCCTTTTTCATGGTTTTTGCATGGTTTCCGTACTTAGTACATCTAATGTGCTAACCCCTTCTTTTCCATTTTTGACTAAAGTGTAGGGAATTGGAAGTCTTGATGTACCATGAAGGATGGATATGTTTCTAAGAGTTGAAGATGAAGTATTGGTAAGTCCTCATCGATTCGAGGGAAATATCCACATGTTCCTTTATCTCTTAAGTCTTTATTTTATGTCTTGTATGGGCTTAGTCCCAAGTGTTGTATACTATAAAGTTTAGGTGGTTCAAAGGGGTATTGTAACAGTCTAATGTTTAAATGAAAGTCTTCCTTTTGTGTATTGTTTATCGAAAGAGTTCTTTGTGTTTAAACAAAGTTATAAATTCTTACTCATTTTGGAATGTTTATTATGCAATGAATGGTACGAGTGGATTAATTGAGACTTCTTGAAGTCTCATTTGCCGTGTGATGAACTCAAGGATAGTCTAACTTCTAGGGTGTACTTGAGGGTCATGACAAGCTTGGTATCAGAGCATAAGGTTTGAGAGTGTCTTAGTTGTCTCATGAACTACATAAAATAGAGTCTTGTTTATAATTTGAAGCGCGCCACATTATGAATAGGAGGCTATTGGGTGCTAGGAAAAAGTTTCACTTCTTTATTCATCTAATCGTGCTTAAGAGCTTTGTATATGGTGTCTTTCCCTTGTCTCCGTTATGTGTTTGGTCATTTGAATGTGACTCTATGAAGATTGGGTTGAGGGAGAGAAAAGATGAGATGTGGCTTATTATATGAGGTGTGAAAGATGGTGTTAATGACCTTATGTTGGTATAGTTACCTTTTGAAGGTAGTGTAGCTGGATACAATGGTAAGGTATAGAGTTAGAAAAATGAAGGAGTGGTAGTTGAGGTTGTTTGAAGTTGTTTAAGACCCAACCATAGAAGGGAAGGTGAAGAGATTTGAAAGGGTAAAGGTGAGTTTCTCCTAGTAAGGGGGATGTAGTGGTTAGATGATTGAACCTTTTAGAGTCTTTAGTTTTCATGAACTAGACTTTGGGTGAGAAAGTATTAGTAAAGTTTAAGGTGCCTTGAGGGAGTTACTTGAGGTAGATGTTATGTTGACCTTAGAATGGGTTTCTCCTAAGTGTGGGAGTATGGTGAAGAGTATGGTTGTTGGGAGTGAGGTACCCTTTAACCTTTCTATATGTGTTTATTCAAGCGTAAAATATGGAGTTCTTAGTAACTTGATTTATGTAGGAGCCTTTTGTGAAAAATGAGTTTCAAGCAGTCTCCTTATGATATGCATGTTTGTTTGAAATTGAATTTCATTAACTTCTTACATTATGTATTTTATGAAGCCATGATCATGTTGTAAAAGGTGTTTATATGAAGTTACCAAGCATATTAGTATGTTTATATCATAAATTGACTAAAATTTGCATTTTTGCAAAAGTTGCACAATTCACTGTAATGCACTGCCAGTTCACTCTGAAATTTTGAAAAAAATTGACTAATTAATTCTTTGGCATAAAATTGTTATAATGTTGTTGAAACTTATGTATATGAGAATGGTAATGAATATAAAATGAGTTTTTACTATTTGGAATGAAGGATGTGAGTTTTATAGCATGATGAGTTATATGATCTATTCTAGTTTTTTGTTGTGTTGTGAATCCCTTGCTTATTTGAAATTGATGTTTTCTCCTTGGTTGTGTGTTATATTGTATGATTATGAGCTGCTAATTGAACCTATATTCTTGGAAGTGTTCGGAGAGTGGAAAGTGTCATTCGAGGACGAATGTTGTCCAAGTGGGGGAGAATGTAAGATCCCAAAAATGACTTAGGTGAATCTAGAGCTTAACGTGGTTGTCACGATGGTCTAAGGTCCTAAATTGGTCTATAATGTGGTATCGAGGCAGTGTCTAAGATTTTAGGTGCATTGGAAGTCAAACGTTAAGGGACAACCAAGACGTTTGATGACTAAGTCACCTAAGTGCCTTATATGTGGTTTTATGTGTTTATATGTGATGTATGAGCTTATATGGTCCGTAGATGGGTTTTAATGATGTATATATGCAGTGTGTCAAGTTTCGTGAAGATTAGAGGTCAAACGCTCAAGAACGTCAATGATGTTCGAAAGGTTTGCCTTGAAATGACCTTGTGTGTCTAAGCATGTTTTGTAGAGTTTTACATGTTTGGTTTGGATGAAACTCATGTGGGTGGTCCTAAACTCGTATACGATTATTTTTGGGTTAGAAACGTCTAGGTACGACTCCATGTAGGACCCGCAAGGGGCCCTAGAGGAGGACCCCAACTTGGGGCTCAATGATACGCTCAAATTACACTTCCCTAAAGAAGTATAAGCGGTCGTATCAAGTAAAGAACCCAAATGTTAGGTTAGGGTCGATCCCACAAGGAAAATGGTTTAGACTTAACTTTAATTTACGATTACTTCTATTTTAATCAAGTCCTTTCCAAAAAACAAACAATAAAATGGGGGGTTTTGTGTGACAAATTATTTAATTAATTCTAAGTAAACAAGTAACAAGTTCAAATATTTGATGTTTATCAAGTGACGAGAGAAACTAGGGTGTAAGTGTTCCCCATTAGGTTCATAACGCAGTAACCCTAACTATAACAACTATTTCGTAGTATCTTGCATGCAAAGTGATAAGTTATATATCCCTAGTTCCTTGGTCCGGCAACTAGTGAATTTCACTCCGCACCTTGGTCCGGCTACGTGTGTATACTTTACTACACCTTACCTTTTACCTCATATTAAGCATCATAATCGATGTATGGCTTAGTTATTACTTCGCACCAATCTACACTAGCCTATTAGATAGTGTATACTAAATCTACGTTGATAATTCTTTTCTTATTATCTACCTCCTTGGTCCGACAAGTAGCAACAAGGTGAGTTCTAACGCGTGCACTCGTTAAAAAGACTTCTAAACAAAAAAATTATCAATACATGCAAGAAACTATTCGAGAATTGTTATTTTAGCTAGTTTTACTTTGTTAATTGCCCATGGTTCCCACAACCCTAGTTATGGATTTAGTTACCCATGTTACCAATCACACAATTCATATTGATTAGACAAGAATTCATGTACTTACTTTGATGATATTGAAGAAAATTACTTGAATAAATCAAAGTCTTGCAAAAACGATTCCGGAAAGTAGAATATTTTCCAAAATCTCAAGTTCAACACTTAGCATGGATGGCCGGCATACTAGGAAGACTCCCAGTGAGAACCCGCCTCTCGAGTGTCAAGGTCCGAATCATGACCCCCTTGTCATTGGGCACCTTGGTATCAGCATATACCTGATATTGACCCTCGACACACCACCGGTTGGGCTGATCAGCAACCAAAGCAGGGACGTCAGTCTGCGGTGCTGGAGTAGAATCAGCACTATCAGCCTCATCAGACGAGGCAGACTCCTCCTCAGGCCTGGAAGCCTCCACAGAGCCGGACGCTTCCTCAGAACCGGAAGCCTCCTCGGAGCCAGATGCTCCCTGAGAATGTGCAGCCGATCCAGAAGGTGTGCCGGTCAGTATGCGCTCCTCATCAGACTGGGAGGCAGTGACTCCGCCGGGCGCCACCTTTGTGGGCGTGGCTCTGGTGATGTGGGCAGCACGGGCAGGAGTGAGGGTGCCTGGTGGCATGTACTCCAGGTCACGCTCATCGTCTGAGCCTATGATCATCTGGTTCAACGGGGCGACAGACTTAGAATGCCCTCTCGAGTAGACACGGTCTTGCTTGGGTACCATATGTACCTGCAAAGAGAAGTTATTAGTACCAGTACAAGCCTGTAACACATTCAAAAGCATCAAACACAAAAGTAAAACACAAAATGGAATGGCAGTGCAGAAGTGCAGCACTGCCTGACAAACTCATCGACGGTCCATCGAAGAGACGACGATCCATCATGGGGGTCCGTGGAGGGAAAAATATTAGAGTTTTTGTTGGGTT
Organism: Solanum sitiens; assembly: GCA_016801875.1. NCBI lineage: Eukaryota > Viridiplantae > Streptophyta > Magnoliopsida > Solanales > Solanaceae > Solanum > Solanum sitiens. Next base: position 1,154,357 of record JABWTJ010000088.1, on the reverse strand, counting down.
TTGATCCAAATGAAAATGAAGTTTTTTTCGGTACATAAATTGTTTTTCTGTTTATTTTTATTAACTAGTAACTATTAATTAAAATATTTTATCTTAAAAAAAACAATTAGCATTATAAAAGCTTGCAAATATATATATATATATATATATATATCTAAGTGTGTGTGAGAAAGGTTGATAATCACCACGATTTTTTAACCTCCATAATAAAATCACAATAAAAAGGTTTATATTGCGAAGGTCACAATAAAATGTCACAAAATAAATTAATAGAGAGATTTTTTTAAACTCCCATAAGTTAACAACTACAAATTGAACTTTTTTAAGTGTTTTATATAGAAAAGGACTATTTCTTTACTTCACTTTCACTTTTCTTTACTGATTGAAAAAAAACAATTATACTATTTCTCTTTCTTAACCGTCAAATAGTACATATGAGGTTGATTCTTTCTTTGAAAATTCTTTACGAAACATGCATCTAAATGTATACTTGTGGACTTACCTATCAAGTTTGAAATCGATGTATACGAAATCTCATATAATAATCTCAACATGACTTTTATAACAAATAGGGTTCATGTGATACGAAACATGAACAAAAATTTAGAATTTAATATGTTAAGAAATTGAAATGCAGAATAAGAAACACAACTAAGTTTGGATTTCAAGAGACTACAGATAAAACTCTAAACATAACCTTTTAATGAATGACTTTAGCTATAGGGCATGAAGACGAACTTAGTCTATCACTATGAGTAGCTTTACATACATGGATACGTATAAAAAGAACCCCAAAATTTGACTTTGTGAACTTTTCGTACGACTTGACAGTATGGGTCGTCAAAATTTCTACGGCTGTAGAAGTAATTCGTAGGAATTGACTTAGAAAATTATGATGTGGTAGTCTATGGTAAAATGGTCATAACTTTTTTCTCCAAACACGAAATAAGGAAAACTTGGTGGCGTAGAAAAGATGAATCATAAAACTACGATTCGATAGGTCATGTGTCACCTAATTCACGTTGTAATGAGACATGTATCGTTTGAAGTTGATCTTAGTAGAATCTTATGTCAAAACTTAATCGGTAAGGAAGTTTTCAACTCAATTTTGTGCTAGGTGTTTTTGTGACCTATTTATCCAATATCATTTCCACACTAAAGAATTGACCTTTACACCTACAAACAAATTTAAAAATCACCCGATACGACATTACATGTAAATAAAGAATGATTCGGGTCTTAACTTAAAAAAATTTGGAATGTTGTGGTCCAACTGCCACACTTAGTCCCAACTAATTTTTTGTCCTTTGTAATTAAAAATATATTTTATAAATAAATTTTTTTATGTATTTTAAATTTGGGTCTTAAACGTTATATTCATGTGGTTTTCCAATATTTGTTTTCCTAGCTTCACAAGTTGGAATTCCACCTCATGAACTATGGGTAAACAATACAAATTTCACTAGTTTACAAGCAAATTACTTTATTTTACACGAATTTTTAATATTACGAATCTTATCAGAATTTGGACTTTGGATACATGTATCTGACGCGTCCAGATAAATGTATCTTAGATACACAGGGCTGAAATTAGGTGCATGTATTTCAGATACACCGTATCCAAGTTGAATCGCATGACTCTCCCACTCACGTCTCTCTTATGTATCATATTTTTGAATATATCTAACATCTAGATACATGTATCTATGATACATAAACTATATCTAGCTCGCTTTCCTCCTATCTTGCTCGCCTTATTCCTTTTTTCGTCCGTCTCTCTCCCTATTTTAATGTATCTGATAGCAAAATACATGTATTTAACTTGAAATCTGGTATGAAATTATTAATTACACTCTGTTTGGATCATTGTTACCCATTGTATTGTATCGTATCGTTATCATACCTATAATATTTGTTTTGATTGTTACATAAAATGTATTGTATTGTGTTGTTAAATTACGTTGTTATGTAATAATGAAAACTCTCATTTTGTGGAACTACCGATTTGGTGCGTTACCGTTGTTACTTTATTTCTTTTTTCAATTATATCTTACTTAATATTTCATAATACTATTTTATCATTTATCCTATATTATTTAATTCTAGTCAAACTTTCTACCGTAGAATAATCAAGCATATTTTAGTAAATTTAAAAATTACAATACAGAACGATACAATCAAACCAAACAATAAAAATGTGATTAGACAACAACAAACAATACAATCTAACCAAACATTGTATCTACCATACAGTATAGTACAATTACAATACAATACATTATGAAACAAGGGGTAACAATAATCCAAACAGAGTGATAGTGAGACAATTGTAATCATTCAAACTATAGAGAAAATTAGTAAACAGAGAAAAGTATTAAAAATACTTTTGAACTTACCACAAATTATTAGTATCGTCTTCAAACTATTGACTACCTTAAAAGTACCCCTCTACATGACTAACTAAATTTTGATACACCCGATATGCCATATAACAAGTGATCTCAAATTTTTGTAGGAGCATGAACTCTGCCCGTTTGGTCATGCGATATGATATCATGATATGGAATCATAAGATGAAATTGAAGTTTTGTTTGGACATGCGGTGTGGATTTTTTGTGTTGTATATTTTCTCACAAACATAAAAATCTCATAAGTTGTAAATTATTAAAATAGCCCAATTGTTTATTCAATCTTATGAAATAAAAAAATTATAAAATCGCATAATAAATTATTACAAAAAGTACTTGTACTCCACTTAATTAATTGTTTCATCTAGCTTTAATTTAATAAAAAAAATTGAACATAAATTGTAGTGTACTAGTTTTAATATAATCCTCCCACATAGTACGAACAATTTCCTCAAGTTGATCTTGCATTTCTCGATCATGTGGCTGAGAAGACGAACCAACATTGTTACTTTGAGTCATTTGTTGGTCAATACCTCCATAACTATATTTTCATTGTTATAGACCATAAATATTTCATCACTTTAACAATCAGTTGGTGTGAGTTAAAGTGACTATATGTTGGTGAGAATAATAAATTTTAAAAAGTAATGATGTGATTATAAATTTTATTTACATATGAAATAAATTTTGGTAGATATAAATGTGGGGTTGTTTTAATAAAATCTAATTTTGTGGATTAATTTTTTGTATTAAAATATGTCAAATCATGATATGTAATCACCATGTAATTTCATATCATGCTTTTTGGAGAATATGGAATCACATCTCATAAGATGGAATCAGTGTGAAATCGCATGTCCAAACACCGATCCATCTCACAATACCATATCGTGATATAATATAGCATGGTCAAACGCCTACTTAATAAAAAGTTGAGAGAACTTTTCGAAACTTGGCTAAACTTGATGAAAATTTAGGAGTATATTTATTCATGTTGTAAAATTCAAATATATTTGAGTTAAATAGAATAAGTAAATGGATATATTTAAGACGGTCAATAATTCAAAGATAAAAAGGAAAAGGGTCAAAAATACCCCTCAATTTTGATTTATTGTTTAAATTTACCCTCGCCGTTAAAATAAAGTTAATTTTACCCCTCGCCGTTAAAATAAAGTTAATTTTACCCCTCCTGTTACTAATTTCACCAAATTTACCCCTCATTAGACGGATTGACCCAAATTGACCCGAATTTACCTCTTTGACATATTTAATGGAGATTTGGGTGAATGGATAAATGGGTATAGGAGATTTGGGAGAATGGGGTCGGGTTATTTCAAATGATCGGGTTAATGGATTAAAATAAGGAATAGGTTTTATTTTTAAAATTCGCGTCAATTTGGATCAATCCATCTAATGAGGGGTAAATTTGGTGAAATTAGTAACAAGAGGGGTAAAATTAACTTTATTTTAATGTCGAGGGGTAAATTAACTTTATTTTAACGTCGAGTGGTAAAATTAACTTTATTTTAATGGCGATGATAAATTTAAATAATAAATTAAAGTTAAAGGGTATTTTTGACCCTTTTCCCAAGATAAAATTAATAATTTATGATAGAATTTTATTTTCAAGACTTGCCTTTGTGCATAAAAATGTTTATGTAATTAAATAATTTTTCCATAAAATATCCTCTTTTAGTACATTATCTGGTCAAAGAGAAAGCCCACAATACCAAAGGAGCAAAACCGGTGTAAACAAGTCATCACAAAACTAAAAACCCTAATTTTGGAATATCAACACACTACTCAATCACAGGTGAGCAGCTCTGGTTTTCTCCGTCGGTTATGGTGTTTCTTCTCTTTTCAATCTTTTTTATCATCTACAAATTTTGTATGTGCTATGTGTATTTGTCTCTTTGTTTCTTTAATTTTTCGGAATTGTTACAATTTGCTTCTTTATGTTTATGGATCCAGTTTGTATTTAGTTGGGTGTGTTCTTCTCCTACTAGTTTAGGATCGACGTATAGTTGATGGTCAATTTGTGTTTTGCAATTTGTATCTGAAAATTTGTTTTTGCTCTTAGGCTTTTTTTTTCACTATTGAAGTATTTTTCCTTTAAAGTGTTTCTGGAAATCATGTTTTTGGAATATGTAATACCTGAATTGTTTGTTTTAGTTTCATTCTTTTTTGTGTCTTCTGTTTATCAAGAATGTGTATAATTAGGTTTTGTTAATATTTAAGGTGCATTTTTAGGGGTAATTCGATGGGTGAGACTGGAAAAAGATCGCGTAGGGATGATGGGGATAACAAGAACCAGAAGAGGAGGACAGATAGGGACGAGAGAAACGATGATGAGCTAATAGTTTACAGAATTCTGTGTCCAAATAATGTGATTGGCAGTGTTATTGGAAAGAATGGAAAAGTTATAAATTCAATTAGGTCTGAGACTAAGGCGAAGGTCAAGGTGGTGGATCCATTTCCAGGTGCTAAGGATAGAGTTATACTCATTTATTGCTATGTAAAGGAAAAGGAAGATGTTGAGGTTGATCAGGATTTCAATGAGAAAAAACCTCTTTGCACGGCTCAGGATGCTCTTCTCAAGGTTTATACGGCAATTGCAAATGCTTTGGCGGCAATTGGAGAATCTGATAAGAAGCGGAAGGATAAAGAGGAGTGTCAGCTTCTTGCTCCTTCAAGCCAGTCTGCTAATATCATTGGTAAATCTGGTACCACCATAAAGAAGTTGAGAAGCAAGATGAGGGCCAATATTAAAGTAGTTGCCAGAGATGCTAGTGATCCAACACATTCCTGTGCACTCGAGTTTGATAACTTTGTTCTGGTTAGTTTTTTTTTTTTAAAATCATTTATTGACAATTAAGTAGTATTAGTGCGTCATGCAAGTCTTACAAAATTACATTCTGCTCCTAAATTTTGTTGTTTTGAGTCAATGTTATAATTTATGTATGAACTGACAGTTTCTTACTTAACACAGATAACTGGTGACCCAGAATCTGTTAGGAGATCACTCTTTGCTATTTCTGCAATCATGTACAAGTTCACTCCTAAGGAAGAAATTCCTCTTACTACCAATGTTCCTGAAGTTCGTCCAAGTATTATTATCCCTTCAGATGTTCCCATATATCCAGGAGCTGGGATTTATCCAAATGTGGATCCTATTATGCCATCTCGATCTGTTCCATCTGTTTTGGGTACCACACAAATACCAGAGCTTCCGGGTTATGTGGATGCAGGAAGCACATGGCCTCTTTATTCTTCTGGTCTTCCCATGGTTTCTGGTTACAGTGGTGCCTCTCAAACTGAGGAATTGACTATTAGAGTGTTGTGTCCAACTAACAATATTGGTCGTGTTATTGGCAAGGGAGGAGCCTCAATTAAAAGTGTAAGGCAAACAAGTGGTGCTCGTATCGAGGTTTGCGATGCCAAAGCTGATCGTGATCAGTGCATTATCACAGTCATTTCCACTGAGGTATTGCTTTCTCTCCAGTATTATTTAGTCCCCGAGTTGGTGAGATTTTGGTCTTTTAGCAGTTGTCTTTTCTTTTTGTGGAAGTGTACTTTGCCTTCTCATAGATCATTTGTGAAACAAACTTTTACACAGTAAGCATTGGTGACAGTTTTTCATTTTTTTGTTTATCCTTAAAAGGAGGTATAAGATGATTATGCTTTTTCTCCCGCTTTTGATCTTTGAGGTCTTTATATGATAGGTTTTTAAAGTCCACTCCATTTGGTAAATCTGTACCTTAGATTGTTCAGTATGGGGGGGAGGGGTTGGGGTGCTATATATTTCGTTTTATTTGATGCTAGAAACATTAGTAATTGGCTGTTTATGTTGACTTTGTAATTAACTTTATATAAAGTAGTTTGATTTATCTCCACTATCTTGTATTCCATGTATTAACCATATTCAGCATTTGGTTTTCTGTAGTCAGTGGATGATCTTAAATCCATGGCAGTTGAAGCTGTACTTCTGCTGCAAGGGAAAATAAATGACGAAGATGAGGATACTGTAACTTTTCGTCTACTTGTTCCATCTAAGATTATTGGATGTATCATTGGGAAAGGTGGTTCAATCATTAATGAAATCAGGAAGAGAACTAGAGCTGATGTACGGATCTCAAAAGGCGAGAGGCCCAAATGTGCAGATTCAAATGATGAACTTGTTGAGGTCTGTCTTTCATAATAGTTTTAATTAATTAAACTGTCTTTTAGTTGGTTATCCTTATATTTCATCAGCCATCGTTTTAAATGCATAGGTGTCTGGAGAAGTTAGTAGTGTGAGGGACGCCCTTATCCAGATTGTACTGAGGCTCAGAGATGATGTCATAAAAGGCCGAGAAGGTAATCATAATCCATCTGCAGCTGCTGATTCTTTACGCGCTGGTGCTACTGGTTTCTCATTGGCTCCAGTGTTGCCCAACGTTCCTCCAGCTGCTCCTTTGAGCTATGAACATAGGATTGAAACTGGGAATGGTGTTGGAATGCGTTCTTCAGGCAGCCGCTATGGTCATGAGTCCCTCTCGGTATACTTCTGCTTTCCCTGCATGGCACAAAGTTCTATGTCCATGCTGTTGTGTATCTGGGCATTTCAATCTCAAATTTTAATCAAAATTGCAGCCTTGGAAAACTGCATCTTTATGTCAATTATTTTTTTCCTCCATTTTTTAATTTATAAATTGTCTGAAATAGCTGTTATAAGGTGATTCAAGAAATGAAGCATTTGGTACTGGTGCCTGTTTTACTTGGTGAAGATATGCAGAGTACAGTTATCTCGCTTTGGCAAAGCAAAGGAGAGATCGAGAGTAACCAATAGTCTGGAAAACATGTTACCTTTTCTCCCTCTTTTACTATTAATTACTATATAGTTAGGTAGCTATGGAGAAGTTACAGGAATGTCATTCTGGTGACCGATCTTTCTTCTCCCTTCATATGAATTGGTCTAACTAATGGAAATGTTAAATCTCTTAATGAGGATGTTATATGAATATGATGAAGTCAACATGAAACATTCCAATCACTGTTGATGTTTATCTCGCAATCTTCATGGATTTACTAGTTGTGAAGTCCTTGAGTCTTATTTCTAAATCTTTTTTGGCTTTGCGGTGCCATGGATTCTGCTTCTTGCTGAATGCTATTATTCATCATCTGTTCTTTACTTTCACTGTTCCTGGATGTTTACTTTCACTATTTTTCTGTTGGAAGATGGGGGAAGATAGCTATGGAACGTTCTCTTCATATTCCTCAAAGTTATATGGCGGGTAAGTACTTTATGCTGGTGAAGTAACTTGTATTTTCTCTCTTAATTTTTTCTGAGCTGTATCATGCCTTTAAGCAGATTGCCTCCACCCTCAGCTGTAGAGATGGTTATCCCAGGACATGCAGTCGGTAAAGTTATGGGTAAAGGTGGCTCAAACATAGATAATATCCGCAAGGTCAGTAGTTACTTGAGCCTGTTTAGAACTTATTTTTTATGTCTATTGCTTATCTTCCTTTGGTGGTCTAATTTACATGGTTGTTTAAATGATATGGGATTTGAATTTCAAAGACTTACCTCACCCTGCATATCTACTGCTCTTGTTGTGGCATCTATATTTTGGACTTTTGGTCGAGGCTGTTGTTGTTTCTTCATTATTTTCTGTATGGTTTCTTCACTATTGTATTTCCTTTTCTTACTGATTTTGATATGCTGAAATTGAGTTGAAGGTCCATAGGAAGCAGCCTCTAACTTCACAGAGGTAGGAGTAAGGCTGCGTACACACCACCCTCCCCAGACACCTCTTGTGGGGTTGCACTGGGTGTTTTATTGCTGTTTCTGGTGTAGCCACTGACACTTCTGCCTAGCCAACTTATGCGCAGCCCACTCAACCCAAAGAATAGACAACAAAATGATCATTATATTGTGTGTGGGTGTGCATGCCACTATGCATGAATACCACCTCTGTGCATGCCACTATGCATGAATACCTTCATACTGAATGAATATTAGATACTTGTTGCTTTAATCTTGAAGCCGTACACTTGCAGTGCAAGTTCTGGTATCTTGCTACTACTTTGATATGATGGTTGGTTACTCTCTTAAAGTCATTGTTCCTCTTGTAGATATCTGGAGCAGCTGTGGATATAATTGATTCCAAATCCTCTCGAGGTGATCAGATTGCTATAATATCTGGTACGCAGGAACAGAAGCGTGCTGCTGAGAACTTGATTCAGGCATTCATAATGGCGACTTGAGCAATTAAGACACATCTCCTTTCTGAAGGTGCGACCTTGACTAGATATCGAGGTTCCTTCTTCAGAAGTTCCTCTCTAGAATATGGTAGGTTCTCGTGCTGGAGAGTGTCATTTGCGTAGGTTTGATAAATTTCTACTCTGTAGGAACGTTTGCAAGTAAAATTCATGTAGTTGGACCACTTGTTCTGTTTTCTGCCTATATAGGTTCAGCCATGTTGCCTGATAGGCTCTTTTCATCTGCTCTGGTTAGAACTTCGTAGGACATTATCTTTCCTTTGATAGTCTGTCATCAGTTCTTATCATTTGATGAATATCGCTTCCAACTTTCTCCTACTTTCCCATGCTCTGCTTACTTTATACGGAACTTTATCTATTATCAGCTGTCAAGCTCATGTTACATGGATTTCAGTATCTTGTTGCTGATCCTCTTCGCTCTTAGCTTCTTCAGTAAAATCAGGTCTTGCTGATATGACCTGTGGCTCATGTGCTCATTCTGTGAGTTCGTATAAGTTCTCTGTTGTGTGCATTAGCACTACAAGATATATCCTAGTAACCAGTGAGTGTCTCCAAATTCTCAAGATCCTCTAAAGAAGGAAAATATCTGGTGCTTAACTTGGGCTAAAGCATTTACTGTTATATATAATCATAGTTCTGCAGTTTCCGGTGCCAATTGCTTCCAAGATTTCTCATTGAGTATATGTTTCTATCTAATTTGATGCCGTCCCTTTCACCTTTAGCTATCTTGTATCTATTTTTGGAATCTTTCACTTCATCTATTCACTTCACTAAAAAAGAAAAGGGAAGACAAATCTATTTCAGTCTGACAGCCTTTTAGATCTTTGATTCAGAAGAGTAGAACTGAAATTAAATTTAGGAACAGAGAATTATAAGCAAAAAAGGCAAACAATTTGTTCAATTTACTCATTGATTGCCTTGTGACTATTGTATGCGTATAATATTGATCTGCCACCTCTTTGTGTTTTATTTAATTACAACTTAAACTATCTTAGTACTAGCAAGATAATCTCTTAGAGAAATTAAATTCCAAGTCTTTGGACTTTTTTAATCTAAATCCTTCATCAAAAGGTTCTCTCTAGCCTCGTTACGGAAGGGGAAAGACACTTCTGCACATCTTTTCACTTGTTTATGCTTTGTTATCTCATCTTTTCTTGGTGAAGGTCATTGAGTCTTAGTATAAGACATGAGATGTGTAGCAACTTGCTTGTTTATTATTTCCAATCTGTCGACAGTCCACCAGTTATTCTTAGCAAGTGTTAGCCAATATGAATCCTGTTTCCCTCCGCTCTATTCGTGCCTTCTGTTCTAGTAAAATTTTGGTGTTCCTCAGCATTTTGGAGTTTCTTTAAATCTCACACTTATGGTTCACTGGTAACATATCTCTAGTCATATTTGAAAGACTCTTGGTGAACACCGGACCTAATGTACGGTTTAATCTACATTTCTCCGTTTAGCTCCAATCACCATAATGTACACTTAAATGTGGGCTCATGTGGGATATGTAGGGATGGCAATGGGATGGTGTGGGGTAGGGGCAGGGCGGGTTGAGCTTAACCCGCAGAAAATTTAATCCGCCCTGCTTTACCCCACATAACATTTTTTTCTTTTTCAACCCGCCCGCCCCGCTTACACCCCCCGCCCCACATAATTTTTAAAATATTTTCTTTTCTAGTTAAGTTTGATACTAAAAATAAAATTCATAAAAATCAGTTCATTTTTTTATTAAGTTGTATTTATTTAGTAGATAACGACTGAAGTTTTATTTTTTAGAGGTCAATTGGCAAGACATGCAAGAAATTGTTTTAGTTTTGATTGAACCATTTTCACATACTATCTTGAAAATTTTAGCAACTTTAAAGAAACTATCTTAATAAATAATGCTCTATCACTCTTATAACATGTAAAAAGTTAAATGTAAGTTTGAAACCGCAGCCTGCCCCGCCCGCATTAGTTTTTGTTTTTTAAAAATCACTTCAACCTGCCCTGCATAGCCTTAAACCCGCCCTGTCCTCGTCCGCCCCGCCCCATTGCCATCCCTAGGGATATGGACAAATTATCTTAGGTGTCCTTTATATTAATCCATATGTTGCTTCTTTACACACCTTTGTATGATGTGATCATTTCTAATATTTTCTAGCCAACTTCTTGTCTCTTTTTGTTCAGAATAATAACAAATCATTTCTGGTACATTTGTGGACTTCTCTTTTCTATTCTATGTTTCTCTAGGTCAATAAATGTCTATAAATATCATTTGTAGATCCTTATTCTGCTGCTTATGTTTCCATCAATGTTCTTGGTAGAATTATAAACATTGTTAAAGAACTGCCAGACTCAAGTTCTATAAACTATGTTATACATTTAGCAGACCAGTCCAAACTGGTTCTGTCATCCTTGATGTTCATCAGTATACTGTCACTCTTTTCCAATGTTTCATCGAGGACTCCTAAATTTAACACCATGGCAGTTCATACAATTTCAAATATCTACTTCGTTGTATCATACCAATGTACTCTCACCACCTGCATTCTACTCCTTAATGTTAGATTGAATGGCTTCTACACTCTCCCTCTTCCCTTTTGCTCTTCTACACTCTCCCTCTTCCCTTTTGCTCTTAGTCCCTTTCTAATCTCTTAAAATATGTTGATTTGGACATAATTAGTGCTTCTGTTTTATGATAAGAATAGCCCTTTCTAAGATTCTCTATTTTGATAGATTGAGTACCTGGAACGAACTTTTTCTGTTATGGAGTTTGGCAGGATATTCAATTCAACTCCATATGTTTTGGTCATCTTTGTCGGACTGAAGATATCTAGGTTCACCATAGAAAAAGAGGAGAGCTCTTGTTTTCAACTCTAGTTAACAGTATGGTGATATTGATGTTGAGGCTTCCAGGGAGATGATGTCCTTCTAGGACATCTCCTGCCCATTTCACTGGTAGGAATCAATTCTAATCCTCTATTGAAGCTTGGTTGGTTTTGATTCTTGTTGACCTTTTGGTCTCTAGGGTTAGCAATTAGAAGAAGTGTCTTAGTAGGGAAGAGCTCTGGCTTCAAATCGTAGTATGCAGTCTGCCGATGGTCATAATGAACCTTCTAGGGAGATAATCCTTTTAAGGAATTGGGTAGAGATCTCTATTCTTAGGAAGAAGTTTGTACTGACTACTAAAGTAGTTTCGATCTCGTTCCAGGAGTCTGCCCCATGTCCTCTCGTTCTAGGAGTCTGCCCCATGTCCTCTCGTTCTAGGAGTCTGCCCCATGTCCTCTCATTCTAGGAGTCTGCCCCATGTCCTGTGGACTATTTATCCCATGAAGTATGTATGAGACTTTAGGGAGCGTTGTGGACTGACGCATTTTGTTGATTCAACTAGATTGTACATATTTGATTTGATGTTTTCATGTTTATACAAAAAGTAACAAGGGATCTTTGTTCAAAGAATGAATAGGTAGACGATGACATGGAAGTGGTCTCTTTCTGTCTTTTACTGACATGTAATGTTATGCAGTTTGAATCTGCTCTATATTGATGCATGGCCATATATTTTTTGCTCAAGTGACCAGTGCTTACTCTATTCTTCCTTGCTTTAATATGAAACTACTCTTTTTATGTTCATTTATTTTGTGGTAAACAGGGCCCGACATGTTTACTTGTAGTTGGTTTTTGTTATGGCACATCTCGATAACAAATTGCTTGCAGCCTAGCTTGGTGTTGGAAAAATTAAAAGGTTACGTATATGAGAACAAATATTGGTAGCGTTGTTAACCTTCAATCCTTATAATTTTATTGCTGAGGTGTTGACGATTCACAACTCAATAGAGAGAAATGAGAATACTCACTGTTTTTCAACAATAAGGTATCATAATGAGCTTGGAAAAAATTAATGTCACTATTTTTACATAATTACCAAAATTTATTTTTTTTAAAGAAAGGAACCATATGCAATGTTATTTGTCAGAGAAGGCTTAATGAAAAATTATCATAAGAGGATATACGGAAGATGACGTATAGAGAAGGTTTCTTGAATTAAGATGGTATAAAAGGAAAACCAATTTGAATGTTTACTCATTTTGCTATTTTTGGTGAGAAAACTACAACCCAACCATAGGTTATTAATCAAAATCAAATCAATTCAACATATTTAAAATTATTAACACCAAATCAAATCACATATAGTCAATGTTATCGATTGTAGTAGGGGTGTTGTACCGTCAGCTCGGATATTTTATAACATATAATAAAAAATGGACTTCTTAAAATCATCTAATCATATTGATTATTCCTTGGTACGGTTTGATTAATTTTTCTTTTTTTTTCTTTTAAAATATTAACTCAAACTATACAATTATTAATTATATTTTTTATAAATATGTTTTTAAAGAAGCACTTTAATTGTTCACCAAAGAGACAAAAATGTAAACCGTAATAAGAGTATTTGTTCACCAACTATTAATATATATTTTTTCATGAATATTTAATAAGAGTGTTTGGATAGGTTTAGTTGTCTTGTTTGATAGAGTATCTATTGTAGTATCTTTTAATTTTAAGCCTGATTAAGAAAAAAGTCTCAAAGTCTAGTAACCAGAGTCTGGTCTAGGACCTAAGTTATATTTATATTTGCAAATGATGTAAAATATATTTATATATTAAGTTTAACATATTGTTAATATATAATATATATTTCATACACGTAAGGTTAGTTCGGTTCGATTTTTTTTGTTTTTTTTTCTTAATTAAAAAAATCATCTCAATTTGTTCAGGACAGGTGTACACTTATATAAAAGTCCACGATTTTATTTTAAAAATAGCATAAATCGATTCGAATTGATTCGACTAGGTGTAGTCGATTTTTCATATTCTTTTGACACCCTTAGATTTTAGTTAAGTTCTTTGATTGTTAATCATACATGAAAATAAAGGCCATTCTAATTGTTGGGATAATTATATTTTTAAATAGAAGTCCCCAATTTTGCTGAAAAATTGACACGAATTAGTTAGGTTCGATCGCTTTTGCATATTCTTTTGATACTAAATTATAAATCAATTTTAATGAAAACATATATAAGATGAATTACTCATAAAAAATGATATATTGTGTATTTATAGTTATAAAATATATGTATATATTTGTCGGTTCGATTTGATTATTTCTTTGAACTTTTTTTTGGATTAAATCAATACCAAACAAAATATTATCGATTTTAAAAATGAAAGACCAAGTCAAACCAAATCACATATCGATTTTTAAAGATGTAAAATCAAATCAAACAAAATCCAAATATAATTAATTTGGTTCGATTTTTAAATTTAAATAGGTTTTTATCTAAACCCTAAGCACACCCGTATCGGTAGGAGTAAAAGTTGTGCTATAATCCATAAATAAGGCTTTATAATGTATTATAGGGCAAACAACAAAAAAACATCACTAATTTGGACAAATAACAAATCTTAAGAATATTTTTTGACCTAAAGATGGAAGAAGACTATTTATGGATTATAAAGCCTTTTCCATAGATTAGGGGTACTTAGTATTTTCAAAAACGTTTTTGGGGTGAGTTTCAGGGTGAGTCTCGGGGTGGGGCATATAAAAAATGCTTCGGGACGTAAATTAAAGACGTAGATTCATAAAGCGTAAGTTCTAAAATTTGAGGCGTAAGCCTGAACATAAAAGCGTAAGTCTTGACCTTTGAGCGTAAAAACGTAGGCCCGGACGTTTTTATTTTTTTTAAACCTTTTGTGCCTTAAGTTATATTTTTTATTATTGGTATAATGATATTTCTCAAACAATATTATATTTTTTTTCTTCATAATTGACTATTAATACTTATCTCAAATAAATATAATTTCTATATATTATAGGTTATTTATAAAGATTTATTTGTAAGATCATTAAAAGATTACTTTCGTTTATTTTATTAGTAATAAAACTATAAGATTGAGTATACATGAGACTACATTTCGTAGATCTATCGAACTTTCGCCCCGTGTCTCGGGGCTTACGCCTCGCCCTATATCGAATAAAATGCCTCACCTCACGCCCGCCCTTTCAAAACACTGGGGTACTTATGACTTTCATAGACATGTTAGTGTAATTAAGTACTCCATCCGTCCACTATTGTTTGTTATAGTTTTTATTTTTAGAGTCAAACTATAAGAACTTTGACTAACATTTTAAGATGTATTTTTTCATCATATCAATATACAAAAATTGCAATTTATAGTAACTTTCATATAGTTTTTAAATATCTAATTTTTTTGTTTACAATATCGAATTAAATCAATCTAATTTACTTTGAAAATTTATCAAACTGATTTACGAAAAATGCAACATGACAACTAAATTGGACGGAGGGAGTACTAGCACCTCTTCAACATGCCTGTATCATCAAATGTCTGACTCATCAAAAATTCATACCACGTGTAGCTCAAATTTGGCTCCTCAATGTGCCTGTGCCATAAAAAAAAGGAATAATGGTCCTTCCATTTTCAATAGCGTACTCCTTTGGTGACTCATCATCAATAGGTGGTTCGTCACACTTCTCATAAATCTTATAAATTTGTCCGAAGAATCACTGATTGACTCTCCATATAGCACCACAAAGTTGTTAAGTTTATCTCTGCTTTCATCAATGAAGGGAAAATCCGCCCTACTCTCTTCTCTTCTTTGTCTTCACTTCTAGATTCAACTTCTTTGACAAAAGAAAGTATTTCGCCAGGAACGCCCTATGAAGCTCTGTCCATGTGGTAATGGAGTTATATGGGAGATCACATAGCCACACAGTAGCATCTTCTATTAATAATAGTGGGAACACATGCAACTCATCACATCCATGTCTACGTCTAGCCTCCCAAAGCTGCTCTTATACATGCTGATGACTTTAATCAAATGAGCATATGGATTTTCAGATGGCGGACCATTGAATAACCTCTGGATGTAAGATTTTGCATCAAACTTCTGGTAACCACAAAGGTATGTCCAGGTGGTAATGGGGGAACGACTATGGCACCTGTTGATCCCACAACATTATAATTAACCCTCAAATTATCACGCACATCGGGTGCTTACTGATGTTGCACTATTTAGTATTGACAAAAGGAGGGTTATCTTGAATGTTTCTAGGAACTTCTACTACTCCTAGACGTTAGACTCCAGCAACATCCCCATGACCTTCAAATAAGACATGTAGAAAATAGGAACAGAATAAATGTAAATCAGGAAATAATTGACTAACAAAATTATTCTAATCTAAAAGTCTTATTCCCCGGTAGCGACATCAAAATATGATACGCCAAATTACACGTTTCTAAATAAGTATAAGCGGTCATTGTCAAATAAAGAACCCAACAAAGGTTAGGGTTGATTCCACAAGGAATATGGTCTAGACTTAGGCCAATTTATTATTGATTGTACTTTTAGTCATATTATTTTAGTAAAAAAGGGTTTTGTTATATAAAATAATGATTGAATGATTTCTAGTAACAAGTTAACAAGTAGAAGTATTTTCAGTTTCACAGCGCAAGGTAGACAATAGGTGTAACATGGTGTATAAGACCCCGAGGGTCCCCATATAAACCACTTAGCATACATAGACAAGATAATAGAAATTAATCAATTTAAAAGATCATTTCAAAACATATAGTTTTATAAAACGAAGGGGAATCTAACAAAGTCTCAAGCCATCTAGTACATAATAAGAAATAAGGATGTAACCCGTACATCAGGGTCAAAACTAAAATGAAATGACATAATGAAATAAAGGACCGGTCCTCGAGGATGATGACTCACAAATCTTCCAACTTTTACTAATAGATCCTTAGCCACGAAAGTACGAGTCTGGAGCGTCAGACCATATGTTTTTATAATAAATGTAGGCAGGAGTACGCGTTAGTACAAATATGTAGCAAGTATGATAGCGATGAATAAAGTGTAAAAATCATGATAATGGGATATTTTTGTGATATGGAGTGATTAAGCAAAATATAATATGAAGAGTTAGAAAACATAAGTCATTAAAATAAGGTCAATGCAAGTAGACATCATCTTAAATCGCATATGAGCTACTTATGAATTAACCTTGATTCATCAATGTGGGAGAAATACCTTTAACCAACATGTAAGACCATATGAGCTATCAACATGAAATTCGATGTCCACCCCACACCGAAAAGAGTTGTCCTAGTTGCCAAGGTAAGACCATGGACTTCTAGCTTGGACTAGCTAATGTCTATCTATACTATCTTATGTTGATACATAGGTTATGAGACATGGATAATCCACTTGGTTCTAAGCATAACTCAAACAGAATATTCATTATCCTTAACTTTTATTAACATTCTGTCACATCGGGGGAGCACCCCATAGATGTAACCGACGTCGTTGTCCTCGAAGAGGACTAAGACTAGCCTCTTAGCTTACATCATTACATTCATAGGTTAAAATGCGGAAAATTTAAAACTTTTCTTTATACATCTTGAGGTTTACATAGACCTCTCGCATACACATAATATATATTCATATCGAGTACACATAGACCCTTCGTATAAGAAGATTACATAGTCTTCTACTTTTATTTCACATACCTAGTATAGGAACATAATCTCATAAAAATTCTATAACATTGTCTCATATTAAACCATCTAGACAAGAGTATCATAATTTGGGCATAGCCCTTACATCAACAATTATAGCCACATATAGGCTTTACAATTATAGTACCAAAATGAAATAGAATGAACAAAGTGTCTTTATGACTAAACAACATCCAATAGGTAGATAATGGCATCGTTCTCTAAAAGTGAGGACCTACCGAACTTGGAAGATAAGAATCCAAGTAGTCTTCAAAGCCTTCTCTAACATGAACAGCCGGATCCTACATTTGTAGTAAACATCAAACATGGGTTAGTACACACTTGTACTAAGTATGGGTATATGCACATAAAACAAGTGAAATCATGTTATTTTATATTTTAAAAGCCTTATGCACATTCAAGAAACTAATACAAATCATTAATGCATATTCATCAAGTCAATACCATGTACTATACAAGACCAAACCACCTTAAGTCAAATCAAGTCACATGCATATCAACATACTTGAACCCATAATCAAACACAACTCTATCATCAAGACATAACATCACAAGCATGAATAAGAGTTCATTACAACATAACTAAAGCAAGACCATTACTCATGACCCTCATTAAGTCCACTTGTGCAATAACTAAGCAAAGCCCCATAAACCTACTTAATCAAGTAAACCTAGCAAGAACCATAACTAATGTCCAACTCCACATAACATATCATTAAGGGTACATAATATCATACTTTAGCAATAGAGACCAAATACATATTCATAAGAGTAATCAACATCACATAGTGTCATTTACATGTAAGATCATCACATTATCATCATTTAAATTTATAAGCATATACATACATAAGAACAACTTCCTAAGGCTTCCCTCAAGGAAAACTAGTTCAAGGCATAGGTAGAGTCCCATACCCCTACCTAGGCTAAGTAAAACCTCTTAAGTCACCCTAGTTGGTTTGTAATTCATTACTTCATTTTAGTTTAGGGAACACTTGCATTAACCCACATAGACCACAAGAGTTAAGTGTGGAATCTAGTGCTGTAAAACCTTACACCGATGGAAGGTGGTCTACCGAACAAAGTAGAACCAAACATAAACATAGCTTTCTAGGTGGATCCACTAGCTAGTCTTCCTATGGGGGCAACATAGTTTAAGGAACTAAGAGATAGGTATGAACTCTCTACATGCCACTTGGAAATTGGAGCCTCATCTCATGGGAATCCATAGGGTGAGTATCCCTCATAGGGGAGTCAACACCTTATGTGAAACTATAGGGTGAATCTTCCTCTATGGAAAGTCAACACCTACCATTGTCAAGTTCTCACGGTGCTAAGCTAACGTCCCTTTTGAAATGTCTTTAATGTCTTTATTAATGATCATAGCTTAGTTAAGGTCATAGGGTCTATCCCTTATATAATCATCATCATCATAGCTCAATAAGAATTGCATGAGTATTTTCCTTTTATTACAATTCATACATGTGAGGTTTGCACATTTACATAGTTATTCATGATAAGACACATTGGTAAGTCATCACCATCCTTATAATATTTACATCTTAGTCAACACCTCACAAACCATAGTCAAGACATTTAAATTCAACATCATACTGACCCTATCAATCTTAATATAAGGTAGACTTCAATATAACATCATCACTTAATCACAAGTAACCATAATTGAAGTAAAGAGCTAAGATAACAAGACTTACCAAATCTCCTTCACAAGTCATCATCAAGGTATTACCATCAAACCTCAAACTCAACCCAACCATGGGTGTAATATCATCACATAATAGTAATTAACTCAATAACAAGATCAATTGCATCATCACTATCCAAATTAACTTCAGTTCATAACCTAAGGTTAGGAGAATAGGGTTCATCATGAATTCTTCAAGAAATAGATTCAATCCCAACAATACATTACCCTAGGAAGTCCATGAATGAATTAGAATAGATAAAACAAGTCTAACAATCAATACATTCTTCAATTTCTATCAATTCATAAGCAAGATCCAAGATTTGGGGAATTGGGAAAAAGGAACATGATCCACATGAAATTGAATCAATTTACATGAATTAACCAATAATCTACACTTCATTAGTCATAGGCAATCACAATTTATCATCAATTTGAAGTTTAACCCATTAGAATAGAAAAACCCTTGGAATTGGGTGTTTTAGAAATCAACTTTGAGAGGACCTCTTGGGGAAAGTAAACCCAAGAGTGAAGAACCCATACCTTAATGAAGATTAATACACTAAATTCAAGTGAAATCCTAGAGAAATTGGTCTTCTTCTTCAAGCTTTCTTCTTCCTTCAATGGAGGATGAATAGAGAGAGAAACTAGAGAGAGGTGAGAGCTTTTGGATTTTGATTTGGGGATTTGATTTGAGTGAGTAAATGTGAGGGAAAACTTATTGGAAATCAATATATAGCCCCCCCATGAAATACCAAAAAGACCCCTCACTTAAGTTGACCCTTTAATGAAGTCAAACTGTAATTCAAAATTTTAGATTTTTGTCGGGGAACAAGTCCGCGACGCGGAGCTGTTCCCGCATGAATTTCTAAATTAATTTTCGAGACAGTAAAGTACGCTACCTGCCCACGATGAAAACTTGATATTTGACCAAAATCCACCCAAGTTCGAGACGCGGACTTGTTTCACCTATGTGTAATTTGCCTGCTGCCTTGGCAGCTTGCCAAGCAAAATTTGGGGTCCTTTTGTGGACCCCTAGGGCGACCCTTGGGGGGTCGGATCTGTAAGTTTTACTATATATACATGTTTTTACCTATTTAAAGTCATTTTACAAGTTTTAGACCTCATACACTACTCCTAAACCTTTCCGAAACCTAAGGACGTTTCACTAGTTCAATTAGACTAGCTTCCAGACGTCTTGGACGATTCTAGTCGTTTTGATTCTTAGACTTCCTAAATGACTTATATACATTATATAAGGTCTTAAAATAGTGTACTCACCCTTATAAACTCATATTAGGCTCTATATTAGGTCTTAGACTTTTGGAGTGTTACACATTCATAAGACATGGGTAATCTCCACTTGTCTTAGCGTTTGAGGTCATGGGTGATTACCGCTTGCCTCCTTATTAGAATAGAATCTTATATTTGATTCATTGTAGGTGAAAATACCTTTCAACCTTAGAATCCCTTATATGAGAAAACCTTTCACATTCATGCTTTTATGTGTATATGAGAAATCCTTTCACAACACAACAATAATCATATTGATACTTCACTTTCAAAATATCCTTAAAATATTTTCATCAATTTCATAAGAACATGCATATATTCATAAAAGTCTCTTTCATAGTCCAAAACCCGCTTTCTGTAATCATAGTCTGGAAAGCATAAGTTAAGCATGGGTTCATGGGGGTTCATCATAAAATAATGGAATTATATTAATTCATTCATAATACTTCATAAAAAAATCAATTATATCAATATGGAGAGGAACCAATGACAAGAAGAAAACCCTAACTCAATTGGGATTTATAACTTTATACACTGGATAATTTAGGAACTCCATGGAGTAAAGGGCTCCATGGGTGAAGACTATCATGCCTCAATGCCAAAAGATTACCTTAAATGGTGGAATTGGAGACTTGACTTGAAACCTTAGGTTGACTCCTTCTTCTTCAAGATTTTAGAGAGATAAATATTTTGAAGAGGAAGATTTGTTCTTCTTTTAGGAATTTGAGAGAATGATTTCAGTTGGGGAAATCTGAGAGTAAAAGTACTTATATAGGGATTTAGGTGAAGGTTAATACGACAAAGTATTAGGCTAGAATAATTAGAAAAAGACCCAAAGGTCCATAAGGAAAGAACTGCCAACCTCACCTACGACCTGCCCCACGGTCCGTTGGTCAGACCATAGACCATTCTGGTTGGCCGTGGTTGAGATCAGAGACCACTAATGGAACCCCGATGATGGACCACACCTATGGCTAGTGGGTCGATCGAAAAACCATGGAGCACGACCATAGGTCCCAACTCTTGGACTCAAGTCTGGGACTCACCTACGAGACCTATCTATGACTCATGCATTGAATGGACGACCATCCTAGTGAACCATTGAAAAGGTAGTGTAACTTGTCATTTTTGGAAAATTATAACTTGCATACCACGTGTAACACCCGGTGAAACTAGTAAGACTAAACAAGAACCTAATGTAAAGCTAGTAGCCTATTTGGGTTTAAGATAATGAATATAGTCGTAAACCAACCTTCGTTAAGTAATAAAGATTTTTTGGATTTAAATGTCAAGGGACGACCCTCAAGGACCAACCAGGTGTCCTTGAGGAGGACCCAAGAGAAGGCCTAAATAGATGCCAAAAACCAGAAACATATATGAATGGGCACCCACGAACCGTGGGTAGACCCACGCCCTATAGGTGGGGGTCGTGGGTCGAGGCTGAGCCTCCCCATTTTATCCCACTCTATGAACAAAAGCACAGATTACCAGAATGGGGCGTGACCCCACCCACGGTTTGTTGGTGGGGGAGTCGTGTGTCATCACTGTTTTGGGACAATAGTTTTTAAGCTGGGTTCAGGGAGGGGCTTTAGGATTAATTAAATAAATAATTAAGGTAATTTAATATTAATTATACCCCTATGAATACTTAATGAGACCCCTAAACTAAACAAACTAACTCATTCTCACAAGACCCAAATCAAATTCCCGAGTACTCCCCCTCCAAAATTTCTCTCTCTAGAAATCACCATTGAAGAAGAAGAAGAACTGGGAGACCAAGGCTCAAGAACTCAACTTTCCTCTTCAATTTCGTGGAGGATTTCCTCTCAAGGTATGGTAGTGTTTATTTATGGATAGATTTCTTCCATAAAGCACTTCAAAACTCTATTTCTCAAAGTTTAACTTCTCCAAGAACCGAGGGGTTTCAATCTATGGCATAGATTCACTTCCAAAACGATTCAATGTATTTATTGTCTTATATTATGATTAATTTGATGAATTGCTACTGTTTTCCTAAAGAATTTATCTAAGAATCCATGAATCTCTAGGTTTCCCTAAATTGGATCTTGAAGCATGAATATGGGTCTTTGTTAGTCAGTTGTGTTCGAATTATGTATGTGATGAACTTCTTACATGAATTAGGTTATTATACATGTTAAATGAAGTCATTCTAGATATATTGATATGTAATGATCTACAACCATAAAGGGGAAATGTATGAAAATTAGCTATATGTATGAGACTTGTGTGTATTAAATTAGATTACTTTGAGAGTAAAGTACTTCTATTATGATCCAACTTGTGATATTGATTGAATGATCATCCTTATGTACACACTTAATTATGAATAGCTTGTAATGTGAAAGGTTTGTCACATATAGTGGTTACAAGGGTTGAAGACTAGTCTCCCCTAATGGACCTAGGAGCTTTAGAGTGAGTTGTGGGATAGAGTATCAAGACATTCTTTCTTAACCATCTAGTTAAGTCAAGACTTAATCTAAACTCAATGGGAGTTATGCTTCGCACCAAGAGGATAGTGATATGAGATGGAAGCCATGACAATAGTAAAGGCCGACCTTCTAGGAACAAGCTGTTGGGATTGAAGTCCTCACGTTGTAGAGGCCATATTTTTTGTAACAATCCCTTTATCTGATAAATTGTGTGCGCACATAGGTCTTTAGCTAGTGGATCCACGTAAGTTAAGAGTTTTTAGTTCTACCTTAGGCAAGTAGGACCCCCTTTTCGGTGTGGGGTAGACACTAGATTCCATGACTAAGCTCTCATGGTCTATGTCGGTTAAAGCTAATCCTATTATGATAGAATGAACTAGAATTTGAGTAACGAACGATAAACACTTAATTATTTTTCCTTATTGTGGATGGGGGTATGTGACCTTGTTCATACATTGCACAAGGTTGCTTTGATGGTTTGTTTCCCTTCGGTTGATATGATTAATATGTTGAATATGTATGTATCTTATGCTTTTGCACTTGTGCTTCTATGATAGTCAATAAGCTTGATCAAATGCATAATTTTCAACTAAATGTCTCTTTTTAGCATCTTAAATGGTTATCATGCATAGCTACCATACTTAGTGCCTTAATTTTACTAACCCATATTTCTTATATTTTTCTACTAAGGTAGGTTTCGAGGTCTAAGGCGATTCATTCTAGTAAAAGCTTGGGTTGGCTACTCTTCAAGCTTGTGGTATGTCCTCATGGATCCGAGGACAAGAGCTTATTATTGTTTAATTTCCTTAGTTGTACTATAAATTTCATATTTTCTATTGTAAGGGATGAGACCCTAGTATTTTGAGACTCCGATTGTAGTAGATGGCTTATTCTGACTTTGTTTAGACTTCCACTTCACTTTCATAAAGATTCTCTTAAGACTTGAAATTGTTTTTTATTCTTTATTATTCTATACTTATGTGATGATATTCTAAGAGGATTACTTGGGTTCCTTTGGGATTCCATGTGCCATGTTAGGTCTAGGGGGTACCTTTGGATTGTGAAAAATTTGGTATCAAATTAAAAGGCTTAGAATGATTCTAGGATTATGTCTCATAATCCATGTCTAGTAGAGTCTTGTTCATAGTGTGAAGCACTCCATATTTATGAGTGAAAGGCTATAAGTTGTTAAGAAATTCCATTTTCTTCATTATTCTTATGTTGTGCTACATATAGAGTCTAACTCTATAAAGTTTTCCTTCTAATCCTTTTCTCGTGTCTTTAGGAAATGAATGTTTGAAGGGAGGTGGAAGAAAAAATGTGAATCGAGGGTATCCTCAAGACAATGAAGCTCCTCAAGATGAACAATCTCCAGTAGATCCGATAAATGTGACCCAAGAAGAATTTAGGGCTACCATTCAAATGATGACTCAAGCTATGACAGATTATGCTCAACCTGTAACAACTCAATCCTAAGCTACAGTGACATAAGCCAATATGGATGTTGGGCCTTATGTGAGCCTTAATGTGAACTCTGTAGCTTTAAGATTAAGGGATTTCACAAGAATGAATCCTTCTATGTTCTTTGATTCCAAAGTGGGTGAAGATCCTCAAGAGTTTGTGGAGGATGTTTTCAAGATAATTGATGCTATGGGGTAATTTCTGTAGAGAAAGCGGAATTAGTCGCATATCAATTAAAGGGAGTGGCCTAAGTATGGTATACTTTATGGAAGAGGAATAGGACAAAGGGAACAGGTCCCATAGGTCGGGAGGTTTTCAAGAAAGCATTACTTGATAGGTTCTTTACAAGGTGAAAAAGGAAGGCAAGGTAGAAGAGTTCATCATTCTTCATCAAGGAGGTATGAGTGTTGAGGAATACTCCCAAAAATTTACCGAATTGTCCAAGTATGCTCCATTTTTGGTGGCAGATCCAAGGGATGAAATGAGTAGGTATGTTATGGATATATCTAAGGTGGTAAGATAAGAATTCCGCACGACAATGCTCCTTCATGAAATGGATATTTCACGTCTTATGGTGTATACCCAACAAATAGAGAGTGAGAAACTCAAAGGCAATAGGGAGGTGAAAAGAGCTAGAATTGGTGAAGGAAATTTTGCTAATACTAAGTTCGATGGGCAAGATCATCAAAGGTTCTCTAATCAAGGCTCCTCTAATACTACAAGGGTTAACAATGATACGACTTCCAAACATAAATCACAAGGAGGTAATAGTGGTGGTTCCTATGTTGCTAGGCTTAATTGTGCAAAATGTGGTAGGAAACATGAAGGCAAGTGATTAGTTGGATCGAATGGGTGGTATGGGTGTGTCATGAGTGGCCACAAGATGAGAGATTGTCTGGCACTTATGGCCAAGGTGAGAGAAGGCAGAACAACTCCTCCAAGCGGGTCCAACTCCAATGCTCAAACGAGAGCACCCTGGATGTGGTGACCGATATGTTTCAAGTCTTTTCTATTGATGTTTATGCATTGTTAGATCTCGGTGCCACTTTGCCTTTTGTACACCTTTTGTGGCGATGAAGTTTGAAATACTCCACGAAGTGTTAGTAGAGCCTTTTTTGGTTCTACCCCGATTGGTTACTCAGTAGTGGTAAAAAAGTCTATAAAAGTTGTCTTATTTCTTTGTCTCATATAGTCACTTTGGTTGATTTGATAGAGTTAGATATGCTTGATTTTGATGTAATTTTGCGTATGGATTGGTTGAATGTATGTTATGCTTCTATAGATTTTATGACCCAGGTGGTCATATTTTAATTTCCAAATAAGCCAAATTAAGAGTGGAAAGGAAGAAATTCTATTCCTAGAGGTCGATTTGTTTCTTGTCTCAAAGCTAGTAAAATGATCTCCAAGAGATGCATTTATCATATTGTTACAGTGATGGATGTTGAGTCCAAGGTCCCTTATTTAGAGTCGGTCCCCGTGGTGAGTGAGTTTCCAAAAATCTTTCCCGATGACTTTCCCGGCATTTCTCCCTAAGGGGAAATAGACTTTTGCATTGATCTTTATCTGTATACACAACCAATATCCATCCCTCCATATAGAATGAATACGGTCGGATTGAAAGAATTAAAGGAACAACTAAAGGATTCTCTAGACAAGGGTTTAATTGAACCAAGTATCTCTCCTTAGGGTGCTCCGGTATTGTTTTTGTAAAAGAAGGTTAGGTCCCTTAGGATGTGTATTGACTACCGCCAATTGAAAAAGGCAACTATAAAGAATAAGTATCCTTGTTTGACCAACTCCAAGGGGCTAGCTACTTTCCTAAGATTGATCTACGTTTGAGCTATCACCAACTAAGTGTGAGGGGAGTTTACATTCCCAAAATGGCCTTCCAAACAATATATGGTCACTATGAACTCCTAGTAATGTGTTTTGGTATAACAAATGCCCCGACGGTATTAATAGACCTAATGAATAGGGTGTTCCGACAATATCTTGATATGTCTATAATAGTGATTATTAATGATATCTTGGTATAACAAATGCCCGGTGACATTCATGGACCTAATGAATAGGGTGTTCCGACAATATCTTGATATGTTTGTGATAGCTATTATTGATGATATCTTGATCTATTCATGAAGTGAGTGTGAACACATGGACCATTTGCGGATTATGTTATAAGTCCTTAAATACCTCCAATTGTATGCAAAGTTTAGTAAATGTGAGTTTTGGTTGAGGTCCATAGCCTTCCTTGGCCATATTGTGTCTAGAAATGGTATAGAGGTAGATCCACAGAAAAAGGACTCGGTCAAGAATTGATCTAGACCTCTATCACCCACAAAAATTAGTAGTTTCTTGGGTTTGGACGTCTACTGTAGGAGGTTTGTTGAAGGGTTTTCTTCTATTGCTTCTCCTTTGATGACTTTGACTCAAATTAAAGCTATGTTTGAGTGCTCAGAATCTTATGAGAAAAGCTTTCTAGAATTGAATGATAAGCTTACCTTTGCTCCGGTGTTGACCTTGCTAGAGGGTACGGATGGGTTTGTAGTATATTGTGACGCTTCGAGAGTAGGGTTAGGGTGTGTACTCATGCAACGTGGTAAAGTGGTTTCCTATGCTTCAAGGTAACTCAAGGTTCATGAAAAGAATTATCCGACCCACGATCTTAAATTAGCGGCGGTAGTATTTTCTTTGAAAATATAGAGATATTACTTATATAGGGTCCATGTAGACGTTTTCACCAATCACTAATGTCTTCAAAATGTGTTTACCAGAAAATACTTGAATCTCCGACAAAGAAGGTGGTTAGAGATTTTAAAAGATTATGACATGAGTTTGTTTTACCACCCCGCCAAAGCTAATGTAGTGGTTGATGCACTTAGTTAACTCTCCATGGGTAGTGTGACTCAGATAGAGAATGAAAAGAAAGAGTTAGTTCGTGATGTGCATAGGTTGTCTTGGTTAGGTGTCAAACAAGTGGATTCTCCCAACGGTGGTTTCACAGTTCATAGTGGCTTCAAAATGTCTTTTGTTGTAGCTGTGAAGTCCAAGAAACACCTTGATCCTATATTAATGGAGTTGAAGGAATTTGTACTTGGGAAATTCGTGGAGGCTTTCTCCCAAGAGGGAGATGGGGTACTTAGATACCAATGTCGATTATGTGTTCCGGATGTGGATGGGCGAATGTACTAAATTCTAGAAGAGGATCATGGTTCTAGATATTCTATTCATATGGGAGACACCAAGATGTATCGTGATCTTCGAGAAGTCTATTTTTGAAATGGTATGAAGAAGGATATTGTGGGATTTGTATCCAAATGTACGAATTGTCAACAAGTCAAGGTTGAGCATAATAAATCGGGAGGTTTCTTGCAAGATATGCCAATTCTCACTTGGAAGTGGGAAGAGCTGAATATGGATTTTATCGTGGGGTTTCCCCATACTCGAAGGAAATATGATTCTATTTGGTTCATTGTTGATAGGATGACCAAATCAGCCCACTCCATTCCAATCAAGGCATCTCAGTCGGTGGAAGACTTTGTTAAGTTGTATATAAGGGAAATAGTATAGTTGCATGGGTTCCTCTATCTATTATATTGTATCAGGGTCCTCTATTTATTTCTCACTTTTGGAAATCATTCCAAAAGGGGCTTGGCACTAAGGTGAAGCTTAGCACCTCTTCCATCCTCAAATTGATGGTCAAGCGGAACGTACCATTCAAACCTTAGAGGACATGTTGAGGGATTGTGTAATAGATTTTAAAGGTTATTGGGATGATCACTTGCCCTAGGTGGAGTTTGCCTACAATAATAGTCACCACTCAAGCATATGTATGGCTCCTTTTGAAACTTTGTATGGTAGAAGATGTAGGTTTCCGGTTAGTTAGTTTGAAGTAGGTGACATTACTCTTATTGGCCTCGAGTCGGTTTATGAAGATATTGAAAAAGTTCAACTTCTTAGAGAGAGGTTGAAAATGGCTCAAAGTAGGCAAAAGTCTTATGCGGATGTGAGGAGAAGAGAGCTAGAATTTGAAGTTGGTGATTGGATTTACTTGAAAATCTCTGATGAAGGATGTGATGAGATTTGAAAAAAGGGGAAACTTAGTCCCCGGTTTGTAGGTCCTTACTAAATATTAGAGCGTGTTGGGAAAGTTGCTTATGAGTTGGAATTTCCAAATGAATTGTCCCCGGTTCACCCGATGTTCCATGTTTCTATGCTCAAAAAGTGTATTGGGGACCTGATGACCATTATTCCATTAGAAGGTTAGATGTTGATGAAAGCCTTTTCTATGAAGAGGTGCTAGTAGAGATTCTTGACCAGAAAGTTAAGAAGTTAAGAAATAAGGAAGTATCTTCCGTTAAGGTTTTGTGGAGAAATCATCTAGTTAAGCGTGCTACTTGTGAGGTCGAGGCCGACATGAAGTCCCGATACCCTCATCACTTTCCTTCTACTCCTACTCAAGCTTGAAGTAAATAGTTACTCTAGAATTTCCTTGTTTTGGAAGTCATGTGTAAGTAGTATGTTTTTGGTTTTCTTAAATAATGCATGTTCTTGATGAAATCCATGTTTAGTGATAAAATGAGTTCTCTTTATTTATGTGTTTCCTCATGTGGTTGTGCATTATAGTATGATGTTGCATATTTGACTTCATGAGATTTGGTAATGAATATGTTTTTGTGTGATTTTGAGAATATTGGCATATTGGCTCCATGATGTTGTATTGAACATTATTTAGTTGGAGAAAAGTTAGTTCCTATTATGAGTATGAAAATTATTGAATTTCATGCATTTTGGGTTGTTAAATATAGTTCCTACTCCCTTGTATTGTATTGATTATGATTTGAGATGGAGTCGAGGTTTCCTCCTTTGGATAATGCACTTTCTAATAGAGTATCCATGAGTTGAGCATTATTTTGATATTTCATGCATGATGGGCTGCTAGTCTTGAGTTCTAAAATTAGTTTGATGTCTAAATCATCATTCGAGGACAAATGTTTCCAAGGGGAGATAATGTAACATCCGATAAAACAAGTAAGACTAAACTAGAGCCTACCGTAAACCTAGTAGCCTATTTAGGTTTAAGTTAATGAATATAGTTGTAAACCAACCTTTGTTAAGTAAGACAAGTGTTTTTGGATTTAAACGTGAAGGGGCGATCCTCAAGGACCAACAGGGGTCCTCGAGGAGGACCCAAGAGAAGGCCCGAAAAGCTGCCAAAAACCAGCAACACCTACAGATGGGCACCCACGAACCGTGGGTGGACCCACGTCCTATTGGTGGGAGACGTGGGTCGAGAATGAGACTCCCCATTTTCTCCTAATCTCTGAACCTAAGCACGGATTACCAGAATGTGGCCTGATCCTACCTACGGACCGTGGGTGGGGGAGTCGTGAGTCATAACTATTTTGGGACATTAGTTTTTAAACTGGGGTTTAGGGAGGGGGCTTAGGATTAATTAACTAACTAAGTAAGGTCGTTTAATATTATTAATACCCCAATAAATACTTAATAAGACCTCTAAACTAAACAACCTAATTCATTCTCACAAGACCCAATCAAATTCCCAAATACTCTCCCCTCCAAAATGTCTCTCTCTAGAAACCACCATCGAAGAAGAAGAAGAAATAGGAGACCGAGGCTCAAGAACTCAACTTTCCTCGTCAATTTCGTGGAGGATTCCCACTCAAGGTATGGTACTATTGATTTATGGATAGCTTTGTTCCATAAATCCCTTCAAAACTCTATTTCTCAAAGTTCAACTTCTCTAAGAACATAGGGGTTTCAATCAATGGCATGGATTCACTTCCAAAACGACTTCAATGTGTTTATTGTCTTATATTATGATCAATTTGATGAATTACTACTGTTTTCCTAAATAATTTATCTTAGAATCCATGAATCTCTAGGTTTCCCTAAATTGGATCTTGAAGCATGAATATGGGTCTTTGTTAGTCAATTGTGTTCGAATTATGTATGTGATGAATTGATTTCTTGATTTAACATTTTCAATGAAGTTATTCTAGAGATATTGATGTGTATTTATCTACAACCATAAAGGGGAAATGTATGAAAATTAGCTATATGTATGAGACTTGTGTGTATTAAATTAGATTACTTTGAGAGTAAAGTACTTCTATTATGATCCAACTTGTGATATTGATTGAATGATCATCCTTATGTACACACTTAGTTATGAATAGCTTGTAATGTGAAAGGTTTGTCACATATAGTGGTTCCAAGGGTTGAAGACTAGTCTCCCCTAATGGACCTAGGAGCTTTAGAGTGAGTTGTGGGATAGAGTATCAAGACATTCTTTCTTAACCATCTAGTTAAGTCAAGACTTAATCTAAACTCAATGGGAGTTATGCTTCGCACCGAGAGGATAGTGAATGGAAGCCATGACAATAGTAAAGGCCGGCCTTCTAGGAACAATCTGTTGGGATGGAAGCACTACCATTAGTAGAGGTCGTGTTTCTAGTAACAATCCCCTTATCCCATAAACAATGTGCCCATATAGGTCTTTAGATAGTAGATCCTTGTAAGGTAAGAGTTTTTAGTTCTGCCTTAGGGAAGTAGGTCACCCCTTTTTTGGTGTGGGGTAGACACCGAATTCCATGACTAAGATCTCATGGTCTATGTCGGTTAAAGCTAATCCCATTATGATAGAATGAATTAGAATTATAGTTATGAACTATAATCACTAAATGAGTATTCCTTAGTGTGGATGGGGGCATGAGTCCTTGTTCATACATCGCACAAGGTTGCTTTGATGGTTATTATGGGTTGTTTCCTTCATGTTGTGTTGATTTATATGTTGAATATGTATGTATCTTATTCTTTTGCACTTGTTTCCATGATAGTTCATAAACTTGATCAAATGCATAGTTTTCAACTAAATGTCTTTTTTTTAGCATCTTAAATGGTTTTTATTTATAGATACCATACTTAGTGCATTAATTGTACTAACCCATATATCTTATATCTTTCTACTAAGGTAGGTTCCGCCGTCTAAGGCGATTCATTCTACTAAAAGCTTGGGTTGACACTCTTCAAGCTTGTGGTACGTCCTCATTGATTCGAGGACATGAGCTTATTGTTGTTTCATTTATTTAGCTGTACTAGGCATTTCATATTCTCTATTGTAAGGGATGTGACCCTAGTATTTTGAGACTCGGATTGTTGTAGATGGCTTATTGAGACTTTGTTTAGACTTTCGCTTCACTTTTATAAAGATTCTCTTAAGACTTGAAATTATGTTTTATTCTTTATTATTCTGTACTTATGTGATGCTGATATGCTAAGAGGCTTACTTAGGTACCTTTGGGATTCCATGTGCCATGTTACATCTAGGGGGTACCCTTGTGTCGTGACACCATGCCATCACCAAAGGACCATCATCTCACCTATGGTCCTTGAGTTGTGTTGTCTGTGCTGGCATGAGGTCTATGAAAAACTGAACTTTTCTACCTTTTTGGATTTGAGGTGATACATCTCCCCCTTGGGAACATTTGTCCTCAAATGGGGTTCAAGACATCAAAAAGAAGGCAGGAGCTATTCAAAATAAATTCAATTATATACATGCACATATATGAGGAGAAAACATCGACTCCAAGCTAAAATATGTTCAAAACAACATATCACGAAGTCTATATGCAATCCAACTTATGCCAAATGGACATAAGCATGTAGATATCAATCAAGTGACTCATTTTCTCAAATTTAAGCTTTTGTTGACATGCATAAATGAGGAAATCATTGAAATATCGAAGACACATAAAACCGAAGAGTAAACAATGAGGAGCTAAATACCTCAAGCTAGAGTAAGGACAGAGGGAAAGAGATGAGGATAATGGGACATCATATCAGCCTCGGCCTCCTAAGTAGCACCCTCAACTAACTGATTCCTCCAAAGAATCTTCATGCAATAAAATTCTTTATTTCTCAACTTCTTGACTTGTCGGTCTAAAATCTCCACCGTGACTTCCTCATAAGAAATATTCTCCTTAAATACCAATCCTTCTAAGGAAACTATAGATGTCGGTTCTCCAACACATTTATTCAACAAGGATACATGGGAAATGGGATGTACTGATGCCAAATCATTAGACAATTCAAGTTCATAAGCAACCTTACCAATTTTCCTTAAGATCTGATATGGTCCCACATATCGGGAACTAAGCTTCCCTTTATTTCCAAATCTCATTGCACCATTTATGGGTAAAATTTTCAAGTAAACCCAATCATTTACCTAAAATTCAAGATCTCTCCTTCTAACATCGGCATAGGACTTTTATCGACTTTAAGCCATTTTCAACCCTTCTATAATAAGCTGAACTTTCTCCATAGCCTCATGTACCAATTAAGGACCTATCAAAGCAACTTCACCAACTTCAAACCAACCTATAGGAGATCTATACCTCATACCATTTAAAGCCTCAAATAGAGCCATAACAATACCTGACTGATAGCTATTATTATACGCAAACTCAATCAAAGGAAAGTGATCATCCCAATTACCCTTGAAGTCAATTACACATTCTCTCAGTATGTCTTCCAAAGTTTGGATTGTACACTCTGCTTTCCCATCAATTTGTGGATTAAAGTTTGTACTAAGGTTAACAGGAGTACCAAGACCCTTTCGGTAGTATTTCCAAAATTGTGGACACCATGATCAGAAATAATGGATATAACAATTTCCCTCAAGTACAACTTAGAATTGTCCTCATCCAAATAATAAACCTTTACGAGAATGAAATGAGTTTGATTTTGCCATTCGATCTATAATAACCCAAATTGAATCATGTTGTCTTCGGGTACGTGATAAATAAACAATGAAGTCCATATTCAAATCTTTCCATTTCCAAGTACCAATGCTAATATCTTGAGATAAACCTCCTAGATTTTGGTGATCAACTTTCACTTGTTGAAAATTAGGAGTCTTAGCCTCAAATTACGCAACATCCTTCTTCATCCCGTTCTACCAACACATCTCCCGCAAGTCACAGTACATCTTGTGGCTCTGGGGTGAATAGAATATCGAGAACTATGGTCTTTTGACAAGATTTTCTCTCTCAAGTCATGTATATCGAGAACACACAAATGACCTTGATATCTAAGTACCCCTCCCCCCGGGAGATATGGACTTTTTAAGCACCATTCCTTTCAATTCCATCAAATTCGGACAAGGCCTTTCTTAGATTTCATATCCGCCACAAAAGAAGATTTTGAACCATTGTGAACCATAACACCACATTTGGTGGAGTCCACTAACCAGAGGCCCAAACGGGCCAATCTATGAACATCACTAACTCTTTTCTATCATCCCCTATATTTGAAACACTACCCATAGTTAACCAACCAAGAGCATATGCCACCACATTTGCTTTGTCGGGGTAATAGAATACACCCATGTCTTAATCCTTTAGTATTTCAAGCCACCTTCTTTGGTGAAGATTTAGATCTTTCTATTTAAAAACATACTACAAACTTTTGTGGTCAGCAAAGAAATCCACATTAACACCATACAAATAGTGCCTCCGAATCTTAAGAGCAAATACAACCGCCTCTAGTTCAAGGTCGTGGGTTGAATAATTCTTTTCTTAAATATTGAGTTGGCTTGACGAATATGCAATGAATTTCCCATTTTGCATATGGACACATCCCAACCCAATTCTGGAAGCATCGATAAACAACAAACCCATCTGTTCCTTCCGGTAAAGTCAACACTGGAGCGGAAGTAAGTCTGTTTTTCAATTATTCAAAAATCTTTTCGCAAGCTTCCAACCATAAAAGTTTTGCTTTCTTTTGGGTCAATCGAGTCAATGAATAAGCAATCGACGAAAATCCTCCAACAAAGCTTCTACAATAACTTACTAAACCTAAAAAACTTCTAATATCCAAAGGGGATAGAGGTCTAGGACAAAACTCACATTTACTTAAATTTGAAAATTGTTGTTAGTCCTTAACTTGCAACACAATCCTCAAATGATCGGTATGCTTGCCTTAAGTCATTGAGTATGTCAATATGTCATTAATGAACACAATCACAAACATGTCAAGGTATTGTATAAACACCCTTTTTATGAAATCCATAAATGCGTCCGAATCGTTATTCAAACAAAACGACATCACCAAAAACTCATAATGACCATACCGAGTTTGAAAAGCTGTCTTCAGAATGTCATCTTCCTTAACCCTCAATTGGTAATAGCCCAACCAATGGTCAATGTTAGAGAAGTAACTCATTTCTTATAGTTGGTCAAACAAATCATCTTTACTTGCGAGAAGATACTTATTCTTAATGGTCACCTTGTTTAACTAATAATAATAAATACACATCCGAAGTGAACCATCTTTCTTTCTAACGAAAAAACTGGAGCACTTGATGGAGAGATACTCAGTCGGATGAGACCCTTATCTAACAAATATTTCAATTTGTCCTTCAATTCCTTAAGTTTTGTCAGATCTATTCAGTAAAGAGGAATAGAGATAGGTTGCATATTTGGGAGAAGGTAAATTCCAAAGACTATTTCCCTTTTGGGAGGAACACTAGAAAGATCCTCAAAGAAAACTTCGAGAAACTCATTAACAACAGGGACCGACTCCAAAGTAGGGGTTTCACAATCCATATCCCTAACCCTAACTAGATGGTAAACGAAACCCTTAAAAATTATCTTACCAGCTTTGTGTCAAGAGAAAAACTTACTCATAGGCCTCAAATTTCCCCCCTTTGACTCTAGGATGAATTGGGAAACTAAAACTTGACTACATGAGTTCTACAATCAATAGAAGCATAACATGCATGCAGACAATCCATATGAAGGATAACATCAAAATATACCATATAAAGCTTTACAAGATCAACATGAGTGACTGTATGGGACAAGGAGACAAGACACTTTAAATAGACCCTCTTAGCCATAATAGAATCACCAACATGAGTTGAGATAGAACAGGGACCTAACAAAACGTCTAGAAGAATATTAAATCTTATAGCCACATATGGAGTTTAAAAAATACAAGGTAGCACTGGCTTCAAGTAAAGCATAAACATAAAGATGAAAGACTTTCAACATACCGATTACCACATCGGTGGAACCCTATTACACATGAAAAGTTTGAAGTTTATTTTGATTTTGACTTCTGCTAGGACCGGATGAAGGATTAGGTTGAGCCATTTAAAGATCAAGTCCATCATTCTTAGAAGCTGAGGGACAATCTATTATCTTGTGGTCCATCTTAACACAACGAAAGCAAACATTGGAACCCGCTAGACACCTTCCATCATGTTTCTTTCCACACTTACCACAAGTAGGCAATCAATATGAACCACCATTCCCCCTTGAGTGTAACATTCCGGAAAATCACATGTCTAATGAAGATCCCAGTATGTCCTTAAGAAAGCCTATTAGGGGTACATAGACACCCCAATGCCCAATATTAGAAATATTGGGCATAGTATAGAAAACTTGGCTAAGAGATATTAGCCAATTTTCTATATACGAATATGAAATATACTTTTTGGGTTGCCATACCCCAATCCAAGATTGTATTTTAAGAAATGTACCTGCAATGAAGACCCTAAGCTAATAAAATATATTTCGTCCAACTCAAAGGTATAAGGCATCCAAGTGTCAAGCCTAGATACCATGGCACATGATCAATTAAAATGATCATGTAGATTAAGCAGTACCCAAGGACATGGTGAGGGTCCTTGGGACAATAAGTAAATATTCCAAATAGGACATCAAGAATAGTTAGTTAGGAAAGTATACCAACCCATGTGCAAGCACATGGGCAAAGTATGTGGGAACCGGCAGAGAGGGGCACCACACGACATGCTAACCGAATTCGGTTAGGCGGTTAGGGGCATATGCGCGGACGGGTCCAGCCAGGTGGGGCTGGGATTCCTAACCAACTCAACACCCTCACTAACTTAACCAACTAGCTAACTAACCTAGGATAAATCAAAAATGACCAGCCAAGGGACCCGACAACCTAAGACCTAGTTATGTGACACCTAACTAACTTAGGGACAACCTAGTACCTAACCTAGGATGGTCCAAAGTTGTTAGTTGTGGTCCTAGTGACTTAGGGGTGTTTTGGTAATTTCCTTAAGTCCCATATTTAATTAGTTAAGCCATCAAATTAATTAAATTAAGCCTTGGTCAGCCGAGACACTTAGTCAAAATTGCAATTGGCTAAGTCAATGGTCCTCCTATGTCTAGTCAACTTAGGAAGGGTGTTTTAGTAATTAACTAAGTAGTTATGTAAATAAATTAATTAAGTCTTAAGTTTTATAATTCAAGATCAGTTCCTAAACCTAGAATTCATGATCAAATATTGAGAACTCACGACGCTAAGGCAGTAAAAATCAAGAAAGAGGCAGTAAACGAAGAACACTAAAACGGAAAAAGGGCATAGATGTTCTTAGGCGATTTCAAGGTATCTTCAAGGTTTCATTCGATCTGGTCTTCGTAGATTAAGTTCTACTCAAGGTATGGATTTCTCTCCTGGAATTCTTTCTCCAAGAGTACTTTCCATCGTCGTAATTCATGAAATCTCAAAAACTAGGGTTGTTCCCAAAGTTCTCGTCGAACTTCCCTTTCCCTAGTATCCTTGTTATGATTTCAATGTTGAATAGGTTAGAGATCATGTTATTGGTATGTGGTGTTGGCGGATATTAATGTGTATGGTTTTTGATTAAAGAATGTTGAATGAACCTATTAATTGGACTCGTTTGATGCTAAGGATTTCTTACGTGAATTAAAGAACTATGTATTACTAAGATATGTTCGGAAAACGTTAAGTGTGATGTGTGACGTCTTAATGCATATTTGCTGTTAAGGTGACCTTATGAAAGTGTTATACTCATCAAACATTAATATGATGCTTTCCAAGATGCTTAAAAATGTTATGCCTAAAGTCATGAACTAAGACTGTCTTAAAAGATCTCTATGAAATCACATCTTGAATGAATTGACTATCTGGTGCCCATAAAATTGGCTAACACTACTTTTTCAACACGAATGCATGCTAATGGCTAGGGGCTTATGTAAATGATTGAAAGATTGGCTAAAGGTTCATACATATTCAATTTAAATATGAACATACGTAAAATTGGTCTATACCAACAAATATGGTTATGTAGTTTAATATCCAAACGTTGAGGCCAATACTAATCATATGCCAATCTTGTGTAGTTAGAGTATCAAATGATATTATAAGCACTTCTAAAGTAATTCAGTGAATCCCTAACTAAGGGCATGACATTCATTGGGACAACACCCAACATGCTCTACAAGAATGAACTATGAACATATGTAACTCATTGAAAGAAGTGTTCATCGTCCATAAACGATGAAATGAAGCTACTACACTAAAGTAAAGAAGTAACGTGAGTCTATAACATAATTAAAGGGGTATAAACTAAGTAAGTGACCAGAATGGGGTGTTAAAGAAAGTGAGACAAGTCTTACTTACACCAAAGTTAATATGTTAAAAGAATACTCACGAATGAAGGTGTTAGAATGTGTGAGACTAGTCTCATTAACACCTAAGGATGATATGTAAGGACAATTCACATTCATCAATTTAAAGTAAGGATGATATGTAAGGACAATTCACATTTCATCAATGTAAAGTAAGGACGATATGTAAGGACAATTCACATTTCATCAATGTAAAGTAAGGATGACAAGTCATCAAAAGAGTAAATAAATCTCAATCTATAAGTAAGCTTCCATAATGCTTGAGTCAACTCTAAAAGATAAAGAAGATAATGAAAGTGAGCACAACACCGATAGACTAGTTATGAGCATGTGCTTTCACGTGTAAGTCTCATGCGACGAGGCTACTGTAACAACCCTAAAAATGAATAAGATAAATGCTTAATGTGTCAAGAATGGTTGCGATTAGACCAAGGTTCACACAGATTGATACGCGTAGAACCATACCTCAGAACCCTTACTACGGCTAAGCCAACTAACTTGGGGAGTTAATTGAGCTTGGAAAGGCTGGAACCAACCATATAGGGCTCTCAAAAACGAAGATTTAATCGAAGGAGTCTTTACTTCACATTTCTGGAGATCTTTCCAGAAGAGCTTGGGCACGCAGCTAAAGCTTAGCACTGCCTTTCATCCTCAGACAGATGGGCAGGCGGAGCGCACCATTCAGACATTGGAGGACATGTTGAGAACGTGCGTGATTAATTTCAGAGGTAGCTGAGATGACCATCTGGCTTTGATAGAGTTCTCGTATAATAATAGCTATCACTCCAGCATTGGGATGGCACCGTTTGAGGCACTATATGGTAGGAGGTGTAGATCTCCAGTTGGGTGGTTCGAGGTTGGAGAGTCATCCATTTTGGGTCCATAGATCATTCATGAGGCCTTAGAGAAGGTCAGAGTGATTAGGGATAGGTTGGCTACTGCTTATAGTCGATAGAAGTCATATGCAGATAACAGAAAATGGCCCTTAGAGTTTGATGTTGGTGACCAGGTTTACTTGAAGATATCACCTATGAAAAGGGTGAGGAGATTTGGTAGAAAAGGGAAGTTGAGTCCGAGGTATATTGGGCCATACGAGATCCTACAGCGTGTGGGTGAGGTGGCCTATGAGTTGGCATTGCCTGTGAACTAGCTTCTATTCATCCAGTCTTTCATGTCTCTATGTTGAAGAAGTGCCTAGGTGATCCAGCATCGATTCTACCTGTTGAAGGTTTGGGGGTTGGTGAAGACTTGTCTTATGAGGAGGTACCTGTTGAGATCTTAGACAGACAGGTCAAGCATCTGAGGAACAAGGAGATTGCCACAGTGAAGGTATTGTGGAGAAATCATCTTGCTGAGGGTGCTACGTGGGAGGCTGAGGCCGACATGAGATCCCGCTACCCTCATCTTTTCAGCTCTTGAGGTTAGACTTCCTACTCTTAAGTCTATGTTTCCTTATCTCTCTGTATTTTGTTGCTATTGCTTGACTGTGCATAGTGATTATGTTATAATCTGACTGGCATTGCGATATGTAGTGGTAGTGTCATTCGGGGATGAATGTTCCTAAGGGGGGGGGGGGATAATGTAACAACCCTAAAAATGAATAAGATAAATGCTTAAGGTGTCAAGAATGCTTGCGATTAGACCAAGGTTCACACGGATTGATACGCGTAGAACCAGACCTCAGAACCCTTACTACGGCCAAGCCAACTAACTTGGGGAGTTAATTGAGCTTGGAAAGGTTGGAAACAACCATGTAGGGCTCTTGAAAACGAAGATTTAATCGAAGGAGTCTTTACCGGACTTAAAAAGAAGAAATCTTGAGTTTTGAGTGTCCAAGGGTAAAATGGTCTTTTCCAGGCCAAGGGTAATATTGTAATTACCCTAAGGAATTAATTAATTAATTAATTAATTTAATTAAAGAATCAATTTGGGTTGGGTCAACCCGAAGTGACCCGTTTTCGTTAAAGGGTGTCACTCGGGTTCGAGCCCCATGGGAAGCAACGAATTGATGATTTACTTATCAATTAAAATCTGATTTTTTGTAAGGGCAAAATGGTCCTTTCATGTATAATTAATTAAATCAGATTTTAAGTATTAAGGAGAGTCCTAAATTGACTAAGTTATCCTCTAATCCTAAACAACTTCACACGTTTCACTCTCTCACGTCTATCACCTCTTCACGCTCAAAAACTCTCTTATTTCTCTCTGCCAATTAATGTGAAGAACAGAAGCCATAACAAAAGTTCTTCACACTTGAAGAACTCACGAAAAAGTCTAAGAAAAACAAGCAAACCAAAAACGTTAAGGCAAAGAGAAGATTCCGTCGAGTTGGTGGTGAAACTTGAGGAGGCTTGGACTGATTTTTGGAGAGGGTTTTGGGCAGCAACTTCTACGTTAGAACATCAATTAAGGTATGGGTTTCTTCTCTCTTGGTATCTTTCCCAAGAGACCCCTTAAGATTCAAGATAATCATTTCGAAAACTAGGATTGTTCCCTGTTGCATGTCTTTGTCACTAGCTCCCATTGAATTATAGGTTGGGTATGTTTGCTGGTACAAAGTAGGGATGAAATGTGTTTTCGTGATGTTTATGTTTAAGTATGCATGTTCGAAATTTTGTGAATATTGATTATGTTGATCGAAATCATGTGAAAAAGTGATGTGTGTGTGCAACGTGTGGCAGTGAAGTTAGTCACTGGTTGGAGATGTGTAAAGGCATGTTAATCCTTGTATTTTATATGCTAAAGTTGTACACAATGTGATGTTCATATGGGGTGTGAGGTTACTGATTTTGAGTGAAAACGCTTAACTAATGTAACCCCTAAACTACACCTAACTATACACGAAATGCTTGGTGAAATGCCCAAAGAAACTAACATGAAAACGTTGATGAAAGGAAGCTAAAAATCATGAATAAAATTCCAGCTTGGTGTACCTTAATTTCGGTAAAAAAGAAGGTTGGAATCTGGAAATTTAATACATTTTTAAAGGGGTGAGGCCACCAGGATTCGAACCTGTGACCTCACCCGTTTGGCTACTGTAAATCGCGAGAAAAAGATGAAAAATGGGGCTGGGGGGAATCGAACTCGGGCTGCTGGTTGGGAAAGGAGAGGGAAATAAATTAAACAAATGAATGGGAGGCGTGGGATTCGAACCCACGACCTCCAGACAGCGAGTGAAAGAAGAGAAAACAAAGAAAAGAAAATGTGAGGCATGGGAATCGAACCCACAACCTCAAGGCTGAAAGGAGAAGACGAAATAATTAAGAAAAGTAAAGTAAGGCTGTGGGGACTCGATCCCACAACCTCACTGCCAAAGCGCCTAGCCTAGGGAATTTAATTAAAAATAAAATAGGAGGCTGTGGGGGTTCGAACCCACCACCTCATAGCCTCTAGCGAAATTAAAAGCAAAAATAAGGAGGCTGTGGGGGTTCGAACCCACAACCTCCCTATTCCAGCGAATATAATGAAAAATAACAAGGAGGCTGTGGGGGTTCGAACCCACAACCTCCCAATTCCCAGCGGAAATGAAGAATAAATAAAAGAGGCTGTGGGGGTTTGATCCCACAACCTCTTGATTTAGGCGAAATGGGACTATAGTATTTTAATGAAAAATAAAAAGGGGTTGTGGGTGTTCGAACCCACAACCCTTCGGCCAAACTAAGAGGAAAACCAAGTATAAAATTAAAGATACAATGTTAATGTTGGGGTTCAATTTAGAGTCCCAATGTCATGGAGATTAAAAATAAAATCAATGAAAAATGTAAATGTTATCCAAGTGATTCGAACTTGGGTTTCTTTGCCCAAACTTCCGTATTGATACATAAGTCATACGTGAACAAAATATCCAATAATAATGCCACCTACTTAGATCAAAATCAAGATCTTGGCATATATACAAGATACATAAGTCTTGTACTACATAATCTTAGGAATGTATGAATCACTTAACGAATTATGAATGAAGCCTCATGGCTTGTGTGTATAGACTCATAAGTCTAGCATACGTTTTAAAGAAGTGAACCTAAGATGTATGTAATGAAAGGATGTAACCCTAGAAGGGTTAAGTATGAGTGTAAAACACACTAAATGGCCTAGTGCATTGGCATACGATGAAATGACTATTATGTAGTGAAATGACGAAACCCTAGAAGGGTTAAGTAAGAGTGTGAAACACACAAATGGCCAAGTATATTGGCATATGATGAAATGAACATTCACGTAAAATGGGGTGAGTAATTATGAAGAGCAAATGTGCTAATGTTAATGAATGTGGTGACAACATGATATGAGGCTAATGTAAAAGATGAGAACAATCTCAAATGAGCCTAAGTATATGTTACCAAAACGTACTCACCTATGAGAGTGTAAAGTTAATGAAGAGACCAGTCTCTATGAACACTCTAATGAAAGTATTGAGATTAACACACTTAATACTAATGATGAGATGAGAAATCATCTATTGATCTATGATGTCCTCATACTAGAAGCCAGCTTCCATGACGTATGAGTTGAATGTAATGGAACTTTATGCTGAACACCAATAGACTAGCTATGAGCGGTGATGCCTTCTTTAGGGAAGGGCGGAGGTTCACGTAACTCTCATGAGATGAGACTGTCCGGCTTGCCGAGTATGGGTCTCCTTATATCTCCTGGTCTTCGAACCTATACTGCCAATATAGGGATCTGGCGGGGTTAAATTCCCATGTACGCTAGCATGTTTTTTGGGTCACTTTGGCCGGTGATTCCACCTCTTTTCGGTGTGGGGGAGACACTGGATTTCATGATGCTCACATGATCTATGTCGATTAAAGTTAAAGTTCCCAATGAATGAATGAGGCCAGCCTCAAATGAAGCACATAATGAAATGAATGATACCAAAGGTGTTAGGATAGGATGATCAAGAGGTGAGCTAGACTCAGGTAATGACACTAGGTTATTCTTGATCATTGCACAGCAAACCCGATGAAAGTATTAAACTACACCGTAGGTATAGCTGGTGTTCACACTGGCCTATGAACGAAATGAAATGAAGGACGTATGAATGAATGAAGCAGACTCTGTGTTTGATAATGAAGACTCCCTAGTTGAGGTCCCATATGTTGAGCCCTCATTTTGGAAAGTCTTAATGTCAAGTCCATGATTCCAAGGTCTCATGGCATATGAATGAATGATATGAAAGAAGCTATGTGCTATATGTTATGTGCTATGATATGTGCTATGTGTAAGATGTTATGTGCTGTGTGCAATATGATATTTATGATGATGCATGTTACTCTCATGGCATGACTTCCTAATCCAAATTTGGAAAGCTCACTGACTTTCCTAATCAAAATTTGGAAGGTTCACTAACTTTCCTAATCTCAATTTGGCAAGTCCACTTACTTGACTTTCCATAATCATGTTGTTAGGAAAGAGCTATCTTTTCTCATGCATGTCCTTGGTGTGTGCTTGCATATACCCATACATAGTACAAGTGTGTACTAACCCTATACAACTCTACAATTTTTAGGTGCAGGCACAGGTGGACGCTAGAGCTACAGGTTGACACTGAAGCTATCAGGACGTCGAGCATTCATCCGGACTTGGTAGGCCCTCATGCTTTCAAGAATGCTGCCATTTATATTCTAGCTTAGTTTTAGAGTTGAGTTAGTGGAGCATGTTCCACTAGAGTTTCTTTCCTGCTTTATTCAGACATTGTATTGGTGCCATTTTGGCAAGTACATCTTTATTACTATATTAGACTATTTCGTTCATTTGATAATCTTAATGCTAGATGGTTGATGGTGAATAAATTATGAATGTATTAGAAATGATTAGTAAGTATATTAAGAAAAAAAAAGTTTCAAAGTTTCCGCTAAAATTAACCTAGATGAAGTAAGAATGACGTATGTAGGCTTGTCAGTGACCTCTGAGAGGTCAACGACGCCGGTCTCGTCTGGGGTCTAGATTTCGGTCATGACAGCTACCACCGAGGTGGATAAGTAGTCTCATTAAGTCCCTAGTATTCAAACTATGTGTAGCCAACATAGGAACTAGCCAGTGGTTTCCACCTAAGCGAGCTAGGCATGTACGATTTCACCTTGGCCGGTGATTCCACCCCTTTTCGGTGTGGGGCAGACACATGATTTCATGTTTAACTCACATGATCTGTGTCGGTTAATGCTCACGATATGTTCTTGGTTCACTATAGCCGTGATCCACTCCTTTTCGATCTGGAGTGAACACTTGAGATGGATCCGCCTTAGCCGAAGAGCACCCCTTTTCGGTGTGGGACAGACACCGGATTCCATGAGTAGCTCACATGGTCTAAGATTCATTTTAACCAGTGAATAACCTCTTTTCAGTGTGGGGAAGACACTATATTTCATGTTAGCTTGCATGATCTTATTCCTAATGATGTCACTATGAAAGTGAGAATGATGATGATGATGGAACGTATGTTCAAAGTGAGCAATGATGAAGAGCTTAAGAATGTCAATAGCCAAATGTCACACTCATGAAGTTTCAGCAAATAATGGGCAAAGCCAAATAAGATTGGCTTATAATGACTTCTTATATGATGCCAATAAAGGGAAGTAGAAACGTAAAGTTAAATAAATACCTCATAACTTCCCTAAGATGAAAGTAGTGAAATAAATGGCATGAACAATATAGAATGGCTTATGAAATGCAATGAATATATAGTGTAAAGAATGACTCACTATAAGGTAGGGAAATCAT
The DNA here is from genome assembly GCA_016801875.1 of Solanum sitiens. NCBI lineage: Eukaryota > Viridiplantae > Streptophyta > Magnoliopsida > Solanales > Solanaceae > Solanum > Solanum sitiens. Next base: position 1,109,983 of record JABWTJ010000088.1, on the reverse strand, counting down.
TCCTTAGTCCTTGGATTACTTACATCGATTCATTGTGGGTATGGGACTACAATGAATCATCGCATTTGTAAGTAAAACATAGGACTAAAGGAATTATTGAACTACACAACAAGAGGAAGAACTGAAAAATAATCTAAGTGTCAAAATTGGAGCTCTCGGGTTTGGGGCATCAAATTTTCAAATCCTCGCCCGAGTGGTTCTAAAATTATGTTAATGATACTAATGTCTTTTAATCATATAGAGAATGAGTTGTGTGGTTTGAATGCATTAAAATACATCATATTCATATCACAATTCACAAATAACGAATTAGGAAAGTCTAATGACTAGACTTTCCAGGAATGACATGTTGTTTAGGAAGAGCTTTCATTGATCATGCATAGATTTATGTGTATGTGTGCATACACCCATACTTATTACAGGTGGTGTACTAACCCCCTACTATTTACTATTTTTATAGGTGCAGGTCAGAGAGCAGATTGACGACACTTGCAGCGGTTTGGACTTCAGCATTTCTACCATTTGGTAGGTCCTCTTGATTTCGAGGATGCTACACGCATTAGTCCAGCTTTAGATATAGACATAGATAGTGGATGTTGTCCCTAGCGTTTTTTCCATATTTCATTTCGAACCTTTTGATGTAAGGCCGTGTTTGGCACACTATTTACGATATATTCATCTTCAGTTTTGAGTTGATTCTTTATGTTAGATGGTTGTTTTCTTTATGTTGAGCTTTGTATATGATTTAAATATGTAAAGCCTATATGAAGTCTAAGTAAACTTCATACATATAAAAAGTTTTAAATTTTCCGCAAATTTAACTAGATGAATGTGATGAATGCAATATAAGGCTTGTCTGCGACCGCTAAGAGGTCAACGACGCCGGTGGCAATTTGGTTCCAGAATCTGGGTCGTTACAAACTTGGTATCAGAGCATGAGGTTAAATTACCTAGGATTTAAAGCTCAACACAACCACGTTAAGTAGTTTCTAACTTATAGTTGTGAAGCGCGCCACAATCATGATTTAGAGACTACGCGATGATAGGAAATTCTCCCTTCTTCTACTCTTTATCGTGCCATGTAGAGTTGTGACATTTTATGTCATTTTGAGGATCTAACTCTCTTCTTGTGTATACGTGTAGAAAATGAACACAAAGAGGAATACCGCGAGGAGAGTTGAGGAAGCAGCTGCGGAAGGGAATCAAGCTCCTCCTCAAGCCCCATCTGCTGCTGAACAAGTGCCTGTCAACCCAGATGGGTTGACGGATGGTAAAGTGAGGAATGCTCTACTGCAGATGGCACAGGCCATCATGACTCAGGCCTAAGCCATCACGGCTCAAGCCGCGAGAGAGGGTGCTCCCAGGGAGAACCCACATGCTAGCACCATGGCTAGCAGGCTGAGGGACTTCACAAGAATGAATCCCCCAGTTCACTACGGGTCCAAGACTAGTGAGGATCCAGGAGTTCGTGGATGATGTACACAAGATACTTTGTGCCGTGGGAGTTGATGAGGAGGCAAAGGCTGAGTTGACTACATATCAACTCAAGGATGTGGCACAGGTTTGGTACCGGATGTGGGCTGATGGCCGAGCTAGATGGGCTGTTCCCATCACTTGGGATATTCTCAAGACTGCTTTTCTGGAGAGGTTCTTCCCAAGGGAGAAAAGGGAAGCCAAAGTTGAAGAGTTTATCAACTTAAGACAGGGAGGTATGTCTGCCAAGGAATATTCCTTGAAGTTTGTTAAACTTTCAAAGTATGCTTCTTCTCTGGTGGCAAATAGCAGGGATGAAATGGGCAAATTCGTGACTGGCATGTCGGAGGATCTAGTAGAAGATTGTCGGGCAACCATGTTGCATGACAATATGGATCTGGGAAGGTTGATGGTACATGCTCAGCAAGTAGAGGAGAGCCACCGCAAGAGGCGAATTCCTGAAGGCAAGAAGCCTAAGGCCGCGGACCAGCCTAGTTCGAGCTCGGGTAGGGGCTCAGTTGGAGTCCAAAATAGGCCTAAGTTCAAGAGGCACTCAGGTAAATCCGCTCCTTTAGGTAATTCAAGAGTTAAGGTGAATAGGTCTGGCTCCAGAAAGGACAATTACTGTAACGTCCAGCGAACCAACAGGCCTTGTGGTAAGTGTGGGCGTTCACATGGAGGTGAATTTTTAGTAGGTACTAACACCTGTTTTGGGTGCGGCAAAAGTGGACACATGGTCCGAGACTGTCCTCAAGTGAATAATCAAGCCAAGGTAAATGCTCAGCCTCGGCTGAATGCAAATGCTGCAGCCAAACCTCCCAGGAGGAACAGGTTTTATGCGCTGAAAGGTAGAGAAGAGCAAGAGAAGTCAGCTGATGTAATCACGGGTACGTTGCATGTCTTTACTTTCCCTGTGTATGCATTATTAGAACCAGGATCCACTCTATCATTTGTCACTCCATGGATATCTAGTAGATTTGATGTGTTTCCTGATATCTTGTATGATCCAATTTTAGTAAGTACTCCCATAGGGGACAAAATTAGAGCTGAGAAAGTGTACAAAAATTGCCCAATTCAGGTCCTTGATATAGTCACTCACGCTGATCTAATGGAGTTAGCGATGCTCGATTTTGACATAGTCTTGGGTATGTATTGGCTTCATAAGTGTTATGCCACAATAGACTGTCGAAACAGGGTAGTGAGGTTTCAGTTTCCAAATGAGTTAGAACTGGAATGGGAAGGGCGTGGTTCAAGTCCAGTCGGCCAAATTGTTTCAAACTTAGAGGCCAATAAGATGATAACTAAGGGGTATTTATATCACTTAGTTAGAGTCAATGACTTAGATCAAGAAGTCCCTTCCATAGATTCCGTGCCAATAGTGAATGAGTTCCCAGATGTCTTTCTGGAGGATTTACCAGGAGTCCCTCCTGAACATGAGATTGACTTTGGTGTTGATTTAGATCCCAACACCAAGCCAATTTCTATTCCCCCGTATAGGATGGCACCAGTTGAACTCAAAGAGTTGAAGTTACAGTTAAAATATCTACTTGATAAGGGCTTCATCTTGCCGAGCATATCCCCATGGGGTGCTCCAGTGTTGTTCATAAAGAAAAGGATCGAACCCTTAGAATGTGCATCAATTATCGGCAACTCAACAAAGTTACTATAAAGAATAAGTACCCTCTTCCCAGAATCGACGATCTGTTTGACCAACTCCAAGGTTCAAGTTTCTTTTCCAATATAGAACTTCGGTCAGGCTACCATCAGCTTAGAGTGAGGCGAGAAGACGTCCCTAACACTGCTTTTCGTACTAGATATGGGCACTATGAGTTTCTGGTCATGTCATTCGGTCTCACTAATGGACCAGCCGCATTTATGGACCTTATGAATAGGGTCTTCCGTGAGTACCTTGATTACTTCATCATAGTATTCATAGATGACATTCTCATATACTCTAAGTCTACAGAAGAGCATGAGGTACACTTAAGAAAGACATTGCAAGTACTAAGAGAACATCAGTATGCAAAGTTCAGCAAATTTGAATTCTGGTTGAGATCAGTGACCTTTCTTGGTCATGTTGTGACCGACCAAGGTGTTGAGGTTGATCCTATGAAGGTTGAGGAGGTGAAGAATTGGCCGAGACCCCTTACTCCTGCAGATATTCGTAGCTTTTTGGGTTTAGCCAATTATTGTCGCAGGTTTGTGGAAGGGTTTTCCACTATTGCTGCACCATTGACCGCATTGACAAAGAAGAAGGCGAAGTTTGAGTGGTCCGACAAATTTGAAAAGAGTTTTCAAGAACTTAAGGACCGAATCACTTTGGCCCCAGTGTTGACGTTGCCGAGAAGTGGTGAGGGGTACGTGGTATATTGTGATGCTTCCCGAGTAGGTTTGGGATGTGTTCTCATGCAGAATGTTAAGGTGATTGCATGCACATCAAGACAATTGAAAATCCATGAAAAGAACTACCCTACTCACGATCTTGAATTAGCCGCGGTTGTCTTTGCGTTGAAGATGTGGAGACATTATTTATATGGTGTACATGTTGATGTGTATACTGATCATAAGAGTCTTCAGTATTCACGCAGAGGGAGTTGAATCTTCGTAAGAGGAGATGGTTAGAACTTCTCAAGGATTATGACATGAGTGTGTACTATCACCCAGGTAAGGCCAACGTGGTGGCCGATGCATTGAGCAAACTGAGTATGGGCAGTGTTTCACATATTGATGATGAGAAGAAGGAGCTGGTTAGAGAGGTGCACCAATTGGAAAGATTGGGTGTACGACTGACAGATGCACCAAGTGGGGGTGTTTCGGTTCACTCAAGTTCCGAATCCTCATTTATTGTAGATGTTAAAGCCAATCAACATCTTGACCCAGTACTCATGGAGTTGAAAGACTCGGTATTGAGTAAGTTGAATGAGTCATTCTCGTTAGGTGGAGATGGCATACTCAGATATCAGAATAGATTATGTGTGCCTAATGTGAATGATTTGAGGTCAAGTATTTTGGTAGAAGCTCATGGTTCCCGATATTCCATCTATCCAGGTGCCACCAAAATGTACCAAGACCTTAAAGAGGTCTATTGGTGGGAAGGCATGAAGAGGGATATCTCTAAGTTCGTGGAGGAGTGTCTGAACTGCCAACAGGTTAAGGCCGACCACCTTAAGCCTAGATGCCTCACTCAGACGATTGAGATCCCAACGTGGAAGTGAGAGGCTATCAATATGGATTTTGTGGTTGGTCTGCCAAAGACTAGGAAACTACATGATTCCATTTGGATTATTATTGACAGAATGACCAAGTCCGCTCACTTCATACCTGTGAAGTCTACCTTCAAGGCCGAAGACTATGCCAAGCTTTATATAGATGAAATAGTGAGATGGCATGGGATTCCTCTATCTATTATTTCGGACAGAGGAGCTCAATTCACTTCTCATTTTTGGAAATCTTTCCAGAAAAGTTCGGGTACACAGGTGAAGCTTAGTACTGCTTTCCATCCGCAGACAGATGGGCAAGCAGAGCGTACCATCCAGACCCTTGAAGACATTTTGAGAGCATGTTTTATTGACTTCAAGGGGAGTTGGGATGATCACTTGCCTCTGATACAGTTCTCTTACAATAATAGCTACCATTCTAGTATTGGAATGACACCTTTCGAAGCATTATATGGCTGAATATGTAGATCTACGATTGGCTGGTTCCAAGTAGGAGAATCGGCCATCCTCGGTCCCGAGATTGTGCATGAGGTAGTGTAGAAGGTGAAGATGATTAGGGATAGATTGTCCACTGCTTACAGTCATCAGAAATCCTATGCATATAACCGAAAGAGAGCTCTTGAGTTTGAGGTGGCTGATCAAGTCTACCTGAAGATATCACCCATGAGAGGGGTGATGAGGTTCGGTAAGAAAGGCAAGTTGAGTCTGAGGTATATAGGTCGTTATGAGATCTTGCAGCGAGTGGGAACCGTTGCATACGAGCTGAAATTACCTCAAGACTTGGCTTCTGTTCATCTAGTGTTTCACGTTTCTATGCTTAAGAAATGTCTAGGCGATCCAACATCCATCCTGCCTGTTGAGGGGTCAGGAGTTGATGAGAATCTTTCTTATGAAGAGGTTCCAGTCAAAATTTTAGATCGCCAAGTAAAGCGTCTGAGGAACAAGGAGGTTGCCACCATGAATGTCCTATGGCGGAACCATCATGTTGAAGGAGCAATGTCGGAGGCCGAGGCCGATATGAGATCCCGCTACCCTCATTTGTTCAGTACTTAAGGTTAGATATTCTCTTCCTAAGTCTGGTTTATGTTTAAGAAAACTCTAAGTACAAGTGCTTTAGTCGATTAGGTGTGATAGGCCACTAATCATATGTCTTATAATAGCACTATGTGAGTTAAAATTAAGTCATGTTTGCATTTCATGTTGCTATTTTTGTGTAGCATAGACATGATTTTTGTATTGCATGAGTTGTGATGTGCATTAAGTTAAGTGTGATTGAGAAGGAAATTCCTCAATCTCAAATGTGAAGTTCAGATAAGCTTGAATGTTATGCATCATCCAAATAAGTGTGAATCAGATATTCACAAAAGAGAAAAGTTTAAGCATGATAAAGTAACTTTCGAAAATCACCCTCTTTGTTTAAATGATGTGTAAGTGTCATTCGGGGACGAATGTTCCTAAGGGGGGGATAATGTAATGTTCCGGAAAATCACATGTCTAATTAAGATCCCAGTATGTCCTTAAGAAAGACTATTAGGGGTACATAGACACCCCAATGCCCAATATTGAGAAATATTGGGCATAGTATAGAAAAATTGGCTAAGAGATATTAGCCAAATTTCTATATACGAATATGAAATATACTTTTTGGGTTGCCATAGCCCAATCCAAGATTGACGTTTAAGAAATGTACCTGCAATGAAGACCCTAAGCTAATAAAATATATTTTGTCCAACTCACAAAAGGTATGAAGCATCCAAGTGTCAAGCCTAGATACCATGGCACATGATCAATTAAAATGATCATGTAGATTAAACAGTGCCCAAGGACATGGTGAGCGTCCTTGGGACAATAAGTAAATATTCCCAATGGGACATCAAGATTAGTTAGTTAGGAAAGTATAGCCAACCCATGTGCAAGTACATGGGAAAAGTATGTGGGAACCGGCCAAGAGGGGGGACCATGCGACATGCTAACCGAATTTGGTTAGGCGGTTAGGGGCATGTGCGCGGACGGGTCCAGTCAGGTGGGGCCGGGATTCCTAACAACCTCAAAACCCTAACTAACTTAACCAACTAGCTAACTAACCTAGGATCAATAAAAAATGACCAGCCAAGGGACCCGACAACCTAAGACCTAGTCGGGTGACACCTTACTAACTTAGGGACAACCTAGTACCTAACCTAGGATGGTCCAAAGTTGTTAGTTGTGGTCCTAGTGATTTAGGGGTGTCTTGGTAATTTCCTTAAGTCCCATATTTAATTAATTAATCCATCAAATGAATTAAATTAAGCCTTGGTCAGCCGAGAGACTTAGTCAAAATTGCAATTGGCTAAGTCAATGGTCGTCGTATGTCTAGTCAACTTAGGAAGGTGTTTTAGTAATTAACTAAGTAGTTATGTAATTAAATTAATTAAGTCTTAAGTTTTATAATTCAAGATCAGTTCCTAAACCTAGAATTCACGATCAAATATTGAGAACACACGACGCTAAGGCAGTAAAATGCAAGAAAGAGTCAATAAACGAAGAACGCTAAAACGGAAAAAGGGCAAGACGTTCTTAGGTGATTTCAAGGTATCTTCAAGGTTTCGTTCGAGGTGGTCTTCGTAGATTAAGTTCTACTCATGGTATGGGTTTCTCTCCTGGAATTCTTTCTCCAAAAGTACTTTCCATTGTTGTAATTCATGAAATCTTGAAAACTAGTGTTGTTCCCAAAGTTCTCGTCGAACTTCCCTTTCCCTAGTATCCTTGTTACGATTTCAATCTTGAATAGGTTAGAGATCATGTTGTCGGTATGTGGTGCTAGCGGATCTTAATGTGTATGGTTTTTGATTAAAGAATGTTGAATGAACCTATTAATTGGACTCGTTTGATGCTAAGGATTTCTTACGTGAATTAAAGAACAATGTATTACTAAGATATGTTCGAAAAACGTTAAGTGTGATGTGTGACGTCTTAATGCGTATTTGCCATTAAGGTGACTTTATGAAAGTGTTATACTCATCAAACGTTAATATGATGCTTTCCAAGATGCTTAAAAATGTTATGCCTAAAGTCATGAACTAAGACTGTCTTAAAAGATCTCTATGAAATCACATCTTGAATGAATTGACTATCTGGTACCCATAAAATTGGCTAACACTACTTTTTCAACACGAATGCATGCTAATGGCTAGGGGCTTATGTAAATGATTGAAAGATTGGCTAAAGGTTCATACATATTCAATTTAAATATGAACATACGTAAAATTGGTCTATACCAACAAATATGGTTATGTAGTTTAATATCCAAACGTTGAGGCCAATACTAATCATATGCCAATCTTGTGTAGTTAGAGTATCAAATGATATTATAAGCACTTCTAAAGTAACTCAATGAATCCATACCCAAGTGCATGACATTCATTGGGATAACTCCCAACATGCTCTACAAGAATGAACTACGAACATATGTAACTCATTGAAAGAAGTGTTCATCGTCCATAAACGATGAAATGAAGCTACTACAGTAAAGTAAAGAAGTAACGTGAGTCTATAACATAATTTAAGGGGTATAAACTAAGTAAGTGACCAGAATGGGGTGTTAAAGAAAGTGAGACAAGTCTTACTTACACCAAAGTTAATATGTTAAAACAATACTCACGAACGAAGGTGTTAGAATGTGTGAGACTAGTCTCATTAACACCTAAGGAAGATATGTAAGGACAATTCACATTCATCAATTTAAAGTAAGGATTATATGTAAGGATAATTCACATTTCATCAATGTAAAGTAAGGATGATATGTAAGGACAATTCACATTTCATCAATGTAAAGTAAGGATGACAAGTCATCAAAAGAATAAATAAATCTCAATCTATAAGTAAGCTTCCATAATGCTTGAGTCAACTCTAATAGATAAAGAAGTTAATGAAAGTGAGCACAACACCGATAGACTAGTTATGAGCATGTTCTTGCACGTGTAAGTCTCATGCGATGAGGCTACCACCGAGGTGGATAAGTAGTCTCATTAAGTCCCTAATATTCGAACTATGTCTAGCCAACATAGGAACTAGCCAGTGGTTTCCACCTAAGCGAGCTAGGCATGTACGGTTTCACCTTGGCCGATGATTCCACCCCTTTCCGGTGCGGGGCAGACACAGGATTTCATGTTTAGCTCACATGATCTATGTCGGTTAATGCTCACGATATGTTCTTGGTTCACTATAGCCGTGAGCCACTCCTTTTCGGTGTAGAGTGAACACTTGAGATGGATCCGCCTTAGCCGGGGATCACCCCTTTTCGGTGTGGGACAGACACCGAATTCCATGAGTAGCTCCCATGGTCTAATATTCATTTTAACCGGTGAATAACCTCTTTTTTAGTGTGGGGAAGACACTGTATTTCATGTTAGCTCGCATGATCTTATTTCTAATGATGTCACTATGAAAGTGAGAATGATGATGATGCTGGAACGTATGTTCAAAGTGAGCAATGATGAAGAGCTTAAGAATGTCAATTGCCAAATGTCACACTCATGAAGTTTCAGAAAATAATGGGCAAAGCCAAATAAGATTGGCTTATAATGACTTCTTCTGTGATACCAATAAAGGGAAGTAGAAACGTAAAGTTAAATAAATACCTCATAACTTCCCTAAGATGAAAGTAGTGAAATAAATGGCATGACCAATATAGAATGGCTTATGAAATGCAATGAATATATAGTGTAAAGAATGACTCACTATAAGGTAGGGAAATCATTCCTTAGTCCTTGGATTACTTACATCGATTCATTGTGGGTATGGGACTACAATGAATCATCGCATTTGTAAGTAAAACATAGGACTAAAGGAATTATTGAACTACACAACAAGAGGAAGAAAAAGACTGAAAAATAATCTAAGTGTCGAAATTGGAGCTCTCGGGTTTGGGGCATCAAATTTTCAAATCCTCGCCCGAGTGGTTCTAAAATTATGTTAATGATACTAATGTCTTTTAATCATATAGAAAATGAGTTGTGTGGTTTGAATGCATTAAAATACATCATATTCATACCACAATTCACAAATAACGAATTAGGAAAGTCTAATGACTAGACTTTCCAGAAATGGCATGTTGTTTAGAAAGAGCTTTCATTGATCATGCATAGATTTATGTGTATGTGTGCATACACCAATACTTATTACAAGTGGTGTACTAACCCCCTAATATTTACTAATTTTATAGGTGCAGGTCAGAGAGCAGATTGACGACACTTGCAGCCATTTGGACTTCAGCATTTCACCAGACCATTTGGTAGGTCCTCTTGATTTCGAGGATGCTACACGCATTAGTCCAGCTTTAGATATAGACATAGCTAGTGGATGTTGTCCCTAGCGTTTTTTACATATTTCATTTCGAACTTTTTGATGTAAGGCCGTGTTTGGCACACTATTTACGATATATTCATCTTCAGTTTCGAATTGATTCTTTATGTTAGATGGTTGTTTTCTTTATGTTGACTTAGTATATGATTTAAATATGTAAATACTATATGAAGTCTAAGTAAACTTCATACATATAAAAAGTTTTAAATTTTCCATAAATTTAACTAGATAAATGGGATGAATGCAAGATGAGGCTTGTCTGCGACCTCTGAGAGGTCAACGACGCCTGTGGCAATTCGGATTCTAGAATCTGGGTCATTACATTGAGGCTTCGGGTTAGATAGCTCGACCATCAGCCCACATCTGGTACCAAACCTGTGCCACATCCTTGAGTTGATATGCAGTCAACTCAGCCTTTGCCTCCTCATCCACTCCCATGGCACAAAGTATCTTGTGTACTTCATCCACGAACTCCTAGATCCTCACTAGTCTTGGACCCGTAGTAAACTGGGGGATTCATTCTTGTGAAGTCCCTCAGCCGGCTAGCCATGGTGCTAGCATGTGGGTTCTCCCTGGGAGCACCCTCTCTTGTGGCTTGGTTCGTGATGTCCTGCGCATGAGTGGTGATAGCCTGTGCCATCTGCAGCAAAATATTCCTCACTTCACCATCCGTCAACCCCTCTGGGTTGACAGGCACTTATTCAGCAGCAGCTGGGGCTTGAAGAGGAGCTTGATTCCCTTCCGCAGCTGCTTCCTCAACTCTTCTCGCGGCATTCCTCCTTGTGTTCATTTTCTACACGTATACACAAGAAGAGAGTTAGATCCTCAAAATGACATAAAATGTCACAACTCTACATGGCACGATAAAGAGTAGAAGAAGGGAGAATTTCCTATCATCACGTAGTCTCTAAGTCATGATTGTGGTGCGCTTCACAACTATAAGCTAGAAACTACATAACGTGGTTGTGTTGAGCTTTAGATCCTAGGTAATTTAACCTCATGCTCTTATACCAAGTTTGTAACGACCCGAATTCTTGAATTCAAATTGCCACTGGCATCATTGACCTCTCAGAGGTCGCAGACAAACCTCATCTTGTATTCATCACATTCATCTAGTTAAATTTTTCGGAAAATTTATAACTTTTTATATGTATGATGTTTACTTAGACTTCATGTAGTCATTACATATTAATAATTCATACTAAGCTAAAGAATCAATTCAAACTGAAGATGAATATATCATAAATCATTTGCCAAACACGGCCTTATTACAAAGCTTCGAAATGAAAGTACGAAAGAAACGCTAGGGACAACATCCACTAGCTATGTCTAAAACTAAGTCTAGACTAAAAATGTAGCATCCTCGAAATCAAGAGGACCTACCAAATGGTTTGGAGAAACGCTGAAGTCCAAACCGTTGCAAGTGTTGTCAATCTGCCCTCTGACCTGCACCTATAAAAATAGTAAATAGTAGGGGATTAGTACACCACTTGTACTAATTATGGGTGTATTCACACATACACATAAAGTTATGCATGATCAATGAAAGCTCTTCCTAAACAACATGCCATTTCTGGAAAGTCTAGTCATTAGACTTTCCTAATTCGTTAGTTGTGAATTGTGGTATGAATATGATGTATTTTAATTCATTCAAAGCACACAACTCATTTTCTATATGATTAGAAGCCATTTGTATCATCAACATAATTTTAGAACCACTCAAGTGAAGATTTGAAAATTTGCTAACCCCTAACCGAGAGCTCATACTTTGACACTTCGATTATTTTTCAGTCTTTTTCTTCTTCTTGTTGTATAGTTTAATAATTTCTTTAGTCCTATGTTTTACTTACAAGTGCAATGATTCATTGTAGTCCCATACCCACAATGAATTGATGTAAGTAATCCAAGGACTAAGGAATGATTTCCCTACCTTATAGTGAGTCATTATTTACACTATATATTCATAAACATTTCATAAGCCAGTTTTATTGGCTATGTCACCTATTTCATTACTTTCATGTTAGGGAAGTTATAAGTTATTTAATTACCATGATATTCCTACTTCCCTTCTTGGCATTATATAAGAAGTCATTATAAGCCAATCTTATTTGGTTTTGCCCATTATTTGCTGAAACTTCATAAGTGTGATATTGGTAATTGACATTCTGAAGCTCTTCTTCATTGCTCACTTTGAACATACGTTCCATCATCATTCATTCTCACTTACATAGAGACATCATAGGGAATAAGATCATGCGAGTTAACATGAAATCCAGTGTCTTCCCCATACTGAAAAGAGGTGATTCACCGGTTAAAATGAATCTTGACCATGTGAGCAACTCATGGAATCCAATGTCTGTCCCACACTGAAAAGGGGTGATCCCCTGCTAAGGCGAATTCATCTCAAGTGTTCACTGCACACCGAAAAAGAGTGGCTCACGGCTATAGTAAACTAAGAACATATCATGAGCATTAACCGACATAGATCATGTGAGCTAAACATGAAATACAGTGTCTTCCCCACACCAAAAAGGGGTGGAATCACCGGCCAAGGTGAAACCGTACATGTCTAGCTCGCTTAGGTTGAAACCACTGGCTAGTTTCTATGTTGGCTAGACATAGTTCGAAGACTAGAGACTTAATGAGACTACTTATCCACCTTTGTGGTAGCCTCGTCTTCATGAGACTTACACGTGCAAGCACATGCTCATAACTAGTCTATCGGTGCTCTGCTCACTTTCATTATCTTCTTTATCTTTTAGAGTTGACTCAAGCATTATGGAAGCTTACTTCTAGATTGAGATTTACTTACTCTTTTGATGACTTGTCATCCTTACTTTACATTGATGAAATGTGAATTGTCCTTACATATCATCCTTACTTTACATTGATGAAATGTGAATTGTCCTTACATATCATCCTTAGGTGTTAATGCGACTAGTCTCACACATTCTAACACCTTCATTCGTGATTATTCTTTTAACATAGTATCTTAGGTGTAAGTAAGACTTGTCTCACTTCCTTTAACACCCCATTTTGGTCACTTACTTAATTTATACCCCTTTAGTTATGTTATAACTCACGTTACTTCTTTACTTTCGTGTGGTAGCTTCATTTCATCGTTGGTGGAAGATGAGCACTTCTTTCAATGAGTTATATGTGTTCATAGTACATTCTTTTAGAGCATGTTGGAAGTTGTCCCAATGAATGGCATGCCCTTGGTTATGGATTCATTGAATTACTTAGAAGTGCTTATCATATATTTGATATTCTTACTACACAAGATTGGCATATGATTAGTATTGGCCTCAACATTTGGGATATTAAGCTAGCAAACCATTTTTGTTGGCATATACCAATTTTACGTATGTTCATATTTAAATGGAATATGTATGAGCCTTTATCCAATCTTTTAAATCATTTACATAAGCTCCTAGCCATTTGCATGCATTCGTTTTGACCATGTAGTGTTAGCCAATTTCTTGGCATAAGATAGTCAATTCATTCTAGATGTGATTTCATAGATGTCTTTGAGCAAATTCTTAGTTTATGGCTTTTAGTGATAACGTTTTTAAACCTCTTGGACAGCACCATATTAATATTCGATGAACTTAGCATCTTCATAACATCACAACAACAGCAAGCCAACATTCGGCGAAAACACATAAATCACTTAACACATCACGAACATAACTTAGCATATCATCGATTCTTAATTTACATGATAATATTAACATTACGCAACTACAAGTTCATAGGTTCATTCGATATTAATCATTGAAGAACAATACATGTTAAGAATGGCCAGCACCACATACCAACAACATGATCTCTAACCTATTCAACATTGAATCGAAAAGGATACTAGGGATAAAGGAGTTCGACGAGAACACAGGAACAACCCTAGTTTTCAAGATCTTTGAATCGTTGGAAAGAAAGTTCTATTGGAGAAAGGAGTCCAGGAGAGAAACCCATACCTTATGTAGATTCGAATCTACGATGATCACACTAACGAAATCCTTGAAAACACTTGAAATCGCCCAAGAAAAGCCTCTAGCGTTCTTACGTTTTGCGGTTTACGTTCTACTACCTTAGCGTCTTGAGTTCTCAAGATTTGATCATGAATTCTAGGTTTAGGAACTGATCTTGAATTATAAAACTTAAGACTAAATTAACTTAATTAAATAACTAATTAGTTAATTACTAAAACGCCCCTCCTAAGTTGACTAGACATAGGAGAACCATTGACTTAGCCAATTCCTAAAATTGGCTACGTGTCACGGCTTGACCAAGGCTCTAAGTTACTTAATTAGTCTGCTTAATTAATTAAATAAGGGACCTAGGGAAATTACCAAAATACCCCTAAGTCAATAGGACCACAACTAACAACTTTGGACCATCCTAGGTTAGGTACTAGGTTGTCCCTAAGTTAGTTAAGTTAGTTAGGTGTCACCCGACTAGATCTTAGGTTGTCGGGTCCATTGGCTGGTTATTTTTGATTGATCCTAGGTTAGCTAGATAGTTGGTTAGGTTAGTTAGGATGTAGAGTTGGTTAGGAATCCTGGCCCCACCTGGCTGGACCCGTCCGCACACATGCCCCTAACCGCCTAACTGAATTCGGTCCCCTCTCGGCCGATTCCCACATACTTTGCCCATGTGCTTGCACATGGGTTGGTTGTACTTTCCTAACTAACTATTCTTGATGTCCCATTTAGAATATTTACTTATTGTCCCAAGGACCCTCACTATGTTCTTATTGCGAGGACCCTCACTATGTCCTCGCAATATGAAGCTTACTTAGTCTTCTAATTTTATGTCACATATATAACATACAAAATATAGTATTAATAGGGATGTCTCATATCAAAGCATCTGAATGGAATAGAACAATATGGTCATAGCCCTTACACAAATGTATAATTGCCACTTAGGGCTTACAACACTGTCTTGAACAATAAGAGTGAAATGAATGTAATTAGACTATAGCAAGTCACATAATAGAATGAGAAAAGACACCATCCCCAGATCATGAGGACATACCCACACTTGGAGAAATGATTTAAGCCTTCCTTGCAAAGTGGTCACAAACCCTTCAATGATCGGAACCTAAAATATTTGGGACAAGGGAGAAATATGAGTTAGCATATCACTTGTACTAAGTATGGAAACATATGCACACACCACATAAAAATCATGCTAAAAATGGACATTTGATAAAACCATGCCAAGTTACTTTGAAAAGACTTATGCACAACCCAAGAACACATATTAGACGATAATCATATATTCCTTATGATACAAGCATATTCAACACAAGACCAACATACTAAGTTAAGTCAAGTCAACATGTGTATAGCATAATAGAATTCATAGAAAATGCAACTCTACCATCATATTATAACCACAAAGCATGTTCATGAGTTTCTACCATTATAACATAAGTAAAACCCTTCACCAAGCCTACTAGTGCAACGGTCAAGTGAAGCCCCATAACTCCACTCAACGAAGCAAACTAACCAAAGGATCATGAATAATGTCTAACTTCACATAACATAGCATTATAAACATTTATCCTCACAATATAGACCATTCACATGAAGAATCAACATAAGCATAACATTTATTTCATAAGAGCAGAAAAACATAAGAATTACCTCCTAGGGTTCCCCTCAAGGCCAACTAGTGGAATGTATAGGTAGAGTCCCATACCCCTACCTAGACTAAGTCAAACCCCTTAAGTCCTCCTAGTTAGAGTTCACTTTGTTACTTCATTTTACTTTTGGGAACATCTTTACTTAACTAACATAGACCACATGAGCTAATGTGGAATCCGGTGTCATGGAACCCTACACCGAAAAAAGGTGGACTACTTTCAAAGGAGTACCAATACATGAACATAGCATCTAGGTGGATCCACTAGCTAGTATTCCTATGGGGTAACATAGTTCAAGAACTAGGAGATGTATTTGGTACCCTTTTTATTATACATGCATTATAGTCTCCAATTTCATGAGTACAATAGTGAACCTACCTCCCCTATTTGGGAAGGGACACTCCTCACTACTAGTTCACTGGGTGCTAAGCTAGAGTCCCTTTTGAAATGTCTTACTTTAGCAATCATAACTTAGTTTAGGTCATAGGAGAATTGCTCCTTGTATAGTCATAGTCATTAGCTCAATTTGAATTGCATGAGAACACTTTTCATTACAACCCTCACATGTGATATTAGCACATTAACATCATCATATCATAGTAAGGCACATAGGTTTTTCATGACCAACCTTATATGATTACATCTTAAGCATAATCCCACGATCACATAATCAAGACATTTCAATTACATCATCATACCACACCTACTCAACCCAATTACAAGACATACTTCAATTGAACTTCATCACCAAGTACAAGCCATCATAATTGAAGTAAAGGTTTAGGACAATAAAGACTTACCCAATCTCCTTCAAAATCCATCATCATGGTCTTCACATCAAACAACAAATTCCATCCAATAATAGGTTTAATAACATCAATCAATATTAATTAACACAACAACCAAGTCAATTGCATCATTACAAGTAAATTCAACACTAGTTCATAACCTAGGGTTAGGGAATTGCGGTCAACTCATGATCTATTCCTCATACTAGGTTAACTCATCAAGATCTAGCATCATTGAATAATAATACATAATAATATAGGCATAATAACCAAAATAAACCATAGACAATACAATATAGAAGATCAAATTCGTATTAGGAAGAAACCCATATGAAATCATCTTTTTGAAAACCAATTTTGGAAGAACCCTTTGGGGAAAGGAATCCCAAAGGTGAAGAGTTCCCATACCTTGGTATTTGTTGAATATTGATGAAGGAAAGTGATCTTCTTGCTGTCCTAAGGACCTTGACCTAGCCTTTCAATGAAGTTCTTCTTTGGGAGAGAGAAAGAAGAGAGAAGGAAGAGCATATTGGGTTTGGGAAATTGTGGGGTGTTTTGTTGAGTTTAGGCTTAGGGTATGTTATATAGTTGATTAACTAACCTAATTAACCAACCCCTAATCACTAATTAACCCCTAACTAACTAACTTAATTAAATTACCCAACTAAAACTTAACAGGAAAGGGCAGGCCTAACCTACGAGACCCCGACCTACGGGCCGTAGGTCAGTCGACGACCTCACCCCCAACCGTCCTGCACAAGCATCGTTTGGATCAGAGAGTTGACAAATTGGCCTTTTTGAAAAAATGGTTAAGTGACCATCGACGGAGGCATCGACGCCCCATCGATCAGGCCATGCCTCATCGCTTGCAACCGTCGATGGCTACTGCCTGCACTGCCTTATTTGGCAGGTTTGGGTCAAAATGAAAGGAATCTCCTCAAGGACCCTTAGGGTGGTAGTATTATGTCACGCCTCAAAACCCATTAAGACGGACAGGCACCCGATGCCCTAAAGGCCCGAGAGAACCAACCTACAACCTATTCTTACTACTATAACAATTGTGACAAGTATATGCACAGTAAGAACAGGTTGCAGGTTGGTTCTCTCAGGCCTTTAGGGCATCGGGTGCCTGTCCGTCTTAATGGGTTTTGAGGTGTGACAAAAGTGGTATCAGAGCAGGCTATCCTAGGGAGTCTACAAAGCTGTGTCTGTTTAGAGTCTTCCTTATGGATGTGTTGTGCACCACATCTATAAACAGGAGGCTACGGGACATGTATGAGTTGTTTCATTTCTTTCATTTCTTAGATCGTGCGATAGAACCAGTGTTGTATGTGAATCATATCTAATTTATCAATTGTTTTATTATAGCAAAGATGCCGGTTACGAGAAGAAGTAAAAGTTTTGGTAAATGATTAGATGTGGCTGTCCAAGAAGGGACCAGCCAACCACCACCAAGTCAAGCTGTTCAAAGTGGGGCTCAAGATGAGTCTCTACCACAGACTTCCCCGACGCCTCTATCTCCTGAAGAACTAAGGAGGGAAGATGAACCTCAGGAACCCCCTATCAATGCTACCGAGCAAGATTTGAGGAACGCAGTCCAATTATTGACTTGTATAGTTGCTGGTCATGGCCAAAGGCAAGAAGGTCCAGTTGCAGGTACTAGTGGTGTAGATAGATCAGCTGGAACACAGATACGTGATTTTCTTAACTTTGACCCTCCATCATTTATCGGGTCAGATCCTAATGAAGATCCCCAAGACTTTATAGATCAAATCCAATGCACTTTGGATATTATGCATGTAAGTGGTAAAGAAGCACTTGAGCTAGCTGCATACAGATTAAAGGGCGTGTCTATATTGTGGTATGAAGCTTGGAAGCAATCTAGGGGAACAAATGCACCTTCATCTATGTGGAAAGAGTTCAAAAATGCATTCCTTGATCATTATCTTCCATTGGAGATCCGAGAGGCCAGTGCGGATCAGTTCTTAAATCTCCACCAAGGAAATATGAGTGTGAGAGAGTATAGTCTCAAATTTAATTCCTTGGCAAGGTATGCTCCTAATGTAGTAGCTACTATGGAGGATATAGTTCATCGTTTTGTGGATAGATTAGATTCATATATGGTTAGAGACTGTACAATTGCTTCGTTGAATAAAGATATGGATATAGCAAGGATGCAGGCTTTTGCACAAAAATTGGAGGATCAAAGGCAAAGAAGAAGGACACAAGAGTTGGAAACAGGGCATTCTAAGAGGGCCAGATCCATGGGGTAGTTTACACCATCCTAAGGTGAGTTTAGGCCTCGGTTTTCTAACAGACCACCTAGGCCGTCATCTTTCTACTCTACAGCTAGTGCTCCACCACGGTTCCAAGGGTTTAGGGGCAATCAGTTTGGGCAAAGAAGTGAAAGCCAAGGCAGTCATCAAGAGCAAGGAAGTACGAGCCAATCAAGGCCTCCACGGCAGCCTTGTAAACAGTGTGGGAGGAATCATCTAGGTGCATGCAGGTTTGGGACGGATGTTTGTTTTTGGTGTGGCACACCAGGGCATATGATGAGAAACTGCCCTCATAGTGGAGTGGGTGGCGTTGCACAACCAACTAGATCAGTTGTTGCATCGACCTCATCAACCCCTTCTTTAGGTAGGGGACTACATATGCCTACGGGTCTTGGTAGAGGAGCTAGGGGACACTACAACATTTTATGTCTACAACCACCCTAGAAAAGTGTGGCCTAAACTATGAAAAAGTGTGGTCTTTGATAAAAGGCCACACTTTTTGACTTTAAGCCACACTTTTTCAGGGGTGGCTGAAAGCCTCGTAACCTTAGAGTTTAGGCGACACTTTTAAAGTGTTGCCTTAGTAGCTGCACTTAAAAGCGTTGCCAAAAGGCAAAAAGGCCACGCTTTTGCAGCTACGCTTTAAAGTGTTGCCTTATCAGCTACACTTTTAAGCGTAGCCTTAAAGGCAAAAAGACCACGCTTTTCAGCTACGCTTAAAAGTGTGGCCTTACCAGCTACACTTTTAAGCGTGGCCTTTGCTACCATATTGCCCACAATTATGAAGTGTTGCCTTTTATATCTAATATATGACAACACTTTGAAGTGTAGTCTTTGCCCATATGCATACACAATTTATATGCCACAAATTTCTAATTAAAATACACCAATATTATTTTGCAATAAATAATCTCAAGCATAAAATTAGCTAATAAGCAATTCAAATTTATAGATTTTCCATAAATTTCAAAACATAATATGTGTTGTGTACATACACATACTTATAAAGCAATATTCTAAATGTGTACATTATTCAAAAAGTACTCTTGCAATAGTTCAATATATTCCACCAATGAATATATTTCACAAAATCAAATATATAATGAATTCAAACTTTTACAATATTTCAAAAACTCTTCATCATCCACTTCAAATTTGTTCACCTCCATTTCCCTACACAAATCAGATTGCGATGGTTATAGAATAGGCAAGAAGTTCCATATTGCAACATTTATTGAAGAGGCAAGAAGTCTAGATTGCAGTAGTTTATTTATTCCTGAAGTCAGCCAAAAAAAAGAAACTACATCCCTGGAGAAAAAATCTAATGGATCATTACTTAGGTATTAACACTGCGAGTATCTAAATTTATAGGACATTTTTCAGAAGTCTGAAACACTTGTTGTCGACTATAGGAACTCTTTTCAAGGAAAGAAACAAATGGGTCCAGAACACAATGAAAAATTTGATTAACACAACATGAATAAATGAAACCAGCTTTAAAGCAATGTTGTGGTAGTGCCGCTACACTTGTTTGCCAACTGTTATGCACTAGAATGGTCACTAGAATTCTCTCCCAACACAAAACAATGACTACATTCAAGAACAAAAAATATTAGCATCCCCTCCAGAAAAATAGTCCAACGACAAAGATCATGACTTCAAAAAAAATATGTTTTACATTTCCTCACACATGCACAAGAAGAACAGAAGGAATAATAAGAAGAAGACGTAGTAGTAGAAGAAGAAGGCATACCTGATAAAAGTCGGTGGAGTCACAGTCTCCAATTACTGACAGCTAACAGATAGGAAAAGTAGTAGTAGATCAAGAAGGAATACCTGATAAAAAATGGTGGAGTCACACTCTCCAATTAATGACAGCTAACAGATAGGAAAAGTTTTAGTATTTAACATCAGGCAGTAGTACAAATGCAAAGATTCTTGACACTAAGCGAGAAACATATATAGTACAAGAGAAATAAATAACACAACAACTCACACAACATATAGACATAGCCAAGAGTAGAAGTGAAAACCTCCTAAATAAGATATCACTAGATGATCAATGACAGTGCTACACAAGGGCCCAACAATTTAAGGGGAAACAAGAAAAGAAAAGCAAGACAAACGAATTGAGCACCTGCAAAAAAATGAATACATAATTAAAAGAAAAGAAAAATTCATATAAGTTGCCTACCCCTTTTGATTCATCCAGAAAAAAAAGACATAAAAATCTATCATTAACTATAATCAGAAACATGAATGTTAAGGACAATCTCCATCATAACAGTGAAAAGACGAAATTAAATTAATCCAGATAAAATGTTTACAGTTAATAATTTTAGCATCCTAAATGTAAAAATGTTTAGTTCTATTCACAAGCTAATTTTGTGTCAAAGCTGCTCAAGGAGATAAAGTATACCGGTAGCCCATGGTAAACATATTTTTTCCTACATTTCTGAATTGGAAGATGATTTTTTCGTGATTTGATTTGCTTGTTTGCTGAGAGGTTGTCAGTCTAGAAGTATGTTATTGAGCAGGATTGATCAATGAAAGTTCTTGACAGGTGCAACTGTCGCAGGTCCTCGGAAATTGAGGTACTAGCCCTACAGTTGTTCGTGCCATCACGACGCGTTGTTCTTTAGGATCAGTGGTATCTCTTTCCCATCATCTACCTCATTAGTCGATCCTGCAACAATATCAGAAAACCGTACACTACTGAACTTGAAAGAATTATCAAGTGATTTATTTTTTGAAAGAGAAGCTACGAAATAGTAAACATTTGTACCAATAATGGCAGTAGAAAATACACAAATAATAGCGAAACTATTAGAACGAAGCATGTTGTAGCAAGCTAATAAGCTATGTCGTGACTACAGGATTGGACAGACAATAATTCTAGATTTTACTTCTAGTTTGTACGGACAAATGTGAATAAACAAAGCCTTGAAAAACTATTGAAACAGAATTCAAATTTTCCCTCAACTACATAGGTTCTATGTCATGGGTACAAAAAAGATTTAGTACATAATAATCATGCAGATTAAACAAGCCAACATAGATTTACTTAACGATTACAACAATCTCATCTTTCACTTCTTAACATTTTCCAGATAGAGAAAATGTAAGGTTGTGAGAATATATGGTCTGAGTATATGATATCCAATTCAAGTATTAAGACACAACAATTTAAAATTTCCATCGAGATACGAATTTCAGAATCTAAGGATGATGAGCTACTGGAACCTTATACTTTGCTTTTGAATTCTATGAGTTCCATCCAACTAATATTTCCTTTGCTTATCCATTGGAAAGTTCTATACAAATTTTTGTGTAATATATCCTAAAGTAACATATTAACAAGAAGAAAAGACATTAAACTAAAAAATATACCTTCGTCATGCAACTTTTACCGAAAAAAGCAAATTAAAAAAATAGCTAGAACTATAGGATCATTAACAAAACATCATCCAAGTGCATGAAAGAAGTCAAGACAATACTTAAGGATCGCAAAAATTTGGTAATATTATACCATAAATAACAGGGGAAGCAATAAATTTCGTCAACTTTAATCAACAATGGGTCAACAATATTTGCATCAACATTGGCTCAGTAACATCTGCATAAGAAGTGATCGACACAAGGATATAAACATGATGGTTCATACAAAATCAAAGTGACACTGTTTTTCAGGAGAGCGCCAACAACATTTTTGAACATCATTGTAGTATACTACGTTCTCATCAGCCAGGTAATTTTCATTGTTGTTATAAGCGATGAAATCAAACAGTAACATCTGCATAAGAGAGCATAGTCTTTAATGTTCCTGTTTTCCTAACCTCCCTGGTTTCATGTATATTCCTTATCTAAAGGATGCCCTTGGACTGACCCCTATATTAGGATAGAGAGTTTGTTTCAGATAGACTCAAGAGAAAACTGTCCAAAATAGTCCAGGAAGAGAATAAGCTAAAGGGAAAACATAACAAAGCATTCTGAACAGTACAACAAAATAATACGATAAAATGTCTAAGAATCAAAAGATAGTAACAGAAATACAACTACTAGTATGGACAGATAGAAATACAATACATTACTACCTAGTAATGTCCAATAACCTCCTACACTAATTTATATTCCCCCAAGCTCCAATCTAACCACACATTACTGCCAAGTTATGTCCTACAACCTCCACACTAATTTGTATCCTCCATAAGCTCCAATCTAAGGTTATGTTATCAATAAGCTAAAACTACGTCATGGCTAGTCTAATCACCTCTTCTGAAACAATCCATAACCAACCTCTCACACCACCACACATTTGTGCATCCATATCTCCATGCCTGAAACATCTCAGTCTAGCTTCCCTCTCTTGTCCTCCACCAAAACACTCCTACCTTATCCCAAATATACTCATCTCTAATCTTATCTTTATTATGATGCCCCTACAACAATGAATGAACAAGTATCCATTTTTTAACCCATCACAAAATCAACGAAGCATGTATTCATATATGCAAGACAAATCAAAAAAATATTATACGAAAATCTCAAACCTTTGACAAGTAAATAATGAAGGTTCAGGTGGAACACTCAAAGACTCAACTGATACAACTAATATCTGCCAAAAAAAGCACCAATATAATGTATGGAACCTTCGCCACTAGCCCAGGTAGCAATATCCTTGATATGCTCGAATTTCAGCATCGATTTTGCATTAATATGAGTTTGTTTCTTCATCACACCTTATTCTTCTCTTAATGTTACAGAACCAGGTGCTTTACCCACTCCATTCTTCACACCTGAAAACTCACAGTTGAACTCAAACAGATCTGCATAAAACGACTAATCAAAAGTAGTGTTTTTCAATCGTGAAATTGACAAACCAAAATTCAAGTTACAAACCAAAACGCTGATTTCATTGAAGATGCCGTCAGATACACGATGAAATTGTTTAATAGTCGAGAGGATCAATGAGAAACCCGTATGATGAGAAACTGCCCTCATAGTGGAGTGGGTGGCGTTGCACAACCAACTAGATCAGTTATTGCATCGACCTCATCAACCCCTTCTTTAGGTAGGGGACTACATATGCCTACGGGTCGTGGTAGAGGAGCTAGGGGAGCAGCTAGTTCTAGTGGAGGTCAGAATCGCACATATGCACTAGGGGATCGACAAATTTAGAAGCCTCGCCAGATGTGGTTACAGATACATTGTCCATCTTTTTATATATTGTATATGCATTAATCGATCCGGGGTCTACACTATCATATGTTACACCATTGATTGCTGGAAAGTTCAAAAGAACACCAGAATTATTAGCGAAGCCATTTGAAGTGTCTACACCGATTGGTGAAGCTATTATAGCTAGGAGAGTTTATCGTAATTGCATTGTAACTGTTTGTGATCGTGATACATTGGCTGACCTTTTTGATCTAGACATGGTAGATTTTGATGTTATAATGGGTATGGATTGGTTAGCTTCTTGTTATGCCACGGTAGATTGCTGAACTAAGATAGTGCATTTCCAGTTTCCAAAAGAGGTAGTCCTTAAATGGAAAGGTGATATTGGGGTGCCAAGAGGTAAATTTATTTCTTATCTTAAGGCAAAGAAGATGATTTCCAAAGGATACATATGCCATCTAGTTAGAGTGAAAAATGTAGATGCGGAGCCACCAACCCTTCAATCCATTCCGGTGGTAAATAAATTTCCAGATGTGTTTCCTGAAGATCTTCCAGGTTTGCCTCCAGAACGAGAAGTAGAGTTCAGTATTGATGTGCTTTCAGATACTCAACCTATCTCAATTCCTCCGTATAGAATGGCTCCGGCAGAATTACGAGAGTTGAAGGAGCAGTTAAAAGACTTATTACAAAAAGGATTCACAAGGCCTAGTGTGTCCCCATGGGGAGCACCAGTTTTATTTGTACGCAAAAAAGATGGATCATTAAGAATGTGTATTGACTACCAGCAGTTGAATAAGGTAACGATAAGAACAAATATCCCCTTCCTAGAATTGATGATTTGTTTGATCAATTACAAGGTGCTAGGTGTTTTTCAAAGATCGACCTGAGGTCAGGTTATCAGCAAGTGAGGGTCAAGGACAAAGATATACCCAAGACAGCTTTCCGAACACGGTATGGTCATTTTGAGTTCTTAGTCATGTCATTCGGGCTAACAAATGCACCAACAACTTTTATGGATTTGATGAATAGGGTGTTCAAGCCATTTTTAGATGTGTTCGTGATAGTGTTCATAGATGACATTTTGATGTATTCAAGATCAGAAGAGGATCATGCTAATCACTTGCGGCATGTTTTACAAATTCTCCGTGATCGTAAATTATATGCAAAGTTCTCTAAATGCGAGTCCTGGTTGAAATCTGAGGCATTCCTAGGTCATATCGTATCCGAGGAAGGAATAAGGGTTGATAACCAGAAAATAGAAGCCGTGAAAAGCTGGCCAAGACCTACAATGCCTACGGAGATCCGTAATTTTCTTGGATTGGCAGGTTATTACAGAAGGTTTGTTGGAGGATTATCTTCCATGGTTGCACCCTTAACAAAGCTAACACACAAAGGAACCAAGTTTCAGTGGAACGATGAGTGTGAAAGAAGCTTCCAAGAGCTGAAGAGTAAATTAACTTCTACACCTGTGTTGGTACTTCCAGAAGGTACAGAAGGCTATGTAGTGTACTGTGATGCTTCGGGAGTGGGCTTAGGTTGTGTATTGATGCAGCATGGTAAAGTTATATCTTATGGCTCAAGGCAGCTGCGGCCACATGAGAAAAATTATCCAACCCATGATCTAGAGCTAGCAGCAGTTGTATTTTTGTTTGAAGATATGGCGCTACTACTTGTATAGAGTTCATGTTGACATATACACTGATCACAAAAGCTTGCAATATATCTTTAAGCAAAAAGACTTAAATTTGAGGCAGCGAAGGTGGCTGGAGCTATTAAAAGATTATGACATTGACATCTTATATCATCCCGGTAAAGCTAATGTAGTAGCTGATGCTTTAAGCCGTAAAATAATGGCAAGCACTTATGGGAAGTCTACGGAAAGATAAGGAATGACTAAGGATCTGTCCCAACTAGCGAACTTGGGCGTTCGCCTTCTTGAATCTCAAGACGAAGGGGTTATTGTGCAAAATACGACAGAATCCTCATTAATAGTGGAAGTGAAAGAGAAGCAGTACACTGATCCAATTCTTTTACAACTTAAAGAGAATGTACTACATGGTATGACAAAGGCATTTGAGCTTAAGCAAGACGGAGTACTTCGATGTCAAAACAGATTGTGTGTACCTAATGTAGATGAACTAAGAAAGAGGATCATGATGGAAGCACATAATTCAAGATACTCTGTTCATCCGGGGTCAACTAAAATGTATCATGACTTGAAAGAAATGTATTGGTGAGGGAACATGAAGAAGAACATTGCAGAATTCGTGGCTCAGTGTCCAAATTGTCAACAGGTAAAAGTAGAACACCAAAAGCCCAGAGGTTACATGCAGCATATAGAACTTCCAATTTGGAAATGGGACATGATCAACATGGATTTTGTTACTGGTTTACCTCGCTCATTCTAGAAGTTTGACTCCATATGGGTAATAGTTGACAGACTTACCAAAGCAGCACACTTCTTGCCGGTGAAGACTACCTATACAGCTGAAGAGTATGCGAGGTTGTACATTAAAGAGATAGTTCGACTACATGGAGTGCCAATCTCTATATATCTGATAGAGGAGCTCAATTCACAGCAAATTTTTGGAAGTCATTTCAAAAGAGTTTGGGAACACAAGTGAATTTAAGTACAGCCTTTCATCCTCAAACGGATGGTCAGCCAGAACGTACAATTCAGACACTTGAGGATATGCTGCGAGCTTGTATTTTAGATTTCAAGGGTAGCTGGGATGATCACCTACCACTTATTGAATTTGCTTATAACAATATCTATCATTCGAGCATTAAAATGGCACCTTATGAAGCCTTATATGGTCGAAAGTGTAGATCACCAATTGGCTGATTCGAAACAGGTGAAACTACCTTATTTGGGACAGATCTTGTTCATCAAGCTATGGAAAAAGTCAAAGTGATACAGCAGCAGCTAGAAACAGCTCAAAGTCGACATAAATCATATGCAGATATTAGAAGGAGAGGACTAGAATTTTCTATAGGGGATTGGGTGTTCTTGAAGGTGTCTCCGATGAAAGGGGTAATGAGGTTTGGTAAAAAGGGAAAGCTGAGTCCACGCTATATAGGGCCATATAAGATTATCCAAAAATTCGGCCAAGTAGCCTATGAGTTAGAGCTACCACAAGAGCTTTCATCAGTTCATCCGGTGTTTCATGTCTCAATGCTACGAAAATGCGTAGGTGACCCATTTCGTATTACTCCTACTGAAGACATACAGGTTACGGGCGATCTCACTTATGAAGAAGTACCTATTGCTATTCTGGATCGACAAGTTAGGAAGTTAAGAAATAAAGAAGTAGCTTCTGTAAAAGTACTATGGAGAAACCAACAAGTAGAAGAAGTTACATGGGAAGAAGAAGAAGCAATGAAATTGAAGTATCCTCACCTCTTCCACACTGGTGGGAACGATCAAAATGTTAGTGGAGTCATTGACAAGTAAGTATAAGTCTATATGTTCAATGTGATTAATAGTAGTACTAACTTAGGCTTGAACTTGTTTAGGCTGGACAACCATGCTAACATTCGAGGACGAATGTTTCAAGGGGGAAGGATGTAACGGACTGTATTTTGTATGTGGTAGTTCTATTCATGTTATACTTGACATAGACTTATAGTGTAGGTGAGGGATCATGTTTCTTATATGATTAGTGTTGGTTTAAACTAGCTTGGAAGGTGATGTAATGCCTTGCACATTTCAGCATATGTATTGCAAGTTAACTCTGATGGAAAGTATTTAAGTTAATATAGTAAGGTGGTAATTGAGCTAGCAGCTGCATACTTGAGCTATAATATAGTTAAAGGGCCCAAGTTTGATGGACCAGATTTAGGCTTATTTTAAGGGGCTCATTTGAAGCCCAAAACTATTAAATAAAAATGTGAATGAAAGAAATCCCAGCAGCCAAATCTGCCAATTGGCCCATTATGGATAAAGCCCAAGTGAAACTAGGTAAGTGCATCACCTCCTAAGACTTTTTTTACCATGTTATTGGGTCAAGTGTGTACCACCTACTTGCATTAATCTGGTCCAAGTTGAATAAAAGAACAAAGGGAAAATGGACAGCCAAGGCCCAAAAATCTTAAGTCCAAAAAGGCCCAAGTTAAAAGGCCAAGTAGGTGGGTCACCTACTTGACAATATATGGCCCAAAATTGGTCAAGAATGTCGGCCATAGCACCTCCTTTTTAAAAGGATAAGGATCAAGTCTTTTTCTCCATTTTAAACTTGCAAAAATTTTCAGATTCCTAAGTTTCTTTCTTGGTCTCTCTTGGCTTAAATAAGCAGCCCTAAAACACCTTAGGGTTCTTGAGTGCTGTCTCATTTTCAAGTAAGAGTTTGAAGGAGAGTTTGAATTCTTGAAGTACAAGTTTAGAGGAAAAATTTCCAGAATTAAGGTAGGACTTCAACCCATTTATTTTCCTCTCTTTGAATTCATGTTTGGAGTGGAGAATTTTGTATATATTTATCAAGAATTCATGGATTGTGATAAATCCTTGAGTCAATATTCTCCTATTATGATGAAAGATTTGAGATTGATGGTGGCTGCCTTATGAATATTGTTGTTGAGGGCAGTTTGGGTATCTTAGGAGAGGATGTATGAAGTTGTATTAATGTGTAGAGGAAGGGTGTGGTCGTTCAGCGTTTGTGTAAGGGTTGTAAGGGCCTGCTTTCCGTCAAATATTTTAGCTACTATTTTCGAGGGCCTTAATGTGATTAGCTGCTGACGTTAGCTTAATCATGACTTATGTTGTAGATTAGCACCCAAAAAGGAAGGCTGAATCGTGATAGTGGTATTGGTCAGAAAATAAGGTATGTAAGGCTATTTGATTCTATATCCCTTTGGCATGAAATCTGGCATCTGCAATTAATATCAATGAAGTGAATCTCATAAGTTCTATTCCTAGAAAAGGAAACATAGTGGCAGCGTACTATCTCCAAATAGCTAACAATATTTCTTTCCCCATTCTAAGTACATAGAACTACTTCATTATATGTTCACTACTCTATACTTGTGTAATTATCCCCCTTGTGCTGCTATAGAAATGGTATTTGCAAAAGAAAGTTTGGTGAATCCCCCTCCTAGTCAATTGAAGTCAATTGTGCCATTAAGGTCTTAAAGTGAGGTGTTGATGTTACATAGCTCCTTATGTCATTGTTACTGCATCAAAGTATTATTTTTCATGTATTCCACTACTGGTCCGTATTTTCATATCTCCAAGAGGATTATGACCACCATAGCAACATCTCAAAAGTGTTATGATTACCCAAAATAACGTCTCAAAAGAGTTATGAACTGATTAACAATAATCTCAAAGATTAAAGAATCTAAGTGAAGAAATCTATATAATTAAGGGTGGCAGCTCAGGGGCGAAAGCCTAGCATGGGCCGATCCCTATTGGTATAGAAGGGTGGCAACTCAGGGGTGAAAGCCTAGCATGGGCCAATCCCAAGTTGTGTAATTATGATGACCGCATCCCAGGGGTTAATACGCCTAGCATGGGTCATCCTCTTCTACCACTGATCAGCTGGTCACTTGTATCACATGCCAACAAAGATTATAACATACGAAAAGGTAAAGAAAAGAATGTAGCTTACTTGATCCCACAAGAGTAAGCAAAGGTGGTCTTCTCTCCTATCTATGCACTCATATGTTAGTGCTTTATTTCATTTGAGCTCTTGTATTACATATGCTATTGCCTTACGTATTTAGTACATTTTTCGTACTGACATCCCGTATTGGGGACGCTGCATTTCATGCTGCAGGCTCAGGTGCTCCAGCTAGTAGACCTCCTCAGTAGGAGCACACGAAACTCTGCTACTTTTGGTGAGCTCCAAGTTAATTCGGAGCTTTATTGAGTCCTTGGTAAATTCATTTTGGTATTGTATCATAGTTAAGGGTAAGGCGGGGTCTGTCCCGACCTACTCTAGTCTTCTATCTTTTAGAGGCTTTGTAGACGTATGTACATGGTTCAGTTGTGTCTTAAGGAGTTGTGGCCTCAACGGCCAAGTCTTGTATATAATTTTTGGACCTACTTATGTTGTTTTGTATCGCTGCATCCTAAGTTAACTTGTCACAGTTGTTATAGTATATGCATAGTAAGAACAGGTTGCAGGTTGGTTCTCTCGGGACATTAGGGCATCGGGTGCCTGTCCGTCTTAATGGGTTTTAAGGCGTGACATATTACCTGGACGTTTCGACCCTAAACCTACCCTAATATGTGTTAGACACCTTTCTACCAAATTTCATCCATTACTGACTCTTAAGACCTTGTGAAATAGGCTGTGGTATACTAGCACCTCTTTGACTAATCTCCGGACTTCGTGGACGTTCCTTGACATTTTGACTCTAAGACTTCTTAAATGACTCTTATACTTTATTATTGACCTTAAAACATTGTTACAAACCTTATATACTCATGTGAGGCTCTAGATTAGGTTTTACACTTTCAGAGTGTTACACCAGGGATACCCCATAGATGTAACATGGTGTATAGTTATCCTAAGGACTCAATACAAGACACTCATCGTATCATAACATAAGCAATATAATAATAAGAGTAAAAATGTATTTGAAGTCAAACATTTTCATAAAATAAAAGCGGACACTAAGTCTCAACATAGCCATCTATTACAATATTAGAATCAAATAGGGCCTAGCCCATACAACATGTCCAAAAAGGGAAATACATGAAACGAATCTAAAATATGATAAATAGCCGTCCTCGAACAATGAGGACTCACCAACAAGCTTTGAAGATAGTAAAGTCCAAGCACTAGCCACTAGAATGATCACCTCGAGAATCGAACCCTACACTTAGGGAAAATGTAGGAAAAGTAGGTAATATTACAAAAATGCACCAAGTATGATAGCCATGCATAAAAATATTTAAAACATTCTAAAAGGGACATTTAAAGTATGCAATTTACCAAGTTTAAACATCATCATAAGGATAGTGGAAAATCATAAGTCATGAATGTCACGACTCGGATTCTTGAATCCGAATCGCCACCGGCGTCGTTGACCTTTCAGAGGTTGCAGACAAGCCTCATCTTGCATTCATCACATTCATCTAGTTGAATTTATGGAAAATTTAAAACTTTTTATATGTATGAAGTTTACTTAAACTTCATATAGTCATTACGTATTTACATCATATACTAAGCGCAATATAAGAGAACAACCATCTATCATAAAGAATCAATTCAAAACTGAAGATGAATATATCATAAATAGTTTGCCAAACACGGCCTTATTACAAATCTTCACAATGAAAGTACGAAAGAAACACTAGGACAACATCCACTAGCTATGTCTAAAACTAAGGCTAGACTAAAACTATAGCATCCTCGAAATCAAGAGGACCTACCAAATGGTCTAGAGAAAACGCTGAAGTCCAAACCGTTGCAAGTGTCGTCAATCTGCTCTCTGACCTGCACCTATAAAAATAGTATATAGTAGGGGGTTAGTACACCACTTGTACTAAGTATGGGTGTATGCACACATACACATAAAGCTATGCATGATCAATGAAAGGTCTTCCTAAGCAACGTGCCATTTCTGGAAAGTTTAGTCATTAGACTTTCCTAATTCGTTAGTTGTGAATTGTGGTATGAATATGATGTATTTTAATGCATTCAAAGCAAACAACTCATTTTCTATATGATTACAAGACATTAGTATCATCAGCATAATTTTAGAACAACTCGAGCGAAGATCTGAAAATTTGATCTCCCTAACCCGAGAGCTCCCTTTTTGACACTAAAATTATTTTTTAGTCTTTTTCTTCTTCTTGTTGTGTAGTTCACTAATTCCTTTGGTCCTATGTTTTACTTACAAGTGCAATGATTCATTGTAGTCCCATACCCACAATGAATCGATGTAAGTAATCCAAGGACTAAGGAATGATTTCACTATCTTACAATGAGTCGTTCATTACTTTATATATTCATTAACATCTCATAAGCCAGTATGAGGTATATAGGTCCTTATGATATCTTGTAGCGAGTGGGAAACATTGCATACGAACAGAAATTACCTCAACACTTGACTTCTGTTCATCCAGTGTTTCACGTTTCTATGCTTAAGAAATGTCTAGGCGATCCAGCATCCATCCTGCCTATTGAGGGGTTAGGAGTTGATGAGAACCTTTCTTATGAAGAGGTTCCAATTGAAATTTTATATCGCCAAGTGAAGCGACTGAGGAACAAGGAGGTTACCACCGTGAAGGTCCTATGGCGGAACCATCTTGTTGAGGGAGCAACGTGGGAGGCCGAGGCCGATATAAGATCCCGCTACCCTCATTTGTTCAGTTCTTAAGGTTAGATATTCTCTTCCTAAGTCTGGTTTATGTTTAAGGAAACTCTAAATTTAAGTGATTTAGTCGATTTGGTGTGATAGGTCACTAATCATATGTCTTATAATAGCACTATGTGAGTTAAGATTAAGTCATGTTTGCATTTCATGTTGCTGTTTTTATGTAGCATAGACATGATATTTGTATTGCATGAGCAGTGATGTGCATTAAGTTAAGTGTGATTGAGAAGGAAATTCCTCAATCTCAAATATGAAGCTTCAGATAATCTTGAATGTTAGGCATCATCCAAATAAGTGTGAATCAGATATTCACAAAAGAGAAAAGTTTAAGCATGATAAAGTAACTTTCGAAAAGCACCCTCTTTGTTTATATGATGTGTAAGTGTCATTTGGGGACGAATGTTCCTAAGGGGGGGATAATGTAATGTTCCGAAAAATCATATGTCTAATGAAGAGCCCAGTGTGTCCTTAAGAAAGCCTATTAGGGGTACATAGGCACCCGAATGCCCAATATTGAGAAATATTGGGCATAGTATAGAAAAATTGGCTAAGAGATATTAGCTAATTTTCTATATACGAATATGAAATATACTTTTTGGGTTGTCATACCCCAATCCAAGATTCATTGACCAAGAAATATACCTGCAAGGAAGACCCTAAGCTAAAAATCATGTTTCGTAATACTAACTCAAAAGGTATGAGGCATCCAAGTGTCAAGCCTAGATACCATGACACATGATCAAATAAAATGATCATGTAGATTAAGCAGTGCCCAAGGACATGGGCTAACCGGCCGAGAGGGGGACCATGCGACAGCCAACCACTTTCGGTTAGGCGGTTAGGGACACGCATGCATGGGTCCGGCCGTATGGGGTCCACTCTCCTAACCAACTCTACATCCTAACTAACCTACCAACTAGCTAGATAACCTTGGATCAATCAACAATAACCAGCCAATGGACCCGACAACCTAAGACCTAGTCGGGTGACACCTAACTAACTTAACTAACTTAGGGACAACCTAGTACCTAACCTAGGATGGTCCAAAATTGTTAGTTGTGGTCCTAGTGACTTAGGGGTGTCTTGGTAATTTCCCTAGGTCCCTTATTTAATTAATTAAGCAGACTATTAAGTAACTTAGAGCCTTGGTCAAACCGTGACACTTAGCCAATTTTCGGAATTGGCTAAGTCAATGGTTCTCTTATGTCTAGTCAACTTAGGAGAGGCATTTTAGTAATTAACTAATTAGTTATTTAATTAAGTTAATTAAGTCTTAAGTTTTATAATTCAAGAATATTTTCTAAACCTAGAATTCACGACAAATCTTGAGAATTCACGATTCTAAGGCAGTAGAACGCAAACCGCAAAACGTAAGAACGCTAGAGGCTTTTCTTTGGCGATTTCAAGTGTTTTCAAGGATTTCGTTAGGGTGATCGTCGTAGATTCAAATCTACATAAGGTATGGGTTTCTCTCTTGGACTTCATTCTCCAAGAGAACTTTCTTTCCAACGATTCAAAGATCTTGAAAACTAGGGTTGTTCCCGTGTTCTCGTCAAAGTTCCCTTTCTCTAGTATCCTTGTTACGATTTCAATGTTGAATAGGTTAGAGATCAGTTGTTGGTATGTGGTGCTGGCTGATGTTAATATGTATGGTTTTTGATTAAAGAATGTTGAATGAACTTATTAATTGGACTCGTTTGATGCTAAGGGTTTCTTACGTGAATTAAAGAATGATATACTACTTAGATATGTTCGAAAAATGTTAAGTGTGATGTGTGATGTCTTAATGCATATTTGCTGTTAAGGTGACTTTATGAAAGTGTTATACTCATCAAATGTTAATATGATGCTGTCCAAGATGCTTTAAAACGTTATGCCTAAAGTCATGAACTAAGATTGACTTAAAAGACAACTATGAAATCACATCTTGAATGAATTGACTATCTGGTGCCAATAAAATTGGCTAACATTACTTTGTCAAAAAGAAAGCATGCTAATGGCTAGGAGCTTATGTAAATGATTGAAAGATTGGCTAAAGGTTCATACATATTCAATTTAAATATGAACATACGTAAAATTGGCTTATGCCAACAAAAATGGTTTGCTAGTTTAACATCCCAAATGTTGAGGCCAATCCTAATCATATGCCAATCTTGTGTAGTTAGAATATCAAATGATATAATAAGCACTTCTAAAGTAATTCAATGAATCCATAACCAAGGGCATGCCATTGATTGGGACAACTCCCAACATGCTCTAAAAGAATGAACTTATCCACCTCAGTGGTAGCCTCGTCTCATGAGACTTATATACCTAGACTTATAGTTCATGCTCTAAAAGAATGAACTATGAACATATGTAACTCATTGAAAGAAGTGATCATCGTCCATAAACGATGAAATGAAGCTACTACACTAAAGTAAAGAAGTAACGTGAGTTATAACATAATTAAAGGGGTCTAAATTAAGTAAGTGACCAGAATTGGGTGTTAAAGAAAGTGAGACAAGTCTTAATTACACCTAAGTTACTATGTTAAAAGAATACTCAGGAATGAATGTGTTAGAATGTGTGAGACTAGTCTCATTAACACCTAAGGATGATATGTAAGGACAATTCACATTCATCAATGTTAAGTAAGGATAATATGTAAGGACAATTCACATTTCATCAATGTAAAGTAAGGATGATATGTAAGGACAATTCACATTTTATCAATGTAAAGTAATGATGACAAGTCATCCAAAGAGTAAGTAAAATCTCAATCTATAAGTAAGCTTCCATAATGCTTGAGTCAACTCTAAAAGATAAAGAAGATAATGTAAGTGAGCACAACACCGATAGACTAGTTATGAGCATGTGCTTGCACATGTAAGTCTCATGAGACGAGGCTACCACCGAGGTGGATAAGTAGTCTCATTACCTTTCATAAGGACCTATATACCTCAGACTCAACTTGCCTTTCTTACCAAACCTCATCACCCCTTTCATGGGTGATGTCTTCAGGTAGACTTGATCACCCACCTCAAACTCAAGAGCTCTCTTTCAGTTATCTGCATAGGATTTCTGAAGACTGTAAGCAAGTATCCAATCTATCCCTAATCATCTTCACCTTCTCCACTGCCTCATGCACGATCTCGGGACCAAGGATGGCCAATTCTTCTACTTTGAACCAGCCAATCGAAGATCTACATCTTCGGCCATATAATGCTTCGAAAGGTGCCATTCCAATACTGGAATGGTAGCTATTATTGTAAGAGAAATGTATCAGTGGCAAGTGATCATCCCAACTCCCCTTGAAGTCAATAACACATGCTCTCAACATGTCTTCAAGGGTCTGGATGGTACGCTCTGCTTGATTATCTGTCTACGGATGGAAAACAGTACTAAGCTTCACCTATGTACCCAAACTTTTCTGGAAAGATTTCCAAAAATGAGAAGTGAATTGAGCCCCTCTGTCCGAAATAATAGATAGAGGAATCCCATGCCATCTCACTATATCATCTATATAAAGCTTGGCATAGTCTTCGTCCTTGAAGGTAGACTTCACAGGTATGAAGTGAGCGGACTTGGTCATTTTGTCAATAATAACCCAAATGGAATCATGTAGTTTCCTAGTCTTTGGCAGACCAACCACAAAATCCATGTTGATAGCCTCCCACTTCCACGTTGGGATCTCAATTGTCTGAGTGAGGCCTCCAGGCTTAAGGTGTTCGGCCTTAACCTGTTGGCAGTTCGGACACTCCTCCACGAACTTAGAGATATCCCTCTTCATCCCTTCCCACCAATAGACCTATTTAAGGTCTTGGTACATTTTGGTGGCACCTGGATGGATGGAATATCGGGAACCATGAGCTTATGCCAAAATACTTGACCTCAAATCATTCACATTGGGCACACATAATCTGTTCTGATATCTGAGTACGCCATCTCTACCTAACAAAAATGATTCATTCACCTTACTTAATACCGAGTCTTTCAACTCCATGAGTACTGGGTCAAGGTGTTGATTGGCTTTAACATCTACAACAAATGAGGATTCGGAACTTGAGTGAACCGAAACACCCCCACTTGGTGCGTCTGTCAGCAGGACACCCAATCTTACCAATTAGTGCACCTCTTTAACCAGCTCCTTCTTCTCATCATCAATATGTGAAACGATGCCCATGATCAGTCTGCTCAATGGATCAGCCACCACATTGGCCTTACCTGGGTGATAGTACACACTCATGTCATAATCCTTGAGAAATTGTAGCCATCTCCTCTGACAAAGATTCAACTCACTCTGCGTGAACAAATACTGAAGACTCTTATGGTCAGTATATATATCAACATGTACACCATATAAATAATGTCTCCACATCTTCAACGCAAAGACAACCGCGGCTAATTCAAGATCGTGAGTAGGGTAGTTCTTTTCGTGGATTTTCAATTATCTTGATGCGTATGCAATCACCTTACCATTCCGCATGAGAACACATCTCAACCAGAATTCACATTTGCTGAACTTTGCATACAGCTGATGTTCTCTGAGTACATGCAATGTCTTTCTTAAGTGTACGTCATGCTCTTCTTTAGACTTAGAGTATATGAAAATGTCCTCTATGAATACTATGAAGAAGGAATCAAGGTACTCACGGAAGACCCTATTCATAAGGTCCATAAACGCGGCTGGTGCGTTAGTGAGACCGAATGACATGACCAGAAACTCATAGTGCCCATATCTGGTATGAAAAGCCATCTTAGGGATGTCTTTTTGCCTCACTCTAAGCTGATGGTAGCCTGACCGAAGGTCTATCTTGGAAAAGAAACTTGAACCTTGGAGTTTGTCAAATAGATCGTCGATTCTGGGAAGAGGGTACTTATTCTTTATAGTGACTTTGTTGAGTTGCCGATAATCGATGTACATTCTAAGGGTTCCATCCTTTTTACGAACAACACTGGAGCACCCCATGGGGTTTTGCTTGGCTGGATGAATCCCTTATCAAGTAGATCTTTTAACTGCAACTTCAACTCTTTGAGTTCAGCTGGTTCCATCCTATACGGGGGAATAGAAATTGGCTTGGTGTTGGGATATAAATCAACACCAAAGTCAATCTCACGTTCAGGAGGGACTCCTGGTAAATCCTCCGGAAAGACATCTGGGAACTCATTTACTATTGGCACAGAATATATGGAAGAGACTTCTTGATCTAAGTCATTGACTCTAACTAAGTGATATAAATACACCTTAGATATCATCTTATTGGCCTCTAAGTTTGAAACAATTTGGCCGACTGGACTTGAACCACGCCCTTTCCATGCCAGTTCTAACTCATTTGGAAACTGAAACCTCACTACCCTGTTTCAACAGTCTATTGTGGCATAACACTTGTGAAGCCAATCCATACCCAAGATTATGTCAAAATCGAGCATGGCTAACTCTACTTGATCAGCGTGAGTGACAATATCAAGGACCTGAATTGGGCAATTTTTGTACACTTTCTCAGCTCTAATGTCGTCCCTTATGGGAGTACTTACTATAATTGGATCATGCAAGATTTGAGGAAGCACATCAAATCTACTAGATATCAATGTGGTGACAAATGATAGAGTGGATCCTGGATCTAACAATGTATATACATGGAAAGTAAAGACATGCAACGTACCCGTGACTACATCAGCTGACTTCTCTTGCACTTCTCTACCTTTTAGTGCATAGAACCTATTCCTCTTGGGAGGTTCGGCTGCAGCATTTGCATTCGGCCGAGGCTGAGCATTTACCTTGGCTTTATTACTCACTTGAGGACAGTCTCGGACAATGTGTCCACTTTTGCCGCACCCGAAATAGGTGTTAGTACCTACCAAACATTCACCTCTATGCAAACGCCCACACTTACCACAAGGCCTGTTGGTTCGCTGGACGATACACTCATTGCCCTTTCTAGGGACAGACTTATTCACCTTAGCTCTTGAATTACCTGAAGGAGCAGAGTTACCTAAGTGCCTCTTGAACTTAGGCCTGTTTTGGACTCCAAATGAGCCCCTACTCGAGCTCGAACTAGACTGGTCCGCGGACTTAGGCTTCTTGCCTTCATGAACCTTTCTCTTATGACAACTCTCCTCCACTTGTTTAGCATACACCATCAACCTGCCCATATCCATATTGTCATGCAGCATGGCTTCCCGACAATCTTCTACCAGATCCTCAGATACGCCAGTAAAAAATCTGCTCATCTCATCCATGCTATTTGCCACCAAAGAAGAACCATACTTTGACAATTTCACAAATTTCAAGGAATACTCCTTGACAGACATACCTCCTTGTCTTAGGTTGATAAACTCTTCAACCTTTTCTTCTATTTGCTCCATTGGGAAGAACCTGTCCAGAAAGGCAGTCTTGAGAACATCCCAAGTGATGGGAACATCTCCTCTAGCTCGGCCATCAACCCACATCCGGTACCAAACCTATGCCACATCCTTGAGTTGATATGCAGTCAACTTAGCCTTCGCCTCCTCATTAACTCCCATGGCACACAGAATCTTGTGGACCTCATCTAGAAACTCCTGAGGATCCTCGCTGTCCTAGGACCCGTAGTACGCTGGGGGATTCATCCTGGTGAAGTCCCTCAGCCTACTAGCCATGGTACTAGCGTGCGGGTTCTCTCTAGGAGCACCCTATCTCGCGGCTTGAGCAGTGATGGCTTGAGCCTGAGTCATGATGGCATGTGCCATCTGCAGCAAAGCATTCCTCACTTCACCATCCGTCAACCCCTCTGGGTTGACAGGCACTTGTTCAGCAGCAGCTAGGGCTTGAGGAGGAGCTTGATTCCCTTCCGTAGCTGCTTCCTCTATTCTTCTCGCGGCATTCCTTCTTGTGTTCATTTTCTACACGTATACACAAGAAGAGAGTTAGATCCTCAAAATTACATAAAGTGTAACAACTCTACATGGCACTATAAAGAGTAGAAGAAGGGAGAATTTCCTATCATCGCGTAGTCTCTAAGTCATGATTGTGGCGCGCTTCACAACCATAAGCTAGAAACTATGTAACGTGGTTGTGTTGAGCTTTAGATCCTAGGTAATTTAGTATCATGCTCTGATACCAAGTTTGTCACAACCCGGATTCTTGAATTTGAATCGCCACCGGCGTCGTTGGCCTCTCAGAGGTCGCAGACAGGCCTCATCTTGCATTCATCACATTCACCTAGTTAAATTTGCGGAAAATTTAAAACTTTTTATATGTATGAAGTTTACTTAGACTTCATATAGTCATTACGTATTTACATCATCTACTAAGTTCAACATAAGAGAACAACCATCTATCATAAAGAATCAATTTGAAACTGAAGATTAATATATCATAAATAGTTTGCCAAATACGGCCTTATTACAAAGCTTCGAATTAAAAATACGAAATAAATGCTAGGGACAACATCCACTAGCTATGTCTAAACCTAAGGCTAGACTAAAACTGTAGCATCCTCGAAATCAAGAGGACCTACCAAATGGTCTGGAAAAAACACTGAAGTCTAAACCGCTGCAAGTGTCGTCAATCTCCTCTCTTACCTGCACCTATAAAAATAGTAAATAGTAGGGGGTTAGTACACCACTTGTACTAAGTATGGGTGTATGCACAAATACACATAAATCTATGCATGATCAATGAAAGCTCTTCCTAAGCAATATGCCATTTCTGGAAAGTCTAGTCATTAGAGCTTCCTAATTCGTTAGTTGTGAATTGTGGTATGAATATGATGTATTTTAATGTGTTCAAAGCACACAACTCATTTTCTATATGATTAGAAGACATTAGTATCATCAACATAATTTTAGAACTACTCGAGCGAAGATTTGAAAATTTGATCTCCCTAACCCGAGAGCTCCCTTTTTGACACTTAGATTATTTTTCAGTCTTTTTCTTCTTCTTGTTGTGTAGTTCACTAATTCTTTTGGTCCTATGTTTTTCTTACAAGTGCAATGATTCATTGTAGTCTTATACCCACAATGAATCGATGTAAGTAATCCAAGGACTAAGGAATCATTTCACTATCTTGCAATGAGTCGTTCATTACTTTATATATTCATGAACATCTCATAAGCCAGTCTCTATTGATCATGCCATTTATTTCATTACTTTTATGTTTGGGAAGTTATAAGGTATTTTGTTAACGTTATGTTTCTACTTCCCTTTATAGGGATCATATAAGAAGTCATTATAAGCCAATCTTATTTGGCTTTGCCCATTATTTGCTGAAACTACATGAGTGTGATATTGACAATTGACATTCTTAAGCTCTTCTTCATTGCTCACTTTGAACATACGTTCCATCATCATCATTCATTCTCACTTTCTTAGAGACATCATATGAAATAAGATCATGCGAGCTAACATGAAATCCAGTGTCTCCCCCACACTGAAAAGAGGTGATTCACCGGTTAAAATGAATCTAGACCATGTGAGCTACTCATGGAATCCAGTGTCTGTCTGACACTGAAAAGGGGTGATCCCCGGCTAAGGCGAATCCATCTCAAATGTTCACTCCACATTGAAAAGGAGTGGTTCACGGCTATAGTGAACCAAGAACATATTGTGAGCATTAACCTACATAGATCATTTAAGTTAAACATGAAATCCAGTGTTTGCCCCACACCGAAAAGGGGTGGAATCACTGGCCAACATGAAACGGAACATGCCTAGCCCGCTTAGGTGGAAACCACTGTCTAGTTCCTATGTTTTCTAGACATACTTCGAAGACTAGGGACGTAACGAGACTACTTATCCACCTCGGTGGTAGCCTCGTCTCATGAGACTTACACGTGCAAGCACATGCTCATAACTAGTCTATCGGTGCTGTGCTCACTTTCATTATCTTCTTTATCTTTTAGAGTTGACTCAAGCATTATGGAAGCTTACTTCTAGATTCATATTTACTTACTCTTATGATGATTTGTCATCCTTACTTTACATTGATGAAATGTGAATTGTCCTTACATATCATCCTTACTTTACATTGATGAAATGTGAATTGTCCTTACATATCATCCTTACTTTACATTGATGAATGTGAATTATCCTTACATATCATCCTTACTTTACATTGATGAATGTGAATTGTCCTTACATATCATCTTTAGGTGTTAATGAGACTAGTCTCACACATTCTAACACCTTCATTCGTGAGTATTCTTTTAACGTAGGAGCTTAGGTGTAAGTAAGACTTGTCTCACTTCCTTTAACACCCCATTCTGGTCACTTACTTAATTTAGACCCCTTTAGTTATGTTATAAATCACGTTACTTCTTTACTTTAGTGTAGTAGCTTCATTTCATCGTTGGTGGAAGATGAGCACTTCTTTCAATGAGTTATATGTGTTCATAGTACATTCTTTTAGAGCATGTTGGAAGTTGTCCCAATGAATGGCATGCCCTTGGTTATGGATTCATTGAATTACTTTAGAAGTGCTTATCATATATTTCATATTCTTACTACACAAGATTGGCATATGATTAGTATTGGTCTCAACATTTGGGATATTAAGCTAGCAAACCATTTTTGTTGGCATAGACCAATTTTACGTATGTTCATATTTAAATGGAATATGTATGAGCCTTTAGCCAATCTTTTAAATCATTTACATAAGCTCCTAGCCATTAGCATGCATTCGTTTTGACCAAGTAGTGTTAGCCAATTTCTTGGCATAAGATAGTCAATTCATTCTAGATGTGATTTCATAGATGTCTTTGAGCAAATTCTTAGTTTATGGCTTTTAGTGATAACGTTTTTAAACCTCTTGGACAGCACCATATTAATATTCGATTAACTTAGCATCTTCATAACATCACAACAACAGCAAGCCAACATTCGGCCAAAACACATAAATCACTTAACACATCAGGGATGTAACTTAGCATATCATCGATTCTTAATTTACATGATAATATTAACTTTACGCGACAACAAGTTCATAGGTTAATTCGATATTCATCATTCAAGAACAATACATGTTAAGAACAGCCAGCACCACATACCAACAACATGATCTCTAACCTATTCAACATTGAAACGAAATGGATACTAGGGACAAAGGAGTTCGACGAGAACACGGGAACAACCCTAGTTTTCAAGATCTTTGAATCGTTGGAAAGAAAGTTCTATTGGTGAAAGGAGTCCAGGAGACAAACCCATACCTTATGTAGATTCAAATCTACGATGATCAACCTAACAAAATCCTTGAAAACACTTAAAATCTACCAAGAAAAGCCTCTAGCGTTCTTACATTTTGCGGTTTGCGTTCTACTGCCTTAGCGTCGTGAGTTCTCAAGATTTGATCATGAATTCTAGGTTTAGGAACTGATCTTGAATTATAAAACTTAAGACTTAATTAACTTAATTAAATAACTAATTAGTTAATTACTAAAACACCCCTTATAAGTTGACTAGACATAGGAGAACCATTGACTTAGCCAATTCCGAAAATTGGCTAAGTGTCACGGCTTGACCAAGGCTCTAAGTTACTTAATTATTCTGCTTAATTAATTAAATAAGGGACCTAGGAAATTACCAAAATACCCCTAAGTCACTAGGACCACAACTAACAACTTTGGACCATCCTAGGTTAGGTACTAGGTTGTCCCTAAGTTAGTTAAGTTAGTTAGGTGTCACCCGACTAGGTCTTAGGTTGTCGGGTCCATTGGCATGTATATTTTTTATTGATCTTAGGTTAGCTAGCTAGTTGGTTAGGTTAGTTAGTATGTAGAGTTCGTTAGAAATCCCGGCCCCACCTAGATGGACCCGTCCGCGCACATGCCCCTTACTGCCTAACTGAATTCGGTTAGCATGTCGCGTGGTCCCCCTCTCGGCCGGTTCCCACATACTTTGCCCATGTGCTTGCACATGGGTTGGTTGGACTTTCATAACTAACTATTCTTGATGTCCCAATTGGAATATTTACTTATTGTCCCAAGGACCCTCACTATGTCCTTGGGCACTGCTTAATCAACATGATCATTTTAATTGATCATGTGCCATGGTATCTACGCTTGATACTTGGATGCCTCATACCTTTTGTGAGTTGGACGAAATATATTTTATTAGCTTAGGGTCTTCATTGCAGGTACATTTCTTAAACGTCAATCTTGGATTGGGGTATGGCAACCCAAAAAGTATATTTTATATTCGTGTATAGAAAATTGGCTAATATCTCTTAGCCAATTTTTCTATACTATGCCCAATATTTCTCAATATTGGGCATTGGGGTGCCTATGTACCCCTAATAGGCTTTCTTAAGGACATATTGGGATCTTCATTAGACATGTGATTTTTCGGAACGTTACATTTTTAGCCCAACCCATTTGAGCCCAAACTAAACTTGGGTGGGTCAAGACCCAACCCGATTTCTATTCAACCCATTGTAATATTTCTAATTTCAACCCGACCCGCCCTTTAACACCCCTAATTAAAATGCATTAAGTTTAAAAATCATGATGAAAGGGACATTTTCGTGATATACAGGGACTAATCTAAAACATGATATAAACGAGTTAGAAAATATAAGTCATAAAAACAAGGTCAATGCAAGTAAACATCATCTTAAATCACATGTGAGATACTTATGAAGTAACCTTGATTCAATAATGTGGGAGAATTATCTTTAACCAACATGTATGATCATATGAGCTATT
Organism: Solanum sitiens; assembly: GCA_016801875.1. Taxonomy (NCBI): domain Eukaryota; kingdom Viridiplantae; phylum Streptophyta; class Magnoliopsida; order Solanales; family Solanaceae; genus Solanum; species Solanum sitiens. The sequence continues at coordinate 1,066,068 of JABWTJ010000088.1, read as the reverse complement.
AACATTGAATATGGTGTCTATCGTACACCAAAAAGAGGCGTCCTACTTGCCAAGGTAACACCATGAACTTCTAGTTTACGTGAATCAACAAGCTAATGTCTATATAGACAATCTTATGTTGGCACGTAGTTTATGGGACATGGGTTATAAAGACCCAGGTGTCACATCAGGGGAGCACCCCCTAGAAGTAACTGACGTCCTCCTCCTCGGAGAGGAATAAGACTAGCCTCTTAGAATTAATCATTACATTCATAGGTTAAAAAGTGTGGAAAATTAAAGCTTTTCACATACATCTACTTCATGAGGTTTACTTAGACCTCTCTGTTACATGTAATATATACATAGGGAGTTCACATAGACTCGTCTCAATAAGAAGCTTACTTAGTTTTCTAATTTTATGTCACATATATAACATACACAATATAGTATTAATAGGGATGTCTCATATCAAACCATCTGAATGGAATAGAACAATATGGTCATAGCCCTTACACAAATGTATAATTGCCACTTAGGGCTTACAACACTGTCTTGAACAATAAGAGTGAAATGAATGTAATTAGACTATAGCAAGTCACATAATAGAATGACAAAAGACACCATCCCCGGATCTTGAGGACATACCCACACTTGGAGAAATGATCCAAGCCTTCCTTACAAAGTGGTCATGAACCCTTCAACGATCGAAACCTAAAATATTTGGGACAAGGGAGAAATAGGAGTTAGCACATCACTTGTACTAAGTATGGAAACATATTCACACACCACATAAAAATCATGCTAAAAATGGACATTTGATAAAACCATGCCAAGTTACTTTGAAAAGACTTATGCACAACCCAAGAACACATATTAGACGATAATTATATATTCCTTATGATACAAGCATATTCAACACAAGACCAACATACTAAGTTAAGTCAAGTCAACATGTGTATAGCATAATAGAATTCATAGACAATGCAACTCTACCATCATATATAACCACAAAGCATGTTCATGATTTTCTAACATTATAACATAAGTAAAACCCTTACCCATAAACCTTCACCAAGCCTACAATGGTCAAGTGAAGCCCCGTAACTACTTAACGAAGCAAACTACCAAAGGATCATGAATAATGTCTAACTTCACATAACATAGCATTATAACATTCATCCTCACAATATAGACCATTAACATGAAGAATCAACATAAGCATAACATTTATTTCATAAGAGCATAAAAACATAAGAATCACCTCCTAGGATTCCCCTCACGGCCAACTAGTGCAATGTATAGGTAGAGTCCCATACCCCTACCTAGACTAAGTCAAACCCCTTAAGTCCTCCTAGTTAGAGTTCACTTTGTTACTTCATTTTACTTTTGGGAACATCTTTACTTAACTAACATAGACCATATGAGCTAATGTGGGATCCGGTGTCATGGAACCCTACACCGAAAGAAGGTGGATTACTTGCAAAGGAGTACCAATACATGAACATAGCATCTAGGTGGATCAACTAGCTAGTATTCCTATGGGGGCAACATAGTTCAAGAACTAGGAGATGTATTTGGGACCCTCTTTATTGCACATGCATTATAGTCTCCAATCTCATGAGTACATTAGTGAACCTACCTCCACTATTTGGGAAGGGACACTCCTCACTACTAGTTCACTGGGTGCTAAGCTAGAGTCCCTTTTCAAATGTCTTTCTTTAGCAATCATAACTTAGTTTAGGTCATAAGAGAATTGCTCCTTGTATAGTCACAGTCATTAACTCAGTATGAATTTCATGAGAACACTTTTCATTACAACCCTCACATGTGATATTAGCACATTAACATCATCATATCATAGTAAGGCACATAGTTTCTTCATAACCAAAGTTATATAATTATATCTTAAGCATAATCTCACGATCACGTAATCAAGACATTTAAATTACATCATCATACCACACCTACTCAACCCAATTACAAGACATACTTAAATTGAACTTCATCACCAAGTACAATACATCATAATTGAAGTAAAGGTTTAGGACAATAAAGACTTACCCAATCTCCTTCAAAATCCATCATCATGGTTTTCACATCAACCAACAAATTCCATCCAATAATAGGTGTAATAACATCAATCAATATTAATTAACACAATAACCAAGTCAATTGCATCATTACAAGTAAATTCAACACTAGTTCATAACTTAGGGTTAGGGAATTGCGGTCAACTCATGATCTATTCCTCATACTAGGTTAACTCATCAAGATCTAGCATAATTGAATCACAATACATAATAATATAGGCATAATAACCAAAATAAACCATAGAAAATACAATATAGAAAATCAAATTTGTATTAGAAAGAAACCCATATGAAATCATCTTTTTGAAAATCAATTTTGGAATAAACCTTTGGGGAAAGGAATCCCAAAGGTGAAGAGTTCCCATACCTTGGTATTTGTTTAATATTGATGGAGGAAAGTGATCTTCTTGCTTCCCTAAGGACCTTGACCTAGCCTTTCAATCAAGTTCTTCTTTAGGAGAGAGAAAGAAGAGAGAAGGAAGAGCAATTTGGGTTTGGGAAATTGTGGGATGTTTTGTTGAGTTTAGGCTTAGGGTATGTTATATAGTTGATTAACTAACCTAATTAACCAACCCCTAATCACTAATTAAGCCCTAACTAACTAACTTAATTAAATTACCCAACTAAAACTTAACAGGAAAGGGCAGGCCTGACCTACGAGACCCCGACCTACGGGCCGTAGGTCAGTCGACGACCTCACCCCCAACCGTCCTGCACAAGCGTCGCTTGGATCAGATAGTTGACAAATTGGCCTTTTTGAAAAAATGGTTAAGTGACCATCGATGGAGGCATCGATGCCCCATCGATCATGCCATGCCTCATCGCCTGCAATCGTCGATGGCTACTGCCTGCACTGCCTTATTTGGCAGGTTTGGGTCAAAATAAAAGGAATCTCCTCAAGGACCCTTAGGGTAGTAGTATTACCTGGACGTTTCGACCCTAAACCTACCCTAATATGTGTTAGACACCTTTTTACCAAATTTCATCCATTACCAACTCTTAAAACCTTGTGAAATAGGCTGTGGTATACTAGCACCTCTTTGACTAATCTCCGGACGTCGTGGACGTTCCTTGACATTTTGACTCTAAGACTTCTTAAATGACTCTTATACATTATTATTGACCTCATTACAAACCTTATATACACATTTGAGGCTCTAGATTAGGTTTTACACTTTCAGAGTGTTACACCAGGGATACCCCTTAGATGTAACATGGTGTATAGTTATGCTAAGGACTCAATACAAGACACTTATCGTATCATAACATAAGCAATAGAATAATAAGAGTAAAAATTTATTTGAATTCAAATATTTTCATAAAAGAAAAGCGGACACTAAGTCTCAACATAGCCATCTATTACAATATTAGAATCAAATAGGGCCTAGCCCATACAACATGTCCAAAAGGGAAATACATGAAACGAATCTATAAAATGATAAATAGCTGTCCTCGAACAATGAGGACTCACCAACAAGCTTTGAAGATAGTAAAGTCCAAGCACTAGCCACTAGACTGATCACCTCAAGAATCGGACCCTACACTTAGGGAAAATGTAGGAAAAGTAGGTATTATTACAAAAATGCACCAAGTATGATAGCCATGCATACAAATATTAAAAACATGCTAAAAGGGACATTTAAAGTATGCAATTTACCAAGTTTAAACATCATCATAAGGATAGTGGAAAATCATAAGTCATAAATGTCACGACACAGATTCTTGAATCCGAATCGCCACCGGCTTCGTTGACCTCTCAGAGGTCGCAGACAAGCCTCATCTTGCATTCATCACATTCATCAAGTTAAATTTGCAGAAAATTTAAAACTTTTTATATGTATGAAGTTTAATTAGACTTCATATAGTCATTACGTATTTACATCATATACTAAGCTCAACATAAGAGAACAACCATTTATCATAAAGAATCAATTCAAACTGAAGATGAATATATCATAAATAGTTTGCCAAACACGGCCTTATTACAAAGCTTCAAATTGAAAATATGAAAGAAACTCTAGGGACAACATACACTAGCTATGTCTAAAACTAAGGCTAGACTAAAACTGTAGCATCCTCGAAATCAAGAGGACCTACCAAATGGTCTGGAGAAAACGCTGAAGTCCAAACCGCTGCAAGTGTCGTCAATCTGCTCTTTGACCTGCACCTAAAATAGTAAATAGTAGGGGGATAGTACACCACTTGTACTAAGTATGGGTGTATGCACACATACACATAAATCTATGCATGATCAATAAAAGCTCTTCCTTAGCAACATGCAATTTCTGGAAAGTCTAGTCATAAGGCTTCCCTAATTCGTTAGTTGTGAATTGTGGTATGAATATGATGTATTTTAATGCATTCAAAGCACACATCTCATTTTTTATATGATTACAAGACATTAGTATCATCAAAATAATTTTAGAACAACTCAAGCGAAGATTTGAAAATTGATCTCCCTAACCCGAGAGCTCCCTTTTTGACACTTAGATTATTTTTCAGTCTTTTTCTTCTTCTTGTAGTGTAGTTCAATAATTCCTTTGGTCCTATGTTTTACTTACAAGTGCAATGATTCATGGTAGTCCCATACCCACAATGAATCGATGTAAGTAATCCAAGGACTAAGGAATGATTTCACTATCTTACAATGAGTCGTTCATTACTTTATATATTCATTAACATATCATAAGCCAGTCTCTATTGATCATGCCATTTATTTCATTACTTTTATGTTAGGGAAGTTATAAGGTATTTTGTTAACGTTATGTTTCTACTTCCCTTTATTGGCATCATATAAGACGTCATTATAAGCCAATCTTATTTGGCTTTGCCCATTATTTGCTGAAACTACATGAGTGTGATATTGGCAATTGGCATTCTTAAGCTCTTCTTCATTGCTCACTTTGAACATACGTTCCATCATGATCATTCTTTCTCACTTTCATATAGACATCATAGGAAATAAGATCATGCGAGCTAACATGAAATCCAGTGTCTCCCCCACACTGAAAAGAGGTGATTCACCAATTAAAATGAATCTAGACCATGTGAGCTACTCATGGAATCCAGTGTCTGTCCCACACCGAAAAGGGGCGATCCCCGGCTAAGGCGAATCCATCTCAAGTGTTCACTCCACACCAAAAAGGAGTGATTCACGGCTATAGTAAACCAATAACATATCGTGAGCATTAACCGACATAGATCATGTGAGCTAAACATGAAATCCAGTGTCTGCCCCATACCGAAAAGGGGTGGAATTAGCGGCCAACGTGAAACCGAACATGCATAGCTCGCTTAGGTGGAAACCGCTGGCTAGTTCCTATGTTGGCTAGACATAGTTTGAAGACTAGGGACGTAATGAGACTACTTATCCACCTTGGTGGAAGCTTCGTCTCATGAAACTTACACGTGCAAGCATATGCTCATAACTAGTCTATCGATGTTGTGCTCACTTTCATTATCTTCTTTATCTTTTAGAGTTGACTAAAGCATTATGGAACCTTACTTCTAGATTGATATTTACTTACTCTTTGGATGACTTGTCATCCTTACTTTACATTGATGAAATGTGAATTGTCATTACATATCATCCTTACTTTTACATTGATGAAATGTGAATTGTTCTTACATATCATCCTTACTTTACATTGATGAATGTGAATTGTCCTTACATATCATCCTTACTTTACATTGATGAATGTAAATTGTCTTTACATATCATCCTTAGGTGTTAATGAGACTAGTCTCACACATTCTAACACCATCATTCGTGAGTATTCTTTTAACATAGTAATTTAGGTGTAAGTACGACTTTTCTCACTCTCTTTAACACCCAATTCTGGTCACTTACTTAATTTAGACCTCTTTAATTATGTTATAACTCACGTTACTTCTTTATTTTAGTGTAGTATCTTCATTTCATCATTTATGGACGATGAGCACTTCTTTCAATGAGTTACATATGTTCATAGTTCATTCTTTTAGAGCATGTTGGGAGTTGTCCCAATGAATGGCATGCCCTGTTTATGGATTCATTGAATTACTTTAGAAGTGCTTATTATATCATATGATATTCTAAGTACACAAGATTAGCATATGATTAGTATTGGCCTCAACATTTGGGATGTTAAACTAGCAAACCATTTTTGTTGGTATAAGCCAATTTTACGTATGTTCATATTTAAATTGAATATGTATGAACCTTTTGCCAATCTTTCAATCATTTACATAAGCTCCTAGCCATTAGCATGCATTCGTTTTGACAAAGTAGTGTTAGCCAATTTTATTCGCACCAGATAGTCAATTAATTCAAGATGTGATTTCATAGTTGTCTTTTAAGGCAATCTTAGTTCATGACTTTAGGCATAACGTTTTTAAGCATCTTGGACAGCATAATATTAACATTTGATGAGTATAACACCTTCATAAATTCACCTTAACAAAAAATATGCATTATGATGTCACACATCACACTTAACGTTTTTCGAACATATCTTAGTAGTACATCATTCTTTAATTCACGTAAGAAACCCTTAGCATCAAACGAGTACAATTAATAGGTTCATTCAACATTCTTTAATCAAAAACCATACACATTAAGATCACCCAGCACCACGTACCAACAACATGATCTCTAACCTATTTAACATTGAAATCGTAACAAGGATACTATGGAAAGGGAAGTTCAACGAGAACACGGGAACAACCCTAGTTTTCAAGACGTTTGAATCATTGGAAAGAAAGTTATCTTGGAGAAAGAAGTCCAGGAGAGAAACCCATACCCTATCTAGATTCGAATCTACGACGATCACCCTAACAAAATCCTTGAAAACACTTGAAATCGCCCAAGAAAAACCTCTAGCGTTCTTACGTTTTGCGGTTTGCATTCTACTGCCTTAGCGTCGTGAGTTCTCAAGATTTGATCGTGAATTCTAGCTTTAGGAACTGATCTTAAATTATAAAACTTAAGACTTAATTAACTTAATTAAATAACTAATTAGTTAATTACTAAAATGCCCCTCCTAAGTTGACTAGACATAGGAGAACCATTGACTTAGCCAATTCCGAAAATTGGCTAAGTGCCACGGCTTTACCAAGGCTCTAAGTTACTTAATTAGTCTGCTTAATTAATTAAATAAGGGACCTAGGGAAATTACCAAGACACCCCTAAGTCACTAGGACCACAACTAACAACTTTGGACCATCCTAGGTTAGGTACTAGGTTGTCCCTAAGTTAGTTAAGTTAGTTAGGTGTCACCCGACTAGGTCGTAGGTTGTCGGGTCCGTTGGCTGGTAATTTTTGATTGATCCTAGGTTAGCTAGCTAGTTGGTTAGGTTAGTTAGGATGTAGAGTTGGTTTGGAGAGTGGACTCCACATGGACGGACCCGTGCACGCGTGTCCCTAACCGCTTAACCAAAAGTGGTTGGCTGTCGTGGTCCCCCTCTCGGCTGGTTAGCCAATGTGATTTCACATGGTTTTGTTGCACTTTCCTAACTAAGTTATATTGATGGCTCATTTGAGAAAGCTCACTTATTGTCCTAAGGACCCTCACCACGTCCTTGGGCAGTACTTAATCTACATGATCATTTTAATTGATCATGTGCAATGGTATCTAGGCTTGACACTTGGATGCCTCATACCTTTTGTGTTAGTATTATGAAACATGATTTTTAGCTTAGGGTCTTCCTTGCAGGTACATTTCTTGGTCAATGAATATTGGATTGGGGTATGGCAACTCGAAAAGTATATTTCATATTTGTATATAGAAAATTGGCTAATATCTCTTAGCCAATTTATTTATACTATGCCCAATATATCTCAATATTGGGCATTGGGGTGCCTATGTACCCCTAATAGGCTTCTTAAGGACACACTAGGCTCTTCATTAGACTTATGATTTTCCGAAATGTTACATTATCCCCCCCTTAGGAACATTCGTCCCCGAATGACAATTACACATCATTTAAACAAAGAGGGTGATTTTCGATAGTTGCTTTATCATGCTTAAACTTTTCTCTTTTGTGAATATCTGATTCACACTTAGTTGGATGATGCATAACATTCAAGCTTATTTGAAGCTTCATATTTGAGATTGAGGATTTTCCTTCTCAATCACACTTAACTTAATGCACATCACTACTCATGCAACACAAAAATCATGTCTTTGCTACACAAAAATAGCAACATGAAATGCAAACATGACTTAATTTAAACTCACATAGTGCTACTATAAGACATATGATTAGTGACCTATCACACCAAATTGACTAAAGCACTTAAACTTAGAGTTTCCTTAAACATAAACCAGACTTAGGAAGATAATATCTAACCTTAAGAACTGAACAAATGAGGGTAGCGGGATATTATATCGGCCTCGGCCTCCCACGTTGCTCCCTCAACAAGATGGTTCCGCCATAGGACCTTCACGGAGGCAACCTCCTTGTTCCTCAGCCGCTTCACTTGGCGATATAAAATTTTGACTGTAACCTGTTCATAAGAAAGGTTCTCATCAACTCCTAACCCCTCAACAGGCAGGATGGATGCTGGATCGCCTAGACATTTCTTAAGCATAGAAACGTGAAACACTAGATGAACAGAAGCCATGTCTTGAGGTAATTTCAGCTCGTATGCAACGTTTCCCACTCGCTGCAAGATCTCATAAGGACATATATACCTCGGACTCAACTTGCCCTTCTTACCAAACCTCATCATCCCTTTCATGGGTGATATCTTCAGGTAGATTTGATCACCCACCTCAAACTCAAGAGCTCTCTTTCGGTTATCTGCATAGGATTTCTGATGACTGTAAGCAAGTAGCCAATATATCCCTAATCATCTTCACCTTCTCCACTACCTCATGCATGATCTCGGGACCAAGGATGGCCGATTCTCCTACTTCAAACCATCCAATCAGAGATCTACATCTTCGGCCATATAATGCTTCGAAAGGTGCCATTCCAGTACTTGAATGGTAGCTATTATTGTAAGAGAACTCTATCAGCGGCAAGTGATCATCCAAACTCCCCTTGACGTAAATAACACATGCTCTCGACATGTCTTCAAGGGTCTGGATGGTACGCTCTGGTTGCCCATCTATCTGCGGATGGAAAGCAGTACTAAGCTTCACCTGTGTACCCAAACTTTTCTGGAAAGATTTCCAAAAATGAGAAGTGAATTGAGCCCCTCTGTCCGAAATAATAGATAGAGGAATCCCATGCCATCTCACTATATCATCTATATAAAGCGTTTCAACTCCATGAGTACTGGGTCAAGGTGTTGATTGTCTTTAACATCTACAACAAATGAGGATTCGGAACTTGAGTGAACCGAAACATCCCCACTTGGTGCGTCTGTCAGCCGCACACCCAATCTTACCAATTGGTGCACCTCTTTAACCAGCTCCTTCTTCTCATCATCAATATGTGAAACGCTGCCCATGCTCAGTATGCTCAATGCATCGTCCATCACATTGGCCTTACCTGGGTGATAGTACACACTCATGTCATAATCCTTGAGAAGTTCTAGCCATCTCCTCTGACGAAGATTCAACTCACTCTGCGTGAACACTTACTGAAGACTCTTATGGTCAGTATACACATCAACATGTACACCATAAAAATAATGTCTCCACATCTTCAACGCAAAGACAACTGTGGCTAATTCAAGATCGTGAGTAGGGTAGTTCTTTTCGTGGATTTTCAATTGTCTTGATGTGTATGCAATCACCTTACCATTTTGCATGAGAACAAATCCCAAACCTACTCGTGAAGCATCATAATATACCACGTACACCTCACCACTTCTCGGCAACGTCAACACTGGGGCCGAAGTTAGTCGGTCCTTGAGTTCTTGAAAACTCTTTTCACATTTCTCGGACCACTCAAACTTTGCCTTCTTCTTTGTCAATGTGGTCAATGGTGCAGAGATAGTGGAAAACCCTTCCACAAACCTGCGATAATAATTGGCTAAACCCCAAAAGCTCCAAATATCTGTAGGAGTAAGGGGTCTCATCCAATTCTTCATCGCCTCAACCTTTTTAGCATCAACTTCAACACCTTGGTCGGTCACAACATGACAAAGAAAGGTCACTGATCTCAACCAGAATTCACATTTGCATACAACCAATGTTCTCTGAGTACTTGCAATGTCTTTCTTAAGTGTACCTCATGCTCTTCTTTAGATTTAGAGTTTATGAGAATGTCCTCTATGAATAATATGACGAAGGAATTAAGGTACTCACGGAAAACCCTATTCATAAGATCCATAAACGCGGCTGGTGCGTTAGTGAGACTGAATGACATGACCAGAAACTCATAGTGATATCTGGTCCGAAAAGCCATCTTAGGGATGTCTTCTCACCTCACTCTAAGCTGATGGTAGCCTGACCGAAGGTCTATCTTGGAAAAAAAACTTAAACCTTGGAGTTGGTCAAAAAGATTGTCGATTCTGGAAAGAGGATATTTATTCTTTATAGTGACTTTGTTGAGTTGCCGATAATCGATGCACATGCTAAGGGTTCCATCCTTTTTCTTTACGAACAACAATGGAGCACCCCATGGGGATATGCTCGGCTGGATGAATCCCTTATCAAGTAGATCTTTTAACTGCAACTTCAACTCTTTGAGTTCAGCTGGTGCCATCCTATATAGAGGAATAGAAATTGGCTTGGTGTTGGGATCTAAATCAACACCAAAGTCAATCTCACGTTCAGGAGGGACTCCTGGTAAACCCTCCGGAAAGACATCTGGGAACTTATTCACTATTGGCACATAATCTATGGAAGAGACTTCTTGATCTAAGTCATTGACTCTAACTAAGTGATATAAATATCCCTTTGCTATCATCTTATTGGCCTCTAAGTTTGAAACAATTTGGCCGACAGGACTTGAACCACGCCCTTCCCATGCCAGTTCTAACTCATTTGGAAACTGAAACCTCACTACCCTATTTTGACAGTCTATTGTGGCATAACACTTGTGAAGCCAATCCATACCCAAGATTATGTCAAAATCGAGCATGGATAACTTCACTAGATCAGCGTGAGTGACTATATCAAGGACCTGAATTGGGCAATTTTTGTACACTTTCTCAACTCTAATGTCGTCCCCTATGGGAGTACTTACTAAAATAGGATCATTCAAGATTTGAGGAAGTACATCAAATCTACTAGCTATCAATGTGGTGAGAAATGATAGAGTGGATCCTGGATCTAACAATGTATACACATGGAAAGTAAAGACATTCAACGTACCCGTGACTACATCAGTTGACTTCTCTTTCTCTTCTCTAACTTTCAGTGCATAGAACCTATTCCTCTTGGGAGGTTCGGCTGCAACATTTGCATTCGGCTGAGGCTGAGCATTTACCTTGGCTTTATTACTCAGTTGAGGATAGTCGAACCATGTGTCCACTTTTGCCGCACCCGAAACAGGTGTTAGTACATACCAAACATTCACCTCCATGCAAACGCCCACACTTACCACAAGGCCTGTTGGTTCGCTGGACGATACGATCATTGCCCTTTAGAGGGCCAAACTTATTCACCTTAGCTCTTGAATTACATGAAGGAGTGGAGTTACCTGAGTACCTCTTGAACTTAGGCCTGTTTGGGAATCCAAATGAGCCCCTACCAGAGCTAGAACTAGGCTGGTCTGCGGACTTAGGCTTCTTGCTTTTATGAACCTTTCTCTTACGGCAACTCTCTTCTACTTGTTGAGCATGCACCATCAACCTGCCTAGATCCATATTGTCATGCAGCATGGCTGCCCGACAATCTTCTACCAGATCCTCAGATACGCCAGTAACGACTCTGCTCATCTCATCCCTGCTATTTGCCACCAGAGAAGAAGCATACTTTGACAATTTTACAAATTTCAAGGAATACTCCTTCACAGACATACCTCCTTGTCTTAGGTTGATAAACTCTTCAACCTTGTCTTCTCTTTGCTCCCTTGGGAAGAAACTCTCCAGAAAGGCAGTCTTGAGAACATCCCAATTGATGGGAACAACTCCTATAGCTCGGCCATCAGCCCACATTCGGTACCAACCCTGTACCACATCCTTGAGTTGATATGCGAATCAGCCTTCGCCTCCTCATCAACTCCCATGGCACACAGAATCTTGTGGACCTCATCTACAAACTCCTGAGGATCCTCGCTGGCCTTGGACCCATAGTACACTGGGGGATTCATCCTGGTGAAGTCCCTCAACCTACTAGCCATGGTACTAGCATGCGAGTTCTCTCTAGGAACACCCTCTCTCGCGGCTTGAGCTTGAGTCATGATGGCATGTGCCATCTGCAACAAACATTCCTCACTTCACCATCCGTCAACCCCTCTGGGTTGACAGGCACTTATTTAGCAGCAGCTGGGGCTTGAGGAAGAGCTTGATTCCCTTCCGCAGCTGCTTCCTCAACTCTTGTGGTGGAATTCCTCCTTGTGCTCATTTTCTACATGTATACACAAGAAGAGAGTTAGATCCTCAAAATGACATAAAGTGTAACAACTCTACATGACACGATAAAGAGTAGAAGAAGGGAGAATTTCCTATCATCGCGTAGTCTCTAAGTCATGATTGTGGCGTGCTTCACAACATAAGCTAGAAACTACTTAACGTGGTTGTGTTGATCTTTAGATCCTAGGTAATTTAACCTCATGCTCTAATACCATGTTTTTCACGACCTGGATTCTTGAATTCGAATCGCCACCGATGTCGTTGACCTCTCAGAGCTCGCAGACAAGCCTCATCTTGCATTCATCACATTCATCTAGTTAAATTTGCGGAAACTTTAAAACTTTTCATATGTATGAAGTTTACTTAGACTTCATATAGTCATTACGTATTTACATCATATACTATGCTCAACATAAGAGAACAACCATCTATCATAAAGAATCAATTCGAAACTGAAGATGAATATATCATAAATAGTTTGCCAAACACGGCCTTATTACAAAGCTTCAAAATGAAAGTACGAAAGAAACTCTAGGGACAACATACACTAGCTATGTCTAAAACTAAGGCTAGACTAAAACTGTAGCATCCTCGAAATCAAGAGGACCTACCAAATGGTCTGGAGAAAACGCTGAAGTCCAAACCGCTGCAAGTGCAATATGCTCTCTGACCTGCACCTACAAAAATAGTAAATAGTAGGGGGGTAGTAAACCACCTGTACTAAGTATGGGTGTATGCACACATACACATAAAGCTATGCATGATCAATGAAATCTCTTGCTAAGCAACATGTTATTTCTGGAAAGTCTAGTCATTAGACTTTCCTAATTCGTTAGTTGTGAATTGTGGTATGAATATGATGTATTTTAATGCGTTCAAAGCACACAACTCATTTTCTATTTGATTACAAGACATTAGTATCATCAACATAATTTTCGAACAACTCGAGCGAAGATTTGAATATTTGATCTCCCTAATTCGAGAGCTCCCTTTTTGACACTTGATTATTTTTCTTTTTCTTCTTCTTTTTGTGTAGCTCAATAATTCCTTTGGTCCTATGTTTTACTTACAAGTGCAATGATTCATTGTAGTCCCATACCCACAATGAATCGATGTAAGTAATCCAAGGACTAAGGATTGATTACACTATCTTACAATGAGTCGTTCATTACTTTATATATTCATTAACATCTCATAAGTCAGTCTCTATTGATCATACCTTTTATTTCATTACTTTTATGTTAGAGAAGTTATAAGGTATTTTGTTAACGTTATGTTTCTACTTCCCTTTACTGTCATCATATAAGAAGTCATTATAAGCCAATCTTATTTGGCTTTGCCCATTATTTGCTGAAACTACATGAGTGTGATATTGGCAATTGACATTCTTAAGCTCTTCTTCATTGCTAATTTTGAACATACGTTCCATCATCATCATTCATTCTCACTTTCATAGAGACATCATAGGAAGTAAGATCGTGCGAGCTAACATGAAATCCAGTGTCTCCCCCACACTGAAAAGAGGTGATTCACCGGTTAAAATGAATCTAGACCATGTGAGCTACTCATGGAATCCAGTGTCTGTCCCACACCAAAAAGGGGTGATCCCCGGCTAAGGCGAATCCATCTCAAGTGTTCACTCCACATCGAAAAAGAGTGGTTCATGGCTATAGTGCACTAATAAAATATCATTAGCATTAACCGACATAGATCATCCTTACTTTACATTGATGAATATGAATTGTTCTTACATATCATCCTTAGGTGTTAATGAGACTAGTCTCAAACATTCTAACACCTTCATTCGTGAGTATTCTTTTAACATAGTAACTTAGGTGTAAGTAAGACTTGTCTCATTTTCTTTAACACCCCATTCTGGTTACTTACTTAATTTAGACCCCTTTAATTATGTTATAACTCACGTTACTTCTTCACTTTAGTGTAGTAGCTTCATTTCATTGTTTATGGACGATGAGCACTTCTTTCAGTGACTTACATATGTTCATAGTTCATTCGTTTAGAGAATGTTGGGATTTGTCCAAATGAATGGCATGCCCTTGGTTATGGATTCATTGAATTACTTTAGAAGTACTTATTATATCATTTGATATTCTAACTACACAAGATTGGCATATGATTAGTATTGGCCTTAACATTTGAGATGTTAAACTAGCAAACCATTTTTGTTGGCATAAGCCAATTTTACGTATGTTTATATTTAAATTGAATATGTATGAACCTTTAGCCAATCTTTCAATCATTTACATAAGCTCCTAGCCATTAGCATGCATTCGTTTTGACAAAGTAGTGTTAGCTAATTTTATTGGCTCCAGATAGTCAATTCATTCAAGATGTGATTTCATAGTTGTCTTTTAAGCCAATCTTAGTTCATGACTTTATGCATAACGTTTTTAAGCATCTTGGACAGCATAATATTAACATTTGATGAGTATAACACCTTCATAAATTCACCTTAACAGCAAATATGCATTAAGACATCACACATCACACTTACCATTTTTCTAACATATCATAGTAGTACATCATTCTTTAATTCACGTAAGAAACTCTTATCATCAAACGAGTCCAATTAATAGGTTCATTCAACATTCTTTAATAAAAAACCATACACATTAAGATCAGCCAGCACCACATACCAACAACATGATCTCTAACCTATTCAACATTGAAATCGTAACAAGGATACTAGGGAAAAGGAAGTTCGACGAGAACACGGGAACGACCCTAGTTTTCAAGATCTTTGAACAGTTGGAAAGAAAGTGCTCTTGGAGAAATAAGTCTAGGATAGAAACCCATACCTTATGTAGATTCAAATCTACGACGATCACCCTAACGAAATCCTTGAAAACACTTGAAATCACCAAAGAAAAACCTCTAGCGTTCTTACGTTTTGCGGTTTGCATTCTACTGCCTTAGCGTCGTGAGTTATCAAGATTTGATCGTGAATTCTCGGTTTAGGAACTGATCTTGAATTATAAAACTTAAT
Source organism: Solanum sitiens (assembly GCA_016801875.1). Taxonomy (NCBI): domain Eukaryota; kingdom Viridiplantae; phylum Streptophyta; class Magnoliopsida; order Solanales; family Solanaceae; genus Solanum; species Solanum sitiens. Next base: position 1,050,539 of record JABWTJ010000088.1, on the reverse strand, counting down.
ACTTAATTAACTTAATTAAATAATTAATTACTAAAATGCCCCTCTTAAGTTGACTAGACATAGGAGAACCATTGACTTAGCCAATTCTGAAAATTGGCTAAGTGCCACGGATTGACCAAGGCTCTAAGTTACTTAATTAGTCTGATTAATTAAGTAAATAAGGGACCTAGGGAAATTACCAAGACACCCCTAAGTCACTAGGACCACAACTAACAACTTTGGACCATCCTAGGTTAGGTACTAGGTTGTCCCTAAGTTAGTGAAGTTAGTTAGGTGTCACCCGACTAGGTCTTAGGTTGTCGGGTCTGTTGGCTTAGGTTAGCTAAATAGTTGGTTAGGTTAGTTAGGATGTAGAGTTGGTTAGGAGAGGGGACCCCACACGGATGGACCCGTGCACGCGTGTCCCTAACCGCCTTACCGAAAGTGGTTGGCTGTCGCGTGGTCCCCTTCTTGTCCGGTTAGCCCATGTGCTTGCACATGGGTTTGTTGCACTTTCCTAACTAAGTTATCTTGATGGCTCATTTGGGAATTCTCACTTATTGTCCCAAGGACCCTCACCATGTCCTTGGGTACTACTTAATCTACATGATCATTTTAATTGATCATGTGCCATGGTATCTAGGCTTTGACACTTGGATGCCTCATACCTTTTGTGTTAGTAGTATTACGAAACATGATTTTTAGCTTAGGGTCTTCCTTGCAGGTACATTTCTTGGTCAATGAATCTTGGATTGGGGTATGGCAACCCAAAAAGTATATTTCATATTCGTATATAGAAAATTGGCTAATATTTCTTAGCCAATTTTTCTATACTATGCCCAATATTTCTCAATATTGTGCATTGGGGTGCCTATGTACCCCTAATAGGCTTTCTTAAGGTAACACTGGGCTCTTCATTAGATATGATTTTACGGAACGTTACAATAAAAATAGTCACCATAATCATCATTATCATCATAAAGCCTTTGAGAACTCACATACAAAGCTTATTGAGTCACCATAGTTCAGAATTGATATTCTTGTTCTTCTTATTGTTGTTGTTATTGTTGTTGTGTGAATAAGACTTAACCGACACGAGACCATGTGAGCTTAACATGGAATCCAGTGTTAGCCACACCAAAAAGGGTTGTCCTGTTTGCCTAAGGTAGAAGCATACTTTTAGTTTAGGTGGATGTGTTAGCTAATAACCTATGGGTACACATAGTTGATGGGATAAGGATATTTCTACTAGAAACCCGCACTTAACTCTCATGAGAGATACTTTGGGAACTCAGACTCAACTAGTATAAAAGAATTCCATTGTAAGCCAGACTCAACTAGTGTAAAAGCTTCCATCTCATATACAATATTCACTCGGTGCTAAGAATTAATTTCCACGGAGTACACATTAAGTTTTGAATTAAGTTCATATTCATGTAATAATTTCTTTCACTCAATACAACATTATTTATAGGATAGCTCTTAGATCATGCGTTAGAATAACCTTTCACCGTCCATGTCTACATATAGATTCAATAGATAACAAAATCTTTCAACCTTAGAATCTTCATATTGTGATAAAACCTTTCACATCATACCCTGTTCGTTCATAATTGTGTATATGAGAGTATCCTTTCAACAACACTACAACTACATCATAATCTTAGACACTTTACTCTCTAAGTGTTCCTAAAGCATACACATATATTTTATAAGAACATGCATAATTCACATACTTTCCCTTTCAAGGGTCAAAGTTCAGTTACCATAAAAACATCTAGAATTCACTACATTAGACATGAATATCATCACAATTCAATTAACTCAATCACTACTTGCATATTTTTCATAATATTCTTCCTTCACCGACAAAGTCCCACATCACAAGATCAGAATTGGGAAATTTATGGATTTCATGGGTTCTTGGGGAATATATGGATTTCATAATAAAAACCATAAGAAATTATCAATACATGCATAATATAACATAATTCAATAATATAACAAGCATACTTATTCACTTATGACTTATGTTCATATTCATGGAATAATTTCTTGACACTCAATCCAACATTATTCATAGGATAGCTCTAAGATCATGTGAGAATAACCTTCACCGTCCATATCTACATATAGATTCTATAGGTGAGAAAAAGTTTCAACCTTAGAATCTTCATATTGTGAGAAAACCTTTCACATCATACCCTGTTCGTGCATAAGTGTGTATGTGAGAAAATCCTTTCAACAACACAACAACTACATCATAATCATAGACACTTCACTCTCAAAGTGTTCTTAAAGCATATACACATATTTTATAAGAACATACATAATTCACATACTTTCCCTTTAAAGGTTCAAAGTTCACTTACCATAAAAACATCTATAATTCACTACATTAGACAAGGATATCATCACAATTCGAGTAACTCAACCACTACTTGCATAATTTTCGTAATATTCTTCCTTCACCAACAAAGTCCCACATCACAAGATCATAATTGGGAAATTAGGGGATTTTATGGGTTCTTGGGGAATTAACAATAAAACCATTAGAAATCATCAATATATGCATAATATAACATAATGCAACCATTAGAATCGATTTTGAAAGGAACCCATGACTTTGAAATCAAACCCTAACCTTTGGAGATTTTTATCTTTGGAATTTAGATTTTGAAGGCAGTCCATGGATGAAGAGCTACCATACCTTATCACTGAAGTCCAATGAATTGGTGTGAATAACCTTTCTCCTTGAACCCTATATCCAACTTCTTCTGTTTCTTCTTCTTCTTCTACTCAGAGAAATTTTGGAGAGGATGAAGTTTTGGGAATTGATTTGGGCTTTAGGAATAAAGATTTGGATGGCTTAATTTAGGGGTCTAAAATCCTTATATAGGTGGTCTATATTAGGCTAAAATGACTCTACTTAATATTATTAAAACCAGAAAACCCCAAGTGCCCCTACTTAACCCATAAAACAGCCCCAGGTCACAACCCATAAGACCCCGACCACGGGGCGAAGGTGGACCTACGGCCTGTACTGGTTGGGCGTGGACTTTTGATCGGGAGTTTGGAACTTGTGCTTGACCCACTAATCCCCCACCAACGGGGCGTGGACCCACCAATAGGGTATGGGTCCTGTTATTGGTCACAACCAGGCAACTTCTAGGGGTCCTTCTCAAGTGCCCATGGTTGGTTCTTCAGGGGTGGTGCCATGACTTTATAACATGAAAACCTCATTAGTGACTCTAACCCTCACGTTAATCTCTAGTTTAGCCTACTAATTTCCAAGGTGTTATATGGGTAATTGCCACTTGTCTACTCGGTGTTAAGCATAATTCCCACAAAATATTCATTATCCTTAACTTTTCTTAACATTCATAATACATGGGTAATATCCACTTGTCATAGTATTTTAGCTCATGGGTAATCACCGCTTGCCTCATTAATAGAATAACTACTTGTCTTTGATTCATTTTTGATGAGAAGACCTTTCAACCTTATAATCCTTTATGTGAGAAAGCCGTCCACATTCATGCTTTCATATGTATGTGAGAATTTTTTTTACAACACAACAATAATAATATTTATATTTCACTTTTAAAGCATCCTTAAAACATTTTCATCAATTTCACAAGAACATACATATATTCATAAAAGCCTCTTTCATAGTTCAAAGCCCACTTTCTATTGTCATAATCAAGAAAACATGGGTTAAGCATGAGTTCATGGGGGTTCATCATAAAATAATCAAATTATATAAATTCATGCATAATACTTCAGAAAACAATCAATTATATCCATATTGAAAGGAACCAATGACGTAGAACAAAATCCTAACTCTATTGGAGATTTCTTACTTTATAAATTGGAGAATTTAGGAACTACATGGAAGAAAGAACTCCATGGATGAAGACTATCATAACTAAATGCCAAAATCTTTCCTTCAATGGTGCAATTGGAGACTTGACTAGAAACCGTAGGTTGACTCGTTCTTCTTCAAGCTTTCTAGAGAGAGAAATATTTTGGAGAGGAAGACTTGTTCTTGTTTTAGGAATTTGAGAGAATGATTTCAATTGAAGAAATTAGGGGGTAAAAACACTTATGTAGGGATTTAGGTGAATGGTAAATGAGACAGTATTAGGCTAGAATAATTAGTAAAAGACCCAAAAGACCTTAAGGAAAATAACTGCCGACTTCACCCATGACCTGACCCATGGTCCATTGGTAAGATCATAGACCATCCTGGTTAGCCGTGGTTGAGATCATAGACCACTAACTGTGTACCCCCAACGATGAACCACACCTACGGCCTGTGAGTCCATCGATGGACCTGGATCACAGTCGTAGGTCCTAACTCATAGCCTCAAAATATCTCTAAGTATGGGACTCACCTACGAGACCTATCTACGGCTCATGCATTGAGTGAGTGACGGACTGTCACATCCCGAAACTACACCCTAGAAATTAGGGCACAATCTCGGATTTGCGACCGGTGTACTCGACCTCTCAGAGGTATCATACAAGCCTCTCATATCATTCATCGCGTATACATAATGAAAAGTAGTGCGGAATTAAAACTTTTCATAAACAATATAATAGTCTTAAAAACTCTTTCATATATAGTAATAGGAAATGCTAAGTGTCAACTCATCATCTTAAGACACAATAAGACTTGGGACACGACCCATACGAATTATAGAACATACTACTATATAGTCTATTACAATACTTCATAAACGAAACATAAAATGACATATATGCCCTCGAGTCAAGTGAGGACATACTTCAAACTTCTGTTGAACGATCTTCTAGTCCAAGTCTTCTTACTAAATATCTTCACCTACCAAGAACTATATAGATAGAAAGAAAACATGGAATTAGTACAACCACATGTACTAAGTATGACATTATGCATAAAAATTGTGAAAACGGACATTTATTAGAAATATGCATCTTTTCATTTAAATATCATAATTTCATCATAAGAAAAACATTTAGTAACTTAGAAACACATAAAAAAAGCATTACCAATTGTCATATTTAGGACTCACTTTACAGTGAGCTCAATTCACTGTACAGTGAAGTACCTCACTGTTACAGTGAATTCCTCTACTTTTGTACTAAGCATCTGCTAGCATGTAGTCTTCTCACTAACGTCATCCTAAGATTCACTTAAGTCACACAAAGAGAGACGTCCCATACACCCTCTCTAGATGTGCCTAAACGATCCTTAAGATTACTCATAATGAGACATATACACACCTACAATATATCAACATACAAGACATACATAATATGACAATCTCCCCCACCAAGGCTATCAAAAGACTTACTTAAGTACTCCTAGAAGAGAACGCCCACACATCCTTTTCAAGGCTACCTAAATAATCCTTAAGACTCCTAGGTTTAGATCATGTCAAATATATCAAGCAACTTACCTAACTAGAGTCATTCTCAAGACTTCCAAAGATAAGACATGAAGAGATCATCCTTTATGCCCTCTTCACACTTTAACTAAGAAATCCTTAAGTCACTTTAGATTAGGTACTCATTCATTTACATACTTATTATCATTAAGTAATTATATTACTTAGTTCATTTAAGAGACATACATCACATAAAGGATATTCAAGTAATGGTCTTGGAGAAGACCTATGGACTCTTACTAACATCTTGAAAGCCTATTGTGCAATGTCTAGATAGCGTCCCATACCATCACCTAAACCTCATAGAACTTCTCTAATAATAATAGGTATCCCATATTATGAGAATAGGAAATAACCGACATAGACCATGATAGCAAATCATGGAATCCCGAGTTCTATCCTACTCGGATGAGGTTGTTCTACTTGCCAATGGTAGAACTTAGACACATCCCATGTAGGAACATGGTTAAGGAAATATGAAGGGCTTCTTTGTATTCTAGTCTCATTCTTTAACTAGAACTACTTTCCTAACCATAATCACTCGGTGCTAGCCTTCGATCTCATAGATTAATTCACATTAAGGTTCATACAAATGGGTCCCATATCAAGTTCATGACCCAATTACATTTACCCTACCAAAGCAAGGTCCGCTAGGGATATCTCACTATGGAGACAAGAAAGTCATCATGACTTTCCTAAGGATTGATGTGATGCCGTTCCACCAATAAACCTTAAGTCCATCATTCATTACATGAAGGATACCATTACGACTTTCGACTTCAAGTTTCATAACCTTACCACTTGGTTCAAGGTTTCACATAAAGGACCCTGTTATCATCATTCAAGGTCTCACTTAACATTCATTCATTTATGAATAAGATTCTTTAAGTTCCTAAGTCAAGACATCACATATTCATATTCATGCAAGCATTAATAAAGGGACACAAGTCTACCTAAACAAGACACAACATACTTCATTTTATTCATATTACTTAACATTATTTAGACACTTAGGAATGACCCTTAGAATTATTTAGTCAACCTATTCATTACCTTAACATCATCAACACAACCATTTTAGACTCATATAGCCAAGTTAGGAACAACCATGTATCAACTCTAAGACTACACACTTAACACATAGTCAAGGCATAACATGATTACCTAAATAACATCAATAGTCTAACACAAACTTTCACATATTCGTAGATATGATCACACATCACATAATCAACTACACAAATAGCAATATAACTTCAAGTAGTGCCGACAAGGCCATGTTCATCAATATACTTAAAATAACGCCGACAAGGAGAAATCATTTCACATAACACCGCCATCATAAGTGTACCAAACCAATCATAACTAAACTGAAGTATAATTAACATTAAAATAAAGGAAATAGGGCAGAGTACCACCTCTTCATCCTTAACACTTCAAGCCAATACCAAATCACCCAATTCAACATCATAAGGCCCTTACCCATGGCCATGAACACCAATTCAATACACTATTATGATAATTAATGAAATCTAAACCAATTCAACATATATTCAACATTCTAAGATCAATTAAATAACAATTGAATACAATTCTTACACCATTAGAAAGCCCATAAAAAACTACACATGAATTCATGAACATTAGACCCATATCAAGTAACCCATAAATTGGTCAAAACCTAGGGTTCATCAATTACATGGGTTCATAGGTTAATTGGGTTAAAATCACATTAATAACCACAATTCAATCACTAAACAATAATTAAAAATCTTTAATGCAAGAACCCATGGTGGATCATGAAATAGGTCAATTCATCTTTTGAAAACTTTAGAAAACATCTTTGAAAGTTGGGCTCCTTGATGAAATGAGTTTCAAGTATCAAAAGACATACCTTAACAATGCTAATCCTTCACTTTGATGAAGAATACTCACTCAATTCACCAATCCAATCTCTTCCTTGAGTTTTAGTTTTAATGGAGTCTTGGGGAATTTCTAAGGTATTTTGGGGTTTTGATTTTGAAGAATCAAATCTTCTAAGTGTTAATGACTTATAAACACATCTAAAATACCCAAAAGATCCTTACAGAACCGCCAATACTCTTATTTGTAAGTGGGGTGAATTTACAAGTCACCCCTAAACTTAACAGTGAAGTGCACGCAGGACACGGCACCATCGACGTTGGCAGTCGACGGACCGTTTGTCCACAAACGGACTATCATGTCCTCCCGTAGATGGGTTCAGAGGTTGGATGTGGATCCTCATACTTTCCTAGCCTAATTACCTATCCACGAGACCACCGATGGACCATGCTTTGGTCTGTGGTCTGGGACAAGGTCTTGTCCATCGATAGTTGCTCATCGACGGGATGTAGGTCCACTTACGGGATGTGCTGTCCTCCGTCGATGGGTTCAGAGACCTGGAATTGGTATATTAGCCACCCACGCTAAGTACCTATCCACTCCCATCACCCACGGACCGTCGACCAGGCCACTGGTCGTCGATTGGCTTCCGTAGCATTGGGCAGTCTTGGCCACCGACATGGGTCCTTCCTCAAGGACCCTTGGTTTGTCCTTGGGGATATTTTCCCGGACGTTTCCAACCCAAAAATGACCGTATACAAGTTTAAAACCTCTCACACGAATTTCACTAAAAAATAACACGTAAAACTCGACGAAACATGCCTAGACACACAAGGTCATTTCAAGGCACATCTATCGAATGCCATGAACGTTCTTGAGTGTTTAACCTCCAAAATTCTCGAAACATGACACACTACCTATATACATCATATAAGCTCATTTAAGAACCATAAAACCACATGAGACACACACATAAACACATAGGCCCCCATATGAAGCACTTACGTGACTTAGTCGTCGGACGTCTTAGTCGACCCTTGACGTTTGACTTTCAATGCACCTAATGGTTTAGAAACTGCCTCAATACAACATTATAGACTTATTTAGGACCCTAGACAACCTTGACAACCATGTTAGGCTCTATTTCACCTATGTCATTTTTGGGACCTTACATTCTCCCCCACTTGGACAACATTTGTCCTTGAATGACACTTGCCACTCTCCGAACACTCACAAGATTAGATAAATGGCTTAACAGCACATAACCAAACCACATAACTCACAATCAAGGAGAAAACATCAGTTTCACAAAACCAAAAGATTCATAACACAACAATAAACTATAATACAATTATATAACTCATTATGCTACAAAACTTCTATGCTTCATTCCAATTAACAAAAACTCAAGTTGTATTCATTATTATACTCATAAAAATCAGTTATAACCACATAACATTAATTTTAGACCAAAAAATCAATTAGTTAAATTTTTAAAATTTACACAGTGAACAGTGTTATTGCTACTGTGATTTTAGGCAAATTTTCCAAAAATGCAATCTTAGGAAATTCATGATATAGACATGCTAATATGAAAGGTAACATCATATAAACACCTTTTACAACATGCTCATAGCTTACTAGAACACACAATGCAAGAAGTTAATGAAATTCAATTTCACCCAAACTCCTAAAAATCATGCACATGCAACAACTTCTAGCAAATCTATCTACCCATACTTCCCAACTTAGAAGGAGCTCATATCATAAAAAGAGATATAAGGACTTACCAACATCATCATCACTCTCATCCGGCTTCTCACCTCTAGTCCAGAGTGCATAGAAACGCCTCCTTGTTGGAGCATCTTCCTTTGGAGCACTAGGATCAACTTTCTTACACTCTTTCCTAGAAGCAATGTTAGGACAATCTCTCACTTTGTGCCCATCTTTTCCACATCCAAAGCAAATATCGGTACCCCCTAGACACTCACCAAAATGTTTCTTACCACAAGTGACACATGTAGGTTTGCCATTGTGAGAACCACCTCCTTTTTCAAACTTCTTATTAGGAACACTAGGTCCATCTTGAGTTTGAGCCCTCTTTTTGAACCTAGGTTGCACTTGATCACTAGCAACACTCCTTTTCATGTTCCTTGACATCCTCCTAAGTTTAGACTCTTCAATTGATTGTGCATACACCATGAGTCTAGCCAAAGTCATATAATCATGTAGCATAGCCGTACGACATTCTTCCCTCACTAAGTCGGCTACACCTATCACAAAGCGACTCATTTCATCCATTGGATTAGACACTAGGGATGGTTCATATCTTGACAAAGTTGAGAATTTCAAAGAGTATTACTCAACACTCATATTGCCTTGCTTAGATTGATAAACTCCTCTACTTTCACTTCCCTCCTCTCACGGGGAAAGTACTTACCAAGAAAAGCTTCCTTGAATTCTTCCCACTCAATAGAACCCGACTCCACCAGCCTATTATGCTTCCATTGAGTGTACAAATTTTGAGACACATCTCTCAATTGATAAGAAGCCAACTCCGCCTTCTCCCTAGATGTAACCTCCATAGCACTCAACACCTTGTACACACCATCAAGTAACTCTTGGGGATCTTCATTTACCTTAGAGCAAAGAAAGATTGGAGGATTCAACCTCACAAAGTATCTATGACATAGTTCTCTCCACAACATGACCCCTAGGCACCATATTCAAGTTTATTTGAGTAGTCACGGATTGGGCTAAATAAACCAAAGCCTCTCTAATCTCCTGATTAGTCAATTTCGGGGGAACCATCGGGACCTCATTACCTCCTCCTACATTAGGGGCATGATCACCTTGAGGAGGCACTTGATCACTTTGATAACCTTGGACACCTTGCCCATCTTGAAGCACTTGCTCAACTTGAGGAGGAGCTTCCTCATTCACCCTTACCTCTTACAAAAATGTCTAGAGGCCATCCTTTTAGTATTGATCTCCTAGAAACACAAGGAAACACATTTAGAAGGATACTCATAACATTTCTCTACCGCACGACATAGGAATAGAAATGATGGGAAACACTATCGCCCTATAGACTCTCTCCCATAGATGTGTCGCGACTCACACCGATGGTCAAGACTCTACTAGACGTGACTTGTCGAGACTTTTTGATTCCTAAGACTACTTTCATTAACCTATGCTATGATATCAAGCTTGTCACATCCCAAAATCACACCCTAGAAATTGGGGCATAATCTCGGATTTGCGACCGGCGTACTCTACCTCTCGAAGGTCTCATACAAGCCTTTCATATCATTCATCGCATATACATAATGAAAAGTAGTGCGGACAAGGCCATGATCATCAATATACTTAAAATAACGCCGACAAGCCCACATCAATTCACATAACACCGCCACCATAAGTGTACCAAACCAATCATAACGAAATTTAAGTATATTTAACATTAAAATAAAGGAAATAGGGCAGCATATCACCTCTTCATACTCAACACTTCAAGACAATACCAAATCACCCAATTCAACATCATAAGGCCCTTATCCATGGCCATGAACACCAATTCAATACACTATTATGATAATCAATGAAATCTAAACCAATTCAACATATATTCAACATTCTAAGATCAATTAAATAACAATTGAATACTATTCTTACACCATTAGAAATACCATAACAAACTACACATGAATTCATGAACATTAGACCCATATCAAGTAACCCATAAATTAGTCAAAAACTAGGGTTCATCAATTACATGAGTTCATAGGTTAGTTGAGTTAAAATCACATTAATAACCACAATTAAGTCACTAAACAATGATTAAAAACCTTTAATGCAATAACGCATGGTAGATCATGAAATAGGTCAATTCACCTTTTGAAAACTTTAGAAAACATCTTTGAAAGTTGGGCTCCTTGATGAAACGAGTTTCAAGTATCAAAAGACATACCTTAACAATGCTAATCCTTCACTTTGATGAAGAATACTCATTCAATTCACCAATCCAAGCTCTTCCTTGAGTTTTAGTTTTAATGGAGTCTTGGGGAATTTCTAAGGTATTTTGGGGTTTTGATTTTGAAGAATGAAATCTTCTAAGTGTTAATTGACTTATAAACACATCTAAAATACCCGAAAGACCCTTAGGGAACTTCAAATACTCTTACTTGGAAGTGGGGTGAATTTACAAGTTCACCCCTAGACTTAACAGTGAACTGCACTGAGGACACGGCACCATCGACGGTTGGCAGTCGATGGATCGTTTGTCCACAAACAGACCGTCCTGTCCTCCCGTCGATGGGTTCAGAGGCGGGATGTGGATCCTCATCCTTTCCCAGCCTAAGTACTTACCCACGGGACCACCGACGGATCGTCCTTTGACCTATGGACCGTCCTTTGGTCTGTGGTCTGGGACAAGGTCTTTTCCATCAACGGTTGCTCATCGACGGGATGTCGGTCCACTTACAGGCCGTGCTGTCCTCCGTCAATGGGTTCAAAGACTTAGAATTGGTATGTTAGCCACCCAGGCAAAGTACCTACCCACGCCCATGTCCCACAGACCGTCGATTGGATTCCGTAGGTGAGGCTGCCTTGGGCAGTCTTGGCCACCGACATGGGTCCTTCCTCAAAGACCCTTGGTTTGTCCTTGAGGATGTTTTCCCGGACGTTTCCAACCCAAAAATGACCATATACAAGTTTAGGACGTCTCACATGAATTTTACTAAAAACGAACATGTAAAACTCAACGAAACATGCCTAGACACACAAGGTCATTTCAAGGCACATCTTTCGAATGCCATGGACGTCCTAGAGTGTTTGACCTCCAAACTTCTCGAAACTTGATACACTACCTATGTACATCGTATAAACTCATTTAAGGACCATAAAATCCCATGATACACACACATAAACACATAGGCCCCCATATGAAGCACTTAGGTGACTTAGTCGTTGGACGTCTTAGTCGACCCTTGACGTTTCACTTCCAATGCACCTAATGCTTAAGACACTGCCTCAATACAACATTATAGACTTATTTAGGACCCTAGACCACCTTGACAACCATTTTAGCCTCTAGTTCACCTATATCATTTTCGGGACCTTACATGGACCGTCCTATTGAATTGTTGAAAAAGTACTTGAACTAGACATTTTTGGAAAATTCTAACTTTCCAACTACGCCACCACCAACTGACTATCTTTTCACCTACAATCTGTGGGTGGTTTTCTCTATGCTGTTACCAGGTCTGCAAAAAACTAAAATTTTCTCCTTTTTTTAATATAAGGTGTTACATTCAGTTTGTAATATTAGTATGAGATGAAACTAGGGAATAAGTGTTCCCCACAATCTCTTAATGCAATAAACGCTATAATAGTAACTCTTTCCTAGTGTTTAATATTCAAAGTTGATAAGTCAGGTATCTCCTAAGTGATTGGTCATTCAAGTAGGGAATTTCACCATGTAACTTGGTCGGTCTACGCACGAATTCTTTACTAACACTAAATCTTCATTTCTAATCTCTTTCTCATTCATTACTTCCTTGGTCAGGCAAGTAGGAATAAGGCGAGTTCTAACGTTGTGCACCAATAAAAAGAATTCAAAACGACGAGATAAACATTACATGTATAAACACTATTCAAGAATTACTGAATTATTACTTTTACGTGGTTAATTACTCATGGTTCCTACAATCCTAGTTATGGATTTATCTACTCATTCTTGGGTGATCACAATTCATAATAGGGTTAATATAATAAATCAAGACTTACAATTAAAGTATATGAATTGAAATCTTCAATTGATGAGTAAAAACAATATTATAAACTGTCACTTCAAGAATCAATTACAAATATGTTCGCAAGTAAATTCTCAAATCCAAAAGTATGTATCTCAAAATGTCAAACAATCCAGAAATGAAATAATACAACTAATTTATTGACATCAAATCCTAAACATAATAGGAATAGGAAACCTAAGGAAATTCAGCTTGAGTAGTGCAACAACCCTCAAAATGAACTAGGGTGAACAAGTGCCTCACATGGGTTTAATGAGTTAATAACTTGTTAAAATAGTGAAAATAGCTTTATAAGTCAATTTTAAAGAGTTTTGAAGTCAAACATCAAAGGAAAACCGAGATGTCCGGAAACTAGTCTCGTGTGTACACTAGTGTCCTAGTATGTTGTGCATGTTTTTATGTGTTGTTTGGAGTCTAAAACTCAGTGGGATGAACCTAACACCTAGAAATATATGCTTAGGGTCAAAACGTCTAGTTATGACTCCCCAATGACCAACCTAAGGGTCCTTGAGGAGGACCCTATCATTGGCCAACAAGCTGTCCAAGGCAACAAATATTTGTTCATGCAAGGAGCATGTCCGCGTCGCGGACTAGCTCCCCCATGGGACAAATATTTGGTCTGCATCGCAGATTCTACTGTTCCAAAATTTAATTCCAGAAATCATGTGGGAACATCTGCGCGACACAGACTTGTTCCCCGATGATAATTCCAAAAATTAAAGTTAAGTTTGACTTGTTTAAAAGGTCCAATTAATGTAGGGGTGTTTTGGGTATTTTGGGGTGTATTATATATTGATTTTAGATCATTATACACCCATTACACTAATTAACACCCCCAACTCTCAATTAGAATAAAAAAATTTATAAGCTCTCCCTTCTCTCTAAATTCTCTCTCTAGTTAAATCCTCCATTGATGAATCTTCAAACTCCAAGGAAGAAGGTCAAATTTTCCAAGTTTTCAACCTAAATTTTGTGGGATTTATGCTAATAAGGTATGGTGACTTCATCCTTGATTCTTCTATCAATCAAGAAGCCAATTCCAAAGGCTTTTCAAAAGATCTCAAAAACCCTAAAACCCTATTTCGAATTCTAAGCATGGGTTCTTGCATTAAAAAATTTAAATTCACGATTTATTAAGTATTCAATGTTAATTGATGGTTTTATGATAAAAAACTCCATGAACCCATTCATTTCTTGAATTTATAATTTTGTCTCTAAAGTGATTGTATTGATTACGATCTAACTAGATTGAATTCATGTGTAGATTGTTATGGGCTATTGAATATTATGTTGTTCATTGTTGGAACTGTTCATATTTTTCCTTATAGTATTGATATATATATATATGGGTTTTGTTAAATCATTGATATGGATGAATTGTTGGTCTAGTCTTATGGACATTGTCATTGCTAAGATCTCTTGTTCTGTGAATTTGTTGGAAAGGCTAAGGTATGGTGATTGTGGCTATTGGAAGGTGGTGAGTTGACCTAATTCCTTTATTTGATGTAGAATTGATATCGAATTTCTATTGATTGTTATGGTCCACTTATGGTGGCGGTGTTTAATCGTTATAAATGTTATGAATATGGAATTGTCTTCATTATTATGTAAATTGTGGTGTTATCATGTTATGGTATATGTGAATGAATAAGGTGAAGATGCTCATGTAATGTCTATATGAAGTATGGGTGCTACAAGGATATGATTGAAAACACTTCTTATCTAATTTTTGATACATGATGATTAAGGTCTAAGAAGATTTCTTATAGAATGATGTTGTATCTTGTGTTGGTAGAATTACTTGTCCCAACTTGGTACTTGAATTATATTAAATGAGTAAATGAATGAATGTCTAGGATCGGTAGACCTAAAGTAGGTACCCTTCTATGAAAGACTAATATGGAAGCTTGAATATGAAAAAACAATTAATATTGAAGTGAACCAGATAGACCTAGCATGGTACCCGTTTCATGAATTATGTAGACCCTTGTGGATCCCTTCTTGGTTGTGGTATTTTGAATTGGTAGGGCTTAGAGATGGTACCTTCTCAAATACTCTTACGTGAATGAACTTACTCTATGAGAAACAAGTCAAAATACCGAGTGGATATGCTTGAGGTAGTAGCTCTACTTGAAGTATGAGACTAGATTACAAAGAAGCACTTGATATCCCCTAAACCATGTGCCTACATGGGTTGTGTCCTTATTTCTACCTTTTTAAAGTTGAACACCTTCCACGGTGTGGGGTCTTATGACACTAGATTCCATACCTATCTACTGTGGTCTATGTCAGTTAATACCTATTCTCATCATGTGGGATGTACACTCCAGTCATTGGATATGTTCTACAATGTGTGGGTAGTGGAATGGGACGCTATCTACATGTGGCACGAGTAGGATTTGAAAATGCTAAAGTGAGTTCCCTAGGTATTCCGAGACCATCATGTGAAGTCCTCTAATTATATGATTGACTTCTAAATGACTTATTTAATGCGTTTCTCCTAATGCTAATATATTGCATTAGAAATGTCTTATCTTTGGTAGTCTTAAGGAACACTTAGGTGTGCATTGAAGAGGTTGTATGGGCGATCTCTTCATGTCTTACTTAGGTGGGTCTTAGGATAAGTTTAGGTAGAGGATTATATGGTTAAATGGGTTACTTAATGATTGTGGTGTTTATCTTATGTGTGAGTATTGACTTGAAGATTATTCATATATTTGTCTTATGAGATTTTTACCAAAAGAACCTGAAAAGCATATCTATAAGTAAATGTCCCCTTTTGCATGGTTTTATTGCATGTCCATTAATGTATCGTGAGTCCATGGTATTTCTAATGCGTTTCACTTCAGGGTTGTGTGTGTCTAGAGCGTTTTTGTATTGGATTTAACAAATTTATGTCTTGTTTTGCAGGAAAGATATTCAGGCATAAAATAAGGGAGACGATTAATAAAGTGAAGAAAAGGACCTATGGAGGCAATCGATGGTCCGTCTTTCAATCAACGCCCTGTAGATGATGATCGTAGATTAGCAGCCCATGCATTGGAGGAAATCAAGGAATTTTGACCAAGTGTGGACCACGACTAGCATCGACGGTGTGTCGATCGATCAATGGATCGTACTAGTGAACGGTAGTTTGAGACTGTGAGGGTTCCAATACCTGATACTTGAAGATTCTAAGTGTGGAGTCACAGAGGAGCATCGAAAGACCATAGATGGAACGACAGACCTTACTGTTGGTCCGTCATTTGATTTAGAAAAGATGCAATCCGTAGGCTGAAATAAATCTCTAAGTCCTAGATGACAGAAGCAATCCACGGACCATCGATCAATCGATGACCCGTCAGTGGTAACGTAGATTAAAGTCGCCTGCCTGAACAAAGCTTTCCTTATTTGAATTCCCTTTTAATTAGGATTGTGTTTTCTATAAATAAGGCATTAAACCTCATTTTTAGAGTTAACTGCAACTACTTTTGCTCTAGTTTATGTTTTGGAGATTCGTTTTTGCATCTTTGCGCAAATAATTGATTTACGGATTTGGTTTTGAAGCTTTTGGTTTTCAATTCAAGTGCAATTTATGGGTTTATTATTCTTAATACGTAAGTTCATAATTTCTCTATCTATCGATATGAATTGTGTTCTTGCTAACATGGGTAACTAAATTGACAACTAGGGTTGTGGGAACCATGAGGGATTAACAAAGTATAACTAGTAATTAAGCAATTTTTGAAAAGTGTTTACGCATGCATAAAAAATTCTTTCATTTAGAAGTCTTTTTAATGAGTGCACGCGTTAGAAATTGCCTTGTTTCTACTTGCCGGACCAAGGGAGGTAGTTAATAGGAAAATAATTGTAATCATAGATTTAGTGTGATACTATCTAATATGATAGTGTCGATTGGTGCGAAGTAATAACTAAGCCATCCATCGATTATGATGTCTAATATGAGGTAATGGTAAGAGTTAGTAAATTATACACACTTAGCCGGACAAAGGTGCGGGGTGAAGTTCTCTGAAATCTAGACCAAGGATTTAGAGATACATTGTAACACCCTAAAAAGAACTAAGGTGAACTATAGATTCGTGATTGTGTATTGAGTTAATTTTAAGTTAAAATGAGTTATATTAGTGTCCTTAGGCAGTGTGTGAAGTTTGGTTAAGTTTGGAGGTCAAATGTCCAAGAACGTCCATGGCGTTCGGAAGGTATGCCTTCGATAGTGCTTGTGTGTTCTCATGTGTTTGAGTGTGTTTTACCTGTTCGTTTTATTTGAAATTGGTGTAGGATGTTCCTAATACCTAGAAGACTATGTTTAAGTGTGTAAAGTCCGGGTACGACACCACCTAGGACCCAAAAGGGGACCTAGAGAAGGGCCAAAGACTTGGACCCAAAACTGCCTAGGCAGTGTCCACCAACGAGACCAATCGACGGCCAGTGTTCTAACCAACGACCCATCGACTTGGTCTGTAGATTGGACCTACAGTACTGCATGTTTGGAAGTTTCAGGCTCAACCAACGAACCACCACCAATGGACCGTCGATGGCCAAACAGTTCGTTGGTTGGTCCCATCTATGAGCTGCCAAAAAAGCTGTTAGCAGGCTTCCTTGGCTTAGGGTGTTTGGTAAATTCACCCCAAGTCTTTTAAGGACCTTGGACGATTATTTTGAGGGTTATTTAGGTATATTAAAGAGTTCCAAACCCTAAGACCTAATTTTAAACCTGATTTCCTAAAACCCCAAACCCCTCTCTCTTAGAACTCTCTCTCAAACTCCATAGAAGCTAGAAGTCAAGAAGGAGCTAGGAGGGTTGTTGGTGGTAGATTTATTCATCAAAATTAGTGGTTTTCCTTCTCATTGAGGTATGGTATCCATACTTGAACCCTCTTCAATTCAAGGAGTCATTTCTAAAAGATTTCAAAAAGGGTTTTCTAATTCTATCTTCTCCTAGTTCTGATTCCAAGTATGGGTCTTCTTGTAAAAGTGTTTTAATAATTCAAATATGTTTATTCTAGTATTAATAGATGATTTTAATGTCAAAACCCTAATGAACTCATGTATATGCATATTTCCAACTTTTAGCTTAAAGAGTGGGTTAAATAAACATGTTTGTGTAGGGTATGCGTTTTGATTTCTTATGCTATTATTATGATTTAGATACTGCCCTAAGGGTCTTATTGTGATGAAATATTGAGGAATTGGTTATAGGTGGTGATGGCTTGGATAAATTGTGAGTTGCTTATATTGAAAAATTCTTATTATGAATTGCTCTTGAGTGGTATAATCCATCTTCTTGGTGGCGGTGTTTACTTGATGTAGTTGGGTATATTTGGTATGTATTGTGAGTATGGCTTTGAAGGCCTAATGTGTGAAGTGAATTGATAATGAAGTTGGTTCTTATTGATATGTATTATGAAACTTGAATTTGATGTCTTGCTTAGATTATGCCTAAAAAAAGTAAGTGTATATGTTGAGCATGCTAGTGTGTAAGAAATGATAAATGAAGGTGTAAACATGCCTAGAATTTAGTGTTCTGAAAGTAATGATTTATATGAAAGGTGTGCTCACATGTACACACACACTTTGAGTGAATGAATGAAGTTAAAGAATGTGAATGAAAAGGGGAGTCTTGGGGTGAGCACTCATTGTGAGTTGAGAGGAAGTGTTTAAGCAACCTCACTATCTCCCAAGAGCTTTGTAATGTAGGTTGGAGGATGGATACCCATTGTGAGTTGAGATGGTGTGTCTAAAAGTTATCCTTGGCCTTTAGTAACAAATGTTTAAGACTCCGTGTGGGAGTTATGCTTTGCACCAAGAGGATTTGAAGAAGGGGTGGGTGCACATTGTGAGTAGAGATGTTGTACCCAATGTACCTTTTGAGATGAGTACTCCTTGTTAGTAGAGAGTGAGTTACTTAGTAGCATTCTCCTTATCCCTTAACTATGCACCCGCATAGGTGTAGCTATTGGAAAAAACATGTAAAAGCTAAGAGAAAGATCCCATCCTAGGCAAGTGGGGAACCCTCATACGATAAGGGTAGTATCGGGACTCCATGTCTATCTCTCATGGTCTATGTCGGTTAAAGCTATTCCCCCACAAAAGAAAAAATGAACTAAGTCTCCTAAAAGAACGTACTACTTAGGGTAGATGGTGGTATGAGACGCTATCTATCCATTGCACTAGGTAGACCTTCCAAAAGGGGAGTCTTGGTGTGTTTTATATGAAATGTATGAACTAAGTCTCCTAAAAGAATGTACTACTTAGGGTAGGTGGTGGTATGGGACACTATATATCCATTGCACTAAGTAGATCTTCCGAAAGGGGAGTCTTGGTGTGCTCTATCATGTGTTGTAAAAGAAGTTAGATAATCTAAGGTCTAATGTTAAGTAAGTATGTTAAGGCTAAGTTTTTAATGAATGTAGTTCAGAGTGACTAATGTAGAGTGCTCAATCCAAGGGAATCCTCAAGGAGCACTAAGTGGGAGTAGTAGTATGGGAAACTACTCTCACATTGCACTTAGTGTAACTTATAAGTCCTATTGGGAAGAGTACTTACATGAATCCTTCTTAAGGATCGATTTGGTCTGTCTTGAAGGGGGTGTATGGGCGGTCCCTTCTTGTCTTACCTTTGGGAGTCTTAGGGAAACCTCACGGGAAATAAGTTCACATTGCTTGGATTGTGTTATTCACTGTGTTCACTGTAAGATTTTCTAATGTTACTGTAAAGTGTGTTTTGCTTCTAAAATTTTTAGGGTCCTACTTTATGTGCTAAATGATGATTCTTATACTATTTCAACTCTTAAATCATGAAGGTTTTATCAATTTGGCATGAAACCTTATTTTACTAAAATGTCCCTTTTTGCATGTTTTTGCATATGCCATAGTACATTGTCTTGTACTAACCCCATACTTTCCTGTACTTAATAAGTAAAGGTTGGAGGCATGTTTGAAGACTAGAAGACAAGCTTAGGAAAGATTCTCTCAAAACTAAGTATGTCCTCATATATTCGAGGCATAGTCATATTTCTCAGTTTTTATTCTAAAGACTTATTATGTATTTTCATTTAATGTAAAGGGTCATGTCCCTAAGATATTTATATCGTATCTTTAAGTTGGCTTGTGTAGACGAGATCAAATCCTTAGATTTTATAAAGATGTTCTATTTATTAATTTATTCGTGAAAAGTTTTAATTTAGCATTACTTTTCACGTCTTATGTAATGAATGATAGCTAAGGCTTGTACAAGACTTCCGAAAGGTCAAGTAGGTAATTGTTACAACCCATGGGTTCTCCCTAAATTCTAGGGGGTACTTTTGGGTCGTTACATACACAACTTATCATTTTGCATGTAATACACTAGGAAATGATTGCTATTACTAGGAATGTTGCGTTATGAACTTGTGGGGAACACACCCACCCTAGTTCCCTTCTCATCTTGATAACAACAAAAGCTTACTCTTGTTCACTTGTTGATCATACAATTAAAGGAATTCGTTTCACAAAACCCCCCTTTACTTAATTATTTATGAAATATCTTGACTAATAATATATAATCGTGGGTTAAAGTTAGGTCTAAACCATATTCCTCGTGGGATCGACCCCAACCTACTAGTTGGGTTCTTTACTTGATAACGATCGCTTATGCTTCTTTAGGGAGGTGTACTTTGAGCGTTTCAAATTTCGGCGCCGCTGCCGCGGAGTTTTGACTTTTAGATTAAGTTTAACTACATAATTAAAATTTAGTCAAATATTTCATAATTTTACTTTTTCTTAAATTTTTGTTTCTCTCAGGGTCTTACTCTAGTGTAAGCCAAGTACACAGAGAAGAGGTGAACCACTCATTCCTGACGATCCAAAATTGGGCATAACCTTTCACAGAATGAATAATCAAGCACCCCCGGTTAATCATATGGAGGCGATGGAGTAAGGCTGCAACCCCCATAAGTTGTAGAAGGGAACAACGTGGCTCCACCTTAAAATAAAGGGGGACCTCCACTAAGGCCCCAAGACCCTCAAGTAGTACGACTGAATGATAATGGTCGGGTCGACATGAATATCATTGAGTTTGATGGACCTCTTATTTTACCACCGCTCCCTTCGGGGTATACTTTTGTGGTGAATAGTAGATTGATAAAGATGCTTACAACGAGAGGCTTATTTGTTGGTCGCTAGCGGATGATCCATACGCTCACATCAGTAAACTGAACTTTGTCTGTAAGACATGCACAGGTCCACCAGATTGGGATATGTATGTTATCGGGCTGAGGGTGTTCCCCCTATCGTTGACTGGAGATGCTGTGGTATGGGGAGCTCCCTTACAACTCTATTTATACATGGGATAAGTTGAAATATGCATTCTTGGCAAAGTTCTTCCAAGTGTCCAAGAAGATGATTAAAAAGGACAAGCTCAACAATTGTTTTTCTCAACCTGGGGAGTCTGTGAGTAGCTCTTGGGATAGATTCACTGCCTTCATGCAAAGCGTTCCGAACCACCGTATTGATGATAAGTTGTTGAGAGAGTAATTCTATCAGGGATAGGACATCAATATTAAGACAATGCTTGATACTATTGTAGGAGGGTCGTATGGCGAATGCTCATGGGAACACATCAATGAGAAAATGGATAAGATATCTCGCAACAACAAAGCTTGGAGCACTATAAAGTTGGAAACTGGGAAAAAAACCTTCGATGTTCAAGTTACAAACAATCCAGCCGCATATGAGATTCGTGAAAAGATGGCACATATGAGGACTATGTTGGCATCGGTCTTTAATCATGTGAGAGGGGTCGTAGAAAAGGTGAAATGATTGAACTATTTGTCTAGAACTCTATCGCCGGCAGAGGAGTATTACTATGAAGAAGAGCATATGCAGTTAATGATCATACAAGTGGTTTTTGTCCAAACGCCCAAGGTTCTGACTAGGATAATTGGCGCCAAGGTCGCAAATATGGTAACTACAAACGAGAGGGTCAATATGTTTGAGATAGGAACAACAATCGCGACAACAACTTCAACCGAAAAAACTATGGTAACAAGAATGATCGGGTTGGGCCATATGTTCCTTCCTAAAATCGGGAATCTGCCCCTAGGGAAGGTTGAGGTAGTATGGCGCCTATTGAGGATATGTTGCAAAAGATGCTGACGAGGTTTGATGTAACTGATGAGAATGTCAAAGAGATGAGAAGCGACCTATCTGGCATTGGGAAAAATATGGATGCACATGCTGTCTCGATAAGCATCTTGAGCTACAGATGACTCAGTTGTATACAGTGAACCCGCCCCAACCTAAAACCCTTCCAAGCAACATTATCCGTAATCCAAAGAATGATGGACATTGCATGTTGGTCACTACTCGTGGGGGTAAGTAGACCATTGATCCACCTATGCCGTGTGTAGTAGAACGTGATATGATAAGGAAATATGATGTGGCAGAAGCTAGAGGAGAGTTGGGTGATGTAACAACGAAAGAAGTAGAGTTATCTTAGAAAGTGGTCCCCATACCTCAGCCTCCACCAACATTTCGACAGAGATTGGTGAAGAAAATGGAAGATGGTAAATATCGCCGATTTATCACTATGTTGAAGTAGCTTTCCATCAATGTTCCATTGATAGAAGCTTTAGAGAAAATGCTTAGATATGCTAAGCTTATAAAGTATATAGTGACAAAGAAGAGGTCGATTAGTTTTGAAGATGCTGGAAGAATACAACTTTGTAGTGCTATTGCTACAAGGTCTATTGTGAAGAATAAGGAGGATACGGGTGCCTTCAATATCTAATGTACTATAGGGTTTCTACACTTTTCGAAGGCACTGTGTGGTCTTGGTGCGAGCATAAATCTCATGTCATTATCCATTTATAGAAAGTTAGGCTTGGGGGACCCAAAGCCTACCACGATGTGGTTACTGATGGCCGATCAAACTGTGAAGAGGCCCATAGGTGTACTCTATGATGTGCTTGTGAAAGTGAAGTCTTTCATCTTTCTGATGGACTTTCTGATTCTTGATTGTGAGGTTGATTTTGAGGTTGCCATTATCCTAGGAAGGCCATTCCTTTCTACTGGGCGTGCATTAGTCGATATGGAAAAAGGGCAGATGAAGTTTAGGTTGAACAATGAAGAAGCAACTTTCAATATTTGTAGGTCTATGAAGAAGAGTGGTGAGCTCCAAATGGTATCTGCTATAACCTATAGATTGAGAATATATCAAAAGTGCAAATTGAAGAGTGACTAGGTGTTGAGGCGCTAACAGCTGTCATCATGAATTTTCACTATGATGGGATCGAAGAGTATAATGATTTAGTGGTCGCACTTGAAAGAAAAGAATATCGGTCAAAGCCGAAGAAGTTGGAGTTGTACATGAAGCATCAAAAGTCTCCACCCGAGAGACCATCTATTGTGGAGGGACCATAATTACAGCTTAAGGTTCTACCACCACATTTGAGGTATGTGTTTCTTAGTAGAGATGACACTTTGCAGCAGACTTAAATGGGCATCAAGTAGAGTTATTAGTGGCGGTATTGAAGAGGTTCAAGCGATCTATTGGATGGACTATTGCGGATATTATTGGGATCCCTCCCGGTATTTATTCCCACTAAATCCAACTCATGCCAGATCACAAACCTAGTATTGAGCACCAAAAAAGGTTGAATCAACCTATGCAAGAAGTAGTTAAAAAGGAGATCATCAAGTGGTTGGATGTTGGGGTCATTTATTCTATTGCGGACATAAGTTGGGTGTGCCCTGTTCCGTGTGTGCCTAAAAAGGTTGGGATGACTGTGGTACCTAATTAAAGGAACGAGCTTGTTTTCTCGATGGCTATTCGGGCTGCAACCAGAATTCTATCACCATGAAGTCCAAGAAAAGACCACCTTCACTTGTTCTTATAGGACTTTTGCATTCCGAAGGATGCCATTAGGGTTGTGTAATGAGTCGGCAACCTTCTAGCATTGTATGATGTCGATATTTTCCGATATGGTGGAGGACACTATTGTGGTTTTCATGGATGGTTTTTCTGTAGTTGGAGACTCCTTTGATCGATGTTTGAATAATTTGGCTGAAATGCTCAAGAGATGTGAAGATTTCAATTTGGTGCTAAATTGGGAGAAGTGTCACTTCATATTGAAAAAAGGTATAGTGTTGGGACATCGAATCTCAAAAAAAAGGGAATAGAGGTGGATCGGGTAAAAGTTAAGGTGATAGAGAAGCTTCCACCACCCATTTTCTTCAAGGGTGTGAGAAGTTTTCTTGGGCATGCTGGTTTTTATCGGAGGTTTATAAAAGATCTTTCGGAAATTGCACATCCTTTTTGCAAATTGCTAGGGAAGACATGTAAGTTCTATTTCGATCAGTGTTGTCTGAGAGTATTTGGATAGTGGAAAGGGAAGTTAGTTTCTGCGCCCATTATTATTTCACCAAATTGGGGTGAGCCATTTGAGGTTATGTGTGATGCAAGCAGGGTTGCAATTGGTGTGGTATTGGAAAGAGAAGAGATAAAACCCTTCACCCTATTTATTATGCGAGCAAATCCCTGAATGAAGCCCAAAAGAACTACAATGTAACTGAATAAGAACTTCTATCAGTGGTGTTTGCATTCGAGAAATTTTGATCCTATTTGCTTGGCACGAGGGTCATAGTACACCGACCATTTTGCATTGAGGTATTTGATGCGTAAGAAGGACGCGAAGCCAAGGTTCATGAGATGAGTATTATTGCTTCAAGAGTTTTATTTTGAGGTGAAGGATATAAAGGGGACCAAAAATCAAGTGTCCGACCACTTGTCTAGGTTGGCGGATGAAGCTATGGCCAAATTGGGGAAAAAGTTGACATTAATGATGCGTTTCCAGATGAGCATGTATTGACCGCTTCGAATGTTCTGATCCCATGGTTCGCAGACTTTGGTAATTATTTGGAAAATGATTCGGTCCCCTCGGATTTGACTTTTCACCAAAGGAAGAAGTTCCTACATGATGTGAATAAGTTTTTTTTGGGATGAGCCTTACTTATATCGGAGTTTTGCCAATGGGATTATTTGTCGTTGTGTGCCTGAGGTTGAAATGTTGAGTGTGCTTGAGGCGTGTCATTCATCGTCAGTTGGCGGGCATCATAGTGGTATTCGAACTGTGCACAAGATCTTGCAATGTGGGTACTATTGGCCCACCATCCACAAAGATGCTCATGATTTCGCCAAATCATGTACTTGTTGCCAGCAAGATAGATGGATTTCAAAGAGGTAAGAGTTTCCCATGAATAACATTCTGGTGATTGAGTTATTTGATGTATGGGGCATTGACTTCATGGGATTGTTTGTGAGTTCTCATGGGATGAAGTATATTCTTGTGGCAGCTGACCATGTGTCAAAATGGGTTGAAGCAATTGCGCTTCCTAATAATGAAGGAAAGAGTGTCACCACATTCCTGAAAAGGAATATCTTCTCCAGGTTTGGTACACCTAGGGCCATTATTAGCTACGGAGGTTCTCACTTTTGTAATAAGTTGTTAAAAGCGCTGCTAAAAAAATATGGTGTTTACCACAATGTGACCACTCCTTACCACCCACAGACTAGCGACAAGTTGAAGTGTCTAACCGGGAGATCAAACATATTCTGGTAAAGATTGTAAATGCCAATATAACAGATTCAACAAGGAAGTTGTATGATGCTCTTTGGGCCTACCACACTGCATAAAATACCCCCATCGTTATGTCTCCATACGAACTTGTATATGGGAAGGCTTATCACTTACTGGTCGAGCTAGAAGAGCATGAACTTGGATTGGACAGGAGCATCAGATCAGAGGCTAAACGAGTTGAATGTGATTGTTGAGTTTTTCCTAAAAGCCTATGAAAGTTTAGCCATCTACAAAGGGAAGATGAAGATGTATCATGATCAAATAATTGAAAAGCGAGAATTTGCGGTTGGTGATCTTGTACTTTTATTCAACTCTAGGCTGCACTTATTTTTGGTCAAACTCAAGTCCAAATGGACAGGGCCATTCCACATCACCAAAGTGTTCCTACATGGAGCAGTTGAGCTGGAGACATGGAAGGCACAAGGTTTACAGTCAATGGACAAAGGATTCAAATCTATCTGGGTCATACATAAAGTGTTCACGAAGTGGTTGAGGCCTACCATCTTGATTAAGTCTGAGTAATCAAAGGGTCTGCGTCATTCCGCGACATTAAATCAAGCGCAACTTGGGAGGCAACCCAAGGTGTATACTCTCGCTAATGATAGGTTTTGTTTTTCGTGAAGAAAGAGTTTTTGTTTTTGTTTAGTTTCTCTAGGTGTTTTATTTTCTTTGTTTCTTCTGTGCTAGTGTTGGGTAGAGATTAGAATAGGGCCCGCATCTAAAAAGTGTCCAGAAAATGCAAAAAGAATGGCCTAATTATGGTTACATGTGCAGGAGGCCAAATTAGAATCTGCAAAAAATGGTCTGGTGCAGAGGTCTGGGGACCCCATCGACGGTCCATCATTCAATCGAGAGGTTTAGAGTGAATGGAGAGGTTTTGTTTTCAGTTTAGAGTTTTGCTTTAATTGGTGAGGTTAGGGGTTTAAATAGGTCTAATAACCTTCCATAATATACCCCTAAATTACCCAAATGACCCCTACATTTATTGGACAATTTAACCAACTCAAATTTGATTTAAAAACGACGCAACGAAATCTGGGACTTTACTGCGCGTCGCGGAGACACTTCCAAATCTTATTTTTTTTGAAAATTCTTGGACAAAATGGTTCGTGACATCCCCGCGTCACAAGGCAAGTATTTTTCCTACTGCGTGAAAGCTGTGCCGCGCAGCAGCATGCCAATTCTTGGCTGATTCGCTGGCTCATATTTGGGTCCTCCTCGGGGGCCCTTTTGATTGTTACTGGGGCGTCGTTCTTAGATGTTTGGACCCT
This sequence comes from Solanum sitiens, assembly GCA_016801875.1. Classification (NCBI taxonomy): domain Eukaryota; kingdom Viridiplantae; phylum Streptophyta; class Magnoliopsida; order Solanales; family Solanaceae; genus Solanum; species Solanum sitiens. The sequence continues at coordinate 1,023,565 of JABWTJ010000088.1, read as the reverse complement.
TCGTATGTCAGTCTAGTGTAGGAACTCTCGGTACTGAATTTCACCTTCAAACCATCCCTTAAAACATCACTACAAAACACTACGACACACTAGTTCAACTTCGACTAGTTTCCGAACGTCTTGGACGTTTGACCTCCAAACACTTCCAAACTTTAAATACATCCTGAGAACACTATTATTAATAATTTTATGACTTTAAAACATCATGACACAAGTGTTAGGCTCTATCTCAACCTAGCTCATTTTGAGGGACGTTACAATCTCCCCCACTTGGACAACATTCGTCTTCGAATGACACTTGCCACACTTTAAATATTTTTAAGATTTAAGACTCAAAGACTAACAGCTCATAATCATACCACACAGTATACCATACAAATAGATAGGAGGATCATCAACTCCACATAACGAAGAGACTAACAACACAACAAGAAGGTAGGAACTACATCTACAAATCATCATGCAATCAGACTCACATTTTCACTTCATATAGGAGGAATTTCGTTATCAACAAAATATCATGCTCATATACATGCACATCATAACCATTTTTCATGAAAGAAAAATTCAGTGATATTTTCAAAACCTTTACGGTGAACACCAACTTCATTACAGTGAAACATGCTCAATTTTCCAGAAATACAACTCTTAAGCAATTTATGATGGAAGCATAACAATATGAGAGATAAAACCACATAAACTCACTTTAAAACATAATAGTAACTTCATGAAATTCACAATGCAAGGAATCAATGAATCTCAATTTCAACTAGACTCCGAAACACAATGCAACATGCAATATGCTACTATGACATTCTATCTCTCAAGCTTGAATTGTATAGAATAGATGAGAGAACAAATCACTATTCTACTACTCACCATACTCCCCCACTTAGAAGGAACTCATATAACTAAAGAGAGAAAACTATAACTTACCGGCATCATTATCATCATCCGGCTTTGTTCCTTTGGCTCGGAGAGCATAGAAGCGAGCCTTCCCCTTTGGAGAACCACTTTCCGGAACATTCGGAGGAACTTGCTTGACCTATCTTCCTCTAGCAGCAATAGTAGGATAATCTCTCAACTTGTGATCATCCTTCCCACAACCAAAGCACCCACTAGTACCATCTAGACACTTCCCAAAGTTCCTATTCCCACAAGTAGCACAAGTAGGCTTAACCACTTGGGAGACACCACCTCTCTCATAGTTGGCCTTAGGAGCACTAGAACCATCTTGATGTGGAGCCCTCTTCTTAAACTTATGTTGAACTTGCTCATCGGTTCTTCCCCTCTTAGAATCTCTACTTCTCCTCCCAAGTTTAGACTCTTCAATGGATTGAGCATACACCATAATCCTAGATAGAGTCATGTCACCATGTAGCATGACTCTACGACACTCTTCCTTCACCATATCCGAAACACCGGTCAAGAACCTACTCATCTCATCCCTAGGGTTAGACACCAAGGATGGAGCATACTTAGACAATAGGATAAACTTTAAGGAATACTCCTCAACACTCATTCTACCTTGCCTAAGGTTTATAAATTCCTCAATCTTAACCTCCCTCTTCTCATGGGGAAAGTACCTTTATAAGAATGCTTCCTTACACTCTTCTCACTCTAAGGGACCCGATTCAACCGATCTACTATCTTTCCATTGAGTAAACCATATTTGAGCAAAATCTTTCAATTGATACGAAGCTAACTCCGCTTTCTCCTAAGAATTCACTCCCATAGCATGCACTATTTTATACACCTCATCTAAGAAATCTTGGGGGATCTTCTACCACCTTAGAACCAAAGAATATAGGAGGATTCATCATCACAAAGTCCCTTAATCTAGAGGTCATAGTACTGTCCATAAGCATTCACCGTAGGCCCAATGTCTCTATTCACTAGAGTTTTCATAGCTCGGGCTAGGGTAAGGAGAGCATCTCTAATCTCCCCATTAGACATCTCTGGGAACCACCGGAACCTCATTACCTCCTTCCACAATAGGGACTTAGTCATCCTGAGCACCTTGAACACCTTGAGGAACCTTCTCAACTTGTGGCACATGTCCACCTCGGGGAGGAAGTCTCTCATATACATCATTCTCCTCAACCCTCCTAGCCGGTGTCCTCCTCGTATTAATCTTCCTAGAAATACAAGGAAAACCATAAGAAAAGGACACTCATAACTTTTAATCTCTACGGCACGACATAGGAGAAGAAAAGAAGGGAAACTCTATCATCCTATAGCCTCTCTCCCACAGATGTGTCGTGACTCACACTGATGGTCAAGACTCTACTAGACGTGGCTTTTTGAGACTTTTCGATTCCTAAGTACTACTTCATAACCTTATGCTCAGATACTAAGTTTGTAACAACCCGAGAGTACACCCTAGAAGTTAGGGCATTCCCAAATCAAAATACGTCGTCGACGACCTCTCGGAGGTCTAAGACAAACCCTTTCGTACCATTCATTGCATACATGTATGAAAAGTAGTGTGGAATTAAAACTTTACATACGAAATAATAATAATACTTCAAAATATCTCTTTTATAGAAAAACATAATGAAAGTCTAAGTCTCAAAGTCGCCATCTTAGACATACGAATATATTGATACACAGCCCATACTTCAACATAGAGAAAATAGCTAAGTCTATTATAATACTTTTCAATAAGGAAAACTAAACATAAATATGTTTACGAATCTAGTGAGGAAATACCAACTCTTTACTTGAATGAACACTAATCCATGCTTCAACTTCGAAACTCCTATCAAACGCCACCTACACCTTTAGAGATAGACAAAATGTATGGAATTAGTACAAACACTTGTACTAAGTATGGCATAATGCCTAAAATCATGATGAATGGACTTTTGTATAAAACATGCTCTTTTTGATTGAATCATCATAGTATAAACATAAGAACACTATTTAACGCCTTGAAACATATAAGATATCACATAAGCATTTTATCAAATAGAGCAGAATGTTACAGTGAACTATGTCACTTTACAGTGAACTAAGTTCCACTTCACAGTAACCTCTTTTAGCTTGCATCCCTCTCACCAAAGGTTATCCTAAGACTCACTTAAGTGAGACGAAGAGAGACCGCCCATACACCCTCTCTAAGCACACCTAAATGATCCTTAAGACTACCTAAGATAAGATTGTTCCCTTTTTCTTTCATTAACTCCCCACCTAAGGTTACTCTAAGATTCACCTAAGAAGGACAATAAAAGACCGCCCATACACCCTCTTCAAGCTTACCTAACCAACCCTCAAAGTTATCCTAGATATAACACGTTTTATTCAACATACATTAGCTAAATTCATAATCGTTAATTAAGTCAATAAGAAGACATTTCATTCATTATAGACTTCACATAATGGTCTTGGAAAGACCTAGGGACTCACATACTAACATCTTCAAAGTCTAGTCGTGCAATGTCTAGATAGCGTCCCATTCCACTACCTAAACTTCCTAGTACTATCTAACACTAGCATGTATCCTACATGATGAGAATAGGCAATAACCGACATAGACCATACTACTAGGCATGGAATCCGGAGTCATAAACCTACTCCGATGGCGGGTGTTCTACTTGCCAAGGTTAGAACTAGGACACATCCCATGTAGGCACATGGTTAAGGAATATCAAGGTCTTTTATGCACTTTTGTCTCATTATCAAGTAGAAATACATTGTACTCTAGTCTCCTTCTTAAGTAGAGCTACAAACCATAACATATTCACTCGGTGCTAGCCTTTCTTCTCATAGAGTAAGTTAAATAAAAAGGGGCATATGAAAAGGTACCATCTCTTAGTCATTACCTAGTCATAATGCACCTACCAAAGATGGGTCAACTAGGGCTGCCACTCAATGGTCTATAAGGATAGCTCTACCGATCCTAGAATTTCATTCAACATTCATCCATACACATACAAGACAAAGGTGCCTAAGCCTACTAAGTCAAGATGTTCCTATTCGTAACCTTCATGTATCAAGTAAGGGACACAAGTCTACCCAAGCAAGACATAACATACTTTACTTTATTACATATAACATATCATTCTTTGAAGCACTTAGGAATGACACTTATCATCTTCATGTCATCCTATACATTACTATAATATCATCAATATAACCATTGTAGACTCATATAGTCAAGTAGGAATAATCATGCATTCATCTCTAAGACTACACACATGAACACATAGTCACTAGTCTAACATGATCACCTAACATCAATAGAATAACACATACTTTCACATTACTTTACATATAGGTAGATATGATCATATTTCACATAACCAACTACACACATTATCATTATACTTCAAGTAGTGCCGACAAGGACATGATCATCAATATACTAAAAATAACGCCGACAAGGCCACATCAATCAGATAACACCACCACCATAGGTGGACCATACCAATAACAACATAATTGAAGTCTAATTAACATAAAATAAAGAGAATTAGGGAAGCGTACCACCAATCCATTTTCACCACTTCAATCCATAGCTAAATCATCCAATTCAATACCATAAGGCCCTTACCCATGGCCATGAACATAAATTTCAAAGTTTAAATCATAATACTAGATTAAACTAGGTCAATTCAATATAGATTTAACAATCTAAGACCAATTATATATCAATTGAATATAATCTTTACATCAACAGATAGCCCATAGAAAACTACACTATATTTCATAAGTATAGAGACATGATCACTTAACCCATTAAATAGTCAAAATAAGGATTGCATGGTGTCACATCCAGGTTTACCCCCTAAACGTAACTGGCGTCGTCGTCCTCTTTGAGGACTAAGACAAGCCTCTTAGTCCTACATCATTGCATTCATCGATTAAAAATATGGAAGAATTTAAAACTTTTCGACTACATCAAATCTGAGGTTTACATAGACCTCTACATACACATAATCATAATAATATAGAGTATACATAGACTCGTTCATATAAGAAGATTACATAGTCTTCTACTTTTATTTCACACATTTATATAATAAAGAAATAGAGTCATAAATCCGTCTCATCTCATAAACCATCTAAACAAGAACAATAACATTGGGCGTAGCCCTATATCAATAAAAGTAAGCCACATATAGGCTTTATACAACTTTGTCTCAAATAAGAAATAGAGTCAATACAAAAGTTGTAGTAACTAAGTAACTTCATAAAAGAGTATTGGCATCGTCCTCGGGGAAATGAGGACCTACCACTTGGATGATAGAATATCGAAGCTTTCCTTCAAATCACCTCAAGTCAAACTTCAACGACCGGAACCTAAACTGTTTGGGAAAGAGGGAAGAAAATGGGGATAGTACACCACATGTACTAAGTATGAGACCATATGCACAAATACCAACAAAGTATGCTAAAAAGGGACATTTAAGAATATCATGTTATTTAAGCCATTCCCAAGAATATACTAACAAGTTAATTATATCATATGCATGTCATCATACTTAAACCCCTAATCTCATATATCTCTATCATCAAGTAATAACATCACAAGAATGAATAAGAGTAAAGCACGTAAATAGCAAAGCAAACCAACCAACTATAGTCTATAAGAATCCACAGGTGCAATGACCAAGAAAAGCCCCATAACCCCACTTAATCAAGTAACCCACCAAGGATCATAGTTAGCAATTCACTTCACATTGCATAGTCTTCCATCTCATATAGTATTCTTTCTTTAACATTGTTAACCAATATCATACTCATAAGCATCTCATTAAACATACAAAGTCATTAACGTTATATCATCATTAATAGACATAATATTAACTTCTCAAAGCTTCTATCAAGGCAAACTAGTGCAAGGCATAGGTAGAGTCCCATACCCCTACCTAAGCTAAAGTCAAACCCCTCAAGTCACTTCAATTAGTCTATACTTTGTTCATTCATTTTAGTTTAGGGAACTCTTGCCTTAACCTACATAGACCACATGAGCTAATGTGGAATCCGGTGTCATAAATCCTTATACCGATGGAAGGTGGTCTACCAGCCAAGGTAGAACCTAACATAAACGTAGCTATCTAGGTGGATCCACTAGCTAGTATCTTATTGTGGCAACATAGTTTATGGAGCTTGGGGAAAATAACCATGGAAATATCAACTCTACACCCTGCCTTGGGTCATGAGTGTATCCACCCCATAAGGACCGTAGTGAACCCTACCTTTCCTTATGTAAGAAAGTGTCAACCCCTCACCTACAAGCTCGCTCGGTGCTAAGCTAGGTCCCTTTATTGAAATGGCTTTACTCTTATTATAATCGTAAACTTAACTTAGGTCATAGGGCCTAGCCCTTGTATATTCGTTATCATAGCTCAATAAGAATTGTATGAGAATTAGTCCTTTCATTCACAACTCATATAGGTGAGGTCAACCTTTTGTATATCACATCATAATAGGGTACATAATCACATGTTATCATTCTTATGGCATGTACAGCCTAAGAAACCTCACAACCAAAACATAAGACATTTCAACTCAATCATCATGCCATCCTATCACTCTAAACAAGGTATACTTCAATACGACATCATAACTTGCGGACAATTCACGATAATTAAAGTGAGAATTAGGATAGTCAAGACTTACCAACACTCCTCCATAGTTCATCATAAAGGGCCTTACCATCAACCCATAGATTAACCCAATTTGAGTCATCACACCAATGTAACGCAACAACCAACATGATTATGAATTTAGAAGAGTCACTACACCATAATTCAATACGAAATCAAAACTTGGAAACATGTTATCTAAGCATATCTTCTTAACCTAGATCAATACCCAAGGATTTTCATGAAGGACTTCAATTCATCACTATAGATTCATGATCAATGTAATAACAACCATTAAGGATGATTTAATCAATAATAGAATCAATTGTATCAAACCAAACCTAATTCATATCAAGGTCATGCCTAGGGTTAGGGGTTAAGGGTCATGATCTACATCTAGACCAAACCATATCAATTCATCCTAACCAAGTTACAATACATGATAATCTAATCATTATAACCCAAGAAAAACATGAACAACTCAATTCATAACATAAAATTCGTAATTGAAAGAAACCCATATGAAACTCAACTTTTGGAAAACCTTTGAAGGAGCCCTTTGAGGAAAGAAGTCTCAAAGGTGAATTAGATCCCATACCTTAAGATTGGATGACCTTTTGATGGTGAATTCGTCCTTAACCAGCCCCCAATTCACCTCCCAAGCTAACCTTCAATGGTGTCTTCCAATAGAGAGAGAAAGTAGAGAGAAGGAAGAGAGTTTATTTTTTTGAGTGTTGTGTTTAGGCTAATGAGGGTTGAGGGTATTTATAGTGGGACTAAATCAACTTAATTAGTCTTATTTTAATCCCTAATTACCCCTAAACCACTTAATTAATTAAATGAATGTAACTTAAAATGTGCAGGGATTCACAGACCCTCACCGACGGAACCCCGTCGACGGGCCGTCGGTGAGGCGACGAACGGTCCCTCCCTCCGTCCTGCACTCCGTCGTCTTGGTCAGAGACTGTGCAGGCGAGGTATACTTAGAAATCTAATAAGTGAGGGACGACGGTGGCCTCGATGCCCCATCGATCCCGTGATGCCCCGTCGTCTGCATTTCGTTGAGGCACACTGACAGGCAGTGTTGCATTCCATGCTACAAGGGTCCTCCTCAAGGGCCCTTGGTTGGTCCTTGGGGAGTCGTACCCTGACTTTATAATCATGAAACATCCGTCACATGTTTTACACCTATTTCTACCAACTTTCATTCGTTTTACCACTCTTAAAACTAGTCAAATGGATTAAAACACACTAGCCCTCTTATGAGCCAACTTTCCTGACGTCATGGACGTTCTTGAATATTTTGGTTCTTAAACACCTTAACCACTCTATATACACCTAATTTGACTTAGAAGAATGATTTAGACCCTATGTAGCCTAGGTTAAGTTTTACAACATGCCTTGGGATTTTGAAATATTACATTATCCCCCCCTTAGGAATATTCATCCCCGAATGACACTAAACACTCTTTTAAAGGGAGGAATAGACTCAAGACTAGCAGCTCAACCAATTCACAATATCACATTAGCATGAATCACATAATTTCAATAAGGCAAACTTCAAATATCAATTTATCACACATTGGCTCAAAGTTTCATCATGAGGTACCTCCATCTCACAACACACATGAGCTCATCATTTGTTACACAAGTCAATTAGCACAAAGTTCATCTTATCAATATGCTTCGTATAATATCCACAAGGACTCACTATATTACAATACATGACTTAACTCAAATATGCAACAGGCAAGACAATTTCAAGCTTCCAAGGTCATCTTACAGTGACCTCAACGTATTGTCACTATGAAGTTTCAAAAATTTGAATGTTTTGCAAAACTTCACCTAAAAATCAAGAAATCACAATTCCTAGCCAGAATTATATTATTAGAAAGAATAACTAACCTTAAACATCAAAAAGATGAGGATAACGGGTCTTCATGTCGGCCTCGGCCTCCCATGTTGCACCCTCAACTAGGTGGTTCTTCCATAACACTTTTACGGAAACCACATCTTTGTTCCTCAACCTCTTCACTTGCCTATCAAGGATTTAACCGGAACCTCCTCATAAGAGAGGTTATCCTTGAACCCAAGGCCTTCAATAGGAAGAATAGACTCGGGATCCCCAACACACTTCTTCAACATAGAGACATGGAAAACCGGATGAACCGAAGCTAAATCATTAGGTAGTTTCAAGCGATAGGCAACCTTACCAACCCTTTCCAAAATCTCATAAGGTCCCACATAACGGGGACTCAACTTTCCTTTCTTGCCAAATCTAACCACCCCCTTCATAGGTGAAATGTTCAAATACACCTTATCACCCTCTTCAAACTCCAATTCCCTTCTCCTGTTGCCGGCATAGGACTTTTGTCAACTATAGGCTATTTTTTGTAATCGATTCCTTATGATATGCACATTCTCCAAGGTCCTATAAATCAAATCGGGACCAAGAATCGATGTCTCACCAATTTCAAACCACCCTATAGGATACCTACACCTTCTACCATACAAGGCTTCATAGGGAGCCATGGAGATGGATGAATGAAAGCTATTATTATAAGCAAACTCCACCAACGGCAAATGCTTATCCCAACTTCCCTTAAAATCAATAATGCAAGCTCTAATCATATCCTCAAAGGTTTGAATAGTGCGTTCCGCTTGACCATCCATTTGAGGATGAAAATCGGTACTCAATTTCAGCTTAGTACCCAAACCTTGTTGAAATGACCTCCAAAATCTTGATGTGAATTGTGCACCCCGATCCAAAATAATGGATAACGGAATACCATGGCGACACACAATCTCATCTATGAAGATCTTTGCATAATCCTCTGCCGAATACGTGGACTTGACGGGAATAAAATGGGCGGACTTAGTCAATTTATCAACGGTCACCCATATAGGATTATATGACTTTTGAGTCCGAGGCAACCCTACCACAAAGTCCATATTAATGTCTTCCCACTTCCAAGTAGGAATTTGGATCTCTTGTAGTAAGCCACCCGGCTTTTGATGTTCCGCCTTCACTTGTTGGCAATTTGGACACCTAGCAACAAATTCTGCTATGTCCTTCTTCAAGCCTTCCCACCAATATACCTCTCGAAGGTCATGGTACATCTTTGTCGAACCCGGATGGATGGAGTAGTGGGATACATGGGCTTCGCCAAGGATCCGATACCTCAACCCATCCACATTGGGAACACACAATCTCCCTTGGTACCTCAACACACCATCCCCCCTAAGGAGAAAGACTCATTCAACTTGCCAAGAACCGATTCTTTCAACTCCATCAATAGTTGATCAAGGTGTTGTTTGGACTTTACCTCAACCACCAATGATGACTCGGAGCTATGATGAACCGTAGCGCCACCATTTGGAGAACTTTCCAATCGCACCCCCAATCTATCCAACCTATGAACATCTTTCACTAGGTCTTTCTTGGCTTTATCCATATGCGACACACTACCTATAGTCATACGACTTAGGGCATCCACAACTACATTCGCCTTGCCGGGATGATATAAGACACTCATATCATAATCTTTCAACTATTCTAACCACCTCCTTTGCCATAGATTCAACTCTTTTTGAGTAAACACATATTGGAGACTCTTATGAGCGGTGAAAATATGAACATGGACACCATACAAGTAATGCCTCCATATTTTCAAAGCAAACACCACGGCCGCTAACTCAAGGTCATGAGTGGGATAGTTTCTTTCATGCACCTTCAGCTGCCTCGAAGCATAGGCAATCACCTTCCTATTTTGCATAAGCACACACCCCAAACCTATACAATACACAACAAAGCCCTTTGTACCTTCCGGTAGTGTCAACAGCGGAACAGAAGTAAGTCTATCCTTCAATAATTGGAAATTCTTTTCACAAGCCTCTGACCACTCAAACTTCTTACCTTTTTGAGTCAATGTAGTCAAAGGAGATGCAATGGATGAAAAACCATCCACAAATCTTCGATAATAGCCCGCTAGAACCAAGAAACTCCTAATGTCTGACAGAGTCAAATGTCTAGGCCAATTTCTCACCGCATATGTCTTCCTTGGGTCTACCTCAACTCCCTCACTAGAGATGATGTGACCAAGAAACGCCACCGACCTCAACCAAAACTCACATTTGCTATATTTGGCGAACAATTGGTTCTCTTTAAGGGTTTGCAACACAACCCTTAAATGACCCATGTGATCAACCTCATTCTTCGAATACACCAAAATATCATCAATAAACACAATAACGAATGAGTCAAGATAGTTTCGAAACACCCTATTCATTAGGTCCATAAATGCTGCCGGAGCATTTGTGAGGCCAAAAGACATAACCACGAACTCATAGTGTCCATACCCAGTTCGAAAGTCCGTATTTGGAATATCTTCATTTCTCACCATGAGTTGGTGATACCCCGACCTCAAATCTATCTTTGAAAAGTAGCTCTCATTGGAGTTGATCAAATAAATCATCAATCCGAGGAAGAGGATACTTGTTCTTAATAGTAACCTTATTGAGTTGACGGTAATCAATACACATTCTCAAGGACCCGTCTTTCTTCTTCACAAACAAGACTGGAGCACCCCATGGAGAAATGTTAGGCCTTATAAAGCCCTTATCTAGCAAATCTTTAAGTTGTGCCTTCAACTCCTTCAATTCGTCCAGAGCCATTCGATAAGGATGAATAGAAATAGGGTTTGTTTTCGGTAGCAAATCGATACCAAAATCAATTTCTCGTTCGGGAGGAATATCGGAAAGATCATTAGGAAAGACCTCCGGAAATCACTCACTACGGGGACTGACTCAATAGGAGGAATTTCGGAATCCAAATCTTGGACTCTTACAATGTGATAAATAAACCATTTTGAGATCATTTTACATTCTTTTAGACAAGATATGAAGCTACCTCTAGGAACTGAATTCCCGCCCTTCCACTCAATAACAGGTTCATTTGGGAAACTAAACCTCACAACTCTGGTCCTACAATCAATAGAAGCGAAACTAGCATGCAACCAATCCATACCCAAAATGACATCAAAATCAAGCATATCTAGTTCAACTAGATCTACATGAGAAATTCTATTAGGCAAAGTAATAGGACAATTTTGATAGACTCTTTTTGCTACGATTGACTCACCCACCGAAGTAGACACCACAAAAGGGTCATGCAAAACATCGGGTAAAGTATCAAACTTATTAGCTACTAAAGGAGTAACAAAAGACAAACTAGCACCCAGATCAAGCAAAGCATACACATCAATATCAAAGATTTGTAACATACCGGTCACTACATCGGGAGAGGCCTCTTGGTTATCTCTAGTACGAAGGGCATAAAAGCGGTTCTTTTTGGGAGCATCACTAGAACCACTTGGCTGTCCACCCTTCTCTTGCCCCTTAGCATTAGGACAATCTCGCACCTTGTGACCAATCTTTCCACAACCAAAGCATTTGTCCGACCCCAAGAGGCAAGCACCAAAATGCTTCTTCCCACATTCCTTGCAAGGTGGCTTCTCATTAAACGGATTTCCACTCTTCCCTTTTTGAACTCTTGGCCTAGGGGCCTTCTCATCCCAAGCCTTGGGAAATTTGGATGGAACTAGATTTGAGAACCTTTTCTTGAATCTAGGCTTGTCTTGAATCCCAAGCCTATCTTTCATAGCTCCACCCTCAAAAGACCTTGTCCTTTTTGAATATCTATCCTTCCTTTTTGCTCTGGCCTCCTCTACCCCTTTAGCATGCACCATAAGACGACCAATATTCATATTATCATGAAGCATAGCCGAATGACATTTTTCTTGCAAGTCATCCGATACACCCGTCACAAATCGACTCATCTCGTCTCTAGGATCGGAGACCAAGGAAGGAGCATATTTGGCCAATTGAATGAACTTCAAGGAGTAATCATGAACACTCATACCTACTTGGAGGAGGTTGATGAATTCCACCACCTTAGCTTTTCACATCTCTCTAGGGAAGAACCGATCAAGAAAATCCCTCTTGAAGATCTCCCAAGTCACTGGCCCACCTTGAAGTGGCCTATTATCTCTCCATTGCACATGCCAAGTCTCAGCCACATCCTTGAGTTTGTATGAAGCCAACTCGGCATTTTCATTGGAAGACAACCCCATAGCATATAGTATCTTTTAAACCTCATCAATGAATTCTTGAGGGTCTTCATCAACCTTAGACCCATAAAAGATAGGAGGATTCATCCGTGTGAAGTCCCTAAGTCTAGAAGCCATAGTTTGCTCATGACCCATAGGTGAAACATCCCGATTAGCTTGAGAAGTCAAAGCTTGGGCTTGCACCATTGCGGCTTGAGCTTGAGTAGTCATGGCTTGAGCCATTTAAGCAAGAATATCCCTCATATGAGCCTCCGTCATAGGTGGAGGATCTGCCGGAGCCTGATCATCAACAACAATCTCTATAAGAGGAGGAACTGAATCATCACGGGGAGGAATTCCCGCATTAGCAATCTCCTCCTCTAGTCTCCTAGCTGCATTCCTCCGAGTATTCATCTCTTATAACCAAAATACAAGGTTTAGGTGAAATCATATAAGAAGTACACTCTAGAGGCACGATAATGGATTTCCAAAAATGAGAGTGATTCCTAAGCATCAAATATGTTCCCATTCATAAGTGTGGCACACTTCACAATTATGAATACAAACCTACATAGACGTGGTTTAGAGAGACGTCAACATCAAGGGTATTCAACCTCATGCTCTGATACCAAGTTTGTCACATCCGGGTTTACCCCCTAAATGTAACCGGCATCGTCGTCCTCTTTGAGGACTAAGACAAGCCTCTTAGTCTTCCATCATTGCATTCATCGATTAAAAATACGGAAGAATTTAAAACTTTTCGACTACATCCAATCAGAGGTTTACATAGACCTCTACATACACATAAATATAATAATATAGAGTATACATAGACTCGTTTGTATAAGAAGATTACATAGTCTTCTACTTTTATTTCACACATTTATATAATAAAGAAATAGAGTCATAAATCTGTCTCATCTCATAAACCATCTAAACAAGAACAATAAAATTGGGCATAGCCCTACATTAATAAAAGTAAGCCACATATAGGCTTTATACAACTTTGTATCAAATAAGAAATAGAGTCAATACAAAAGTTGTAGTAACTAAGTAACTTCATAAAAGAGTATTGGCATCGTCCTCGGGGAAATGAGGACCTACCACTTGGATGATAGAATATCCAAGCTTTCCTTCAAATCACCTCAAGTCAAACTTCAACGACCGGAACCTAAAATGTTTGGGAAAGAGGGAAGAAAATGGGGTTAGTACGCCACATGTACTAAGTATGAGACCATATGCACAAATACCAAAAAAGTATGCTAAAAAGGGACATTTAAGAAAATCATGTTATTTAAGCCATTCCCTCGAATATACTAAAAAGTTAATTATATCATATGCATGTCATCATACTTAAACCCCTAATATCATATATCTCTATCATCAAGTAATAATATCACAAGAATGAATAAGAGTAAAGCACGTAAATAGCAAAGCAAACCAACCAACTATAGTCCTTAAGAAGCCAAAAGTGCAATGACCAAGCAAAGACCACTACTAGAAATTAGGACTACGGCAACAGATTTTTTAGCAACACTTAAGCCACCGTTACTATAGATATCTTTTGCAATGGTTAGAGCCGTTGCCAAAAGGATTAGATATTATTGCTACGACTAAGTAATAAACATGTTACCATTGTGTGAAAACCGTTGCAATAGACCCTCTATATTGCAACAGTTACTGTTATCGTTGCCATAAAGTAATCTATGAGAAACATTTATTGTGAATATTACTCTATTGGAACAATTTATATTACATCCCTCCATAGTTTCCCTCTATTATTTTCGCTGACCCCGCCAAAACTCTTCATTTTATTTTATTATTAATTAATTTTTTTTAAGTAAAATTATTTCTCTTTATCGATAGAAATTAGACAAACATTTTCACAAGCTCCTTTCCTAATTTCTCTTCCTTTCTTATCTTTCTCTTTGACAACGTACAGGAGCTTAGCAGAAGAAGAAGAAAACGTACAGGAGCTTAGCAGAAGGACGATGGAAGATTGAAGTTGTGGAGCTTAGTAGAAGTGGAACGATGGAAGATGGTAAGTTGTTCTTCATGTCTGTGATTTTAGGGCAGACATAAACCCATTTTTTTTCTTTGAATCTGAACTCATTTCTCTCTTTAAACCATCTCTGAAATCTAATGAAATGGATGGTTGTATGTTTTCTTGTAAAATCTAAGGAAATGGGGGTTTTCTTCTTCAACTCTTGGAGGTTCTCTTCTACAATCTTTGAGGTTACAGCTGAAGAAACTATAAGTTTGAACTTTTGAGGTTTTCTTCTTGAATCTCTTCTTTTATCTTTAATATTTGGGTGTAGTTAGTGTATGTGAAGTATTTCTCTTTTTGTGGTTTTTTTTTCCATTAAGTTGTAGCTATTGTGGGTTTAATGTTTTGTTGGATTTATGGTGAAATTCACTGTTCTAGACCTATTTAACTTGAAATTGATGTTGTATTTCTTGTCCATGAGTTATTCAAGTTGAACTTTGGGTCTCTAATTTATTGGATTTGAAGTTGTAATTTTCTGAGTATGAGTAGTGCTACTGGTTTTGTTGGGTATTTAATTCAATTATCAGAGTTGGATAGTTATAGAGACAGACTGAGTTTGGCTACTATTCTCACTAGAAATTGTTGTGAAATCAAAGGAAATAGAGGGTTGAAGGTTTGCTTGTGAAATATGAGAAATTTTTATGTTCTTTTCTTCAACAACTGAAGGTTCTGTTCTGAAAATTTTGAGGTTATAGTTGAAGAAACTTCATTTGAACTTTTAAAATTTTGTTCTTGAATCTCTTCTTTTGTCTTTAGTATTTGGATGCTTTTTTTTTAGTTTAGTGTAGTAATAATCTGAATAGCTGCGGAATTTGGTGCCATAAAAAATCAAATCAACTAAATATCTAACAAAAATGCCTGATAAGGCATTGTCAAGGCAAACATAAAGGGGTACTTGTCAAGCTAACATCTTTAACATTGTGAACCAAATACAAAACTTGGCAGAGAATCTCACTAATCAAATTGCAGTGTATAGTATCACAGCAAGCTCCTAGTTCAATGTCTGGGCAGCTTCCTTGGCAAGAACTCTTTCCTCGGCCTTGGTTCTGGCCTGTGACTTAGAGCCCATGATACCACCCGACTTCTTCCTGTTCTCTTGAAGTTAGACTTAATGGCCTTCAAAATTCTGCTAAACTCCATTTTGTCCTCATTCTTCACGGTTGTCAAACACAAGGCTGAAGCAGTTTTCTTATGCACGATTTATCCTAAACGAGCTTTGCCATTCACAATGCAGTAAGGAATTTCCATCTTTTTGCATAGCGTAGGAAACCAGACAACCAACTCTATTGGGTCCACGTCATGAGAAATCACTACCAACTGAACTTTGTTCTGCTCAATAAGATAAGTGATGTGCTTAAGCACATACTTCACAATAATGGGTTTCTTTGTTTCAGGAGTCTTTCCTTCTGCTTCAGCTTGAGCCCTTTTTGTGAGTTAGTATTTGGATGTGGTTAGTGTATTTGATGTATTTCTCTATTTGTGGGTTCTTTTTCATTAAGTTGTAGCTATTGTTGGTTTAATGTTTTGTTGTATTTATGGTTAAATTGATTACTGATCTAGACCCATTTAACTTGAAATTAATGTTGTATTTGTTGTCCATGAGTTATTCTACTGGTGGGTACTAAAATGTGCTACTGGTTTCACACAAATGTGAAAGGAATTAAATATTATAGTAAGTTCTTCTTGTCTGTAATTTCAAGTTGAACTTTGGGCCTCTAATTTATTGGATTTCACATTAAAATTTTCTGAGCAGGGCTACTGATTCTGTTGTGTTTTAATCTAATTTGAGTAATGAACCAGTGATTTAACAAGAATATTGGTAACAGTTCTCAAAAATGACTTATTTGTGTGTATCTTTCTTTTCTCTGTTTACATATGTTGTTTCATGGGTTTGATTTAATTATCAGAATTGGATAATTATAGAAATATACGCTGAGTTTGACTATTCTTCTGTCTAGAAATTGTTGTGAAATCGAAGGAAATAGAGGGCTGAAGGTTTGCTTTTGAAATGTTAGAAATCTTGATATTTGTTTCTTCAACAACTGAAGGTTCTGTTCTGACATCTTTGAGGTTATAGCTAAAGAAACTTCAAGTTTGAGCTGTTGAGGTTTTCTTCTTTAATCTATTCTTTTTCCTTTAATCGTTGAGGTGTAGTTAGTGTATTTGATGTATTTCTCCATTTGTGGGTTCTTTTTAATTAAGTTTTAGCTACTGTGAGTTTAAAGTTTTGTTGGTAGTAATGGTGAAATTGTTTACTGTAGACATATTTCTCTTGATATTGATTTTGAATTTGTTATTTCATAGGTTTAAAGAAAAGTTATGTAATGCTTGTTGTAAATTGAATTGTGATTGCAATATGTTTAAACTACATATTCTCCATGTACATTTTGAGATATGTTTGTTCCTGTGTAATACACTGCTATTTTTTTTATTTCATAGTTTATCATAAATTTGATTCTTTTTATCTGTCTGTGTCACTAGATATCAATGGATAATATAGATAGAAGTTGGATGAGTATGAGACGATGCAGTGATAAATATATTAGTGGAGTGAATGATTTTCTTGAAAAGGCATTTCAACGAGCTTCAAAAGGAAATGAAATATTATGCCCTTGCAAAATATGCATCAATCGTTATTGGCATTACAGAAATGTGGTGGAGGATCACTTTATTGTAAATGGACTTATAGATGGATACAACAAATTGATTTTTCACGGGGAGAGAGTTTCCTCACGAAATACACAACTTTCACGCAGCCATGATGATATTGATGGACTACTTCATGATACATTTCGAAATATAAAGGGTGAAACAAGTCATGGTGAAGGAGAGAGAGAAGAGCTATCTCAAGATGCAAAGAGATTTTTTAAATTACTGGATGAAGGGAAAAAAGAGTTATATCCAGGGTGTGAGAACTTCAGTAGGTTGAGTTTCATCATTCGGTTATACTTTCTAAAATCCCTACATGGGTTGAGTGATGTGGCTTTTACTGATCTGTTAGACTTGTTAAAAGAAGCATTTCCCTTTGCTCAACTGCCAGAGTCTTTCAATAAAGCTAAAAAAATGATAAAAGATTTGGGTATCGGCTATGACAAAATACATGCATACCCTAACGATTGCATGTTATTTTGGAATGAAAATGCAGAGAAAAATAATTGCTCTGTGTGTGGCTCTTCTAGATGGTCAAATGAGGGTGATGACACGACAAATGCAACCTCTAAAATACCAGCAAGGATTTTAAGGTACTTTCCGTTAAAGCCTAGGCTTCAGAGAATGTTTATATGTCCTGAAACAGCTGTTGAAATGAGATGGCATGATTGACCTAATGATGGGAATTTAAGGCATCCTGCTGATGGAGAAGCTTGGAAGGATTTTGATTCTATGCATCCAAACTTCTCAAATGATCCTCGTAATGTTCGATTGGGGCTTTCAAGTGATGGTTTCAATCCATTTCGAACCATGAGCATTTCCTATAGTACCTGGCTTGTTATGTTGCTGAACTATAATTTATCACCATGGATTTGCATGAAGCCAGAGAATATGATGTTGTCGATGATCATTCCAGGGCCATCATCTCCTGGACAAGATATAAATGTGTACCTACAACTATTAATTACTGAATTGAAGAAACTATGGGAATTTGGGATAGAAACATATGATGCTCATACAAATCAAACATTTCAAATGCGTGCAGCTTTAATGTGGACAATAAGTGATTTTCCAGCGCTATCAATGCTTTCCGAATGGACTACTAAGGGAAAATTAGCGTGCCCCACATGTAACTAAGACACATGCTCTCAATATCTCAAACATAGTCGTAAAATGTGTTACTTAGGTCATCGGGCTTTTTTGCCTCATGATCATCCATTTAGAAGAGACAAAAAATCTTTTAATGTAGAGGAGGATCATAGACCTGCACCTACATCCTTGTCGGGCATAGAAGTGTTTGAAGAGTTGGCTGATTTTAATAATGTTTTTGGAAAGGCCAACAAGAAAAGACGTCGAAATAATGAGGGTGCATGGAAGAAAAGATCTATCTTTTTTGAATTACCATATTGGAAACATAATAAGTTGAGGCACAATCTTGATGTGATGCATATTGAGAAAAATATATGTGATAGTTTGCTTGGGACTTTATTAGATATCCCAGGAAAGTCAAAAGATCACATTAATTCTCGTTATGACTTGCAAGAAATGGGGATACGAAAGGAGCTTCATCCAAGGAAAGATAATACAAATGGAAAAGCTCATTTAGCTAAATCTTATTTTACCATGAAGCCAAAAGAAAAACGATTATTTTGCACTGTCTTAAAAAATGCAAAATTACCAATAGGATTTTCCTCAAACATATCAGATCGTGTAGATGTGGATGAGATGAAAATATCAGGGTACAAAAGCCATGATGCTCATTTTATAATGCAATACTTGATCCAAATTGCGGTTCGAAAAGGATTGCCGAAGAATGTTTCATTAGCCTTGATTAGGTTGGGGAACTTCTTTAAAGCTATATGCAGTAAGGTTATAAGGGGAGCAGATCTTGAGCCAATGCAGATTGAAATCAAAGAAATTGTATGTGAGCTTGAAAAGATTTTTCCTCCATCTTTTTTTGATATAATGGAACATTTGCCTGTACATTTGGTTGATGAAATTAGATTGGGTGGTCCAATTCATCTTCGGTGGATGTACTCCAGTGAGAGAAAAATGTGTGAGTACAAGGGTCTTGTTCGTAATCTACGTTATCCAGAAGGTTGTATAGCAGAGGGGTTTGATGTTGAAGAGTTCTTGATCTTTGGTTCGATATACCTACATTATGGAGTGAAGACACCATTCAGTAGGTACCGAACTGAGTATGATGAGGTTGTTGAAAAAGAGGGAGATGATTTGTCCCTTTTGTTTCCTAAGCTTGGGCATCCAGTTGGAAATGGAAAGACTTTTACCATGGATCTAGAGTTATCTAGTGAAGTACATCGATATGTTCTCTTCAATACTGGTGATGAAGCAGTGGAAGAATTTATCAAGTAAGATAAAAACAAAGTAATTATATATAATTTAATCTTCATTTTTTTAATTATGACAAGGCTCTTAAAACTTCAATTATAAATGCCTGATAGTCAAACTTGAATTATTCATACTTGCAGGGACCATAAGATGTTAATTGATAGTGATATTAGATCAAATGCATGGACAAGAGCAAAGAGTCATAGTCAGGAATTTGGCAAATGGTTCAAAGAGAAAGTTAAAAATGTTGAAGTGCCTAATCAGTTAAGATGGCTAGCTAAAGGGCCTAATAGAGTGGCAACCAAAATATATACTGCATATTTCATTAATGGATACCGATTTTATACATTAAAACGTGATTACTCACGCAAGTCTCAAAATAGTGGAGTGACTTTATCAGCGACAACTGATAGTTTTGCTAGTGCTCGAGATCAGAATCCTATTGATGGAGAGGTTATATATTATGGGGCTATTCAAGATATCATTGAGGATGATTATTACAATTGTTTTAGTGTTTTACTATTTAGATGTGATTGGTTTCATAATGAAATAGATGAATATGGGTTAACTCGTGTGTACTTCAACAAATTACGAAGTACAAATGACCCTTTTGTGTTGGCGTCTCAAGTACATCTAGTATTTTATGTGGCGGATCCAATTGAGAAGGATGTTTCTTATGCAAGGAATAAAGTGCCTGCTGATTTGTATGACTTGGAGGAAGAAAATTGTCCTAATATTGGAGATACATTTTTTAGAGAGCCAAGTGAAGACATTGGTCCCTCATATAGATTATCCGATGTTGACATGAGATGGTCAAGAGACGATGTTCCTGTTGATGTTGTTGATATGCCATCTAATGCTCAATTTTCAGAGGATACAACTATGGGAACATCGGAAGAGGAGGATGACCATGATGATACAGATTGGGATTGGATGGATGCGGATGATTAATAAATAATTTTTGAATGTCTTGTAAATACATGTTTATTTTATTTTGAGTGAGTGATAACTGTCTTTCCCTTAGAAATACATGTTTATTTTATTCTATTTTCTTAAAATTATATTCTCATTTGTTTCATGTGATTCACCTTCTATTTGCAGGCTAGCTAGTAAATCATTAAAGGAAATCTCAACAACGCTACTGACGGGCTAGAAATATAGGAAGGTCTGTGTTTCTTAAGTATCTTAGCCTAGTTATTATATATGATGCACATGTAAAGTACCTTATATTGTGCTTAACAAGAACTGGTTCTTATTCATATATATGGTTTTAACAGATTTGATAGTCATGAGGAAGGAAGAGACATCAAAACAAAACAAAAAAGGTAAAGGAAAACAATATGTGCAAGCTGGAACACTTGCATCTATGGCTCACAGAAGGATTTCTTCATTGAGATCAAGTGGGAATGCTCAATCTATTCTGCTGAAGAATTCCTCTACTCTTGTAGGAAAAAAATTACAAGAAGAATTGCCACAAGTGCCTAAGAATTCTAGTACTTTGAAAGTAAAGTCTAAAAAGGATGAAATGCCTCAGAGTTGTTCGAGACTAATAGCAAGATCAATGCGGAAACCACAGCAACATGTGCCTCCAAATCTCTCCACTTTAAAAGCACAAGTTGTGCAGAAAGAAGTGCCACAAACACCTATGAATTCTTCCACTGTAGTACCACAAGTTTCGGAGAAACAATTGCAACATGTTCCAAGAGAATCTCCTACTGCAGAGGCACGTGATATACAGGACCAAGTGGAACAAGAGACACAGAATTCAGAAGAAAATGACCTATCAGGAGAACTAGGTAAAAACATATAAATTCACTTCTAAATTTTTAAATGTACTGGAATGTAAAATCAGTTAACATTGTTTATATGTTGTTTAACTTTGCTTTATATATTGTAGGCCCTATAACTCAAAAAAAGAAAAGAGGTAGTACAGTAATGCAAAGTGTACATGGGCGAAAAGAGCGTAAGTTGGTTGTGTTGAATAGGTACAATCAGCCCATTGGTCCTACTAATGCTGTTGTAACAGAGTTGGGGAGTTTTCTTGGAACTTGGCAAGGAATGAGATGCTTTGTCCTCTAAACATTCATAATTGGAAGAATATGGACACAAAAGATGATTTGTGGGAATATACTCTGGTTTGAGTTCCTGCATTTCCAATTTATGTTATAAACTTTTCATACTTTTTACTAATATAAAGAACAAATTACAGGAGAAATATGATATTCCGGAAAGTGCAAAACTATGGGCTTTGGATGGAATTAAGAATGCTCGGAGAAAGTATAAGAATGACTTGTATCAGAAACATTATAAATCATATGATAATGATAAGCTTCGAATGGCAAATAAGCCCAAAGATGTTTCAAAATCTGATTTTAAGGATCTTCTCAAATATTGGGCCTCTGAAAAATTCAAGGTTAGATTTATATTTTAAGTTCTTATTGATTCATTTTTTTGTTTTTGATTCAATTTTAAGTTTATGTATAATTTACAGACTGATTTATTTACAGGAAATGAGTGAAAGAAGTACCAAAAATTGAAAAAAATGGATGAATCCACATACTGTTGGTAAAACAAGTTTTGCTTTGATACGCAATAATTTGGTATGTTCTTTTGTTAATTATTAAATATGAACTTGTTGCCATAAAAGATTTTTAATACCAACTCTATGTAATTAGGAAAAAGAGAAGGAAAGTCCCGATGAGCTGTCATCTAAAGAACTCTTTGTGGCTACAAGATCAAGAAATAGAAGGACTCCAACGAAGATACAATTAGTAAAATTTTATGAATTTTACTAGGTTATAAGGTTGTTAAGATACATTATTTGTTCTTAAATATATGATTTTTTGAATTTGATTTGCAGGCTGAAATGGAGAAACTGCAAGGTCAACAGAGTGAAGATGACGATCAATCATTTGATGCTTTTACAGCAGTCATGGGAAAGGAACACCCAGGGAGCCTGAGATTGTATGGACGAGGAGTTACCAAAACTACTTTGAAAAGGAAAGCGCTTTTTGAATCTTGTTCAACTTCTAATGATGAGAGGATGGAAAAAAAAGGAGGAATTGGAAGAGAGGATGCATCAAAGGATGTTGGAAAAATTAGAACAACAAAAAGAAGCTATACACCAAGAAGTTACAAATGATATTCTTGGACGACTTAAGCGTATGTACCCAGGACTTCAATTAAATGCTGCCACATTGGCCTCATTGGGTGCTCAATCACCACAAGAAGATATGCAACCGTTAAATCATCCATCTTCTAGCAAAAGCAATCAAGGTATGAAAGTTATTTGTTTTTCTTCTTCTTCACTTCCACAGTAGCTTGGCTTGAATGTGCTTCCGATATCTATATATTGATGTTGTTTCTGGACTGTTTCTACGGCTATCTGAATGTGCTGTCTATGTTTATGTATCAATGTTGTTTTTGGACTATTTCTGCGACTGTTTGAATGTGCTGCCTATGTCTATGTATGAAAGTTGTTTCTCGACTATTTCTGCGACTGTTTGAAAGTGCTGTAATATATGTCTATGTATCAATTTTGTTTTTGGATTGTTTGGGCGATTGTTTGAATGTGTTGCCTCTGTCTATGTATCTATGTTGTTTCTGGACTAGCACAAGTATGGCATGAATTAAAGTATTAGACTCTTTCTGTGACTTTAGAATCTGGATCCAAAACAGTTGCTTTTGCTGAAAGTCTGTATGATGTTCTGGAAAGTTATAACTTGTGTGCTTGGTGTGTGTGTGTGATTTATGATGAATTTTTTAGTATAGAATCCATTTCCAAGTATAGTACAGGAATTGGAACTTCATGTAGGTTCATTGTGTTGTCTTTTGCTACTTTTTTCGTGGTAGTAGTTTGTTTCTTTCTTGTCTTCAATTATAAGTGGTAACAGGCATTTGTTTTTCTTAAGTGGAGTTTTCATATTTGAATCTCCCTTTGAGTTTTCTTTCTTCTTTCATTTTAATGTTTGATCAAAAAATGTGATGAATATGAGAAGGGGGTTATGGATCTTGAAGTCCTTTCAGTGATTTCTACTTCATGTACTAAACTCATACATTTTCTTCTGTTGGGACCAAATCCTTTGTATAAGAGAGAGTCTTATGGGACCAAATCCTTTCTACTTTAAGAACTAATCAAGATCTCTTTTTTCTTTTCATTTTATTGAAATTTATTACTGATGAGTCTTATGAGATTCTTGAGTTTTTCAATATATATTAGAAACTTTGCTTCCAGCTCATGTTCTTTAAGCAATGAATTGAGTACTTTAAGTTTATTCCCTCCCATCCAAAGCCTTACACTTACTCTTATCATATTCTTCAGTTTTGTTGAGATCATTTTTATGTTATTGTTTTGTTGAAGAATGATAGTATTAATGTAAATTACAGTGTTACAGTGTTAACTTTTGTCCCTTGCTGTTAAATTTCCTTCGCCTGGAAATTATTCGGTATACTTTTGTCCTTTGTTTTGCCCCTCAAGAACTTTTAATTATGGTCTTTTATAGGTGTAGAAGTTAACCAGGAGGAGGAGGATGAAAGCAGTAGTGATGAAGACCTTACTTGATATATTTGAGACTTAATTTTGTTAAGCAGGAGGATGATGAAAGGCATTAGAATCTTATTAATTTAGCTCAATTCTCTTTTGTTTCTTGACATTTTGAGTCTTTTTTTAAGCAACACTCTTTTGTTTTAATATCTATTAGTATGGAAGTACAAAAACACACTTTTGTTTTGGTATATTTTACCTTTAAGGATATTGTGACTAGGATATTTCGAATTATATAATTAGTCATTTCCTTTCGTGATTTGATTTAGAGATTTTTTTTATAAATTGTTGATTTCGTGTTTGGGGAAATCAGTATATTCATATAAATTGGTTACAATAGAAAATAAAACTGTTGCAATATCAATAACAACTGTTGCCATATTATTTAAAAAAGTGTTACCAATATGAAGAAGCTATTGCAACGGACTCTACTGCAACGCTATCTAACAGTTACCACAACCCCTAATGCAACAGTTCTTAACAGTTACAATTGTTGTAATATTATAGTGCCTATAGATCGAAGGAAAACCGTTGCAATAGAGGCCCCAATAGCAACAGTTTTGAAAACCATTACACTACCTGTTACAATAGAGCTATAGTAATGCGAGCAGATGAGACGGTTCACAAAACGTTATTGTAGCTCTATGGCAACGGTTTGCTGTCCTATTGCAATACAAACTAAACTGTTGTCGTAGGCCTAATTTCTAGTAGTGGCCCCATAACCCCACTTAATCAAGTAACCCACCAAGGATCATAGTTAGCAATTCACTTCACATAGCATAGTCTTCCATCTCATATAGTATTCTTTCTTTAACATTGTTAACCAATATCATACTATAAGCATCTCATTCAACATACAAAGTCATTTACGTTATATCATCATTTAGAGACATAATATTAACTTCTCAAAGCTTCTATCAAGGCAAACTAGTGCAAGGCATAGGTAGAGTCCCATACCCTTACCTAAGCTAAAGTCAAACCCCTCAAGTCACTTCAATTAGTCTATACTTCGTTCATTCATTTTAGTTTAGGGAACTCTTGCCTTAACCGACATAGACCACATGAGATAATATGGAATCCGGTGTCATAAAACCTTACACCGATGGTAGGTGGTCTACCGGCCAACGTAGAACCTAACATAAACGTAGCCATTTAGGTGGATCCACTAGCTAGTATCCTATGGTGGCAACATAGTTTATGGAGCTTGGGGAAAAGAACCATGGAAATATCAACTCTACACCCTACCTTGGGTCATGAGGCTATCCACCCCGTGAGGACCGTAGTGAACCCTACCTTTCCTTATGTAAGAAAGTGTCACCCCCTCACCTACAAGCTCGCTCGGTGCTAAGCGAGGTCCCTTTATTTAAATGCCTTTACTCTTATTATAATCATAAACTTAACTTAGGTTATAGGGCCTAGCCCTTGTATATTCGTTATCATAGCTCAATAAGAATTGTATGAGAATTAGTCCTTTCATTCACAACTCATATAGGTGAGGTCAACCTTTTATATATCACATCATAATAGGGTACATAATCACATGTTATCATTCTTATGGAATCTACACCCTAAGAAACCTCACAACCAAAACATAAGACATTTCAACTCAATCATCATGCCATCCTATCACTCTAAACAAGGTATACTTTAATACGACATCATAACTTGAGGACAATTCACCATAATTAAAGTGAGAATTTGGATAGTCAAGACTTACCAACACTCCTCCATAGTTCATCATAAAGGGCCTTACCATCAACCCATAGATTAACCCAATTTGAGTCATCACACCAATGTAACTCAACAACCAACATGATTATGAATTTAGAAGAGTCACTACACCATAATTCAATACTAAATCAAAACTTGGAAACATGTTATCTAAGCCTATCTTCTTAACCTAGATCAATACCCAAGGATTTGCATGAAGGACTTCAGTTCATCACTATAGATTCATGATCAATAACAACCATTAAGGATGATTTAATCAATAATAGAATCAATTGCATCAAACTAAACCTAATTCATATCAAGGTCATGCCTAGGGTTAGGGGTTAAGGGTCATGATCTACAATCTTGACCAAACCATATCAATTCATCATAACCAAGTTACAATACATGATAATCTACTCATTATAACCCAAGAAAAACATGAACAACTTAATTCATAACATAAAATTCGTAATTGAAAGAAACTCAACTTTTGGAAGACCTTTGAAGGAGCCCTTTGAGGAAAGAAGTCTCAAAGGTAAATTAGATCCCATACCTTAAGATTGGATGACCTTTTGATGGTGAATTCGTCCTTAACCAGCCCCCAATTCACCTCCCAAGCTAACCTTCAATGGTGTCTTCTAATAGAGAGAGAAAGTAGAGAGAAGGAAGAGAGTTCATTTTTTTTAGTGTTGTGTTTAGGCTAATGAGGGTTGAGGGTATTTATAGTGGGACTAAATCAACTTAATTATTCTTCCTTTAATCCCTAATTACCCCTAAACCACTTAATTAATTAAATGAATGTAACTTAAAATGTGTAGGGATTAGCAGACCCTCACCGACGGAACCCCATCGACGGGCCGTCGGTGAGTCGACGGACGGTCCCTCCCTCCGTCCTGCATTCCTTCGTCTTGGTCAGAGACTGTGCAGATGAGGGCTCCTTAGAAATCGACTAAGTGAGGGACGACGGTGGCCTCGACGCCCCGTTGTCTGCATTTCGTCGAGGCACATTGCCAGGCAGTGTTGCATTCCATGCTACAAGGGTCCTCCTCAAGGGCCCTTGGTTGGCCCTTGGGGAGTCGTACCTGGAATTTCTAATCATGAAACATCCCTCACATGTGTTACACCTATTTCTACCAACTTTTGTTTGTTTTCCGACTATTAAAACTAGTCAAACGGATTAAAACATACTAGCCCTCTTATGAGCCAACTTTCCGGACGTCATGGACGTTCTTGAATATTTTGGTTCGTAAATACCTTAACCACTCTATATACACCTAATTTGACTTAGAACAATGATTTAGACCTTATGGAGCCTAGGTTAAGTTTTACAACATGCCTTGGGGGATTTCGAAATGTTACGCATGGTTTGTAAGGGTTCATAGGAATTATAGCTTTAAAACATTGCATTAACATCAATTCAATCCTAAAACATTGATTCAAAATCATTTAATCGAGAACCCATGGCTAGATTATGAAATTGGAGAATTCATGTTTTTAATCATCTTTGAAAATCATTAGAATTGACTCCTTGAAGAAAGAGATTTCAAGAATGAATAACCGTACCTTAATTGTGATGAAAAGACCACAAGATTTATGGAGAAAAACTTGAGAATCCTATCTTCTTCCTTGGAGCATCAAAGCTTCAACAATGGAGTTTTTAGAGAGAGTGAATGGAGAGGTTTTGTTTTGAGTTGAGAGTTTTGCTTTAATTGGTGAAGTTAGGGGTTTAAATAGGTCTAATAACCGTCCATAATATACCCCTAAATTACCCAAAAGACCCCTACATTTATTGGACAATTCAACCAACTCAAATTTGACTTAAAAACAATGCAACGAAATATGGGACTTTACTGCGCGTCGCGAAGACACTTCCAAATCTTATTTTTTGAAAATTCTTGGACAGAATGGTTCGTGACATCCCCGCATCGCAAGGCAAAGACTTTGCCTACTGCATGACAGCTGTGCGTCGCGCAGCAGCATGCCAATTCTTGGCTGCTTCGCAGCTTCGCTGTCCCATGTTTGGGTCCTCTTCGGGGGCCCTTTTGATGGTCCCCGGGATGTCATTCTCGGACGTTTTGACCCTTTGTATGTCAGGCTGCGCGTAGGAACTCTCGGTACTGAATTTCAACTTCAAACCATCCCCCAAAACATCACTCCAAAATACTACGACACACTAGTTCAACTTCGACTAGTTTCCGAACGTCTTGGACGTTCTTGGACGTTTGACATCCAAATACTTCCAAACTTTAAATGAATCCTAAGAACACTATTATTAACCATTTTATGACTTTAAAATATCATTACACAAGTGTTAGGATCTAACTCAACCTAGCTCATTTTGAGGGACGTTACACTCCACCGCTGGGGGCTGGGTCAACAACACCACTGTTAATGGAGAAAACTTTTAAGTTGACCTATGTAGACATTATTAAACCCCATCATGCCTCGCAATACGACGCTCTACCTTTGAAACAAATAACTTATTTACATGGGGAGCCAATAATAGTGTGGGAAGAAGATGAGGTGAATCAAATGATTATCAATGAGGATTTGCAGTATGCAGTGATAGGAAAATTTTCTTATGGATGGCCTTATATTTTGGATTTACGACGACTCATTCCAAAGCAATGTGATCTGAAAGGGGATGTAAACATTGGTTTGCTTAGTAATAGGCATATACTTATAAGGGAGAATTGATGATTATGTGAACTTATTATCTAAGCCCCAATTCTACATGACGCATAATTATTGGTATTATCCAATGCGCACATTCAAAAGGAATCCACGCTTCGATTCGGCATAAGAGACGACTAAAGTAGTTTCTTGGATCCTTTTTGCAGCATTGCCCCCGAATGTTTTTTGAAAAGGAAGCAGTGTTTTCTTTGCCGGCAGCAATTAGTAAACCCTTGAAGGTGGACATAGCTACTCAAAATAAGACAGGACCAAGTTGTGCATGGGTCAAAGTGGAAGTAGATTTACTAGGGGAATTTCCAAAAAGAATCAACATAGGTGTGAGGCTGAAGTCAGGGGAGGTAAAGGAACGATGGATACATATCAAATATGACTATATGCCTATGTATGTCAATACATGTAAGCTTCAAGGTCATAATGAACATGAATGTTTTATCATTCATTCGGAATTGTACCCAAATGAAGAGGCCAAATCGAACGACAATTATATGACATAAAGGAGAAAGGTGAAGAAGGTGGCACAACAAAAGAAATAAAATTAAGGGGAAAGAAGCTTCTATTGACGATGGAGTAAAAGAAGAGGACCAGGTGTTTCACCAGTAGCGTGGAAAAATTATATCAAAGGAAGAAGACAACAAAGTAAGGGAAGGGTGGAACAAAGATGGAATCCTAAGCCACAGCCAAAAGAACAAGGAGCAACAAAATACAACAAATTTTGTGCACTTGAATATATGATGGATGAGGAAAAACCAACTCAGAAGAATAAGGTGACAAGACAGAACAAAGGAGAGCAAAACACAAATATTGATGGAAAACAACAAGGCATTAAAGTAGATGATCATCCTGAAGATAGCAATGGGGGGCACTCAAAGGAATTATATAACAAGGATGCACATAGCTCATTAAATGAGGTAGGTAAGCAAGATCTGGTGGATCTGAGGCAATTAGACAAAACCTCAAAAAAAGGAATAAAACATAGTCTGGTGGGCGCAGATGAAAGGGGCAGGAATGTAGAATTACTTGAGCCGAATCAGGTGATTTTATCACCTGAGGCAGAGAAATTAATAGGTGAAACAAAAGAGAAGACAGGTTACATGGTAAACAATATGTCAGACAAAGAAAGCAATGATAAGCAAAACTCGGAGGAGGATACAAATATAGATGTTAATGTAGAATATGGGAGCAAGAGTGGTGATTCATCCCCCAAGGCAAATTGATAACCTGAAGTCCAAAAAAAAGAGGAGTGCAAAGCAAGTTCAGACTCAATTTCAAATAAATACAAGGAGTAACAAGGGGTCATCGTTTACATTAGATTAATGATTAATAAGGCCGTTTTCTGGAATATTAGGTCACTGAGAACATGAAAGTCTTTTGAGCATTTGATAGACCTACATAGAAGACATGATTATTCTTACATAGTTTTATTAGAACCTTTTCAAAGACCATCTCATATTGAAGTGTAAAGGCATAAATTGGGTCTTGCCAATGCAAGAAATGATATTTCAACATAAATCTGGGTTTTTCTGGAAAGATGGTTGGGTGGAAACAGGTTCATCAAACTTTGTACAATAGTTAACAATTCGGTTCCAATTAAGAGGAAGGGATGGATATTTTAGGATTACGGATGTGTATGCAAAGTGTAGCGGCCTAAAACAACTTGAACTATGGAAAGATTTAGAGAACATTGAAGACCAATCTAACAATCCTTGGTTGGTGGTGGAGATTCAATACTATAGTGGATGAGTCTGAAAAATCTGGCGGACAACCAGTACCTCAACAAGAGTAAATTTTGCTCATTGTATCAACACTTGTTCATTGAATGAATTAAAATTTATTGGAAGCTGTTACACTTGTTGGAATGGGAGAGTTGAAAATGATTGGATATTCAAGAGACTTGATAGAGTTTTGGGAAATAATGAATTCATAAAACTATTGCCTAATAGTGAAGTCCATATTAATTAGGCAAGGATCTGATCATGCCCCTAATTTGTAAAGACTCACAGGAATAGGTGGTCAAGCCATTTAGGTTCCTAAAATTTTGGACCAAGCACAATGACTTTATGAAGGTGGTGGAGGAAAGCTACGCGGAAGAGATTAAAGGATCTCCTTTCTTTATTGTGCATTCCAGATTAAAGAAGATGAAAAATGTCCTATCATAGTGGAGTAAGAGAACCTTTGGGTTTTTTTTCTTCAGAAAATCTCCACACTGGAGGACTTTGTGAAAGCAAAGGAATTACAACTGGAAATCTCACCCACATAAGAAAATAGGTGTATCCTTAGTAAGGTAGAGTCAGAATTGAAGAGATATCATCATATTGAAGAGGAATATTGGTGACAAAAAGCAGGGATGAAATGGTTCAAGGATGGGGATAGGAACAGAAAAAAAATTCATGGATTTGTCAAAGGCAAGAAGGACGCTACAAGTTAAAGAAATTCAGACAACACAGGGAGATATAATAAACAATTCTCATAATATTGGTGAGTCAACTATTAATGTGCTTAAGGAGCAGTTCATGGAGACTTCAAAGGAGTATAATTTATACTCTAGAGGTGCTAGAATGCATACCAAAACTGATCCATGAAGAAGAGAATGAGGAAATTGGGAAAATGCTAACCGAAGAGGAGGTGAACCATGTGGTTTTCTCACTAAACGGAGACAACGCTAGTGGACAAGATGGGTTCTCGGGACACTTCTTCAAATCATGTTGGGAAGTAATTTGAAACGGCATCACAAATATGGTGAAGGCATTCTTTTGTGGGCATGAATTACCTAGGTATGTGACCCATACAAACTTGGTGCTCATTTCTAAGAAAGAAGAGGTTAAGACCTTCGGAGATCTAAGACCTATCAGTCTAAATACTTTTACTAAAAAGATCATTTTGAGATTGTTGCATAAAAGAATGTTAATGGTGCTGCGGAGAATTATTTCCCCCAATTAATCAGGTTTCATGAAAAGGGAGGAGTATTATGGAAAATGTATTACTTGCACAGGAGATAATGAAAGATATTAATAGAAGAAACAAAATGCACAATGTTGTGGTCAAGTTGGACATGGCAAAGGCGTATGATAGGGTGTCGTGGAAATTTCTTGTAAGGGTGCTAAGATGTTTTGGGTTTTTTGAGATAATAATAGATATGGTAGTGAGACTGATAAGCAATAATTGTTATTCAGTCCTAATGAATGGGCAGTCATATGGATTTTTTCAATCATCCATAGGACTCTAACAAGAGGATCCACTGTCACCCACATTATTCATCATCACAGCGGAAGTTTTGGCAAGAAAATTGAACAATTTTTTTGATAAAGAGGATTTTATAGGATATGGTATGCCTAAGTGGAGCCCTAAGATAAATCATCTCTCATATGTTGACGATACTATATTGTTTTGCTCAGGGCATTGTGGATTAATGAAGAAGATGATGCAAGTGCTACGAGAATATGAACTGATGTCTAGTCAAATGATTAATCTATAAAAGATTATTATATCTTCATGAGAAGACACCGATACAGTTATGAAATCTCATTAAGAAGATTACATGTATCAGACAAGGTGTGTTTCTTTTTGTATCTTTGGGCTGCCCTGTTTTCTATGGTAGGAAGAGTAAAAACAATTTTAAAGAATTAATAAAGAAGGTGATGAAAAGGTTAAGCCTATAACAG
The DNA here is from genome assembly GCA_016801875.1 of Solanum sitiens. Taxonomy (NCBI): domain Eukaryota; kingdom Viridiplantae; phylum Streptophyta; class Magnoliopsida; order Solanales; family Solanaceae; genus Solanum; species Solanum sitiens. The sequence goes on along the minus strand of JABWTJ010000088.1, from coordinate 991,211 downwards.
CTTAAATTATTGTCATTTGGGGGAAGATATACCTTGATTACACATGTGTTACAATCTATGCCGGTGTATATACTTTCAGCCATGAATCCTCCTACCAGCGTGATCAATCAACTGCATAGAATCTTTACAAAAATATTTTGGGCCAATGCTACTGGATCAATAAACAAGCATTGGGTGTCATGGGAGAATATGTGTTATCCTATGGAAGAAGGAGGAATTGTCCTTAGATCTCTACATGCAGTGTCTACAGCTTTATTTGCTAAGTTATGGTGAAATTTCCAGCCATCTACTTCGTGTATATGGAGTGAATTTCTGTGGAAAAAATATTGTAAGAAGTCTCACCCGATCATAGCAAAGGGGTATGGTGCTTCACATATGTGGAGGAAATTGATGACAATAAGAGAGGAAATAGAACATAATATATAGGAAATTCTAGTTTCCGGTTTGATAACTAGGCTAGACAAGGAGCTTTGTACTGTGTACAAGGTGAAAACACAATTGAAGAAGATCTAGAAGTTAGAGATTTCATAAGATATGGAGAATGGGATGTACAGAGATTGAGAAATAAACTTTCTGAAGAAATGACTTTGCATATTATGGAAAATATTACTACGCTATCAAATATACAAGGTAATGATGTACCGTGGTCGATGGGCAACACACAAGGCAATTTTACTGTTAAATCAGCCTGGGATCTAGTGAGGCAGAAGCAGGAAAAGAGGGAGGAGAATAGAAGCATTCGCGTAAAAGGGAGACCTTTCAAAATGAGTTTCTTTCTATGGAAGGTCCGGAAGAGGAGGATAGCCACAGATGACAGTCTAAAGAGAATGAAGATCAATATTGTGTCTAGATGCTGGTGTTGTGAGAAAAAGGCAAAAGAAACCATGACACATATATTTCTAACCGCACCCATAACTAAAAAGCTATGGAGGCATTTTGCTATTTTTGCAGGAATTGACATAGAAGAAATGACTCTAAAACATCTCATAAATATTTGGTGGATCATGCAAACAACACCAAAGCTTGCAACAGTTTATAGAGCCATCCCAACAATCATAATGAGGATTTATGGAACAGGAGGAATGAGATTAAACATGGAGGAAAGGTGACTTTCAGTCACATGATACACCAAGTGCAGGAAATGATTATGAAACGTATCAAAAATTTGTACCCTTCGATTAAAATAGGCAATGAAAGTTGTCTTCACATTGATACAATTTTGAAGGATTACAAACCAAGATTACATTACTATAATGTCACTCGGAAGTTTCCCAACAGAGTCAAGATAAAATGCAACACTGATGTTGCACGTAAGGGTAATCCGGGAAAAGCTCGTTGGATTTTTGTGCAAGGGATGAGAGAAGAGACTTGATTTATGCAGATGTTAGAGGTATAGGAGTGCCCTTCAATACAGAAGCAGAAACATTGGCAATTAAGGAAGCTTTGGAATTCAACCAGTTTTACTGTCTAAAAAAAGACGATCGAAACAGATTCTTTAGCACTCAAGAAAATTATCAAAAGTCAATGGAAGGTCCCATGGGAACTAATAGAGCTAATAGAAGATATAAGGGTCAAACTCCATTCAATGAAAAGACAAGTAATTCACACATTTAGGGAAGGTAACGTTGTTGCAGATTTTTTGGCGAATGAAGTCATAGACTCACAAGAGAAGAAGGAGTATCACAACTTTAACTAGTTACCAACAAACATAAGGAAGTGCATAAACATTGACAAAGCACAAATTCCTAACCTCAGAATTAGGACGAGAAAAATAAATATACAATAATACAATTAAGAAATAACAGGGGAATAGGGAAGAGCAGGCACACATGCAATGATAAACATAAAGCAAGTCTCATATTACACAAGCTCAAAATTAATAGCACAAGAATCATTTGCCAAAGAGAGGACAAAGGAAATATGTAACTTAGATAGTGGTCTTAGCTACCAGCAAGTTACACAAAAAAGATGGAGTCTCACAACACAACAGCTCGAACCAAAAGTCAATATTGAAGAACATGAAGATCAACATCGGTACGGTAGATGGTTGGTTACAGTGATAAATAGAAAAGAAGGGAAGGAAAATAGAGGGAGGGTGAACTTTCGAATATGGATCTTCAACTCATCAAGGATGAACTCAGCCCACCAGAGATCAACGCAAGTCAAATCGGAGGATATAAGGACGAAGGAAAGAATGAGTAGAAACTTGCCATGGAATATGGCGCCTGCAAGGAGCTAGAAATTCCAAGAGGAGCTCCAGCTTATCGTGATAGCGAGCTTGAGAAGATGGAACACTTCTTTGGACAATGCCTGGATTAGAAAACATTTGATTCCTTGTTTTGTTTTTGAGAAGGACCATTTGGGCCTAAACTGTATGGAAGTAGTTTCCTCTGTTTTTAGATAATAAAATAGGTCTACATGTGGACTGAAAATGGTTTTAAAAGGGCACCATTTACATTATGAGAAAATTGGTACCTTGGTGACACGAAAAGCAGTAGAGGTGTTTGTTGACTGGTGAATTCATGTCATGATATGATCCACATGACTTAGCTTGTCAAGACTGAGGTGTAGGCCAGCACTTAATCAAGAAAGAGTCGGGATAGATAGCGATGTGATCGCTTGAGCTTAAAATGTATTCTTCTATGCAAGTGTCATTTAGGGTTATAGGGCGTCGCTTGAGGACAAACAATGAATTTAAGTTGAGGATGTTGATGTATCGTGAGTTCACAATATTTCTAATGCATTTCACTTAAGCTCTGTGTGTGTCTAGAGCTTTTTCGTACTAGTTTTAACAAACTTTGTGTATTTTTTTGCAGGAAAGATGTTCAGGCATAAAACGACGGAGACAACTAAGAAAGTGCAGAAAAAAGACCTACCGAGGCAATCGATGGTTCTTCCTTCAATCAACGTGATGTAGATGATGATACTAGATGATGTAACACCTCTAAAATGACTTAGGTGAAACTAGATCCTAACACCTGTGTTTTGATGTTTTGAAGTCCAAAAAATAGTTATAATGACGTTAGGAGGCAGTTTTTAAAGTTTAAGGAAGTTTGGAAGTCAAACGTCCTCGAACGTCCATGACGTTCGAAAGGTTTGCCTTGAAACGTCCTTATGTGTCTTAGTGTATTTCGTCAAATTTTACGTGTTTTCTTAGATGAAATTGACGTGAGAGGTCCTAAACATGTATACGAACATATTCGGGTTAGAAACGTTTGGAAAAAACTCCCCAAGGACCAACCAAAGGGTCCTTGAGGAGGACCCATCTTGATTGCCAAGACTGTCCAAAACAGTCCCACCTGCGGAGGGAAATCGACGCCAGTAGATTGGTCGATGCCCCGTAGGTGGTGGGCGTCGATGGAGACTTAGCCTAGAGAGATTAAGCTCCCAATTTGCAGGCTCTGTCCCAAACTACGGTGACCAGCACAGGCCGTCGATGGGACGACGCCACGTAGGTGCTGGCCATCGTTTGATGGTTTGCAATTCCCTGCAACATCTTGGCCAAGTGGAGGGTAGTCTGGGATTTTCACCTAGTCTTACTAAAATTAGTTCGACGGTTTTCTTAGGGTCATTTTAGGTATTTTAAGTGGGTTTATAAGTCTAAAACACTTGGATGAATTCACTTTTCAAAATCAAAACCCAAATCCCTAAAGAAACTCTCTTGAACTCCATAGGAGTCAAAACTCAAGATAGAGCTTGGATTGAAGATTCTTTGGTGATTCTTCATCAAATTCGTGGTCTAGCATCAATTGAGGTATGACCTTCATCCTTGAATCTCTTTTCTTCAAGAAGCCAATCTTCAAATTGATTTTCTAAAGATTTCTCAAAATATGAACTTCTAAATTGTAATCTAGCCATGGGTTCTTTCATAAAACGTTTTGAATAATTGTATATTGATTGAATTGATGTTAATTTGATGATTTTAACCTAAAAACTGTATGAACCCATGCAATTCACGAAACCCTAGTTTTTGACTACTTTATGGGTGCTTTGATTATGTCTCAATGCTATTGAATTGTTGTGTAGTTTGATTAGGGCTATTGAATTATGAAAGAATCATGTTAGCATTGTGAGTAGGATGCCCTAAATTGATGAATTCATATTGTATTATCCTTGTATATTGTGATTATTGAATTGAATTGGTGCTATGACTATTGGTGAAAGCCTTTGTATATTGAGTTGGTTGAGTTGGCTATGGATTTGAGTTGTGAGGTTGGATTGATGTTATGTTGATCTAAATTTCTCTATATTGTGTATTATAGGTCTTAGATGATAATGACATTTGGTAGGTCCACTTATGGTGGCGGTGCTTATGTGCTATACTTGTGAATTATGTGCCCTTGTCGGTATTACTTTATGAATCGTGAATAAATGTGGACTCGTCGACATTACTTTATGAACAATGTTATTATGATGTACTACTTGTATATGTGATCATTGTGAAGGTCTTGATTAATATGTGTATATGTGGAGTCAAAGCATGAATTCTCTTAGTTGATGATATGAGTCTCTAGTAGGCTATGGGGAAGTCATTATGTGTATTACTTGATGTTGAAGTATGATGTTTCTTGATGAATTATATGAGACTAGTGATAACTTAGATTGATGATATTATAGTAGTGAATAGTGTGACCTATAGTTGACTTGGTTGTCCCTATGTGCCTCTAGAATGGTATGCTATAAGTGATATGGCGAGCATGTGTCTATATTGTTTTGGAAGACTTGTATCCCTTACTTGATACATGTACAATGAGAATACGACTTCTTGAACTAGTATGCAAAAGCTCTTTAGTCTTGTATATGTGATTTAAATGTGACCTTGAACATAGTTAAGAATGTCCTTTATGTGGAACCTTCATCCTAGATGTAAGGTTATGATATCCTTGAAGTTGAAAGTCGTAATGGTATCCTTCTTGTGTGAATGGTGGACTTAAGGTTGGTTGGATGGAACGACATGAAATCATCCTTAGAAAGTCATTGAGCTATCCTCTTTACCATTGTAGGTAGACTTAGTGGACCCTCTTTGGTAAGGTGTAAAATGTGATTGGGTTGTGAACTAGATGTGAAACCTCTTCATACGCTCCTTTATTGCAATACTCTATGAGAACAAAGGCTAGATCCAAGTGAGTATGATTGGGAAGTTGCTCTAACTAAGATGAAATTATAGAAAAAAGAAACCCCCGATATTCCTTAACCATTCCTACATGGGATGTTTCCTAGTTCTACCATTGGCAAGTACAACAAATCTCCATCGGAGTAGGTTCATGACTCTGGATTCCATGAATAGCTAGTATGGTCTATGTCGTTTATTGCCTATTCTCATAATATGGGATACCTACTAGTGTTGGAGAATTTCTATGAAGTTTTGGTAGAGGTATGGGACGCTATCTAGACATTGCGCGATTAGGCTTTGAAGATGTTAGTGTGTGAGTCCCTAGGTCTTTTCCAAGACCATTATTTGAATGTCCTTAAGTGTTGAATGTCTCTTATATTAACTAATGAAGATAATGACTAAAGTTAAAAATCATCTTAATGAATAAGTACTTATCTACAGTAACTTTAAGGATTGCCTAGCTAAGGTGTGGAGAGGGCATAAGAATTGTCTCCTCATGTCTTACCTAGAGAAGTCATAAGGATAACTCAAGATGGGAAAGTAGATTAATGAAGTGGGAGAAACCTTATATTAGGTATCTAAAGGATCTCTTAGGTGTGTTTGAAGGGATTGTATGGGCGGTCGCTTCATAACTCACCCAAGTGAGCCTTTGAGTCACCTTTGTTAGGAGGATCTCATGTTTATGTGTTTTGATATATTCTTCATGCTATTTTAAGATCCCGAAAAATTTCTAAGTTAAGCCCAAGTAATTGTTAAATTTTCGTATAAGGTCATACTGAGTGACTCTTAATATTCTTAGGTTTTAAGGTAAATTTCTTGGTGTGCGAACGATTTTCAATATCAATTAAGGTCATTAGAAAACCCTTGCACAAAGTAGAGTTGAAATTTTCCTTACCAATTAAGTTTAGATATAAGATTTTATTTCGGTAAACTTCAAATGACCATATCTCTTAGAATATAAAGAACTACGTGAGTCCTTACCTATAAGAGTATAGGTATTTGAATCCTCTTTCCAACGCCACCAATTTCGCATCAATCTAGTTTTCGACTAAAAAGATATGACCATTTTAGTGAATAGTATAGTGCAGTTCCGTTTTGGCCGCGGGAAAATATTAATTAAGGTAATTTTCCTTACCTTTTCCCACTAGGAAAACCTTAAAAAATGGATTTCACAAGTCCTATAAAGCCCGAAATAATCCTAATTCCATCTTTAAATTCATCATTCGCTTCTCTCTCAAACCCTAGGAGAAAACCTCAAGAAAAAAATCAAAGTAGAAGACTCCATTCAAGAAAATTCAAGACTTGTCAAGATTCTTTAAATAAGGGTAAGGTTGAAGCTAGAATTGAAGTTCTTATGTCACACCCGGAGAGTATACCCCAGATGAGACCGGTGTCGTCGTCCTCTTAGAGGACTCAGACAAGCCCTTAGTATTCGTCATAACATGTGATCAATAAAAATTTGCGGAAAAATTAAAACTTTTACATACTATTGAAGTATACTTAGACTTCATATTACCATATGATCTCAACATGACACACATGAGTCAATTTTAATCAAGTTCAACTTATCAACATGATACACAACATTTCATAAGTACTCAACATGTCAAAATGCGCAACATACTCAAAACAAGCCAAAAACAAAAAAAATCAAATTTTGAGGCAAAAATCACTGTGCACTTTTCAGAATTGAAACTTTTGCGCATCTTCACCCAAAAATCAAGGAACTTCAATTTCTAATCATATTTATATTACTAAAAAGAATGACTAACCTCAATTATAAAAAAGATGAGGGTAACAGGACTTCATGTCGGCCTCGGCCTCCCATGTTGCACCCTCAACTAGGTGATTTTTCCATAACACTTTTACGGAAACCACCTCTTTGTTCCTTAACTTCTTGACTTGACTATCAAGAATTTGAACCGGAACTTCCTCATAAGAGAGGTTATCCTTGACACCAAGACCCTCAATAGGAAGAATGGACTCGGGATCACCAATACACTTTTTCAACATAGAAACATGGAAAACCGGGTGAACCGAAGCCAATTCACTAGAGAGTTCCAATTCATAGGCCACCTTACCAACCCTTTGCAAAATTTCATAGGGCCCCACATATCGAGGACTCAATTTACCCTTCTTTCCAAATCTAACCAGCTCTTTCATTGGTGAAATCTTCAAGTATACCTTGTCATCCTTTTTAAACTCAAGATCCCTCCTCCTATTATCGGCATAGGACTTTTGCCGACTATAGGCGGTTTGCAAGCGATTTTTTATAATATGAACTTTCTCCAAAGTCTTATAAATCAAATCGGGACCAAGAAATTAAGACTCACCGACTTCAAACCGCCCAATAGGAGACCTACACCACCTACCATACAAGGCTTCATAGGGATCCATGGAAATGGATGAATGAAAACTATTATTATAGGCAAACTCTACAAAAGGCAAGTGCTTATCCCAACTCCCTTTGAAATCGATGACACAAGCTCTAAGCATATCCTCAAAAGTTTGAATTGTAAGTTTCGCTTGACCATCCGTTTGGGGATGAAAAGCGGTACTCAACTTTAACTTAGTACCCAACCCCTTTTGAAATGACCTCCAAAATCTAGATGTGAACTGTGCACCCCTATCCGATATGATGGATAACGGAATACCATGGCGACACACAATCTCATCTATGAAGGTCTTAGCATAATCTTCCGTCGAATAAGTAGACTTGACGGGAATAAAGTGTGCGGATTTTGTCAACATATCAACCACCACCCATATCGAGTCATATTGTTTTTGGGTCTTCCACAAACCTACCACAAAATCCATATTGATGTCTTCCCATTTCCAAGTAGGAATTTGGATCTCTTGTAGTAAGCCTCCCGGTTTTAGATGTTCGGCCTTGACTTGTTGGCAATTTGGACACTTAGCAACAAACTCCGCTATGTCCCTTTTCAAACCTTTCCACCAATACACCTCCCTAAGGTCATGATACATTTTTGTTGACCTCGAATGAATGGAATAGTAGGACCCATGAACTTCTTCAAGGATACGATTCCTCAAATCATCAATATTGGGAACACATAATCGTCCATGATATATCAATACACCATCTTCCCCTAAGGAGAAAGACTCATTTAATTTGCCAAGAACTGATTTTTTCAACTCCGTTAACGGTTTATCAAGGTGTTGTTTGGACTTCACCTCAACAACCAAAGATGATTCGGAGTTATGATGGACCATCACACCACCATTTGAAGAACCTTCCAATCTCACACCGACCTAGCCAACCTATGAACCTCTTTCACTAGGTCCCTTTTGGCTTCTTCAACGTGAGACACACTACCCATAGACAAACGGCTTAGAGCATCCGCTACTATATTTGCTTTGCCGGGGTGATAGAGAACACTCATATCATAGTATTTTAACAACTCAAGTCATCTTATTTGTCGGAGATTCAACTCTCTTTGGGTAAACACATATTGGAGACTTTTATGATCGGTGAACACATCTACATGGACACCATATAAATAATGCCTCCAAATTCTTACAGCAAACACCAAGGCCGCTAACTCAAGGTCATGAGTGGGATAGTTTCTCTCATGCACCTTGAGTTGCCTAGAAGCATAGGGGATAACCTTCCCATGTTGCATAAGCACACACCCCAAACCAACACGGGATGCATCACAATAAACCATAAAACCCTTTGTACCCTCTGGTAAGGTCAACACCAGAGCCGAAGTAAGCCTACCTTTCAACATTTGGAAGCTTATTTTACATGCTTCCGACCACTAAAACTTCTTGCTCTTTTGGGTCAAAGTAGTCAAAGGAGATGCAATGGACGCAAAACTATTCACAAACCTCCGATAATAACCCGCAAGACCCAAGAACTCCGTATGTAGGTTGGAGTCAATGGTCTCGGCCAATTCCTCACCGCTTATGTTTTCCTTGGATCTACCTCAACTCCTTCACTAGAGATGATGTGACCAAGAAATAACACCGACCTCAACCAAAACTCACATTTTCTATATTTGGCAAATAATTGATGCTCTTTAAGGGTTTGTAATACCTCCCTCAAGTGACCCATGTGATCACTCTTATTTTTGAATATACCAAGATATCGTCAATGACACAATAACAAAAGAATCTAGGTAACTTCAAAACATCCTATTCATTAGATCCATAAACGCCACCGGAGCATTAGTGAGACCAAAGGACATAACAAGGAATTCATAGTGGCCATATCGAGTCCGAAAATCCATCTTTGGTACATCCTCGCCTCTCACCCTCAATTGTTAATACCCCGACCTCAATTAATTTTTGGAAAAGTAGCTTGCCCCTTGGAGTTGATCAAATAAATCGTCAATCCGAGGAAGAGGATACTTGTTCTTAATTGTGGTTGAGTTGGCGATAATCTATACACATTTTCAAGGAACCATCTTTCTTCTTCAAAAACAAGACTGGAGCACCCCAAGTCTTCTTAATCAACACGGGGAGGAGCAATCTCCTCCTCAAGCCTTCTTACTGCATTCCTCCGAGTATTCATTACCTATAACCAAAATACAAGGTTTAGACAAAAACACATCATGGTTACTCTAGAGGCACGATATTGGATTTCCATGAAAAGAGAGAGATTCCTAAACATCATATAGATTCCTATTCATAAGTGTGACGCGCTTCACAACTATGAGTATGAATCTACATAGACGTGATTGAGAGAGACATCGTTAACAAGTATATTTAACCTCCTGCTCTGATACCTAGTTTGTCATGTCCGGGTTTACCCCCAAGAAGTAACCGGCATCGTCGTCCTCTTTGAGGACTAAGACTAGCCCATTAGCATTCATCATAACATTCATTGGCTAAAATATGCAAAAAAATTAAAACTTTTTAACTATATCTTAATCCAAGGTTTACATAGACCTCTACATACACATAATAATATTAATATTGAGTATACATAGACCCGTTCGAATAGGAAGATTACTTAGTCTTCTACTTTTATTTCATACACATATAGAAGATAGAAATTAGAGTCATAAAATCCTTCTCATCTCAAAAACCATCTTGAACAACAACATCAACATGGTCATAGCCCTCAACAATAAAAGTAAGCCACATATAGGCTTTATACAACTTTGTATTCAAATGAAGGATAGAGTCAACATAGATGTCATAATATCTAAGCAAATCCATAGGTAGAATATCGGCATCATCCTCGGAAAATGAGGACCTACCACTGGGATGATAAGAGTATCCAAGCCTCCTTCTTAATCGCCTCGAACCAAACCTCAATGACCGTAACCTAAAGTGTTTGGGAAAAAGGGAGAAAATGGGGTTAGTACGTCATATGTACTAAGTATGAGACCATATGTACATATAACAACCAAACATGCTAAAAAGGGACATTTAGTCAAATCATGCTATTTTATGTCTTTATGCACAATCAGCAACTAGACCAACCAATTAGACACGTTTAATCAAGTCAAAGCAACCATATGCATGTCACATACTTGAACCCATAATCTCACATAACCCTATCATCAAGTAATCACATCACAAGCATAAATGAGAGTCTAATCATGTGAATAGCAAAACAAGACAACCAAACATAATCCTTAGAAAGCCACTAGTGCAATGACCAAGAAAAGCACCATAACCCTACTTAATCAAGTAACCAAATAAGAATCATAATTAGTGACTTACTTCACTTAACATAACCTTCAACACACACAAGTTCATGCTTTAACAATAAAGACCAATTTCATATTCATAAGCATAATAATCATCATAATAAGTCATTTACCTTTATCATCATTTAAATACATAATATTGACCTCCTAAAGCTCCTATCAAGGCAAACTAGTGCAAGGTATAGGTAGAGTCCCATACACATACCTAAGCTAAGTAAACCCCTCAAGTCACCTTAGTTAGTCTATACATCATTACTTCATTTTAGTTTAGGGAACACATGCCTTAACCGACATAGACCACATGAGCTAATGTGGAATTCGGTGTTGTAAAACCTTACACCGATGAAAGGTGGTCTACCGTCCAAGGTAAAACCTAAAGTAAACGTAGCTTTCTAGGTGGATCCACTATCTAGTCTTCCTATGGGGGCAACATAGTTCAAGAACTAAGAGATACGGAATTCCATCTACATACCACTTGGTAATTGGGGCCTCATCTCATGGGAATGAATGAAATGAGTATCCCTCAATGGGGAGTCAACATCACATATAGGACCAAAGGATAACACTTCCTCTATTGGAAAGCCATTACCTCTCATTGTCAAGTTCACTCGGTACTAAGCTAATTCCCTTATTGAAATGTCTTTAGTCTTTATTTATCAGTCGTAACTTAACTTAGGTCATAGGGTCTATCCCTTGTATATTGATCATCATAATAGCTCAACATGAATTGCATGAGTATAAGCCTTTCATCACAATCCACATAAGTAAGGTTAGCACTTTACATTTTTCTTTCACAATAAGGCACATTGACAATCACCATCATCCTTATATCTTTACATCTTAATCAACCTCACAACCTTAAACAAGACATTTCAATTCAACATCATACCATCCTATCAATCCTAAACAAGGCATGCTCCAACACAATTATCATGACTTAACCACAATTAACCATAATTGAAACAAAGGATAAGGTCACAAGACTTACCAAGTGTTCTTCATAATTAAACATCATAAAGGTCTTACCATCAACCCTTAGTTAAACCCAATTAGGTCATCAAATCACCATAGATAAATAACCAATGTAATTACAAGTCTAGAAGAGTCACTACATCATAATTCAATAGTTGATCAAAGCTTAGGACTAAGTCAAATGAACATGTCATAGATCACCTATAAAGAACTAGTATGAAAGACTATAATTCATCACAACTTGTTTATGATCAGAGTAATAACATCATCTATTAGTGATTTAACCAATAATCAAGTCAATTGAATCAATCCCAACATAATTCACATCAAGATCAAACCTTGGTTAGGGACTTAGGATCATGTTCTTCAATTTAGGCAAGACCATCAACAATTAACATAATCAAGTTAAAATACTTGCTAATATATTCAAAATAACCTAAAGAAAACATCTATAACTCAGTTCATAACTTCAAATTCCTAATTGGATGAAACCCATTTGAAAACTCTAGATTTGAAAACACTTTGAATGAACCCTTTGAGGAAAGAGGTCTCAAAGGTGAATAGATCCCATACCTTAATGTTTGATGAAGAATTGATGGTGAATTCTTCCCTTTCCAGAACCCAAACCCTTCTCCTTGCTAGTCTTCAATGGTGAGTTCAAATAGAGAGAGAAAGAAGAGAGAAGGAACAGAGTTTGTGTTTTTTTGAGTTCTAATTAGTTTAATTGGGATTGAGGCTTTTATATGGGTTTTAAGTTAGTTAATTAGTTTCCCCTTAATCCCTAACTAACCCCTAAACCACTTAATTAATTAAATGAATTAATGATAAAACGTGTAGAAAAACTCACCAGCCCTCACAGACGAGACCCTGTCGACGGGTCGTCTGTGAGTCGACGGACAGACCCCCTCCGTTTTGCACTTCGTCGATGAGTTCAGATACTTGTGCAGGTGAGGGCTTCCTCAATTTGTCTAAGTGTGGAACGACGGTGGCATCGACGCCCCGTCAGTCCACAAGTGAGTCATTCCTTGTTCCGTTGATGCACACTAACCAGTCAGTGTTGCCTCATCCTGTATGGGTCCTTCTCAAGGGCCCTTAGTTGGTCCTTGGGGATTCGTACCCGGACGTTTCAACCATGAAACATCTCTAACACGTGTTCCACACATTTTCACCAAATTTCATTAATTTTTGACTCTTAAAAACTAGTTAAATAGGCCAAGGCATACTAGTACCTTTTTGAACCAACTTTCGAATGTCATGGACGTTCTTGGACGTTTTGGTTCCTAGTCTCCCTAAATGACCTACATTCACCTTAAAAATAGTTTCTAGAATTCATGACACCTATGTTAGGCTTAACGACATGTCTTGTATTTTTGGAAGTGTTATAGTTTTCTATAAATAAGGCATTAAACCTTGTTGTTTGGAGTTAGCTACTACTACTATTGCTCAAATTTATGATATGGAGATTAGTTATTGCAACTTTGGGCAAATAATTGATTTTTGGATTTGGTTTTGAACATTTTTGCATTGCGATTCAAGTTCAGTTTTTGGGTTTATTATTCTTAATACGTAAGTTCATAATTTCTTCATCTATCGATATGAATTGTGTTCTTGCTAAAATGGGTAACTAAATCCAGAACTAGGGTTGTGGGAACCATGAGGTATTAAGAAAGTATAACTACTAATTAAGCAATTATTGAATAGTGTCTTTGCGTGCATTGATAATTCTTTCATTTAGAAGTCTTTTTAACAAGTGCACGCGTTAGAAGTCGCTTTGTTGCTACTTGCCGGATCAAGGGGGTAGTTAATAAGAAAAGAATTATCAAAATAGCTTTAGTGTGCTACTATCTAATATGCTAGTGCCGATTAGTGTAACTAAGCCATACATCGTTTATCATGTCTAATATGAGGTAATGGTAAGGGTTAGTAAATTATACACACGTATCCGGAACAAGGTGTGGGGTGAAATTCTCTGAATGCTGGACCAAGGATTTAGAGATACATAACTTATCACTTTGCATGTAATACACTAGGAAAGGATTTCTATTACTAGGAATGATGCGTTATAAACTTGTGGGGAACACACACACCCTAGTTCCCTTCTCAACTTTATGACAACCAAGGTTTATGCTTGTTCACTTGCTAATCATACAATTAAAAGAATTTTCTTCACAACCCCCCCCCCCTTACATAATTGTTTCGGAAATACCTTGACTATAAGTATATGATTGTGGGTTAAAGTTAAGTTTAAATCATATTCCTCGTGAGATCGACCCCAACCTACTAGTTGGGTTCTTTATTTGATAACAATCGCTTACGCTTCTTCAGCGAGGTGTAATTTGAGTGTATCATCCACCATACTTAGATCATTAATTGTGCTAATTTAATATGTTTCTTTATTTCTACAAGTGTAGATGGTGGAAAGTGAGGATTCCTATAGTTAAAGCTTGGGAAGTAGAATTCTCTCAACATGCGTGGTATGTCCTCATATATTCGAGGACATGGACTATATTTCTAGTTTTTTTATTGAAGACTTTGTATTAGACTATAAGTTTCTTTTAATGTAAGGTTTTTTACCCTATGATATTAATATATGTCTAAGATGTCTTATGATGAGACTTAGTTTTCTTATGTTTTATAAAAGAGATTTCGTTTGACTTTATTATGAAAAGTTTTATACTTCCACACAATTTTTATGACAAATGCAATGAAAGATGTATAAGGGCTTGTATAAGACCTCTGAGAGGTCTAGTACGCCGTGTGGCGCCTTAGAGGTGCTCCTGGGTCATTATAAAATTGGTATCATAGCATAAGGTTATGAAGTAGTCTTTAGGATTCAAGGTCTCATAAAGCCACGTCTAGTAGAGTCTTCTTCATCGGTGTGAGTGGCGACACATCTATGAGTGAGAGGCTATAGGACGATAGAAGTTTTACTTTATTCATTACTCTTATGTCGTCCCATAGATTTGAGGTAATAAGTGTCTTTTGATAATATTTTCTCTTGTGTTTATAAGTTATGAATACAAGAAAGACGCCCGTAAGAAGAGTTGAAGATGGTGTGGTGAATGAGGGAGTTCCTCCCCAAGGTGAAAAAGTTCCCCAAGACGGTCAAGCTCCTCAAGGTGAAGAAGTCCCTATGGTCAATCATTATAATGAGGTTCTGGTGGTTCCACCGGACATGACTAATTAGGAGGTTAGATGGGATCTACTTACCTTAGACCGAGTCATGACGGCTCAAGCAAATAGGGATGTGGGGCCTAGGGTGAATGCTCTTGCGAGTACCATGACTTCTAGGTTGAGGGACTTTGTGAGAATGAATCCTCCTAACTTTATTGTCTATAAGGTGGGAGAGGATCCCATGCATTCTTGGATGAGGTTTATAAAATAGTTCATGTTATGGGTGTGTCTTCTAGGGAGAAGGTGGAGTTGGCTTCGTACCAATTGAAAGAGGCTGCTCAAGTGTGGTACACATAATGGAAATATTATAGGCTGGTTTATTCGGGTCCTATAGAGTAGTAAGAGTTTAAGGAAGCCTTCTTAGGAAAGTACTGTCCCCGTGAGAAGAAAGAGGTTAAGGTTGACGAGTTTATAAATCTTAGGTAAGGTAATATGAGTGTGGAGGAGTATCCTTTGAAGTTTACCTTGCTGTTTAAATATGTTCCATCCTTGGTGTCTAACCCTAGAGACGAGATGAGTAGGTTTTTGGATGGTGTTTCCGATCTTGTAAAAGAAGAGTGTCGTACGACAATGCTCCATGGTGACATGACTCTATCTAGACTTATTGTGTATGTTCAATCCATTAAGGAGTCTAAGCTAGGGAGGAGAGGTATATTTGTGAAGCGGGGAAGAACCGATGAGCAAGGTCAACCTAGGTTTAAGAAGAGGGCTCCAAATCAAGATGTTCCTAGTGCTAGTAAGGCTTACTATGAGTGAGGCGGTGGTTTCTAACTTGATAAACCTACTTACTCAAGAGGAATTTCTTCTATGCTCTTCAAGCTAACAAGGAAGCAAATCCGGATAAAGGTATCGGTAAGTTATAGTTTCACCGTTTGTACTATTGATGATAGATGTCACGACCCTCGAGTACACCCTAGAAGTTAGGGAAACCCTTGGGTCGCAACACGGCGTACTTGACCTCTCGGAGGTCTTGTACAAGCCTCTTGACTTCATTACATAATATCATTCATAAATGGAGGGAATTTAAAAACTTTCTTTAGTCATAAACCGAAAGGTGTATCATAAAATCGGAAGCATCTCTAATAAAATTGTCTCAAAACCTTCTAACTTTGACATGAATCAAAATTATTGGGCCGCAACCCACATATAATCTAAAACATAAAGAAATACATAAAGGAATATAAAGGTTCATCCTCGAAGCTATGAGGACTCGCCACTTCTTATCTTCTTTGAGACCTCAAAACTCTACCCTTCAAGATACTCAATCTTCTCAAGACCTTAAATAGACAACATATAGGCAATATGCATTAGTACGATAAGTACTAAGTATGGAAACTACATGCCAACATAAGATATCTCAAAGGGTTATTAAACAATAGACATACTCATAAAATATAAAAACATAAGCATATCATGAATATCATAACATAATAAAGAATCATAAATCATATAAGAGTTCATTATTTAACTAATTATCTATCTTACTGTTATGAACTACATCACAAGTCAGCTACAAGTATCCTTGTGCAAGGATAAGGTAGCATCCCATACTACTATCAAAGCTAAGTACCTCTCTTTGGTCATACTTGATCATAGTTCACTTTCATAATTAAGACCTATGTTCTTCATACTAAAGAGTACTATACCCTTATGGTAATCTCAAAACATGCTTGTGCAATGTACATAAGGCAGCCCACAGTACCCTACATACTAAGCCTATCTTGAAAACCATCGTTAATACATTCACCCTCCATAGCCTCTTTATTACTTAACTTCATCTACTAAGATTCTCTCATCTTTAGTCTACTATACTAGGAAAGGAAACTCTAGTCCAATCCTATCTTCAAAATCTTCTTTATTAATAACCCTAGGTTATACCTTGTGCAATGCGCTCATGATTCCCAATAACATCATTCATGCAAGATACTAGTTTTGGATCCTTTCTTTATTACTTCTTACTTTGGAGACTATCCCCTATCTTTATCTTATGAATACTATGAGATACTTCTTGAAGTATATCTAAGTCCCTTAATCATATGGATCCTACGAGATACTTTTTAAGGTATGCCTTGATCCCTTAATCATGAACACTACGTGATACCCCTTGGGCATGTCTAAGTTCATTTAGACATTATGAACACTACGAGATACCCCTTGGGCATGTCTAAGTTCATCTTTTGCTTTGAACACTACGTGATGCTTCTCAAGCTCGTCTAAGTTCAAAAGATATGGAGATCTCTACTAGGATACCTCGACTCTACTACGTGAAGGAATCTCGCCTCATGAGACCTACTTGTATAGTCATCACAACTACTAGGTCTGGCTCTTATTTCTACTTGGAGTATGGAACCTTGCTAGACTATCCGTCTCACTTTGCATATCCACTTGGACTCAAGCATATACTCCAAGGTTTTCTTGTCAAGCCTTGCTCAACCTTTTCTCTCATAGAGGGATGTCCTTGACAATATATCCATGCTCAAGTGATTCTATCACTTTCATTCAATCATCCTAAATCTACAGCCAACACAACCATCATAAGGTTCATTATTCATCAATTCATTCTATCTTCATTCATTGGTCGATTATAGGATCTTCTAGCCTTAGTTTTCTCCTCATATTCTTCATTACTAGGTGAATATAGCCATGGTTCATCTTTAAGGTTCAATTCCATCAATACCAATATTAATCAATCAATTCTAGTTCAACTAATACCTAGATGATTCAATCATGATCAATTGACAGAGAATACAATCAAGATAAGAAGAATCAACACAAAACCTTCATCTAGTCTCTAATGGCCTAAGATAACCATGATCACCTTCAAATTCAATTACTATAATTCACCATTAAAAATCCATAAAAACAGTATATAATAAACATATTAACATCATTGAATTCTACCCACTAGATTGGGATCACAATCAAGCCTTACCCACAATGCAATCACAACCCTCTCTTGAATGTGGTTCTTTGGATTCACAATTGAAGGGAAACTAGGGGTGATTCATGGATGGAAGAATCCATGAATGAATAAGCTTCACATACCTTATATTAGAGCCTTAAACCCAGCTTTAAACATTGGTGAATTCGTCCTAAAGCTGCTACAATTTTCCTTCTTCTTCAATGGTGGTTTTGGGAGAATTTTGGGAGAGTAAGGTTTTTGATTTGGAGTCTAGGGTCTTATTGACTATTAAGATGCTTAAATACTATTCGAATACATAAAATAACCACCAATAATTAATCCCTAAAGTTCCCAAAAGACCCCTGCAACTATTGGACATTTTAACAAACTTAAATTTGACTTAAAAATGACGTGACCAAATCTAGGCACTTACTGTGCGTCGCAGAGGCATTTTTGATTCCTTGTTCATGAAACTAGTTTGGAACAGACATGTTCGTGATGTCCCCGCGTCACAGGGAAAAAATTGCTCTTTACGTGATGGCTCCGCGTCGCGCAGCAGCCTTCACATTTTGGCTGCCCAACATCTTCACTGGCCTATGTTTGGGTCCTCCTCGGGGACCCTTAGGCTGGTCCCCGGGGCGTAGTTCTCGGACATTTTGACCCTTTACATGTTAGGATATGTATAGAAACCATCTATACTGAATTTCACTCTCAAAACATCCTCCAAAACTCCACTAGAAAACACTACGACACACTAGTTTGACTTCGACTAGTTTCCGGACGTCTTGGACGTTCTTGAGCGTTTGACCTCCAAAAACTTCAAAACTTTATATACTGACTCTTGAAACTATTTTTAGTCATTTTAGGAATTTATAAGTTAATGACACCCATGTTAGGCTCTAGATTCACCTAGTTCATTTTGGGGTCATAACAATAGAGTTGATGGGTTTTTCTCAAGGGGGGGAGTATGGTGAATAATTGGGTTGATTATTTGGTCTCTTTTCTTCTATTCCATTCAAGCTTGTGAGTTATAACTTTTAGTAGCATGTGCATGAATTGGGATTCTTTTGTGAAAAATGAGTTTTCTTGATTCCTTATAATATTGCATGTTTTCATGAATTTATACTTATATGGGTAAAATGAGTTTAATGAATTGGTCTCTCATGTTGATGTGCATCTTTAGTAAATTTCCTAAATGTTGCATGAGTAGACTTATGGTCATGTTTAAAAGTGACCTTAGAAAATGTTGCATCATTGTGGTTTTATGAGAAATTGGCATGATGTGCTTAGAAATGTTGTAATGATCATGATGATATGTGGAGAAGGAAGTTGCTCCAAGGTATGAGAAATGTGGAGTCTTATTACATGATGAGTCATAGATGTTGTTTCTACTTTCTTGTTGTTTTCTGAGTATCTTGTATGTTGAGTTGATGTTCCTCCTAGCTATTTTTTTTTATTGATGTAATTTGGTTGTGAGCTGCTAGTTTTGAGTCACTGAACCTAGAAAATGTTTTAAGTGAAGAAAGTGTCGTTCGAGGATGAATCTTTCACAAGTGGGGAAAATTGTAACAACCCTCAAAATGAACTAGGGTGAACTAGAGCCTTACATGGGTTTAATGAGTTAATAACTTATTAAAATAGTAAAGAATAGCTTTTAAAGTCAGTTTTAAAGAGTTTTGAAGTCAAACGTCAAAGGACTACTAAGATGTGTGTCCTAGTATGTTGTGCATGTTATTATGTGTTGTTTGGAGTCTACAATCAGTGGGGATGACCCTAACACCTAGAGGGACAGGTTTAGGTTCAAAACGTCTGGTTACGACTTCCCAAGGACTAACCTAAGGGTTCTTGAGGAGGACCCAATCATTGGCCAACAAGCTGCCCAAGGCAGCAAACATTTGTTCATCCAAGGAGCATGTCCGCGTCGCGGACATGCTCCCCCATGAGCCAAATGTTTGGTACGCGTCGCAGAAGTGTCGCAGACTCTACTTTCCCAAATTTAAATCCAAAAATCTTGTGGGAACAGCTCCGCGATGCGGACTTGTTCCCCTATCGCGGAGTTGTTCCCCGACGATAATTCCGAAAATTAAAGTTAATTTTGACTTGTTTAAAAAGGTCCAATTAATGTAGGGGATTTTGGGTATTTTTGAGGTGTATTATATATATCAATTTTAGGTCATTATACACCCATTACCCTAATCAAAAACCCAACCCTCAATTCGAATAAATAAAAGTTATAAGCTCTCCCTTCTCTCTAAATTCTCTCTCTAGTTAAATCCTCCATTGATGAATCTTTAAGATCCAAGGAAAAAGATCAAATTCTCAAAGCTTTCAACCTAAATTTCATGGGATTTCTACTAATAAGGTATGATGACTTCATCCTTGATTCTTCTATCTTTCAAGGAGTCAATTCCAAAGGCTTTTCAAAAGATCTCAAAAACCCTAAAACCCTATTTTGAATTGTAAGCATGGGTTCTTGTATTAAAAGGTTTAAATTGATTATGTATGAAGTATTCAATGTTAATTGATGGTTTTATGATAAAAAAAACTCCATGAACCCATGTATTTCTTGAATTCCTAATTCTGGCTCTAAAGTGAGTGTATTGATTATGATATGATTAGGTTGAATTCATGTGTAGATTGTTATGGTCTATTGAGTTATATGTTGATCATTGTTGTAATTTTTCATAGTTTGATTATATATATATATATATATATATATTGGATTTTGTTGAATCATTGATATGGATGAAATGATAGTCTAGTCTTATGCACATTGTCATTGGTAAGATCTCTTGTTGTGTGAATTTGTTGGAAAGGCTAAGGAATGGTGATTGTGGCTATTGGAAGGTGGTGAGTTGACCTAATTCCCTTATTTGATGTAAAATTGATATCGAATTGCTATTTATTCGTATGGTCCACTTATGGTGGCGGTGTTTAATAGTTATAAATGTTATGAACATGGCCTTGTCGGCATTATTATGTAAATTGTGGTGTTTATCATGTTATGGTATATGTGAATGAATAAGGTGAAGGTGATCATGTGATGTCTATATGATCTTGTATGGGTGATGTAAGGATATGATTGAAAACACTTCTTCTCTAATTGTTGATACATAATGATTAAGGGCTAAAGAGAGTCCTTATGTAATGATGTTGTATCCTGTGTTGGTAGACTTAGTTATTTCTACTTGGTACTTGAATTTTATTGAATGAGTATGAAAGTTTAGTAACGGTATACCTAAAGTAGGTACCCTTCTATTAAAGACTAATATGGAACCTTGAATATGAAAAGAAGGTTAATATTAAAGTGAACAGGATAGACCTAGCTTGGTACCCGATTCATGAATGAGCTATACTAATGAACCTTGATCGGTAGACCCTTGTGAATCCCATCTTGGTTGTGGTATTTTGAGTGGGTAAGGCTTGTAGATTGTACCTTCTCAAATACTGTTACATGAATGAACGTACTCTATGAGAAACAAGGCAAAGCACATAGAGGATATGCTTGAGGTAGTAGCTCTACTTGATGTATGATACTAAAGTACAAAGAAGCCCTTGATATCCCCTAAACCATGTGCATACATGGGATGTGTCCTTAGTTCTACCTTTGGGAAGTAGGACACCTTTCACGGTGTGAGGTCTTGTGAGACCAGATTCCATACCTAGATAGTGTGGTCTTTATCAGTTAATGTTTATTCTCATCATGTGGGACGTGTACTATAGTTATTGGATAGGTTCTACAATGTGTGGGTAGTTGAATGGGACGCTATCTACACATGGCACGAGTAGGGTTTAAAATGCTAAAGTGAGTTCCCTAGGTCTTCCAAGACCATTATATGAAGTCCCCTAATTGTATGATCTACTTCTAAATGACTTATGTAATGCATGTTCTCCTAATGCTAGTATATTGAATTAGAAATGTCCTTATCTTTTGTAGTCTCAAGGGACACTTAGGTGTGTATTGAAGAGGTTGTATGGGCGGTCTCTTCATGTCTTACTCAGGTGGATCTTAGGATAACCTTAGGTAGAGGAGTATATGGTTAAATGGGTTACTTAATGATTGTGATCTTACCTTACATGTGAGTATTGACTTGAAGATATTTCTGATACTTGTTTTTATGATTTTTACCAAAAGAGAATGCAAAGCATATTTATAAGTAAATGTTCCTTTTTGCATGATTTTATTGCATGTACACCATAATTAGTGTATTAATTGTGCTAATTCCATATATTTCTATTTCTACAATTGTAGGTGGTGGCAAGTGAGGATTCCTAGAGTTGAAGCTCGAGAAGAAGAATTCTCTCAAAACACTTGGTATGTCCTCATATGTTCGAGGACATGGACTATGTTTCTAGTTACTTTTATCAAAGACTTTGTATAAGACTATAAGTTTCTTTTAATGTAAGGTTGTGACCCTATGATATTAATATGTGTCTAAGATGGCTTATGATGAGACTTAGTTTTCTTATGTTTGATAAAAGAGATTCTGTTTGACTTTATTGTGAAAAGTTTAAAATTTCCGCACTATTTGTATGCCAAATGAGATTAAAGATGTCTAAGGCCTAGTATAAGACCTCTAAGGGGTCGAGTACGCCATGTGCCAACTTGGGGGTGCTCCCAGGTCGTTACAGGTAGAGCTTTATACGGTTGGCACCTACGACTCGTAGGAACACCTACGGTTCGTTGGTACCTTCCGTCAATCAGAAGCTTGACCTTCAATATAGTATTACTTTCTACATGTATGATCTACGACTCATAGACTTTTGTACGACTCGCCCTGCTAAATCGTCAGTCAAGTACAAGAGCTCAAATTCTCTAAAATTTTCTAAGACCCCAATTGTACAATTTGTAGGAGTAACTATGGATCATCATTCGACTTACGTGATTTAAGACTTAGATCTAATTTTAGCACTTCAACCAACAACTTATACCTACGGCTCATAAAAGGACTTATAACTCGTAGGTCAAGTCGTCATCCAACAAAAAATCCTTGTTGCTGTAAATTCCAGTACTAACTAATCCAAGACCTATTTCCTACAAAATCCATGAAAAATTCCATCACATCTACAGAAAAATGCTCAAAATGCAGGAAAACAAAAAGTTTGAAAGATCAAAAGTATCATAAATCTACGGTACATCAGCCACCTAGTTTGTCAGTTGTGCATCTCGTGTTTCATATTTTCGTACTTTTAAACTACGTGCCAGATGAGTCTCACGTATTGTACCTTGATTTAGTTGGGTTGGTTCCAAACTTATCTTTTGAGGATAAGCCTATAGCCATTTTTGTTAGACAGGTCCAGAAGCATAGGATGGTTAGGCGACTTCGGAAACTGAGTCGGATATTCATGCCTAATATCCTCAATTTTTCGATGTTCTAGGTACTTTGTTTCTCTCTATGTTCAAGGAAAACAATGGTTTTTAGTGTTGCATAGTGTAATGACCCGATCGATCTTTTTTGAAAAGTTTCATGAAATTACATTTTGCCCTCTTTTGATTGACCCCGAGTCTTTTATGTTTGAGTTTGAAAAGTTGGTCTTGAACTTTGAGTTAAAATTTGAGATTTTGATAAGTCTTGAGTTTAAAAGGTTAAGTTTGTTAAAAAAGTGGATTGTGGTGTCTTTTAGAGTTTCGAGTGTTGGAATGGAATTCCATTGATTCCATTAGTCTCGAGAGGTGAACAAATTCATGAGAGTTGTTGGTTGTAAATTTCGAGTTTTTTTTAGGATTTTAGGTCATAAGTTGTGACATTATGGAATTTTAACATTTTGATAGACTTTGATCAACATTCGAGGTTTGGATGCTTGAATCGAAATTTCGAGAGTTCTATTGAATTTGGGGGCTGATTTTAGGCCTAGGTTAAGTATTGGTTGATATTTTTGAGGTCCCAAGCTTATTTTAGCCTTTTTAGGTATTGTGTTTGTTTCTTGTGGTTTTTATGGATGTCGGGTAAAGGAGACCTCAAGTTCATGTTTTGACGATTTCATTGAGTCTGGAACACCGAGTATGATCAATTTACATATGTAGTTTTTGTATATGGGGTTCCGAACGAATCTCGAGGGTTCTTTTGATGTTTAGAGAGTTGGGTGATTTTTATGGTGCCTCATATCTGTAACCATCACTTTTCCAATAGGCCTTCAACTTAAGCAGGCTTCGTGTATGCGAAGGTATGCTCTCTTAAGCGAAGGCTATACTTTTTGAAGGATTTGCTTAAGTAAAACAGGGCTCGCTTTAGCGATGGTCGCTTAAGCAAACCCTGCTTTGCAAATGTGAGACCCCAATTTTTGTGTGGTTCACTTAAGCGACACTAGAGGGGGGTTTGACCTGAAAATTTTGGGGTTTAATCCCCATTTCACCATCTTTGAGTTTTTGGGAGCTTTGGGGTGACGATTTATTCAGCTTTTAAGGGAAATCTTTTAGGTAATGATTCATAACTTTGAATCTTCAATTGCCCATTATTATTTATGGATTTATGTGTTCAAAGCATTCTTTTTAAATGTGAAATTTGGGGTTATCTTCAAGAACCCAAAAACATAGTAAAGTGGTGATTTTGAAGTGGTTTTGATCCCTTTTTCGAAATGGCTTTCTCTAATGAGTTCCTAAAGCCTTAAACATCATTTCCAAGTATTGTTTTACTGGATTCAAACCTCTATTTTTAAATTTTGTTTTGAGTTGACTGACACATTTATTGACATAATTGATGTGATAATTATTGTTTCCGTGATAGTAAGTACTTGATTATTATAGATTGTGTGGCTTTGAAAGTTATTCGAAAGGGGAAGACTCAAATGTTGGAGTAAATGTTGATTGATTTAATACAAGTGTCTTCTTAAACCTCGTATACCAGAAGAATTTGTGTACTTTGTTTGTTGCATGTGTTTAATGGAAAGGTGAAAGATTTAAATATTCACTTGTTACATCTAAATGAATAAAATGGGGTTGAAATGAAAAGGCTATGTGATGAACAT
This sequence comes from Solanum sitiens, assembly GCA_016801875.1. Classification (NCBI taxonomy): domain Eukaryota; kingdom Viridiplantae; phylum Streptophyta; class Magnoliopsida; order Solanales; family Solanaceae; genus Solanum; species Solanum sitiens. The sequence continues at coordinate 966,403 of JABWTJ010000088.1, read as the reverse complement.
GATAATGTGAAGCGCCTTGTTGTGACCCTTGTTGATTGATTGATGAAATGTTTGAAAGCATGAATGTGGACTTAAATTGTATGAATTGTTGTCTCTTCCGTGTGGTGTGATACTACTTGCATGCATAGATTATGAACACCGTGATGAGAGATGTGATGATTTATGATGTCGAGGTCATTTTCATCAAGTGTATTAAAGCCAATTGGAAACGATCCCGACTAATGATTTTATATAAAGCCAATGGTAAATGATTCCGGTTAGTGATATAAATGTAACACCCAGGAAATTAGTAGACTAAACTAGAGCCAAGAGCTAGAATTCTAGAGTGTGATGTTGAAGATAAAGATCGTAGATGAGACTTTACATGCTTACAATGAGAGGTTTAGTAGTTGAACGTCAAGGTATGTGACCATTTAGAGTTTGGATGAGAATAGGAAGGGCAAGTGCCAAGGAAAAAGGTTAAGCCTAAGCTAAGGGGCCAAGGTTGCCCAACCTTGGCAAACTACTGCCTAAGGGTCAACGGCCACCTTCACGGCCAGTGATCTTGACCACGGCCCGTGAAGGGGTTTTTGAATACCCCTTAGCCATGTGGGAGGTAAGGTTCAAAGGCATAGTTACTGCTTAAGGGACCACGAGCCACTTCACAACCCGCGGTCATGATCACGGCTTGTGAGAAAGCCTATGGTCATGCCTTAGCATGAAGGGGCTTGGCAAGTTGAAGTTTAGACACTGGTCAAGGTACCACGGGCACCACCACGGTCCATGGTGCCCTTAACGGTCTGTGAAAAGGGGTGTGACCCCTGGCAAGGGGCTGCCTAGTCGTGGGCACTTAGGTAAATTCCAAACCGAATAGTTAATTAATGAGGTCATTTTATATGAGTTTTATTCACGTATTTTAGGGATTTTAAGTCATTAGCCACCAATCTTAAGTCACTTTATGCAAGACCCAAATCAAAACCCCAAATCAATGCTCTCCCAAATATTTCTCTCTTGAAAACCTTCATTAAAGAAGAAGATTAAGGTTGAAGCTAAGGTCAAGAACAAAGGCTCGATTGCTAAAGTCTTGTGATAGGGCATTGATTAAGGTATGTTTAGATTTTTATCTATGGGTTCTTCCACCCATAGAGTCCCCATAGTATTCGTACAATTGTGGATTCAAAAACCCAATTCTAATTATGGTTATTCTTACATTGTGGGTAAGGTATGGGTATGATTCCAATCTAGTGGATAATACCTAATTATGATTAATTCAAAAAAAATTAGTGATATTATGATGAATTTATGTGATTTATATGGTAAACCCTAGTCTAAATTGATGAATTTGACATTTGTGGATTGATGCCATTACAGGTGAAATTTAAGGTTCATGGACTTCTTTCATCAAGGTCATGAGTAGTAATTCTTCGATGTTAGAAACACATAATCATGAATCGAATCTAACCTAATCGAGTATCATTGATCTTGACTTGTAAAGATGGAATTGAACCTTATGATGAATTATGACTAGAAATGAGGGATATGATGAGAATTTCTTAAGAAGAAGCCTATTACTTGAATTTCTTGTAATCTAGATATGAATAATGATAGAATGAAGTAAAGCTTTTAAAGGAAGGCTTTTAGTCATGATTGTTGAATCACTAGGGATTTGAGAGTATAGTCAATATGATGAATAGAAGTCTAATGGGTGGATTTGTGGTGAAAGGCCTATACTCACCTAATCTAATTTATGAATGTTTGAAAGAATGAAGTGATAAATCACTTGAACATGGGTTGGTTGTCAAGGACATCCTTCCATGAGACATGCTGAAACACCTCAAAAATCTAATGACCTAAGCTAGAGCCTCACATTATGAATAATAAATTAAAAAAGGTTAAAATGATATTTCTAGACCTAAACTACTATAATTAACCTGATTTGGTAGAATTAATGTCTAAACGTCAAGAGACGACCAAGGCATCTGGAAACTAGTCTTTTATGTATTGGTGTGTTCTAGTATGTTGTTCATGTCATTGCGTGTTGTTTGGAGTCTGAAAATCGGTGGAGGTGACCCTAGTGTCTTAATATTCATTTTTAGGGTCAAAATGTCCAGGTACGACTCCCCAAGGACAACCTAAGGATCCTTGAAGAGGATCCAAATTCTGTCCAAGATGTTGCCAAGGCAGCGTGCGGGCAGAAAATTCAAGGAGCTAGTTCGTGTCGTGGAAATGCTCTACCAAGGACCAAAAAGTTGGTCCGCATCATGAACTTGGTCACATACCTCTCTATCCCAAATTTAATTTCTAGAAACTCCACGGAACACCTCCGCGTTGCAGACTTGTTTTGCGACAAAAATTCCGAAATAAAAGTTTAGACTTAATTAAAAGTTCCAACCAGTTTAGGGATATTTTGGGTACTTTGGGAATTTATAAAAAATGGTTCTTAAGTCAATTTTACCCCACTTCACCAATAAAAAATAAAATCCTCAAATTAAAAATCAAAGGCTCTCCCTTCTCTCTAAATTCTCTCTCTACCCAAGTCTTCCATTGAAAAACATTCAAGCTCCAAGGAAGAGGGTCCATTCTCCAAGATTTCAACCAAACTTTCGTGGGCTTATCAATATTAAGGTATGTTGACTCTTTATCTAGAGTTAGATTTCTCTCTAGAGCCAATCCTCAAATAGTTGTCAAGTTTCCAAAAGATGATCAAAACTCCAATTCTTCCTCAACTCATGGGTTCTTGCATTAAATGGTTTCTAACGAATTGTTATGATTATATTATGGTTTAATTAATGATTTCAAGTGGAAAAAAAATTATGATCTCATGATCTTCCTAATTCTCTAATTTTGGCTTGTAAAGTGGGTTCGATAATTGTGATTGGTTATGGATGGAATTGTATTCAGATTGCTTTATAGTATTGATTCTTATTGTTATCTATTTCTATATATGATGAATTGTCAATATAAGGATGAATTGGTGATATTTGTCTTATGGAATAATGAAGGGTAAATTCTCTTGTTGTATTGGAAGTTGAAAAATAATGAATTGTGATATTGTAGAATGGTGAGTTGATTTAATTGCTTGGTATAGTAGGATTGCTTTTGTAAGGTTTGATCTATTATTAGTGTAGGTACTTACTTATTGTTCTTATTATGATTGTGATCTTGATGGTTCAATGAGGTGAACTAAGGTTCGTTATGTTATTATGTGGAAGATGGGCATATTGTGAAGTTGTTGTATGATTTTAAGATTAACGTGTATAAATATATGTGATATTGTTAATGAAATCATGTTTCTCTAAATGTTGGTATGTGATGATGATAGACTATGAAGAGTCTCTATATGTTCATATGGTGTCTTGCTTAGATAGACCTAGTTGTCCCTACTTGATACATGAATGATAAATGAGGTATTCTAGAATATGTCTTGAATAGGTAGACCTAAGAATGGTGCCCCTTCTGATCAGTCTAGAACCCTAAGGTATTGTGCAAACCTCAAATATGAAAAAAAGGTTTATAATGGAGTGAATCGGATAGACCTAACATGGTACCCATTTCATGAATGAGTTATCCTAATGAACCTTGATCGGTAGACCCTTGTGGATCCCTTCTTGGTAGTGGTATTATGAATTTGTAGGGCTTAGTGATGGTACCTTCTCAAATACTCTTATGTGAATGACCTTACTCTATGATAGCCTAGGCAAAGCACCGAGTAGATATGTATAAGGTGGTAGCTCTACTTGAGTATGAGACTAGAGTACAAAGAAGCCTTTTGATATCCCCTAAACGATGTGCCTAACTGGGATGTGTGCTTAGTTATACCTTTGGCAAGTAAAATACCTTCCACAATGTAGGGTCTTATGACACCGGATTCCATACCTAGCTAGTGTGGTCTATGTCGGTTAATGTCTATTCTCATCATGTGGGATGTACATTATAGCTATTGGAGAGGTTCTACAACGTGTAGGCAGTAGAATGGGATGCTATCTACACATGGAAAGATTAGGCTTTGAATGTACTAGAGTGGGTTCCCTAGGTCTTCCAATACCATTATGTGAAGTCCCTTAAATGTATGAATGTCTCCTTTAGAATCTCTAGTAAGAATTGTTTACTTGTTGTGGTTGTATTGGAAGGGAAATATCCTTATCTTTGGTAGTCTTAAGGAAAATTTAGGTGTGTATTAGAGAGGTTGTAACGGTGGTCTCTTCATGTCTTACTTAAGTGGGTCTTAGGATAACCTTAGATAGAGGGTCTAAATGGTCAAATGGGTTACTCAATGAGTATGGTCATATCTTGTGAATTATGGGAGTATTATCTTGTATGTTGACGATTGACTTGTATGATGTCTTTTATACTTGGTTTATGAGACTTTATCAAAATAACTTGAAAATCATATTTCAACTAAAATGTCCCTTTCTACATGATTTCTTGCATGATCATCATACTTAGTGCTTAATTGTACTAATTCCATATTTTCCTTTATTTCTACAATTGTAGGAGTGGGCAAGTGAGGAGATCCCTCTAGGTGAAGCTTAGGACTTAGATTGTTCTCTCAAGACTCTTGGTATGTCCTCATATGTTCGAGGACATGGACTATGTTTCTAGTTTTATTTCATTCAAAACATTGTATTATACATAAGTTTCACTTCAATGTAAGGTTCTGTGTCTCTAATTTCAGAATCTTAACGTTTGAGTATATGTTGTCTTTTGTGAAACTAGATTTCTACTTGCTTATAAATACTTCTTTTAAATGTGTTGTTGGCTTCAAGCCTTACAATATTTTTTAAAAAAATAGTATAAATTTACGCAATATTTTATGACAATACAATGAATGAATACTAAGGGCTTGTATAAGACCTCCGAGAGATCGAGTATGCCGTGTGGCGATGTCACATCCGGGGAGGACCCCCTAGACATAATCGGCGGCTGCGTCCTCGGAGAGTACTAAGACTAGCCTCTTAGCTTAAATCATTACATTCATAGGTTAAAAATGTATAAAAATTTAAAACTTATTTTTTCTATCTATCATGAGTTTTACATAGACCTCACGCATACACAGAATATATATTCATATCGAGTATACATAGACCCTTCGTGTAAGAAGATTACATAGTCTCCTACTTTTATTGCACATATATATATATATATAAGATATAACATAGTCTTAAACGGACATATCATCTCATAATCATCTAAACAAGAGTATAACAATTAGGCATAGCCCATACGTCAATACAATAAAAGCCACATATAGGTTATACAATCTTTAGAACTCAAATGAAAGGAAATGAACATAATGTCTTTATGACTAATCAACATCCTATGCTAAAAAATGACATTGTCCTCGAAGTAGTGAGGACCTAACCAACTTGGAGAATGAGAATCCAAGTCTTTCTTCAAAAGTCGTCACAAGCCCTTCAATGACCGGAACCTAAAATATTGGGGAAAAGGAATAAAATGGGGTTAGCACATCACTTGTACTAAGTATAGGACCATATGCACACAACACATCTAAATCGTGCTAAAAAGGGACATTTCATTAAAGAATCAATTTACTTTGAAAAGCCTTATGCACATTCAAGAACCAATACAAGTCAATAGTACAAATTCATTAAGTCAATACCATGTACATCACAAGACCAACAATACTAAGTCTAGTCAAGCCAAACATGTCTATCAACATAATTGAGCACATAGTCAAGAAAACTCTATCAGCAAGTCATAACATCAACAAACAAGCATAAGAGTTCATAACATCATGACCAAAGCAAGATTATTACTCATTAACCCTCATTAAGCCCACTAGTGCAGTGACTAATCAAAGCCCCATAACCTCACTCAATTAAGTAAACCCAACAAGAACCATAAACAATGTCCAACTTCACATAGCATATCATTAAGAGTAAATGTCATCATACTTTAGCAATAAAGACCAAACACATGTTCATAAGTGAAACCAACATCACATAGTGTCATTAACATACAAGATCATCATATTCATATCATTTACATTTATAGGCATATACATACATAAGAACATATTTCTAAGACTTCCCTCAAGGCTAACTAGTGTGATGTATAGGTAGAGTCTCATACCCCTACCTAGACTAAGCTAAACCCCTTAGGTCATCCTAGTTAGAGTTCATTCATTACTTCATTTTAACTTTTGGGAACATCTTGCCTTAACCGAAATAGACCACATGAGCTAATGTGTAATACGATGTCATGGAACCCTACACTGAAAGAATGCGGACTACTTTCCAAGGTAGCACCAAAACATGAACACAACTTCTATGTGGATCCACTTGCTAGTATTTCTATGGGGGCAACATAGTTCAAAAACTAGGAGATGTAGTTGGGACCCTCTTTATGCTACATGCATTATAGTCTCCAATCTCATGAGTACATTAGTAATCCTACCTTCCGTATGTGGGAAGGGACAGTCCTCACTCTAGTTTACTCGGTGCTAAGGTAGAGTCACTTTTTAAAATGTCTTTAGTGCCTTTATTAATCATCATAGCTTAATTTAGGTCGTAGGGTCTATCCCTTATATAATCATCATCATCGCTCAAGAAGAATTGCATGACTATTGTCCTTTCATTACAATTCATACATGTGAGGTTAGAACATTTACATAGTCATATCATAATAAGGCACATTGGTAAGTTATCACCATTCTTATAACATTTACATCTTAGACAACAACTCAAAAACCATAGTTCAAGACATTCCAATTAAACATCATACCAACCCTATCAATCTTAACATAAGGTATGTTTCAATACAACATCATCACTTAATCACAAGTAATCACAATTGAAGTAAGGAATTGAGATCCCAAGACTTACCCCAATCTCCTTCATAAGTCATGATCAAGGTCTTACCATCAACCATCCACTTCAACCCAACAATGGTTGTAATACCATCACACAATAGTAATCAATACAATAATGAAGTCAATTGAATCACTACACAACAATTCATCACTAGTTCATAGCCTAGATTTAGAGACTTAGGTCAAATTCATGAACTACTTCACAATCTAGGCCAATTAATCAATAACTAGCATACTTGGATTACAATACATCACAACCTACTCATAATTGGTGTAATAACAACATAGAATAGTAATTCACATACTAACCAAGCTAATTGTATTAATACTACACAATTCAATTCAAGATCACAACCTAGGGTTAAGGGGAACAAGTCATCTTCCACAAACTAGGTCAATTCATCAAGAATTAGTATAATTTAATCATAGTACATGTTAACTTACTCATCATACCAAAAATAAATCATAAACAAATAAATTCACAAGATGAATTTCTTATTGGAAGTAAACCCACTTGAATTTCATATATTTGAAATTAATTTGGAGGAACCCTTTGGGGAAAAAGATCCCAAATGGGAAAGGAATCCCATACCTCATTACTTGATGAAGTTTGATGGAGAAAACTTGATCATTTTCATCCATAGAACCCTCCTTTGCTTGGTTTTCTATGGAGTTTCTTTGGGAGAAAGAAAGAAGAGACAAGGAAGAGGAATTGGGTTTTGGGAATTATAAGAGTTGGGTTTAGTCTAATTAGGTTTGGGGTCTTTTAGGAGTCATTAGCTTAATTAATCAAGCCTCCCTTACCCCTAACTAATTAACTAACCCCTTAATTAATTTAATTTAACCAACTAAAATGTGGCAGCAACACAAGGGCCTGACCTACGAGACCCCGACTGACGGGCCGTAGATCAGTCGACGCCCTGGTGCCCCTCCATCCTGCACACCCGCCGTTGGTGTCAAAGACTGGTCCAAAGTACAATGTATCAAAAATGGCTAAGTCTTGGTCGACGGACGGCAACGACACCCCGTCGATCCAACAACGCCTCGTCGCCTGCACTTCGTGGGTAGACACTACCTCTTGGCAGCATTTCCCAAATTGCAAGGGTCCTCCACAAGGGCCCTTGGTTTGTCGTTGGAGAGTCATACCCAAACTTTTTGACTATAAACTAACTCTAATACATGTTAGACACCTTACCATCAAAATTTGTCATTTTTCCGACTCATAAAACTTAGTCAAATAGGCTAAGGCACACTAGCACCTCTTGAACTAGTTTCTGGACGTCATGGACGTTCGTTGACGTTTTGATTCTAAAACTTCTTAAATGACTTATATAAATTATAATTGACTTATAAATAGTATTCAACTCTTGGACTCTTATTTTAGACTATAGATTAGGCTTTAGACTTTCGGAGTATTACAGGAGACTTAGGGGTGCTCCCAGGTTGTGACAGACTTGATATCAGAGCATAAGGTTACGAAATGGTCCTTAGGGTCCAAATATTATGAGGCAACGTCTAGTAGAATCTGGTTCATCCGTGTGAGTCGCGATCCATCTCTGAGCAAGAGGCTATAGGACGTTAGAAGTTTCACTTTTTTTATTACTCTTGTGTCGTGCCATAGAGTTGAGATTTATAAGTGTCTTTTCCTAATCTCTTCTCTTGTGTTTATAGGATATGAATACTAGAAGGACGCCCTCAAATATAGTGGATAAGGAAGTAGTAAATGAGGGATTTTCTCCCCGAGGTGAACAAGTATCTATAGTTAATCAAGGGAATGAGGTCCCGGTGGTTCCCCACGACATGACTAATGAGGAGGTTAGAGGGGCTGTTCTTACCCTATACCGAGCCATGACAGCTCAAGAAAATAGAGATGTGAGGCCTAGGGTAAATGATCTTGAGAGTATTATGGCCCCTAAGTTGAGGGACTTTGCGAGCATAAATCCTCCTACCTTTCTTCGCTCAAAGGTGGGAGAGGATACCCAAGCAATCTTGGATGAGGTTTATAAGATAGTCCATGCTATGGGTGTTACTTCCAGGAAGACAGCGAAGTTGGCTTCATACCAATTGAAATAGGTTACTCAAGTGTGGTACACACAATGGAAGGACAATAGGCCGGTTGAATCGGGTCCTATAGAGTGGTAAGAGTTTAAGGATGCCTTCTTAGGGAAGTATTTTCCCCGTGAGAAGAAGGAGGTTAAAATTTAGGAGTTTATAAACCTTAGACAAGGTAATATGAGTGTGAAGGAGTATTCTTTTAAATTTAACTTGTTGTCTAAATATGCTCCATCTTTGGTGTCTAACCCTATAGATGAGATGAGTAGGTTCTTGATCGGTTTTTTTGATCTTGTGAAGTAAGAGTGTCGTACAAAAATGCTCCATGATAACATGACTCTATCTAGGCTTATTGTGTATGTTCAATCCATTGGGTAGTCTAATCTTGAAAGGAAGGGTGGAGATGTGAAGAGGGGAAGAACCGATGGACAAGATCAACCTAGGTTTAAGAAGAGGGCTCCAAATCAAGATGTTCCTAGTTCTTCTAAGGCTAACTATGAGAGGGGTGGTGGTTACTAACTTGATAAACCTATTTTCTCGAATTATGGGAACAAACATTTTTGAAGTGTCTAGAAGGTACTAGCGGATGCTATGGATGTGGGAAGAATGATCACAAGGTGAGAGATTGTCCTACTATTTCTACTAGAGGAATAGATACCAAGAAAGCTCCCTATAATGGTCCGATTGTTGGTGAACAAAAGAATAATTGTTTCTATACTCTTCAAGATAACAAGGAAGAAAAATCCGGATGAAGGTGTCGGTAAGTTATAATTCCCTTTTTGTTTGGTGATGGGATCTTATAGTGTTGGACCATGATAAATAGAGATGGGTTGATCCCAAGTGGGGGAGAGTATGGTGAATAGTCGGGTTGATGGATTTTGTCTCTTCTTTTCTATTCTATTCAAGATTGAGAGTTAGAATTTCCTAGTAGCATGTTGCATTTTTTGGAGTCTTTTGAAAAGAGTATTCCTTGATCGCCTTATAATATTGCATGTTTTTACGAGTTTATGTTTATATGGTAAAATAAGATTTAATGATTTGGTCTCTCATGTGTATGTGCATCTACAGTAAATTGCCTAAATGTTGCATGAGTAGACTTATGAGCATGTTAAAAAGTGATTTTTTTAAAATTGTGCATTTATAAGAAATTGGCATGATATGCTTAGAAGTGTTATGATGAGCATGATGATGTGAGGAGAAGTAAGTTCCTCCAATATGAAATAAGAAGTGTGGAGTCTAAACGCATGATGAGTTGTAGATGTTGTTCTTACCTTTTTGTTGTGCCTTGAGACTCTTATATGTGGAGTTGATGTTCCTCCTAGTTGTGTGTACTGAATATGTTGTTGATTCTATGATGATGGGCTTATAGTATTGAATGTTTATCTCTTGAAAGTGTTTTAAGTGTGTTGGTGCCATTCAAGGACGAATGCTTTCCAAGTGGGGGGAGTATTAAAACACCCCAAAAATCCAATAACCTAAGCTAGAGCCTCACATTATGAATAATATCTTAAAAAGGGTTAAAATAATGTTGATAGACCTAAACTATTGTAATTAAACTATTTTGGTAGCATTAGAGTCTAAACATCAAGTGACGACCAACACGTCGAGAAACTAGTCTTTTATATGTTGGTGTGGTCTAGTATGTTGTTCATGTCATTATGTGTTGTTTGGAGTCTAAAAATCAGTGGAGGTGACCCTAGTGTCTTAATAATCGTGTTTAGGGTCAAAACGTCTGGGTACGACTCCCCAAGGACCAACCTAAGGGTCTATGAGGAGGACCCAAGCTTTAGCCAAGATGCTGCCAAGGCAGCGGGTAGGTTGAAAGTTTAGGGAGCTAGTCTGCGTCGTGTAAATGCTCCCCCAAAGACCAAAACGTTGTTCCATGTCGTGCATCTGGTCGCTGACCTGTCTGTCCCAAATTAAATTTCAACAAACTCAAGGAAACACCTCCGCGTCGCGGACTAGCTTAAAGACAAAAATTCCGAAAATAAAAGTCAAGCTAGACTTAATCAAAGATCCAACTAGTGTAGGGGTGTTTTGGGTACTTTGGGTATTTATTATAATCAATTTTTTAAGTCACTTTTACCCCACTTCACAAATAAAAAAATACTCAAATTAAAAATCAAAAGCTCTCCCTTTTGTCTAAATTCTGTCTCTACCCAATCTTCTATTGAAGAACTTTCATGCTCCAAGGAAGGCCAATTCTCCAAGCTTTCAACCCAAATTTCTTGGGCTTCTCAATATTAAGGGGCGGTGACTCTTGTCCAATTCTTCAAGATTTCAACCCAAATTTCGTGGGATTCTCAATACTAAAGTATGGTGACTCTTTATCTAGAGTTAGATTTCTCTCTAGAGTCAATTCTCAAATAGTATTAAACTTTTCAAAAGATGATCAAAACCACAATTCTTCCTCAAACTCATGGGTTCTTGCATTAAATGGTTTCAAATGAATTGTTATGATTGTACTATGGTTTAATTTATGATTTCAAGTGAAAAACTCCATGAACCCATGATCTTCCTATTTCTCTAATTTAGGCTTGTTAACTGGTTTGATAATTGTGATTGTTTATGGATGAAATATTTAGATTGCTTTATAGTATTGTTTCTTATTGTTATCTATCTCTATATATGATGAATTGTGGATATAAGGATCAGTTGGTGATCTTGGACTTATGGGCATGATGATGGGTAAATTCTCTTGTTGTATTGGTAGTTGAAAAATGGTAAATTGTGATATTCGAGAATGGTGAGTTGATTCAATTGTTTGGTATAGTATGATTGCTTTTGTATTATTTGATCCACTTCTGGTAGAGGTGTTTACTTCTTGTTCTTATTGTGATTGTGATCTTGATGGTTATATGAGGTGAATTGAAGGTTGGTTAAGTTGTTATGTGGAAGATAGACATATTGTGAAGTTGCTATATGATGTTAGATGAACTTGTATAAACCTATGCGATATTGTTAATGAAATCATGTTACCTCTAAATTTTGGTATGTGATGATGATAGACTATGGAGATTCTCTATAGGTTTATATGTTGTATTGTTTAGGTAGACCTATTTGTCCTTACTATATACATGAATGATAAATGAGGTATTCTAAAGTATGTCTTGAGCCGGTAGATCTAATAATGGTGCCCCTTATTGATGAGTCTAGAACCCTTAGGTAATGTGTAAACCTTGAATATGAAAAGAAGGTTTATAATGACGTGAATCGGATAGACCTAGCATGGTATCCCTTTCATCAATGAACTATTCTAATGAACCTTTATCAGAAGATCCTTGTGGATCCCTTCTTGGTAGTGGTATTATGAGTTGGTCAGGCTTAGGGATGGTGCCTTCTCAAATACTCTTATGTGAATAACCTTACTCTATGAGAATGAAGCCAAACCACCGAGTGGATATGCTTAAGGTGGTAGCTCTACTAAAGTATGACACTAGAGTAAGCCTTTTGATATCCCCTAAACCATGTATCTACATGGGATGTGTCCTTAGTTCTTCCTTTGGCAAGTAGAATATCTAGTGTGGTCTATGTTGTTTAATGCCTATTCTCATCATGTGGGATGTACACTTTAACTATTGGAGAGGTTCTACAATGTGCAATTAGTAGAATGGGATGCTATCAACACATGGGACGAGTAGGCTTTGAAGGTACTAGACTGAGTTCCTAGGTCTTCCAAGACCATTATGTGAATTCTTTTAAATGTATGAATTTCTCCTTTAGTATCTCTAGTAATGATTTTTGACTTGTTGTGGCTGTGTTGGAAAGGAAATATCCTTATCTTTGATAGTCGTAAGGAACACTTAGGTGTGTATTGGAGCGGTTGTATGGGTGGTCTCTTCATGTCTTACTTAAGTGGGTCTTGGTATAACCTTAGATAGATAAATGGTCAAATGGGTTACTTAATTAGTATGGTCATATCTTGTGAATTATGGGAGTATTATTTTGTATGTTGATGATTGACTTGTATGATGTCTTTTATACTTGGTTTATGATAATTTATCAAAATAGTATCAAAAGCATATTTCATCTAAAATGTCCCTTTATACATGATTTCTTGCATGGTCAACATACTTACTACTTAATTGTACTAATTCCATATTTTTCTTTGTTTCTACAAGTGTAGGTGTGGGCAAGTGGGGAAATCCCTAGAGGTGAATCATGGGACTTAGATTGTTCTCTCAAGACTTTTGGTATGTCCTCATATGTTCGAGGACATGGACTATGTTTCTAGTTTTATTTAATTTAAGTTTGTATTAGACATAAGTTTCATTTCAACTTAAGGTTCGTGTCCCTAGTTTGAGAATCTTAATGTGTGAGTCTATGTTGGCTTATGTGAGACTAGATTTCTACTTGCTTATAAAGACTTCTTTTAAAAGTGTTGTTGGCTTCAAGCCATACGATTTTTAAAAAGAAAGATTTTTAAATTTCCTCACTATTTTATGACAATGCAATGAATGAATGCTAGGGGCTTGTATAAGACCTCCGAGAGGTGAGTACGACGTGTGGCAACTAGGGGGTGCTCCCGGGTCATTACACATGAGTGTTAATCATGGATTAACAAGTAAATATTAGGGTGTATGCTTGGATCCAAGTGTATATTGAAGATGAGATGGAGTGTCACACAAGATAGGGTCCGGGCTACAAGAAGAAAGGAGAAACACTCCTAGTTGATGTGAGGACTATCCAAGTCAAAAGGGGAACTCTTACATAGTAGAATGTGGGTTTTTCCATAGTGGGGGGCCTTTACAAAGTAAATTTAAGGTCGCTAGTAACAAACTCCATATCCACTGAACAAAGACATGCTTAAAGAAGCATATCATAGTGTTCTAAAGCATAATTGAACAAAGACTTACTTAATGAAGTAACTCATAGTGGTCAAGAGTGTAAATGGACTTAGACATGCTTAAGGTAGTATCTCATAGGGTCCATTCTAGCAATGAACTTAGACATACTAAGAGTAGTATCTCATTGTCACGACCAGCACCTATACCCTAGAATTTAGGGTATTCTTAGATCGTAACACGGCTTACTTGACCTCTAGGAGGTCTTGTACAATCCCATTCGTATCGTTCATCGCATATGCATAAATGAAAAGTAGTGCGGAATTAAAAAAAATTCACAACATGTGAATAGTCTTTCAAAAACTCTTTCATATAAAAAACCATAGGAAATACTAAGTCTCATGTCATCAAATCTTAGACTCACTAATACTTGGGACACGGACCATACAATTGAAATATAGTACTATCAAGTCTATTACAATGCTATAATGAATCTAGGCTAATGATGCCCTCGAGTCATATGAGGACATACTTCAACCTTGCTTGAAAGACCCTATAATCCAAGCTTCGCTTCCAAAAGCACCTTCACCTATGAATCACTTTAGAGACAGAGAAAGATATGGAATTAGTACAAACACATGTGCTAAGTATGGCATAATGCATAAAAATCATGATAACGGACATTTAATGGAAATATGCTCTTTTTTATTAGAACATCATAGTATAAGCATAAGAACAACATTTAATACCTTAGAAACATATAAGATGACACTTAACCCATATCACTGTTACAGTGAATTGCTTCACTGTTGTAGTGAAGTTATTCCACTTCACATTGAACACTTTCTAGCATGCCATCTTCTCACTAAAAGTTATCCTAAGACTCACTTAATTAAGACAAAGAGAGACCGCACATACACCTCTCTAGGAACACCTAAATGATCCTTAAGACCACCTATAATGAGATACACACACTTACAATACTCCAAACACATGAAGATAAGATCCTCCTACCAAAGGTGATTCTAAGGCTCACTTGAGTGGGTTGTGAAGCGACCGCCCATACAATCCATTCACGCACACTTAAGAGATCCTTTAGATTACCTAGGATAAGATCATTCTCACTTAATACAATGACATACATGTAATATGACAATCTCCTTTCCAAAGGTTATCAAAAGACTTACTCAAGTAAATCAAGAAGAGAATGTCCATACTTGACCTCTTCAAGATTACCGAAGTAATCCTTGAGACTACCTAAGTTTGGATCATGTCTAATTAATCAACCAACTTTCCTAACTAGAGTCATTCTTAAGACTTATCTAGGTAAGATATGAAGTGATCATTCCTATTGCCCCCTTCACACCTTAACTAGACTACCCTTAATTACTCTAGATAAGAACTTATTCATTTAACTTGTTTTCTAACTTAAGTAATTTCATACATTAGTTTATTTAAGAGACATTCATCACATAAAGACATTCAAGTAATGGTCTTGGAGAAGACCTAGGGACTCTCACTAACATCTTCAAAGCCTATTATGCAATGTCTAGATAGCGTCTCATACCACCACTTGAACTTCATAGAATTTCTCCAATACTAGTCAGTATCCCATATGATGAGAATAGGCAATAACTAACATAGACCATGGTAGCAAAGCATGGAATCCGTAGTGGTAACCTAATCTGATGGAGGGTGTTCTACTTGCCAATGGTAGAACTTGGACACATCCCATGTAGGCACATGGTTAAGGAATATGAGGGGTTTCTTTACACTCTAGTCTCATCCTTAACTAGAGCTACTTCCCTTACCATACTCTCTCGGTGCTAGCCATTGTTCTCATAGAGTAATTCACATTAAGGATCACATGAAGGGGTTCCATATCTAGTTGATAACCGAATCACATTCACCCTATCAAAGAGGTCCCCTAGGGCTGCCTTACAATGGTGAAAAGGACACCTTAATGACTTTCCTAAGGATGATATCATGTCATTCCAACTAACCAACCTTAAGTCCATCATTCATTATAAGAAGGTTATCATTACGGCTTTCGACTTCAAGGATCATAACCTTACCACTAGGTTGAAGGTTTCACATAATTTGACCTTCTCACTTATGTTCATGGCCATGTATCATTCATACATACAAGACTAAGAAGCTTTAGCATCCTAAGTCAAGACATCTCATATTCACATTCATGCATGTATCATGTAAGGGACACAAGTCTACCACACAACACACACCAAGACTTCACTTTATCACATATAGCATATCATTCTTGAAGCACATAGGAATAGCCATTATAATCTACAAGTCATCCAATACACTATTGTAACATCATCAATATAACCATCATAGACTCATATAGTCAAGTAGGAATAATCATGCATCAACTTTAAGACTACACACATAAGGACATAGTCATAGTCTAACATGATCACCTAACAACAATAGAAGAACACATACTTTAACTTAATAACAAGTAGATGAATATGATTATACTTCACATAATCAACTACACAAATCATCATAGTATATCAAGTAGTTGCCGACAAGGCCATGATCTTCATAATCATAAAGTAACGCCGACAAGGCCACATCATTCAGAAGTAAAGCACATAGTTTTTACGACCCGAGGGTATACCCTAAAAGTTATGGTATTCTCAAATCTTAACACGGCGTCGTCGACCTCTCAGAGGTCTAAGACAAGCCTCTTAACGTACCTTCATTGCATAATCATACAAATAGCGGAAAATTTAAAACTTTTCATAGCACATCATATGCTAAAACATCACTTCATATATATATATATATATATATATATATATAAGAGTCATAATACATAACTCGACTCTAATGTCTCTTTGCCATATAAAGGCACAACTCAATAGAATAGAATAGGGACACGACCCTTAATAACATATAATATAAATATAAGTTATTACATCAACATAAAGAAACATCTTGACATAGGCAACCCTTGAATCATAAAGGGTCCTTTACTTGAACTTGGGAGATCTATCCAAGCTCTTCACCTAGGAGACATCCTCTAGTCATCACCACCTACACTTTGTGTAAAAAGATGAAGAAGAATGGTATTAGTACAAGAATACACTAAGTATGGAAACCGTGCAAAAACATGCATTTAAAGAGGACATTTCTTTTAAAATCATTCAACATGTATTTTTAGTAAACTTCATGAACATAGGCACATATAAGCTCAATGTAGTTCACATACATAATATAGACATGGATAATACTCGTATTAGCACATAAAGTCATTTATCATACTTATAAGCATATTCAATACACATAATACATTACCTCTCTTTTATTTTACTTCTTTTCTTAAGTAACACTCAAGTGTACTTAGTGCAATGCATCACCTTGAGGTCACCTTTCAATAGTCTTTCATAAATATGATTCATAACACAACCACATATATTCACAAGTCATAAGAACATCAAAGACATCAACTATGACATAAGGACCATCACCTAAGACAACACCTAAGTCACACTAGTGCAATGTGTAGGTAACATCCTATAATGCTACTTCCACCAAGTGTACCTGAGAAGTCACCCTAGACTAGGCATAACATACTCAACAAGTCACAACATATTCAACAAGTCATAACATAGTCATTTACAACTAGCAATAAGACCACATACTTCATATCTTCATATAAGGACTCATCATACTTCATATAACATCATAGGAAGACTCATCATACTTCATATAGTTTAGTCATAGACTTACTTAGTTCATATAATAGGTAAACTATCCTCACAACCCCTTCATAAGCTTAGTTGTGCAATGTACACATGGAGTCCCATACCCCCACATATACTAAGTAAACCCATTTAGAAGCCAAAAGTCTAAGTCACATGCATAATCATAATACATATCTTAACATAACAAGGTCACTTAACATGCATTTATACAAGTCTTACATAGCATAAGTCTTTAATTCATAAGGGTCTCCAATCTTATCCTTTCTTGAAATCATCTAGTGCAATGTATAGGTAGGGTCCATAGTCCTCCCATACCAAGTACACTTCTCAAGGAATTCAGATTAGAGTTCATATTCTTATCTTAGTTAATTTATTAACCTTCGGGAGACATAGCCATAACCGGCATAGACCATGTGAGCTACATGGAATCCAGTGTTCTACTCCCACACCGAAAAGAGAGGGTTAACACTTGCCTATGGTGCAACCATTCGTACATAGCTTATCTAGGTGGGTCCACTAAGCTAGAGTCCTATGTGCACACATAGTTAAGAGACAAGGAGATTGCTTCTAGAAACCTTGACTACTAATCGTGAAGTTTTCCATCTCATGAGACAACAAATACCTTGGGAATCCACACTACTAGTCGTGTAGAAACACATCTCATTTACATTCCCTTTCGGTGCTAAGCAATAACTACCTTTTTAAACATCATTAAGACTTTAGATAATATTAGTTTATAAAGAATAGGCCTTAGGGACTTACTCCCTCATATATCATATATCTCAAAGGTATCTAAGATGAGAATTCTACATTCATTATAGAACCTACATTATGTGAGAATGTCCTTTCACATAATCATATAATATACATACATGCATGTGTGGGTGTACATATATGTGAGATCTACCTTCACATTAACACATTTAGGCACACATGTTCATAACTTCCTAAATCTAATACTTTACATGTATAGAAATAGGTAATGATACATAGGAGAACTATCCTTTCCTTAGTTATCACGAATCTATCCTACTCATAGATATGCATGAAGTGTGTGTGTACATTGGTCAACATGATCACATAATGGCTATCACATAGTATTGAGGAAGACACCCTCTAAAGACCACAACACATGTGTACAACATTCTTCAAGTCTTAAGTCAAACACATCTAGAGAATTAAGGACTATAGACTACACACACTCACATTACATCATAGGAGGCAAGTACATATTCAACAATAAAATATAAGACTCCTAGCATACTTTGTTCACACATTCATATAGGGTTCATATGGGTAGGGGTTATGCTATATAGATATTCATTATCATTAGCCATATAGACATACCTAACCCTAACATGATCATCACACATATACATATAACATCATCTTCACACCTAGTTTAAGCAAGTAGTGTAGAAGACTATACACATAACATCACATAACATCAATTCACATAAACATGATATTAGAATCAAGGCTAAATTCTTCAACTTCCTAACATAGAAATCATCAAATCAATTCATATTACATCTAATTCCTTCAAGTCCATGATCATAACACATAAACATGCACAAGAATGTAAACACCGCCACCAAAGGTGGACCATACCAATCAACATGATTCAATGTACATTCTAGGCTAATTAAAAGAAATAAGTCGACTTACCAAATCTCCAAGTTAATGATCATATTTGATCATTCCTCAACAATTAATATTCAATAGATATAGAAAGTAATATCAATAATCAATTCAATACAATCTAATCACAATTCTATAAACATCAAGTCAATATCACAAGCCCACATTATAGGCTAATTTGAGAAATTAGGAGGATCATGGATTCTTCTTAAAATTGGAAAGAAATTCATCATAAAATCAGTATATAAACATATATTCATCATTAGAATGCTTTTGAAATCAATTTGAGAATGAACCCATGGCTAGATTCAAAAATAGGATTTTTTACTTAGAATTCATGTTTAGAAAACCTTTGAAAGGACTCCATAGATGAATGGTTATCTATGGATGAAGGATCACCATACCTTATACATTAAAAATCCCATGAAAATAGAAAGCTCCAAGAATCCAACTCCATAGCTTGTTCTTGAGCTTGGTCTTCAATGGAGGTTTTGGGGTTTTTTGGAAGAGAAGAGAACTTTGGAAATTTGATTTCTTAATGAGTATTGGGGTTTTGACTTGGGAAAGGGTTTAAAAAGTCCTAAAATCAGTTAATAAAACGTCCCCCAAGTTACCAAAACACCCCCACACGAATTGGGGCTCTTAGACATGTCAAAATTGACTTAAAAATGACGCAACCGGATCTGGGAGTGGGCTGCACGTCGCGGATCAGCCTCCCCATTCTGCCCCAAATAAAATTTGAGGCAGTGATGTGCGTGCTAGGCGCGCATTGCGAGGCCAAGGTCCAATTCTTGGACGTTGCTCGCTGCCTTGGGCAGCCTCTTCTCCAATGTTTGGGTCCTCCTTGGGGGACCTTCGGGTGGTCCCCGGGGAGTCGTACCCGAAAGTTTTGACCCTTAACACGCCTATTAAGGTACTAGGGTCAATTACACTACTTCTCAACTCCAAACAACACACAAAAACAAGGCAAACATACAAGGACTCGCTAGCACGTCTAAAAGGCTAACTTTCAAACCTCTTGAACGTTTGACCTCCAAACTTCATGAAACTTAACACACTGCCTATAAACATCATTATAACTCATATAAGGACCTCAAGAGACCATGATACACACATAAGCACATAAAAACACCTAAGGCCTTTTGGTGACTAGTCATCGAATGTCTTGGTCGTCCCTTGACGTTTGACTTCCAAATCACCTCAAATCAAGTATACATACTATAAAACACTTAATAAACATATTATTAACCTTTTTATGCACATGTGAAGCTCTAGATACCTTAGTTAATTTTGAGGGCGTGTCAATACTCCCCCACTTAAAACAACATTCGTCCTCGAATGACACTAAAACATTTTAAACACTTTCAAGGACTTCAATGACTTTCATAGCAGCTCACAACACTTCAACATGTTATCACATAAAATTCAATGAACTACCTTACAAGGAACACAAACTTCATTCTAGCATGAATTCAAGGCAACATAATCAAGCATGCAGTACTTCTATAACTCATATCATGCATACATACTTCTTCATATTCATTGTCATTTGGAGGAACTACCTTCTCCAACTTTAGGCATGTTCATTATTTCATCACAAGGTTAAACATACTATGTTTTCCAATTGTACACTTAGGCATAATCCACAGTTCAACTCATGAGAAAGTTTAAACACTTCATATAGTTGCACAAGAATCATAAATAAAGTATATCAACTACAATCATATAGTCTAGACATAATACCATCAAGGTTGTATATGACATTACCATGCTTAGGTTTGTTCAAGGAGGGACTACTTTCTCCAATTCACAACATATACACATGGCATCACAGAGTTCACATAAAAGCAATGCATAGAGGTTAATTCATACTAAGGAGGATTCCATTACTCCAAACCACATTATTCTTATACTACCGTACTTATGAAATCGACATGGTAGGTCACACCAAGCATATCACAACAACATTAAGAAGTCAATTTACAGCTTTCTATTTCTAGCACATCACTAGATTTCATTAATATACATCATTTAGGGAAATTTATTACAATTCATAGGCATACCAAAAGACATAGGCTAGACATACCATCACTTCTTCAAGAGTGAGCCTATAGTAACACTTCCCAAATCTCAAAAGTCACCCATTTTTTTAAAGAGACTCATCTTATCTCACTTAAAGGAGACTAAATTTCTCATTGTGGAATCATACACCACACATCATAAGTAACATCAAGCATGCTCATTAAGCTATCTCATGAAATAAAATTGCACATTTATTATATAAGGATGCACAACATCATGAAAAACATGCAAATTTATAAACAATTCCTTTTTTTATGCAATAATGACCTTTCATAATATGCATAACATAGTGTCATTTAAAACATACATAACATATAGAGAACATGCAACTTATCCTTATGCAAGACTCCTATCATGAACAAGCTACTTAGGAACTCATTGGTTTCAAACTTGAGTAAGAATAGAAGGAAAAGATAGGGGTATCTAAACCCTTGCTACTCAAATCATCCTCCCCACTTAGGATAAACCCACTTAAGAGAAACTCATATCAACTCTAGGGGAATTTTGGCATACCTACTTTATTAACTAAGCACATCATCCCTCTCTTGGGATCTAAGCTTATGAACACCCTTATTACCATCACTACAAACTGTTTTTCAACCTAGAGAAGTTCAAGGGAACTCAACATAGGGACATCAAGGGCTCTAAAAATCTTACCATCTATGCACATTATCCCCCACTTGGGGTAAGCCTAATCATATCATCACATCATGCCCTTAAACACCAAGGTCAAGGCAATTCAAGACCAACCTACAAGGGTCATCACTTTTGGTGGAACTTTCCAACAAACCATGCCTAGGTACAATCTAAACACTTCCTTAATCGACCATACTCAAATTCAAGCTTAAAAGACAACTAACCACTTCAAAGTATGTCAACCTAAATTCTTTTTTTCTCTTCAAGAGCTAAGGGATACATACCATACATCCCCCTAAGTCACTTTAGGGTGATCATACTTCCCACTTATGGAATAAAATTACTTTTTCCCCTTTTTACCACTCTTATAATAGGTTCATAAGAGAACCATTAACTAGTCATAAGGGTTCTCCCATTAATTAGCATACCTCATAATCACCTTACAAGGCTCAACACACTATCTCCCCTTCTTAGGAGAAAACATAATCAAAATGTTCCAATCCACACAAGGACAACTATGAAGAATTTCTCATATACAAAGACAACATTCATCTTTCTCAGTATTCACCACATTCTCCATGACTTTTCAAGCCTATATCATAACATCATGCTACCATCCTACATAGTCATAAGACATGTTATCATTCCAAGGGGAATTCCATTAAATCATAACAACTATTATCAAGCTATAACCACACCATATCATAAATCTTCTCAACATAACATCTCATTCCTCATAAACGATCTATAGATATAAATGGCATCACATCAACATGTACTAAAATTCACCTTCACAAACACCAAACCACAAAACCAAGGTATGTATCAAAAACTCACCTTTTCTCCCTTAACCATTGAGAAATCATCCCTTCCAAGCAATCACATCTAAAAGACTACCGAACAATAAGAGAGAGATCATATAGAGTTAAGTTCTATGGCACGACATGAGAATAGTGAAGAAGAGAAACTCTATCGTCATATAGCCTCCCGTATCATTTGATGTGTCGCAACTCACTACTAATGATGCGAGACTCTACTAGACGTGGCAACACGAGACATCGAAACCTAAGGACAAAACACAAAACCTTATACTCTGATACCAAGTTTGTTACGACACGGGGGTATACCCTAAAAGTTATGGTATTCTCGAATCTTAACACGGCGTCGTCGACCTCTCAGAGGTCTAAGACAAGCCTCTTAATGTACCTTCATTGCATAATCAGAAAAGTAGCATAAAATTTTAAACATTCCATAGCACATCATATGCTAGAACATCACTTCATGTATATATATATATATATATATATATATATATATTAATACATAGTTAGACTCTAATGTCTCTTTGTCATCTTAAGATACAACTCAATAGAATAGAATAGGGACACGACCCTTATTAACATATAATATAAATCTAAGCTATTACATCAACTTAAAGAAACATCATGACATAGGCAACCCTTGAATCATAAAGGCTCCTTTACTTGAACGTGGGAGATCTATCCAAGCTCTTCACCTAGGAGACATCATCTGGTCAGCACAACCTACACTTTGTGTAAAAAGATGAAGAAGAATGGTATTAGTACAAGAATGCACTAAGTATGGAAACCATGCAAGAACATGCATTTAAAGAGGACATTTCTTTTAAAATCATGCAATATGTCTTTTTAGTAAACTTCATGAACATAGGCACATATAAGCTCAATGTAGTTCACATACATAATATAGACATAGATAATACTCATAATAGCACATAAAGCCATTTATCATACTTATAAGCATATTCAATACACATCATACATTACCTCTCTTTTATTTTACTTCTTTTCTTAAGTAACCCTCAAGTGTACTTAGTGCAATGCATCACCTTGAGGTCACCTTTCAATAGTCTTTCATAAATATGATTCATAACACAACCACATATATTCACAAGTCATAAGAACATCAAAGACATCAACTATGACATAAGGACCATCACCTAAGACAACTCCTAAGTCACACTAGTGCAATGTGTAGGGAACATCTCATAATGCTACTTCCACCAAGTGTACCTGAGAATTCATCCTAGAATAGGCATAACATACTCAACAAGTCACAACATATTCAACAAGTCATAACATAGTCATTTAGAACTAGCAATAAGACCACACACTTCATATCTTCATATAAGGACTCATCATACTTAATATAACATCATAGGAAGACTCATCATACTTCATATAGTTTAGTCATAGACTTACTTAGTTCATATAATAGGTAAACTATCCTCACAACCCCTTCATAAGCTTAGTTGTGCAATGTACACATGGAGTCCCATACCCCCACATATACTAAGTAAACCCATTTAGAAGCCAAAAGTCTAAGTCACATGCATAATCATAATACATATCTTAACATAACAAGGTCACTTAACATGCATTTATACAAGTCATACATAGCATAAGTCTTTAATTCATAAGGGTCTCCAATCTTATCCTCTCTTGAAATCATCTAGTGCAATGTATAGGTAGGGTCCATAGTCCTCCCATGCCAAGTACACTTTTCAAGGAATTCAGATTAGAGTTCATATTCTTATCTTAGTTAATTTATTAACCTTCGGGAGACATAGCCATAACCGGCATAGACCATGTGAGCTACATGGAATCCAGTGTTCTACTCCCACACCGAAAAGAGAGGGTTAACACTTGCCTATGGTGCAACCATTCGTACATAGCTTATCTAGGTGGGTCCACTAAGCTAGAGTCCTATATTGCGCACATAGTTAAGAGACAAGGAGATTGCTTCTAGAAACCTTGACTACTAATCGTGAAGGTTTCCATCTCATGAGACAACAAATACCTTGGGAATCCACACTACTAGTCGTGTAGAAACACATCTCATTTACATTCCCTTTCGGTGCTAAGCAATAACTACCTTTTTAAACATCATTAAGACTTTAGATAACATTAGTTTATAAAGAATAGGCCTTAGGGACTTACTCCCTCATATATCATATATCTCAAAGGTATCTAAGATGAGAATTCTACATTCATTATAGAACCTACATTATGTGAGAATGTCCTTTCACATAATCATATAATATACATACATGCATGTGTGGGTGTACATATATGTGAGATCTACCTTCACATTAACACATTTAGGCACACATGTTCATAACTTCCTAAATCATATACTTTACATGTATAGAAATAGGTAATGATGCATAGGAGAACTATCCTTTCCTTAGTTATCACGAATCTATCCTACTCATAGATATGCATGAAGTGTGTGTGTACATTGGTCAACATGATCACATAATGGCTATCACATAGTATTGAGGAAGACACCCTCTAAAGACCACAACACATATGTACAACATTCTTCAAGTCTTAAGTCAAACACATCTAGAGAATTAAGGACTATAGACTACACACACTCACATTACATCATAGGAGGCAAGTACATATTCAACAATAAAATATAAGACTCCTAGCATACTTTGTTCACACATTCATATAGGGTTCATATGGGTAGGGGTTATCCTATATAGATATTCATTATCATTAGCCATATAGACATACCTAACCCTAACATGATCATCACACATATACATATAACATCATCTCCACACCTAGTTTAAGCAAGTAGTGTAGAAGACTATACACATAACATCACATAACATCAATTCACATAAACATGATATTAGAATCAAGGCTAAATTCTTCAACTTCCTAACATAGAAATCATCAAATCAATTCATATTACATCTAATTCCTTCAAGTCCATGATCATAACACATAAACATGCACAAGAATGTAAACACCGCCACCAAAGGTGGACCATACCAATCAACATGATTCAATGTACATTCTAGGCTAATTAAAAGAAATAAGTCGACTTACCAAATCTCCAAGTTAATGATCATATTTGATCATTCCTCAACAATTAATATTCAATAGATATAGAAAGTAATATCAATAATCAATTCAATACAATCTAATCACAATTCTATAAACATCAAGTCAATATCACAAGACCCACATTATAGGCTAATTTGAGAAATTAGGAGGATCATGGATTCTTCTTAAAATTGGAAAGAAATTCATCATAAAATCAGTATATAAACATATATTCATCATTAGAATGCTTTTGAAATCAATTTGAGAATGAACCCATGGCTAGATTCAAAAATAGGATTTTTTACTTAGAATTCATGTTTAGAAAACCTTTGAAAGGACTCCATAGATGAATGGTTATCTATGGATGAAGGATCACCATACCTTATACATTAAAAATCCCATGAAAATAGAAAGCTCCAATAATCCAACTCCATAGCTTGTTCTTGAGCTTGGTCTTCAATAGAGGTTTTGGGGGTTTTTTGAAGAGAATAGAACTTTGGAAATGTGATTTCTTAATGAGTATGGGGGTTTTGACTTGTGAAAGGGTTTTAAAATGTCCTAAAATGAGTTAATAAAACGTCCCCCAAGTTACCAAAACACCCCCACACGAATTGGGGCTCTTAGACATGTCAAAATTGACTTAAAAACGACGCAACCGGATCTGGGAGTGGGCTGCACATCGCGGATCAGCCTCCCCATTCTGCCCCAAATAAAATTTGAGGCAGTGATGTGCATGCTAGGCGCGCATTGCGAGGCCAAGGTCCAATTCTTGGACGTTGCTCGCTGCCTTGGGCAGCCTCTTCTCCAATGTTTGTGTCCTCCTTGGGGGACCTTCGGGTGGTCCCCGGGGAGTCGTACCCGAACGTTTTGACCCTTAACACGTCTATTAAGGTACTAGGGTCAACTACATTGCTTCTCAACTCCAAACAACACACAAAAACAAGGCAAACATACAAGGACTCGCTAGCACGTCTAAAAGGCTAACTTTCAAACCTCTTGGACGTTCTTGAACGTTTGACCACCAAACTTCATAAAACTTAACACACTGCTTATAAACATCATTATAACTCATATAAGGACCTGAATAGACTATTACACACACATAAGCACATAAAAACACCTAAGGCCCTTTGGTGACTAGTCGTCGAACGTCTTGGTCGTACCTTGACGTTTGACTTCCAAATCACCTCAAATCAAGTATATATACTATAAAACACTTAATGAACATATTATTAACCTTTTTTGCAACATGTGAGTCTCTAGATAACTTATTTCATTTTGAGGGTGTGTCAATAGCACTGCCACCATAAGTGGACCATACCAATCACAACATAATTCAAGAGCTACATTACATAAATTAAAGAGAGTTAGGGCAGAGTAACACTAATTCATTCTCACTACTTCAATCCATAGCTAAATCATCAAATACAATAACAATAGACCCTTACCCATGGTCATGATCATCAATTTAATACAATTATTCATGATAATCAATGAATATAAGTCAATTTAATATATATTTATCAATCTAAGACAGACGATACATCAACTCAATACAATTCTTACATCATACAATAGCCCGTAGAAAACTACACTAGAATTCATAAGCATTGAGACAATATCAAGTCAACCACAAAGTAGTCCAAATCTAGGGTTCAAGAATTACATGGGTTCATAGGTTAATTATTTCAAAATCATCTAATTAACATCAATAAAATCAATATATAATGATTCCAAACCTTTAATGCAAGAACACATGGATAGATCATAAAATTGGACAAGTTTATCTTTAGAAAACTTTAGAAATCTCTTTGAATTTTGGGCTCCTTGATGAAGAGAGTTTAAAGGATCAAAAGCCATACCTCAATGATGTAAATCCATGAAATTGATGAAGAATCACCACTCAAATCTCCAATCCAAGCTCTTCCTTTAGTTTTGGCTTCAATGGAGTTCTAGAAAATTTCTTAGAGATTTAGGGGTTTTGATTTGGAAGAATGAAATCATCTAGGTATTTAGGACTTATATATCCACTAAAAATACCTAAAATACCCCTAAGTAAAAGCCCAAACTCTTATTTGGACTTAGGGTGAATTTACCAATTCACCCCTTCACTTAACAGTGAAGCAGGCGAATTGCAGGTCTCACCAACGATTGGCCATCGACGGACCATTTGTCCACAAATGGACCGTCCTGTCTGGCCGTCGTTTGGTTCTAAAACTGGACATTGGGAGCTTAAGCTCCCTAATCTAAGTCTTGACCAACGTCCAACAACGACGGGGTGTCGACCGGCCTACTGGCCGTCGATTGCCTCAGTCGATTGGGGCTGGCCTAGACAGCCTTTGCCTCACATGAAGGAACCTTCCTCAAGGACCCTTGGTGGGCCTTGGGGACTTTCACCCAGACGTTTCCAACCCGAATATGATCGTATACAATGTTAGGACCTACAACACCAATTTCATCCAAAATGAACACGTAAAACTCAATCAAACATGCAAAGACGCACACGGTCGTTTCAAGGCAAATCTTTCGAACGTCATGGACGTTCTTGGACGTTTGACCTCCAAACTTCATGAAACTTGACACACTGCCTATAAACACCATTATAAATCATATAAGGACCTCATAAGCACATGAAACACACATATAGGCAAATATAGACACATGAGACATATAGGTGACTAGTCGTCGAACGTCTTGGTCGTCCCTTGACGTTTGACTTCCAATTCACCTTATACTTTAGACACTGCCTCATTACAACATTATAAACCATTATAGGACCTTAGAAATTCATGACAAACATGTTAGGATCTTGTTTCACCTAAGTCATTTTAGAGGTATTACAATCTCCCCCACTTGGACAACATTCGTCCTCGTTGACACTTACCACTCTCTGAACACTTCCAATAATAGATATTAAACTAGAAGCTCAAAACCATACCACATAACACCTTATACAATACAAACATCTAGA
This sequence comes from Solanum sitiens, assembly GCA_016801875.1. Lineage (NCBI taxonomy): Eukaryota > Viridiplantae > Streptophyta > Magnoliopsida > Solanales > Solanaceae > Solanum > Solanum sitiens. The sequence goes on along the minus strand of JABWTJ010000088.1, from coordinate 937,811 downwards.
AGAAACATTAGTTTCACAAAATCAAGATATTCACAACACCACAAGAAACTAGAAGAAATTCTACAACCCATCATGCCATAAAACTCACATCCTTTATTCCAAATAGAAAAAACTTCTTTTATATTCATTATCATGCTCATATACATCAGTTCTATACACATTGCAACAATTTTCAACCAAAGAATTAGTCAATTTTTGCAAAATCTTACAGTGAACTGGCAGCTTTACAGTGAATTATGCCAAGATTTTCAAAAATGCAACTTTTAGGCAATTGATGATGGAAACAGGATAATATGCAAGATAAAACCATATAAACACATTTTTTAACATAATCATAACTTCATAAAATACACAATGCAAGGAATCAATGAAATTCAATTCCGACAAGACTCCTAAACACCATGCACATGCAACATGCTTCTATGACCATCTAGCCCATCTACTAACCATACTCCCCCACTTAGAAGGAACTCATAACTCAAAGAATACAAGAACTTACCATCATCATCATCACCCTCATCCGGCTTTGCTCCTCAAGTACGGAGTGCATAGAAACGTCTCTTCTTTGGAGCATTATCTTTCGGAACATTAGGAGGAACTTGCTTACCATCTCTAGTAGGACAATCCCTCACTTTCCGTCCATCTTTACCATAGCCAAAACAACTCCCGGTACCCAATAGGCATTCCACATAGTGCCTCTTTCCACAAGTAGCACATGTAGGCTTGCCATTTTGAGAACCACCTCCTTTCTCAAAATTCACCTTAGCACTCCTAGGTTCATATTGACTTGAAATCTTCTTCTTGAACCTAGGTTTACTTTGATCACTACATCCACTCCTCTTAAATATCCTTGTACTTCTCCTATGTTTTGACTCTTCAACATTCTCCTTACCTTGACTAAGGTCAATGAACTTCCCAACCTTAACCTTCCTCCTAACATGGAGAAAGTACTTCCCTAATAAAGACATCTTGAACTCCTCCCACTCTATGGAACCCGACTCAACAGGCCTATTATCTTTCGATTGAGTGTACCACACATGAGCAACCTCCCTCAATTGATACGAAGCTAACTCCGCCTTCTCCCTAGAAGTCACCCTTATGACACTCAAAACCTTATACACTCCATCTAGAAACTCTTGGGGATCCTATCCCACATTAGATCCATGAAAGATATGCCCCCACCCCACTCCATGTACAAATAAAGTGTGAAAGGGGGAGTAGTAATAAGTCATATAGAATCAATGGATTCATGATAAAGTAAAATGGATTCATCCTCACAGAATCTCTCAATCTAGATTTCATACTGCTCTCCACAACATTTACTCTAGGCCTAATACCCATATTCAATGGGTAGTAAAAGCTCGGTCTAAAGTAAGTAAAGCCTCTCTAATCTTGTTACGACCCAAGAGTACCCTCCCCTAGAAGTTAGGGCATTCCCAAATCAAAACACGGCGTACTCGACCTCTCAGAGGTTTTGTACAAGCCTTTTGACATCGTTTATTGCATACATGTATGAAAAGTAGTGCGGAATTAAAACTTTTCACACGAAATAATACTACTTCAAAAATATATCTTTTAAAGAAAAACATAATGAAAGGCTAAGTCTCAAAGTCTCCATTTAGATATACTAATATATATTGGGACACGGCCCATACTTCATCATATAGAAAATAGCTAAATCTATTACAATACTTTCAATAAGGAAATCCAAACATCAAGATGTCCTCGAATCTAGTGAGGACATACCAACTCTTTACTTGAATGAACACTAATCCAAGCTTCCACTTCGAGACTCCTCTCAAATGCCACCTACACCTTCACAGATAGACAAAATGTATGGAATTAGTACAAACACTTGTACTAAGTATGGTATAATGCATAAAATCATGCTAAATGGAATTTTGTATGAAACATGCTCTTTTTTATTAAAATATCATAGTATAAACGTAAGAACAACATTTAACACCTTAGGAACATATAAGATATCACATAAACATTTTATCAAATATTGAAGAATGTTACAGTAGTTTCACTTTACAGTGACATCTTTTAGCTTGCAACCCTCTCACCAAAGGTTATCCTAAGACTCACTTTAAGTGAGACGAAGAGAGACTGTCACGACCCTCAAGCACACCCTCGAAGCTATAGCATCTTTGAGTTCGTCACACGGCAAATAAGACTTCAAGAAGTCTCAAGTAAGCCTCTCGTACCATTCATTCCATAATAAACATACTAAAATGAGTAAGAATTTAAAACTTTCTTCACACACGAAGAACTCTTTTCATAAACAATACACAAGCGGAAGACTTTCATTAAAACATTAAACATTTACAATAACCCATTGAACCATCTAAACTTTAGAGTATACAATACATGGGACTAAACCCATAAACGAACATGTGGATATTGTCCTCGAATCGATGAGGACTCACCAATACTTCATCTTCAACCCTTAGAAACCTATCCATCCTCCATGGCATATCAAGACTTCCAATTCCATACACTTTAGTCAAAAAGGGAAAAGAAGGGGTTAGCACATTAGATGTACTAAGTATGGAAGTCATGCAAAAACCATGAAAAAGGGACATTTAGTCAATAACATGCTTTTCATGAATTTTGATTAAAACATCATACTATAACATAAGAACAACATTTATCAACTTAGAAATACATAATAAATCATTTAAGTCAAATATCATAATTTTTTAAGTCACTTTCCAGTAACCTCAACTCACTGTTACAGTGAATTCCTTCACTGTACAGTGAAGTTGCCTTCCTTCGTTTAAGGCACCTTCTAGCATGTAGTCAACACACTAAAAGTTATCCTAAGACTCACTTAAGTCACACAAAGAGAGATCGCCCATACACCCTTTCAAAGCATGCCTAAACGATCCTTAAGACTACTTAGAATGAGACACATACACACTTACAACACATCAAGCACATGAACATGAGATCCTCCTACCAAAGGTGATTCCAAGGTTCACTTGAGTGAGTTGTGAAGCGACCGCCCATACAATCCGTTTCACACACACACAAGGGATCCTATAGACTACCTAAGGTAGAATCACTCTCACTTAATACCATAACATACATCAAACATGACATTCTCCCTTTCCAAGGTTATCAAAGACCTACTCAAGTAACTCAAGAAAAGAATGTCCTTAATTGACCTCTTCAAGATTACCTAAGTAATCCTTAAAACTTACCTAGGTTAGGATCATGTCCACATAGTCAATCACATTCATTAACTAGAACCATTATTAAGACTTATCTAAGTAAGAGATGAAGTGACCATTCTTATGCCCCCATCATACCTTAATTAGACAACCCTTAACTACTCTGGATAAGAAGTTATTCATTTAACATTCTTTTTTAACTTAAGTCATTACATTCCTTAGTTAATTTAAGAGACATTCATCACATAAGGACATTCAAGTAATGATATTGAAGAAGACCTAGGGACTCTCACTAACATCTTCAAAGCCTATTGTGCAATGTTTAGATAGCGTCCCATACCACCACTTAAACTTCATAGAACTTCTCTAACGCTAACAAGTATCCCACATGATGAGAATAGGTAATAACCGACGTAGACCATGGTAGCAAAGCATTGAATCCGGAGTTCTATCCTACTCCGATGAGGTTGTTCTACTTGTCAATGGTAGAACTTGGACACATCCCATGTAGGAACATGGTTAAGGAATATGAAGGGCTTCTTTGTATTCTAGCCTCATACTTTAACTAGAACTACTTCGCTTGCCATACTCACTCGGTGTTATCCTTCGTTCTCATAGATTAATTCACATTAAGGTTCAGACAAAAGGGTTCGATATCAAGTTCATAACCAAATACATTTACCCTACCAAAGAAAGATCCACTATGGCTACCTCAATATGGCGTCAAGAAGCTCATCATGACTTTCCTAAGGATTGATATGATGTCATTCCAGCCAATCAACCTTAAGTCCATCATTCATTACATGAAGGATACCATTACGGCTTTCGACTTCAAGTTTCATAACCTTACCGCTAGGTTCAAAGTTTCACATAAAGGACCCTCTTATCATCATTCAAGGTCTCACCTAATATTCATTCATTCTTTGAATACTAAGACGCTTTAGCTTCTTATGTCAAGACATCACATATTCACATTCATACATGCATCAAGTAAGGGACACAAGTCTACCTAAACAAGACACAACATTACATCACTTTAGCACATAATACATGTCATCCTAGAAGCACATAAGAACAACCATTATCATATTTAAGTCATCCTATATACTACTATATCATCATTAATATAATCATCATAGACTCATATATACAAGTATGAACAATCATGCATTCAACTCTAAGACTACACACATGAACACATAGTCATTAGTCTAACAGGATCATTTAAATAGCATCAATAGAAGAACATATGCTTTCACATTACTTCACATATAGGTAGATATGATCATACTTCACATAATCAACTACACTAATCAACATATTACTTCAAGTAGTGTCGACAAGGCCATGATCATCATAATACTTAAACTAACGCCGACAATACCACATCAATTCACATAACACCGCCACCATAAGTGGAACAAACCAATAATATATAATCCAAGAGATAAATTACAAGATATACATAATAATAATAATAATAATAATAATAATAATAATAATAATAATAATAATAATAATAATAATAATAATAATAATAATAATAGAGTTAGGGCAGCATACTACCCACTTGATCTCATCACTTCAATCCAAAGCTAAACCATCCAATTCAATACCATAAGACCCTTACCCATGGCCATGGTCATCATTTCAATACATAAATCATAATACTCAATGAATCTAATTCAATTCAATATAGATTTATTTATCTAAGACCAATTAGATATCAATTGAATACAATCCTTATATCATTAGAAAGCTCATAGAAAACTACACTAGAATTTATAAGCATTAAGTTCATATCAATTCAATAAGCTTAACATGCAATAGATATAAAAGTATTCATTACTCAATTGATCAAATTGAAACAGCCTATAAACCATACATACATAATCTATATATAATTCAAAAGCCCATAACAATCTACACATGAATTCATTAATCTCAAAGCATAATAAATTCACCCATATTTTAGTGAAATTAAGAGATTTGAGAAGATCAACGGTTCATGGAGAATTTCATTGGAAAAAATCAATTATACATTAATAACATCATATCTTAAGCTTTGAAAACGTTTCATGCAACAACCCAAGACTTGGAGTAGAAATTGGACTTTTTCATCTTTTTGAAATCTGTCAAAATCATCTTTGAAAATGGCTCTAAGGTGATAGAAAGCCTTAGATGAAGAAATATCATACCTTATTTGAAGAACCCAATGCTAATTGAAGAAGAAACTTTGTTGAAGACCCATCTTCAAGCTTCATCTTCAATTTGAACTCTCATGGAGGTTTTTGGAGAAACTTTAGGAGGGAAGGGGTTTTGATTTAGATGCTAGGGTTTAAATGAGAGTTTAATCACTAATATACTCTTAAAATTACCCTAAACACCTAAAACAACCGTCCCCACATTTTATAAGACTTGGGGTGAATTTCCCAAAAACCCCAAGTCATTAACAGAAAACTGCCAGATTTCAGCACCATCTACGCCCAGCATCGACGGTCTGTGGTCTCACCCACGCCCCGTCGATGTGGTCTCGTTGGTTGCTCCTAAAACTCCTCAACCTGGAGTCTACATGGCTCCATCGATGAGACCCATCGACGAGCCGTCGTTTGGGTCGTCGTTTGGCCACTGCCTGACAGTGTTGAGCTCCAAGCTGGGGCCTCCTCTAGAGCCCCTTTTGGTTCCTACATGGAGTTATACCTAGACGTTTTCAACCCAAACATGTACGTATTCGAGTTTAGGACGTCCCACAAGAGTTTCATCCAAAATGAACACGTAAAACTCTACAAAACATGCTTACACACAAGGTCATTTCAAGGCAAACCTTTCGAACGTTCTGGACGTTCTTGAACGTTTGACCTCCAAACTTCACGAAACTTGACACACTGCCTATATGCATAATAATAAATCATTTAAGGACCATATAATCTCATGCATCAAACATAAACACATAGAACCACACATAACCACATATGAGGCACTTAGGTGACTTAGTCGTCGAACGTCTTGGCCGTCCCTTGACATTTGACTTCCAATGCACCTAAACTCTTAGTTACTGCCTCAATAACACTTTATATACCATTTTAGGACCTTATACCATCATGACAACCACTTTAGGCTCTGGCTTCACATAAGTCATTTTCGGGATCTTACAGTCTCCCCCACTTGGACAACATTCGTCCTCGAATGACACTTGCCACTCTCCGAACACTTCCAAGTATAGAGATTCACTTAGAAACTCATAATCATACCATATAACACTCAATCAAAGAGAAAACATCAATTTCACAAAATCAAAAGAATCACAACACAAAAAGAAACTAGAATAGGATTCTATAACTCATCATGCTATAAAACCCATCTACTTAATTCCAAATAGCAAAAACTCATTTTATATTCATTACAATGCTAATATACATAATTTCTAACCTTATAACAACAATTTTATATTAAAGAATGAATTAGTCAAAATTTAAAAAATCTTACAGTGAACTGGCAGTGCATTACAGTGAATTGTGCAACTTTTTCAAAAATGCAACTTTTAGGCAATTTCATGATAGACACATGCTGATATGCAAGGTAACTTCATATAAACACCTTTTACAACATAATCATGGCCACATAAGATACACAATACAAGAAGTTAATGAAAATTCAATTTCAACCAAGCATGCATATCATAAGGAGAATGTTTGGAACTCATTTTTCACAAAAACTCCTACATAAATCAAGTTACTAAGAACTCTTTGTTTTAGGCTTGAATAAACACATATAGAAAGGTTAAGGGTACCTTACTCCCAACAACCATACTTCTTCACCATACTCCCCTACTTAGGAGAAATCCATTCTAAGGTCAACATAACATCTACCTCAAGAAACTCCCTCAACGCACCTTAAACCTTACTAATACTTTGTCACCCAAAGTCTAACTCATGAGAACTACAGATTCTCAAAGGTTCAACCATCTAGCCATTACAGCCCCCTTACTAAGAGAAACTTACCATTATTCTTTCAAATCTCTTTACATTCCTTTCTATGGTTGGGTCTTAAACAACTTCAAACCACCACAACACCCACTCCTTCACATTTCTAACTCTATATCTTACCATCATTTAAAAACTACACTACCCTTCAAAAGGTAACTAAACCAACATAAGGTCATCAACACCATCTTTCACACCTCATCTAGCAAGACACATCTCAGATTTTCTCTCCCTCAACCCAAACTTCATAAAGTCACACTCAAATGACCAACACATAAGGTGTCACGACCGGAATCTAGACCCCAGACGAGACTGGCGTCGTTGACCTCTCAGAGGTAGCAGACAAGCCTACTTACGTCATTTTTACTTTATCTAGGTTAATTTTAGCGGAAAATTTGAAACTTTTTGTTTCTTAACTACTTGTTAAACATTCTTATCATTTCATAATTGTTCACCATCAACCATCTAAAATTAAGAGATAAGCAACTGAAAGAAATAGTTCAATAAGTAATAGGTGTATAATTGCCAAAATGGCACCAATACAAAGTCTGAATAAAAACAGGAAAGAAATGCTAGTGGAACATGCTCCACTAGCTCAACTCTAAAATTAAGCTAGAATATAAAACAGTAGCATCCTCGAAAGCATGAGGACCTACCAACTCCGGATAAATGCTGGACGTCCGAATAACTGCAACAATGATCCTGTATCTCTATCGTCCACCTGTGCCTTCACCTAAAATAGTATAGTTGTATAGGGTTAGTACATACTTGTACTAAGTATGGGTATATGCAAGCACACACCAAGGACATGCATGAGAAAAGATAGCTCTTTCCTAAAAACATGATTATGGGAAGTCAAGTCAGTGGACTTGCCAAATTGAGATTAGGAAAGTTAGTGAACCTTCCAAATTTGGATTAGGAAAGTTAGTGAGCTTTCCAAATTTGGATTAGGAAAGTCATTCCATGATAGTAACATGCATCATCATAATTATCATATTGCAAACAGCACATAACATCATACACATAGCACATATCATAGCACATAACATATAGCACATAGCTTCTTTCATATCATTCATTCAAATGCCATGAGACCTTGGAATCATGGACTTGACATTAAGACTTTCCAAAATGAGATCTCAACATATGGGACCTCAACTAGGGAGTCTTCATTAGCAAACACAGAGTCTGCTTCATTCATTCATACGTACTTCATTTCATTTCGTTCATAGGCCAGTGTGAACGCCAGCTATACCTAGGGTGTAGTTTAAGACTTTCATCGGGTTTGCAATGCAATGATCAAGAATAACCTAATGTCATTACCTGAGTCTAGCTCACCTCTTGATTATCCTATCCTAACACCTTTGGTATCATTCATTTCATTATGTGCTTCTTTTGAGGATGGCCTCATTCATTCATTGGGAACTTTAACTTTAACCGACATAGATCATGTGAGCATGATGAAATCCAGTGTCTCCCCCACATCGAAAAGAGGTGGAATCACCGGCCAAGGTGACCCAGAACATGCTAGCGTACATGGGAATTTAACCCCGCTAGATCCCTATATTGGCAGTATAGGTTCATAGACTAGGAGATATAAGGAGACCCATACCCGGCAAGCCGGACAGTCTCATCTCATGAGAGTTACGTGAACCTCCGCCCTTCCCGAAAGAAGGCATCACCGCTCATAGCTAGTCTATCGGTGCTCAGTATAAAGTTCCATTACATTCAACTCATACGTCATGGAATCTGGCTTCTAGCATGAGGACATCATAGCTCAATAGATGATTTCTCATCTCATCATTAGTATTAAGTGTGTCAATCTCAATACTTTCATTAGAGTGTTCATAGAGACTGGCCTCTTCATGAACTTTACACTCTCATAGGTGAGTACGTTTTGGTAACATTTACTTAGGCTCGTTTGAGATTGCTCTCATCATTTGCATTAGCCTCATATCATGTTGTCACCACATTCATTGTCATTAGCACATTTACTCTTCATAATTACTCACCTCATTTTACGTGAATGTTCATTTCATCATATGCCAATATACTTGGCCATTGGTGTGTTTCATACCCTTACTTAATCCTTCTAGGGTTTCATCATTTCATTGTTCATTTCATCATTCAGTACATACATCTTAGGTTCACTTACTTTTAAACGTATACTAGACTTATGAGTCTATATACACAAGCCATGAGGCTTCATTCATAATTCGTTAAGTGATTCATACATTCCTAAGATTATGTAGTACAAGACTTATGTATCTTCTATATATGCCAAGATCTTGATTTTGATCTAAGTAGGTGGCATTATTCTTGGATATTTTGTTCACGTATGACTTATGTATCAATACGGAAGTTTGGGCAAGGAACCCCAAGTTTGAATCACATGGCTGTCATTTACATTTTTCATTGATTTTATTTTTAATATTCATAACATTAGAACTCTAGATTATATTCCACCATTAACATTGTATCATTAATTTTCTACTTAAATTTCCCCTTAAGATGGCCGAAGGGTTGTGGGTTCGAACCCCCACAACCCCTTTTATTTTTAATTAACATCTCATTGCCCTTTTCGCGCAAAACCAAGAGGTCTTGTATTTTTGTTATTTATTCGCTAGAATAGGGAGGTTGTGGGTTCGAACCCCCACAGCCTCCTTATTTAAACTTTAATTTCGCTGAGGCTGTGAGGTGGTAGGTTTGAACACCCACAGCCTCCTAACTTTATTTTTAATTAAGTTAGGCTAGTGGCAGTGAGGTTGTGGGATCGAACCCCCACAGCCTCACTTTATTTCTTTAGTTAATTTTGCCTTCTCCTTTTCAGCCTTGAGGTCGTGGGTTCGATTCCCACGCCTCACGTTTTCTTTTATTTATTTTCTCCTCTTTCACTCGCTGCCTGGAGGTCGTGGGTTCGAATCCCATGCCTCCCATCTATTTATTTAATGTATTTTTCTCTTCTTTCTCCTCCAGTGTCGCGAGTTCGATTCCCCCAACCCCATTTTCTTTTTCTTTGTCGCGAATTCCAGTAGCCAGGTTCGATTCCCCCCAGCCCCATTTTCTTTTCCTTTTCTCGCAAAACCAGTAGCTAAAGGGTTCGATTCCCCTTAACCCCCTTCACGTTTTTAGCCTCTTTAACATGTGAGGTCTTGGGATCAATTCCCATTGACCTCACTTATTTTATTTTCACTTTAAAAACCCAGATTTTAACCTCATTGTTGACAGAAACTAGAGTACACAATCTGGAAATTTAATCCCAACTTTAGCTTCCTTTCATCAACCTTTTCATGCTAGTTTCTTAGGGAAATTCACCAAGCATTTAGTGTATAGTTAGGTGTAGTTTAGGGGTTACATTAGTCAAGCGTTTTCACTCAAAATTTGTAACTTCACACAACATATGAACATCACATTATGCACAACTTTAGCACATAAAATACAAGAAATAACATGCCTTTTTACTTCTCCAAAACAGTGGCTAAAACTCACTGCCAACGTGCACACACACACACATTTTTTTTCGATTACACATTGGTTGTCATTTTCATGATTTCACTCACATAAACATATTCACATTCAACATAAAAACATCACACATACCTAAATCTACCAGCAAACAAACCCAACCTACGAAATCATTGGGAGCTAGTGACAAGGACAAGCAACGGGGAACAACCCTAGTTTCGGAGTGATTATCTTGAATCGTAAGGGGCCTCTTGGGAAAGGGCCCAAGAGAAAAGAAACCCATACCTTAATTTGCTTGTTTAAACGTGAATTTGCTGCCCAAAACCTTCTCCAAAATCAGTCCAAACCTCCTCAATGTACACACCACTCGACGAACAACCTCTTTTTGCCTTGACGTTATTGGTTACTTTGTTTTTCTCAAATTTTCATGTGAGTTCTTCAAGTGTGAAGAACTCTTGATGTATTTTCAATTCTTTGTTGTTTTTGGCAGAAACCAATCGTGAGAGAGAGTGATGAAATGTGAGAGAGAGATCGTGAGAGAGTAGACAATTAATAGGAGTTTTAGTTTGGGAATTAGTCAAACTAGGACTCCTTATTAATTTAAATAAAAACCTGATTTAATTAGCTTAGTGAAAGGACCATTATGCCCTTGAAAAAATCAGATTTTTAATCATCAATTAAATCATTAATTTGATGCTTCCAATGGGGTTCGAACTCGGGTAGAGTGCCCCTTTTGCGAGATGGATCATTCCGGGTCGACCCAACCTGGATTGATTCTTTAATTAAATTAATTAATTCCTTCGGGTAATAGCAATATTACCCTTGGCCTGGAAAAGACCATTTTACCCTTGGACCCTCAAAACTCAAGATTTCTTCTTTTTAATTCCGGTAAAGACTCATTCGATTAAATCTTCATTTTTGAGAGCCTCACATGGTTGGTTCCAACCTTTCCAAGCTCAATTAACTCCCCAAGTTAGTTGGCTTGGCCGTAGTAAGGGTTCTGAGGTATGGTTCTACGCGTATCAATCTGTGTGAACCTTGATCTAATCGCAAGCATTCTTGACACCTTAAGCATTTATCTTATTCATTTTTGGGGTTGTTACATTATCCCCCCTTAGGAACATTCTTCCCCGAATGACACTACCACTACATATCGTAATGCCAGTCAGATCATAACAAAATCACTATGTACATTCAAGCAATAGCAACAAAATACGGAGAGATAAGGAAACATAGACTTAAGTGTAGGAAGTCTAACCTCAAGAGCTGAAAAGATGAGGGTAGCGGGATCTCATGTCAGCCTCAGCCTCCCACGTAGCACCCTCAATAAGATGATTTCTCCACAATACCTTCACTGTGGCAATCTCCTTGTTCCTCAGCCGCTTGACCTGTCTGTCTAAGATCTCAACAGGTACCTCCTCATAAGAAAAGTCTTCACCAACCCCCAAACCTTTAACAGGTAGAATCGATGCTGGATCACCTAGGCACTTCTTCAACATAGAGACATGAAAGACTGGATGAACAGAAGCTAGCTCCGTAGGCAATGCTAACTCATAGGCCACCTCACCCACACGCTGTAGGATCTCATATGGCCCAACATACCTCGGACTCAGCTTCCCTTTTCTACCAAATCTCATCACCCCTTTCATAGGTGATATCTTCAAGTTAACCTGGTCACCAACATCAAACTCTAAGGGCCATTTTATGTTGTCTGCATATGACTTCTGCCGACTATAAGCAATAGACAACCTGTCCCTAATCACTCTGGCCTTCTCTAAGGCCTCATGAATGATCTCTGGACCCAGAATGGATGACTCTCCAACCTCAAACCACCTAACTAGAGATCTACACCTCCAACCATACAGTGCCTTAAACGGTGCCATCCCAATGCTGGAGTAATAGCTATTATTATACGAGAACTCTACCAAAGGCAGATGGTCATCCCAGCTACCTCTAAAGTCAATCACACACGCTCTCAACATGTACTCCAATGTCTGAATGGTGCGCTCCGCCTGCCCATCTGTCTGAGGATGAAAGGCAGTGCTAAGCTTTACCTGCATGCCCAAGCTCTTCTGGAAAGATCTCCAGAAATGTGAAGTAAACTGAGCTCCTCTATCTGAAATGATAGACAAAGGAATCCCATGCCATCTCACAATCTCATCAATGTAGAGTCTCGCATAATCCTCGGCTCTGTAAGTAGACTTCACAGGGATAAAGTGGGCAGACTTAGTCAATCTGTCCACAATAACCAATATGGAGTCATGCTGCCTCCTAGTCCTCGGCAGACCAACCACGAAGTCCATATTAATGGCCTCCCACTTCCAAGTCGGAACCTCAATAATCTGAGTCAGACCGCCAGGCTTAAGATGCTCTGCCTTAACCTACTGACAATTAGGACACTTGGCCACATATTCTGCAATGTCCTTCTTCATGCCATCCCACAAATAAATCTGCTTAAGATCATGATACATCTTAGTGGAACCTGGATGTATGGAATATCTGGAACCATGGGCCTCTGCAACAATCCTGGTCTACAAATCATCCATATCTTGTACACACAGCCTGTCCTGATACCTAAGTATGCCATCACCTCCCAAAGCGAAAGACTCATTCATCTTCATCAGCACTGAGTCCTTCAGCTCCATCAACACAGGATCTAGATGCTGACCCTGCTTGACTTCAACTACCAAGGATGATTCAGAACTAGGATGAACTAAAACATCCCCACTAGTAGAGTCAACCAATCACACACCCAGTCTGGCCAGTCTGTGTACATCTTTCACCAGCTCCTTCTTCTCATCCTCAACGTGGGTTGTACTTCCCATGCTCATCCTGCTCAAAGCATCAGCTACAAAATTAGCCTTACCTGGATGGTAGTGAACATTCATGTCACAATCCTTCAACAGCTCCAACCATCTCCGCTGACGTAGATTTAACTCCCTCTGAGTGAACACATACTAGAGACTCTTGTGGTTTGTGAATACATCCACATGCACTCCATACAAGTAGTGCCTCCACAGCTTCAGTGCAAACACCACAGCTGCCAACTCCAGGTCATTAGTGGGATAATTCTTCTCATGAACCTTGAGCTGTCTGGACGCATAGGCTATCACCTTACCAACCTTCATAAGAACACAACCCAAACCAACCCTAGATGCATCACAGTAAACAGTGTAATTCTCACCACACTTAGGCAAAGTAAGCACCGGGGCTGAAGTGAGTCTGTCCTTGAGCTCCTTTAAACTCCTCTCACAAGTCTCCGTCCACTCAAACTTGGCTTTCTTCTTAGTCAAAGTTGTCGATGGAGCAGCAATAAAAGAAAAGTCCTCCACAAACCTGTGGTAGTAACCAGCCAATCCCAAAAAGCTACGGATGTCAGTGGGAGTAAGAGGCTTTGGCCAGTTCTTCACAGCCTCAGTCTTTCTGGGATCCACATCCACGCCCTGATCGGACACAACATGACGCAGGAAGGTCACTGATCTCAGCCAAAATTCACATTTGCTGAATTTGGCATACAACTGATGTTGTCTAAGTACCTGCAAGGTTAGTCTCAAATGTTGCTCATGCTCTTCCTTAGTCTTAGAGTAGATGAGAATGTCATCAATGAATACTATGACGAAAGTGTCAAGGTATTCACGGAAGACTCTGTTCCTGAGATCCATAAATACAGTAGGTGCATTCGTGAGACCAAATGACATGACTAGAAACTCATAGTGACCATAGTGGGTACGAAAGGCTGTCTTTGGGATATCTCCATCCCTAACCATAAGCTGATGATACCCTGAACGAAGATCAATCTTAGAGAAGAAACTAGACCCTTGGAGCTGATCGAACAAATCATCTATTCTGTGAAGTGGATACTTATTCTTTATAGTGACTTTGTTGAGCTGCCGATAATCGATACACATTATAAGGGTTCCATATTTCTTTTTCACAAACAACACTGGAGCGCCCCAAGGGGATATGCTCGGCTGAATGAAACCCTTGTCAGTGAGATCTTTTAACTGCAGCTTCAACTCTTTGAGTTCAGCTGGAGCCATTCTGTAAGGAGGAATGGAAATTGGTTTAGTATCGGGTTCTAAGTTGATACCAAAATCAATCTCTCGAGGGGGAGGGACTCCAGGCAAATCATCAGGAAATACATCTAAGAACTCATTCACTACAGGCACTGAGTCTATGGAAGGAATGTCATGATCTAAATCATTAACACTCACAAGATGACACAATAACCCCTTGGACATCATTTTATTGGTTTTAAGGTTCGAAATCAAGAGGTTAGGACGACTCGAGTTATACCCCTCCCAGACTAGCTCCTCTTCATCAGGGAAATGAAATCTCACCACTCTAGTATGACAGTCCAAACAAGCATAACAATTGTGAAGCCAGTCCATGCCAATAATAACATCAAAATCATGCATGGGTAACTCAACCAAGTCTGCACACATAGTCTTACCACTTATCACTATTGGGCAATCCTTGTATACTCTATCAGTTCTTACATTTTCTCCTAAAGGTGTACTAACCACTATAGGATCATGCAGTACTTCAGGCAATATCTCAAAAGTGAGAGCAAGTAAAGGAGTTACAAAGGAAAGCGTAGACCCTGGATCAAGTAAAGTATAAACAGAAGTTGAGAATACTTGCAGCATACCTGTGACCACATCAGCGGACTTCTCCTGCTCCTCCCTGCCCTTCAGGGCATAGAACCTGTTCCTCTTAGGAGACTCGGCTGCTGCTGCACCCTGTGGATTAGTCCTAGGCTGAGTATTACCTCCAGCCTGACCTCTGTTCTGTGGGCAGTCTCTAACCATGTGCCCACTCTTACCGCAACCGAAGCAGGCATTAGTGCCCTGTCTGCACTCTCCACTGTGAGCTCGGCCACACTTAGCACAATTCTTTTTAGGAAGCTGCATCTCACCTCCATTGCCCTTCTTGGGCTCAGGTCTGCCTCCTCTAGGTGTTGTACTCCTCTGAAAATTTGAGTTCCCAGAACTCTGTTGCCCCTTCTTGAACCTGGGCTGCTCACGAACGCTAAATTTTTTTCTGTGGCCTCCATGGATGGGACCTGCCTGATCTTGAGGTTTAGGTCTCCTAGCATCACGATACCCCTCTTTTTATGGTTGTCCTCTACCTGCTGGACATGCACCATCAACCTGGAGAGGTCCATATTATCATGGAGCATTGCAGACCGACACTCCTCCTCCAGATCTCCATTGATTCCTGTGAGGAACCTGCTCATCCCATCCCTGCTGTTAGACACAAGGGAAGTAGCATACCTGGATAATTTAAGAAACTTCAATACTCATCTTATCCTTGCTATTAGATACTAAGGAAAGTAGCATACCTGGAAAACTTAACAAACTTCAGGGAATACTCCCTGACTGTCATAGATACCTGCTTAAGATTGATGAACTCCTCAACCTTGGCCTCCCTCATTTATCTGGGAAAGAATCTCTCCAGAAAGTCTGTCTAAAACAGCTCCCAAGTGACTGGAACTCCGCCGAAAGCTCGGCTATTTTGCCACATCTTGCACCAAGTCTGTGCAACATCCTTGAGCTGATAGGAAGCCAGCTCAGCCTTCTCAGTATATGTGGCCCCCATAGCCACCAGAATCTTACGCACCTCATCCACAAACTCCTGGGGGTCCTCTGAAGTCTTAGACCCTGTGAAAATAGGAGGATTCATCCTCGTATTGTCTCTCAGTCTGTCAGCCATGCTACGAACCGGTGGGTTCTCCCTCTGAGCATCATGTTGGTTGACCTGAGCAGTCATAGCCTGGGCCTGCATAGTAATGGCCTGTGCCATCTGGGCCAGAGATGCACTCACCTCAGCATCAGTCAACCCAGCTGGGTTAACTGGCATAGCCACTCCTTCAGCTGGAGCCTGGGGTGGAACCTGAATTCCCCCAGCAGCTGCACCTCCTCTCCTCTGACCAATAGTCCTCCTAGTATTCATTCTTTGAAAACAACAAAGATTGATGTTAGACACGCTCATAACACCAAGAAATTAAACTTTAGGAGAAGCACGATAAGATCAGAAAAAGGGAAGTTTTCCTACGCATCATGCAGTCTCTAATCCAGGATAGTGGCGCACTTCACTACCATCACTTAGAAACTACTCAATGTGGTTGATGTGAACTCATTATTATTGGAATTTAACCTAGTGCTCTGATACCAACTTTGTCACGACCGGAATCTAGACCCCAGACGAGTCCGGCGTCGTTGACCTCTCAGAGGTCGCAGACAAGCCTACTTACGTCATTCTTACTTCATCTAGATTAATTTTAGCGGAAAATTTGAAACTTTTTCTTTCTTAACATACTTGTTAAACATTCTTATCATTTCATAATTGTTCACCATCAACCATCTAAAATTAAGAGATAAGCAGCTGAAAGAAATAGTTCAATAAGTAATAGGTGTATAATTGCCAAAATGGCACCAATACAAAGTCTGAATAAAAACAGGAAAGAAACGCTAGTGGAACATGCTCCACTAGCTCAAATCTAAAATTAAGCTAGAATATAAAACAGTAGCATCCTCGAAAGTATGAGGACCTACCAACTCTGGATGAATGCTGGACGTCCAGATAACTGCAACAATGATCCTGTATCTCTATCGTCCACCTGTGCCTGCACCTAAAAAACTATAGTTGTATAGGGTTAGTACACACTTGTACTAAGTATGGGTATATGCAATCACACACCAAGGACATGCATGAGAAAATATAGCTCTTTCCTAAAAACATGATTATGGGAAGTCAAGTCAGTGGACTTGCCAAATTGAGATTAGGAAAGTTAGTGAACCTTCCAAATTTGGATTAGGAAAGTCAGTGAGCTTTCCAAATTTGGATAGGAAAGTCATGCCATGATAGTAACATGCATCATCATAATTATCATATTGCAAACAGCACATAACATCATACACATAGCACATATCATAGCACATAACATATAGCACATAGCTTCTTTCATATCATTCATTCAAATGCCATGAGACCTTGGAATCATGGACTTGACATTAAGACTTTCCAAAATGAGATCTCAACATATGGGACCTCAACTAGGGAGTCTTCATTAGCAAACACAGAGTCTGCTTCATTCATTCATACGTACTTCATTTCATTTCGTTCATAGGCCAGTGTGAACACCAGCTATACCTAGGGTGTAGTTTAAGACTTTCATCGGGTTTGCAATGCAATGATCAAGAATAACCTAATGTCATTACCTGAGTCTAGCTCACCTCTTGATTATCCTATCCTAACACCTTTGGTATCATTCATTTCATTATGTGCTTCTTTTGAGGATGGCCTCATTCATTCATTGGGAACTTTAACTTTAACCGACATAGATCATGTGAGCATGATGAAATCCAGTGTCTCCCCCACATCGAAAAGAGGTGGAATCACCGGCCAAGGTGACCCAGAACATGCTAGCGTACATGGGAATTTAACCCCGCTAGATCCCTATATTGGCAGTATAGGTTCATAGACTAGGAGATATAAGGAGACCCATACCCGGCAAGCCGGACAGTCTCATCTCATGAGAGTTACGTGAACCTCCGCCCTTCTCGAAAGAAGGCATCACCACTCATAGCTAGTCTATCGGTGCTCAGTATAAAGTTCCATTACATTCAAATTATACGTCATGGAAGCTGGCTTCTAGTATGAGGACATCATAGCTCAATAGATGATTTCTCATGTCATCATTAGTATTAAGTGTGTTAATCTCAATACTTTCATTAGAGTGTTCATAGAGACTGGTATCTTCATTAACTTTACACTCTCATAAGTGAGTACGTTTTGGTAACATTAACTTAGGCTCGTTTGAGATTGCTCTCATCATTTGCATTAGCCTCATATCATGTTGTCACCACATTCATTGTCATTAGCACATTTACTCTTTATAATTACTCACCTCATTTTACGTGAATGTTCATTTCAACATATGCCAATATATTTGGCCATTGGTGTGTTTCATACCCTTACTTAACCCTTCTAGGGTTTCATCATTTCATTGTTCATTTCATCATTCAGTACATACATCTTAGGTTCACTTACTTTTAAACGTATACTAGACTTATGAGTCTATATACACAAGCCATGAGGCTTCATTCATAATTCGTTAAGTGATTCATACATTCCTAAGATTATGTAGTACAAGACTTATGTATCTTGTATATATGCCAAGATCTTGATTTCGATCTAAGTAGGTGGCATTATTCTTGGATATTTTGTTCACGTATGACTTATGTATTAATAGGGAAGGTTGGGCAAGGAAACCCAAGTTTAAATCACATGGTTGTCATTTACATTTTTCATTGATTTATTTTTAATATTCATAACATTAGAACTCTAGATTATATTCCACCATTAACATTGTATCATTAATTTTCTACTTAAATTTCCCCTTAAGATGGCCGAAGGGTTGTGGGTTCGAACCCCCACAACCCCTTTTATTTTTAATTAACATCTCATTTCCCTTTTCGCCCAAACCAAGAGGTTGTGGGATCAAACCCTCACAGCCTCTTCTATTTTTGTTATTTATTCGCTGGAATAGGGAGGTTGTGGGTAGGAACCCCCACAGCCTCCTTATTTAAACTTTAATTTCGCTGAGGCTGTGAGGTGGTGGGTTCGAACCCCCACAGCCTCCTAACTTTATTTTTAATTAAGTTAGGTGAGTGGCAGTGAGGTTGTGGGATCGAACCCCCACAGCCTCACTTTATTTCTTTAGTTAATTTCGCCTTCTCCTTTTCAGCCTTAAGGTCGTGGGTTCGATTCCCACGCCTCACGTTTTCTTTTATTTATTTTCTCCTCTTTCACTCGATGCCTGGAGGTCGTGGGTTCAAATCCCACGCCTCCCATCTATTTATTTAATTTATTTTTCTCTTCTTTCTCCTCTAGTGTCGCGAGTTCGATTCCCCCAGCCCTATTTTCTTTTTCTTTGTCGCGAATTCCAGTAGCCAGGTTCGATTCCCCCCAGCCCCATTTTCTTTTCCTTTTCTCGCAAAACCAGTAGCTAAAGGGTTCGATTCCCCTTAACCCCCTTCACGTTTTTAGCCTCTTTAACATGTGAGGTCTTGGGTTCAATTCCAATTGACCTCACTTATTTTATTTTCACTTTAAAAACCCAGATTTTAACCTCATTGTTGACAGAAACTAGAGTACACAATCTGGAAATTTAATCCCAACTTTAGCTTTGTTTCATTAACCTTTTCTTGCTAGTTTCTTAGGGCAATTCACCAAACATTTAGTGTATAGTTAGGTGTAGTTTAGGGGTTACATTAGTCAAGCGTTTTCACTCAAAATTTGTAACTTCACACACCATATGAACATCACATTATGCACAACTTTAGCACATAAAATACAAGAAATAACATGCCTTTTTACTTCTCCAAAACAGTGGCTAAAACTCACTGCCAACGTGCGCACACACACACATTTTTTTTCGATTACACATTGGTTGTCATTTTCGTAATTTCACTCACATAAACATATTCACATTCAACATAAAAACATCACACATACCTAAATCTACCAGCAAACAAACCCAACCTACGAAATCATTGGGAGCTAGTGACAAGGACATGCAACGGGGAACAACCCTAGTTTCGGAGTGATTATCTTGAATCGTAAGGGGCCTCTTGGGAAAGGGACCAAGATATAAGAAACCCATACCTTAATTTGCTTGTTTAAACGTGAATTTGCTGCCCAAAACCTTCTCCAAAATCAGTCCAAACCTCCTCAACATACACACCACTCGACAAACAACCTCTTTTTGCCTTGACGTTTTTGGTTACTTTGTTTTTGTCAAATTTTC
This sequence comes from Solanum sitiens, assembly GCA_016801875.1. Classification (NCBI taxonomy): domain Eukaryota; kingdom Viridiplantae; phylum Streptophyta; class Magnoliopsida; order Solanales; family Solanaceae; genus Solanum; species Solanum sitiens. Next base: position 917,370 of record JABWTJ010000088.1, on the reverse strand, counting down.
ATGTGAGTTCTTCAATTGTGAAGAACTCTTGATGTATTTTCAGTTCTTTGTTGTTTTTGGCAGAAACCAATCGTGAGAGAGAGTGATGAAATATGAGAGAGAGATCGTGAGAGAGTAGACAATTAATAGGAGTTTTAGTTTGGGAATTAGTCAAACTAGGACTCCTTATTAATTTAAATAAAAACCTGATTTAATTAGCTTAGTGAAAGGACCATTATGCCCTTGAAAAAATCAGATTTTTAATCATCAATTAAATCATTAATTTGATGCTTCCAATGGGGTTCGAACTCGGGTAGAGTGCCCCTTTTGCGAGATGGATCATTTCGGGTCGACCCAACCTGGATTGATTCTTTAATTAAATTAATTAATTAATTCCTTAGTGTAATTACAATATTACCCTTGGCCTAGAAAAGACCATTTTACCCCTGGACCCTCAAAACTCAAGATTTATTCTTTTTAATTCCGGTAAAGACTCCTTCGATTAAATCTTCGTTTTCGAGAGCCTCACATGGTTGGTTACAACCTTTCCAAGCTCAATTAACTCCCCAATTTAGTTGGCTTGGTCGTAGTAAGGGTTCTGAGGTCTGGTTCTACGCGTATCAATCCGTGTGAACCTTGATCTAATCGCAAGCATTCTTGACACCTTAAGCATTTATCTTATTCATTTTTAGGGTTGTTACATAAGGCAGACAAGGGAAAGACACCATATACAAGGCTCTTAGGCACGATTAGATGAATGACAAAGTGAAACTTTTCCTAGCACTCAATAGCCTCCTATTTATAATGTGGTGCGCTTCACATTATAAACAAGACTCTATTAGATGTGGTTCATGAGACAACTACAACACTCCCAGGCCTTATGCTCTGATACCAAGTTTGTCACGACCCTCAAGTACACCCTAAAAGTTAGAGTATCCTTGAGTTTGTCACACGGCAAATGAGACTTCAAGAAGTCTCAAGTAAGTCTCTCGTACCATTCATTGCATAACAAACATATTAAATGAGTAAGAATTTAAAGCTTTCTTCACACACGAAGAACTCTTTTCATAAACAATACACAAGTGGAAGACTTTCATTAAATCATTAAACCTTTACAATAACCCCTTGAACCATCTAAACTTTAGAGTATCAATACTTGGGACTAAGCCCATACAAGACATAAAATAAAGATTTAAGACATAAACGAACATGTGGATATTGTCCTCGAATCGATGAGGACTCACCAATACTTCATCTTCACCCCTTAGAAACCTATCCATCCTCCATGGCATATCAAGACTTCCAATTCCCTACACTTTAGTCAAAAAGGGAAAAGAAGGGGTTAGCACATTAGATGTACTAAGTATGGAAGCCGTGTCAAAACCATGAAAAAGGGACATTTAGTAAATAGCATGCTTTTTATGAATTTTGATTAAAACATCATACTATAAACATAAGAACAACATTTATAAACTTAGAAATACATAAAAAATCATTGAACTCAAATATCATAATTTTTGAAGTCACTTTCCAGTATCCTCAACTCACTGTTACAGTGAATTCCTTCACTGTACAGTGAAGTTGCCTTCCTTCGTTTAAAGCACCTTCTAGCATGTAGTCAACCCACTAAAAGCTATCCTAAGACTCACTTAAGTCACACAAAGAGAGACCGCCCATACACCCTCTCAAAGCATGCCTAAACGATTCTTAAGACTACTTAGAATGAGACACATACACACTTATAACACATCAAGCACATGAACATGAGATCCTCCTACCAAAGGTGATTCCAAGGTTCACTGGGTGAGTTGTGAAGCGACCGCCCATACAATCCCTTTCACACACACACACGGTATCCTATAAACTACCTAAGATAGAGTCATTCTCACTTAATACCATAACATATATCAAACATGACATTCTCTCTTTCCAAGTTTATCAAAGACCTACTCAAATAACTCAAAAAGAGAATGTCCTTAATTGACCTCTTCAAGATTACCTAAGTAATCCTTAAAACTTCCTAGGTTAGGATCATGTCCACATAGTCAATCTTCATTAACTAGAACCATTATTAAGACTTATCTAAGTAAAATATGAAGTGGCCATTCCTAGGCCCCCATCATACCTTAACTAGACAACCCTTAACTATTCTAGATAAGAACTTATTCATTTACCATTCTTTCTTAACTTAAGTCATTACATTCCATAGTTCATTTAAGAGACATTCATCACATAAGGATATTCAAGTAATGGCTTTGAAGAAGAACTAGGGACTCTCATTAACATCTTCAAAGCCTATTGTGCAATGTCTAGATAGCGTCCCATACCACCACCAAAACTTCATAGAACTTCTCTAATGCTAATAAGTATACCACATGATGAGAATAGGCAATAACAGACATAGACCATGGTAGCAAAGCATGGAATCTGGAGTTCTATCCTACTCCGATGAGGTTGTTCTACTTGCCAATGGTAGAACTTGAACACATCCCATGTAGGCACATGGTGAAGGAATATGAAGGGCTTTTTTGTATTCTAGCCTCATGCTTTAACTAGAACTACTTCCCTTGCCATACTCACTCGGTGCTATCCTTTGTTCTTATAGATTAATTCACATTAAGGTTCAGACAAAAGGATTCCATATCAAGTTCATAACCCAATTACATTTACCCTACCAAAGAAAGGTCCACTAGGGCTACCTCACTATGGCGACAAGAAGCTCATCATGACTTTCCTAAGGATTGTTATGATTTTGTTCCAGCCAATCAACCTTAAGTCCGTAATTCATTACATGAAGAATACAATTACGGCATACGACTTCATGTTTCATAACCTTACCGCTAGGTTCAAGGTTTCACATAAAGGACCCTCTTATCATCATTCAAGGTCTCACCTAACATTCATTCATTCAAGAGTAAGACGCTTTATCTTCCTAAGTCAAGACATCACATATTCACATTCATACATGCATCAAGTAAGGGACACAAGTCTACCTAAACAAGACACAACATTACATCACTTTAGCACATAATACATGTCATCCTAGAAGCACATAAGGACAACCATTATCATCTTTAAGTCATCCTATATACTACTATATCATCATTAATATAATCATCATAGACTCATATAGCCAAGTAGGAACAATCATGCATTCAACTCTAAGATTACACACATGAACACATAATCATTAATCTAACATGATCACTTAAATAGCATCAATAGAAGAACACATACTTTTACATTACTTCACATATAGGTAGATATTATCATACTTCACATAATCAACTACACTAATCAACATATTACTTCAAGTAGTGCCGACAAGGTCATGATCATCATAATACTTAAAATAACACCGACAAAGCCACATCAATTCACATAACACAGCCACCATAAGTGGACCAAACCAATAATATATAATCCAAGATCTAAATTACAAAAGATATACATAATAATAATAATAATAGAGTTAGGGCAGCATACCACCCACTTGATCTCATCACTTCAATCCAAAGCTAAACCATCCAATTCAATACCATAAGACCCTTACCCGTGGACATGAACATCAATTCAATACATAAATCGTAATACTCAATGAATCTAAGTCAATTCAATATAGATTTATCAATCTAATACAAATTAGATATCAATTGAACACAATCCTTACATCATTAGAAAGCCCATAGAAAACTACACTAGAATCTATAAATATTAAGTTCATATCAATTCAATAAGCTTAACATGCAATAGATCTAAAAGTATTCATTACTCAATTGACAAATTGAAACAGCCTATAAACCATACATACGTAATCTATGCATAATTCAAAAGCCCATAACAATCTACACATGAACTCATTAATCTCAAAGCATAATCAATTTACCCATATTTTAGTGAAATTAAGAGATTTGAGAATATCAAGGGTTCATGGAGAATTTCATTGGAAAATATCAATTATACATTAATAACATCATATCTTAAGCTTTGAAAACGTTTCATGCAACAACCCAAGACTTGGAGTAGAAATTGGACTTTTTCATCTTTTTGAAATCTTTGAAAATCATCTTTGAAATTGGCTCTAAGGTGATAGAAAGCCTTAGATTAAGAACTCCCATACCTTATTTGAAGAACCCAATGCTAATTGAAGAAGAAACTCTATTGAAGACCCATCTTCAAGCTTCATCTTCACTTTGAACTCTCATGGAGGTTTTTGGAGAAACTTTAGGAGGAAAGGGGTTTTGATTAATATGCTAGGGTTTAAATGAGAGTTTAATCACTTATATACTCTTAAAATACCCCTAAACACCTAAAACAATCATCCCCACGTTTTATAATACATGGGTTTTCCCAAAAACCCCAAGTCATTAACAGAAAACTGCCAGATTTCAGCACCATCGACGCTCCGTGGTCTCACCCATGCCCCATCGATGGGGTCTCGTTGGTTGATCCTGCAACTCCTCAACCCGCAGGCCATATGGCTCCATCGATGGGCCGTCTCCTGGTCGATTGGCCATCGTTTGGGTCGTCGTTTGGCCACTGCCTGACAGTGTTGAGCTCCAAGCTGGGTCCTCCTCTAGAGCCCCTTGTGGGTCCTACGTGGAGTCGTACCCGGACGTTTCCAACCCAAACATGTACGTATACAAGTTAGGAAGTCCCATAAGAGTTTCATCCAAAACGAATACGTAAAACTCGACAAAACATGCTTAGACACACAAGGTCATTTCAAGGAAAACCTTTCGAACGTCTTGGACGTTCTTGAACGTTTGACCTCCAAACTTCACGAAACTTGACACACTACCTATATACATAATAATAACTCATTTAAGGACGTTATAAGCTCATGCATCACACATAAACACATAGAACCACACATAACCACATATGAGGCACTTAGGTTACTTAGTCGTCGAACGTCTTGGCCGTCCCTTGACGTTTGACTTCCAATGCACTTAAACTCTTAGATACAGACTTAATAACAATTTATAGACCCCATTTTACAACCTCATACCATCATGACAACCATGTTAGGCTCTAGCTTCACATTAGTCATTTTCAGGATCTTATAGAGACCGTCCATACACCCTCTCTAAGCACACCTAAATGATCCTTAAGACTTCCTAAGATAAGATTGTTCTAATTTCATTTGTTAAACTCCCTAACTAGAATTACTCTAAGACTCACCTCAGTAAAACATGAAGAGACCGCCCATACACCCTCTTCAAGCCTACCTAAGCAATCCTCAAAGCTACTCTAGATAAGTATTTTTTTTTATTAACATTCCTTCACTAAAGTCATTATGTTCATTAAGTTATTTAGGAAACATTAATCACTTATGGACATTCACATAATGGTCTTTAAGAAGACCTAGGGCACTCACACACTAACATCTTCAAATCCTAATCATGCAATGTCTAGATAGCATCCCATTCCACTACCTAAACTTTATACTACTTATCCAACACTAGCATGAATCCCACATGATAAGAATAGGAAATAACCGACATAGACCATACTAGCTAGGCATGGAATATGGAGTCTACCCTACTCCGATGGAGGGTGTTCTACTTGCCAAGGGTAGAACTAGGAAACAACCCATGTAGGCACATGGTTAAGGAATATCAAGTTCTTTTATGTACTCTAGTCTCATTCTCAAGTAGAGATGCATTGTACTCTAATCTCCTTCTTAAGTAGAGCTACAAACCATAACATATTCACTCGGTGCTAGCCTTTGTTCTCATAGAGTAAGTTTAATAAAAAGGGGCATATGAAAAGGTACCATCTCTTAGTCATTACCTAGTCATAATGCACCTACCAAAGATAGGTCCACTGGGACTGCCACTCAATGGTCTATAAGGATAGCTCATTCTTAACCTTCTTTCTACATAGAAGGTTCCACATAATAGTCATGCTTAGAAGGGCACCATTTTAGGTCTACCGATCCTAGACTTTCATTCCACATTCATCCATACACATACAAGACAAAGGTGCCTAAGCCTACTAAGTCAAGATATTCATATTCATAATGTACATGTATCAAGTAAGGGACACAAGTCTACCAAGACAAGACACACACATCTTCACATATAGCATATCATTCTATAAGCACATAGGCATAACCAACATCATCTATAGGTCACCCTATTAGCTACTATAATGTCATCAATATAACCATCATAAGACTCACATAATCAAGTAGGAAGGATCATGCATCAACTCTAAGACTACACATACAAGGACATAGTCATAGTCTAACATGATCACCTAACAACTTCAATAGAAGAACCACATACTTTCACATTATTAACATGTAGGTAGATATGATCATACTTCACATAATCAACTACACAAATCATCATAATACTTCAAGAAGCTTTTGGCAAGGCCATGATAATTATAATATATAAGGTAACGTCGATGAGGCCACGTAATTCACAAGTAATGCACATAGAACCGCCACCATAAGTGGACCATACCAATCACAACATAATTCAAGAGCTACATTACATAAAATAAAGATAATTAGGGCAGCGTACCACCAATCCATTCTCACCACTTCAATACATAGCTAAATCATCCAATTAAATACCATAAAGCCCTAACCCATGGCCATGATCATCAATTCAATACAGAAATCACAATACTCAATGAATCTAAATCAATTAAATATAGATTTATCAATCTAATACAGCCTATACATTAATTCGATACAATTCTTACATCATTCAATAGCCCATAGAAAACTACACTAGAATTCACAAAACATTAAGGCAAGATCATAACATCCAAAATATAGCCAATTTGAAGAGATTATGTTTTGCATGGGTTCATAAACAATTTAGGTTAAAATCATCTAATTAACATCAATTCAATAATAAATCAATGATCTAAAACGTTTTATGCGAAGACCCATGGCTAGATTTAATTTAGAGGATTTCATGTTTTTGGGTCATCTTTGAAAATTATTTGAATGACTCCTTGAAGAAAGAGATTACAAGGATGAAGAATCATTCCTTAATTGTAAATAAAAGCCCACAATATTGATGGAGAAAAACTTGGAAATTCTATCTTCTTCCTTGGAGCTTCAAAACTTCATCAATGGAGGTTTTTGGAGAGAAGAGATGGAGATATTTTGTTTTGGACTTGAGGGTTATGATTTGAAGCGTTAATTGGGGTTTAAATAGGTCTAATAACCGCCAATAACTATCCCCTAAAATACCCAAAAGACCCCTGAACTTATAGGACCTTTTAACCAACTCAAACTCAACTTAAATTTCCGGAATCATCGTCGGGGAACAAGTCTGCGACGCGGAGCTGTTCCCGCATGATTTATTTGAAAATAACTTCGGGGGCAGTTGAGTCTGCATTGTGTCTGCGACGCGTAGCAACATTTGGCACTTTGGTGGACCAATTCCGCAACGCAGACCTATTTCACCAAGGAACAAAAGTTGTTGTCGTTGGCAGCTTGTTGGCCCAAGGTTGGGTCCTCCTCAAGCACCCTTTGGTTCGTCCTTGGGGATTTGTTCCCAGACGTTTCCACCTATATTACTCTCATATACATGTTAGGAATCTCTCACATCAATTTGAACTCAAAACAACACATAAAACGTGACGAAACACGTTAAGACACGCAAGCACATTTTTAAGGCAAAACTTTGGAACGTCTTGGACGTTTGACCTCCAAACTTCATGAAACTTGACACACTGCCTATAAACAATATTATAACTCATATAAGGACCTAATAATCTAATGAAACACACATATAAGCACATAAACACACATGAGGGACATAGGTGACTAGTCGTCGAACGTCTTGGTCGTCCCTTGACGTTTGACTTCCAATGCACCTAAATCTTTAGACACTGCCACATTACCACATTATAGACCATTTTAAGACATTAGACACTCATGACAAACATGTTAGTCTCTAGTTTCACCTAAGTCATTTTAGAGGGTGTAACAAATCTCCCTATTTGTCATTTTTGGGGAACCACCGGAACCTCATTACCTCCACCCACAATAGGGATTTGATCACCTTGAGCACCTTGAGGAAATTGCTCAAATTTCTCAACTTGAGGAGGAATCTCCTCATTCACATCATTCTCCTCAATTCTCCTAGACGGTGTCCTCCTCGTACTCATCTCCTATAACACAAGGAAAACCATAAGAAAAGAGAACTCGTAACTTCTAAATCTCTACGACACGACATAGGAGTAGAAAAGAAAGAAAACTCTATCGTCCTACAGCCTCTCTCCCATAGATGTGTCGCGACTCACACCATGGTCGTGACTCTACTAGACGTGACTTGATGAGACTTTTGGATTCCTAAGACCACTTTCATAACCTATGCTCTGATACCACGTTTGTCACGACCCGCACCTATACCCTAGAATTTAGGGTATTCTTAGGTCGTAACACAGCGTACTTGACCTCTCGGAGGTCTTGTACAAGCCCATTCGTATCGTTCATCGCATATGCATAAATGAAAAGTAGTGCTGAATTAAAACTTTTCACAACATGCGAATAGTCTTTCAAAAACTCTTTCATGTAAAAACCATAGGAAATACTAAGTCTCATGTCATCAAATCTTAGACTCACGAATACTTGGGACACGGCCCATACAATTGAAATATAGTATTATCAAGTCTATTACAATGCTATAATGAAAGAACTCTACGATAATGATGCCCTCCAGTCAAATGAGGACATACTTCAACCTTGCTTGAAAGATCCTATAATTCAAGATTCGCTCCCAAAAGCACCTTCACCTATGAATCACTTTAGAGATAGATAAAGATATGGAATTAGTACAAACACATGTACTAAGTATGAAATAATGCATAAAAATCATTATAATAGATATTTAATAGAAATATGTTCTTTTTGATTAAAACATCATTCTATAAGCATAAGAACAACATTTAACACCTTAGAAACACATAAGATAACACTTAAGCCATTTATCACATTTTTGTAGTTTTATTACAGTAACCCATATCACTGGTACAGTGAATTGCTTCACTGTCGCAGTGAAGTTATTCCAATTCACATTGAACACTTTCTAGAATGTCATCTTCTCACGAAAAGTTATCCTAAGACTCACTTAAGTAAGACAAAGAGAAACCGCCCATACACCCTCTCTAGGCACACCTAAATAATCCTTAAGACCACCTATAATGAGATACACACACTTACAATACTCCAAACTCATGAACATGAGATCCTCTTACCAAAGGTGATTCTAAGGTTCATTTTTTCCGGCCATACAATCCCTTCACACACACTTAAGAGATCCTTTAGATTCTCTAAGATAAGATCATTCACACTTAATACAACGACATACATGTAATATGAAAATCTCCTTTCCAAAGGTTATCAAAAGACTTACTCAAGTAAATCAAGAAGAGAATGTCCATACTTGACCTCTTCAAGATTACCTAAGTAATCCTGTCACAACCCGAAACCATACCCTAGAAATTAGGGTACAATCTTGGATTGTAACCGGCGTCGTCGACCTCTCGGAGGTCTAAGACAAGCCCTTTCATATCATTCATTGCATATACATAATGAAAAGTAGTGCGGAATTAAAACTTTTCACAAAATATAACATAGTCTTTATAATCTCTTTCATATAAAAGTAATAGAAAATACTAAGTCTCAATCTCATTATTTTAAGACACAAGAATACTTGGGACACAGCCCATACTTCAATACGAAAATAGAAATACATAGTCTATTACAATACTTCAAAGAAAACATTAAAGACATATATGACCTCGAGTCAAGTGAGGACATACTTCAACTCTTCTTGAATGATCTCCTTGTTCAAGTATTCACTTCCCAAAGCTCTTCACCTACCAAGAACTATAGATAGAAAATAAAGCATGGAATTAGTACAACCACATGTACTAAGTATGGCATTATGCATAAAATCATGAAAATTGACTTTATTGGAAATATGCATCATTTCATTTTATAAATCATATTTTAATCATAACAACATCATTAATCAATTTAGAAAACACATAAGGTAATAATTAATCAACAATATCACATTTAAAGATCACTTTACAGTGAATTGCTAAATCCTCTTAAAACTCAACTTCTAGTATGTAATTCCCTCACTTAAAGTCATCCTAACATTCACTTAAGTCACACAAAGAGAGACCTCCCATACAGCCTCTCTAAATGTGCCTAAACGACCCTTAAGATTACCTATAATGAGTTACATATATACTTACAAAGCAATCATAAACATCAAGGTAAGATTCATCTACCAAAGGTCATTTCCAAGGTTCACTTGACTGAGTGTGGAGTGACCACCCATACAATCTCTATCACACACACAAGGGATCCTATAGACTACCTAAAATAGAATCATTCTCACTAAACACACCAACACTTAGATGATAGGACACTCTCCTTTCAAAGGCTATCAAAAGAACTACTTAAGTAAATCAAGAAGTTAACATCCATGATCGACCTCCTCAAGATTACCTAAATAGTCCTTAAGACTACCTAAAGCTTAGATCATGTCAACAACATCAAAACCTTTTCCCTAACTAGAGTCATTCTCAAGTCTTCTATGTAAGCTATGAAGAAATCATCCTTTATGCCCTCTTCACAATTTAACTAAAGAATCCATAAGCCACTCTAGATTAGGTACTTATTCACTTACATACTTCATAACATAAGTCATTAGTTCATTAATTCATTAATCCATTTATTCATTAATTCATTAAGAGACTCATACAATACATAAGGACATTCAAGTAATGGTCTTAGAGAAGACCTAGGGACTCTCATTAACATCTTCAAAGCCTATTGTGCAATGTCTGGATAGCGTCCCATACCACCACCTAAACTTCATAGAACTTCTCTAATGATAGCAAGTATCTCATATGATGAGAATAGGCAATATCCGACATAGACCATGGTAGCAATACATGGAATCCGGAGTTCTATCCTACTCCGATGAGGTTGTTCTACTTGCCAATGGTAGAACTTAGACACATCCCATGTAGGCACATGGTTAAGGAATATCAAGGGTTTCTTTGTATTCTAGTCTCATGCTTAACTAGAAATACTTCCCTTACCACACTCACTCGGTATTAGCCTTTGTTCTCATAGATTAATTCACATTAAGGTCCATACAATAGGGTTCCATATCTAGTTCATAACCCAATTACATTTACCCTACCAAAGAGGATCTCCAGGGACTTCCTTCCAATGGCGACAAGAAGCTCATTATGAATTTTGCTAGGGAGATACGATGTCGTTCCATCCAATCAACCTAGGTCCATCATCCCACATGAAGGATACCCTTACGGCGTTCGACTTCAATTTACATTACTTTTACCCTTGGTTTCAAGGTTTCACATAAAGACCTTCTTTTCATCATTCAAGGTCACATGTCATTCACACATTCAAGACTCTTAACATACTAAGTCAAATCATCACATAATCATATTCATATAAGCATCAAGCAAGATATACAAGTCAACCAAGATAAGACATCACATACTTGACTTGAACTCATAATGCAAGTCATTCTAGAAACAACCTAACATCTTCAAGTCATCCTATATATCATCATAACATCAATAATGTACTCCACATAGATCACAATGTCAAGTAGGAATAACCAAGACTTAACCCTAACACTATACTCATAATGTCAAAGTCATAGTCTAACATGATCAGTTAAGGCAACATAAGTAGAACAACACACATATGACTTCACATGTAGATAGATGATGTCATGCTTCACATAATCAACTACACAAATAGCCACATTACTTCAAGTAGTTGCTAATAAGGCCATGCTCATCATATTGCATAAAGTAACGCAGACAAGGCCACGTCAATTCCAAGTAAAACACATAACACCGCCACCATAAGTGGACCATACCAAGATATATAGAATCGAAGTATAATTAATATCAAATTAAAGAAAATGGAGCATCATACCTTCATCCCCTCATCCACACTTCAATTCAATGCCAAATCAACCAATTCAACATCACAAGGCCTTACCCATGGCCATGAACAATAATTCAAAGCAATAACCATAAAACTTAATGAATCTACATCAATTCAATCTAGGTTTAACAATCTAAGATAAATTAGATATCAATTGAATACAATACTTATATCATTAGAAAGCCCATAAGAAACTACATAACAATTCAACAACATTAGCTTAATATCAAGTAACCCAATAAGTAGTCAAAACTAGGGTTCATCAATTTGCATGGGTTCATAGGTAATTTATGTTAAAATCATCAATACAATATCAATTATATCATAATTCAATGTTTAGAAATCGCTTATGCAAGTACCCATGGTAGAATCCCGAAATTGGACAATTCACTTTAGAAAACTTTGAAAAACATCTTGAGAGTTGGGCTCCTTGATGAAACAAGTTTCAAGGATCAAAAGCCATACCTCAAGGATGATAATTCTTCACTTTGATGAAGAATTTCCACTCAAAACGCCACACCAAACTGCTTCTTCAATTTGGACTTCAATGGAGTCTTTGGGATTTCTAAGGGACTTTGGGGTTTTGTTTTTGGAAGAATGAATTATTTGAAGTGTTAAACACTTATATACTCATTTAAAATACCCAAAATTCCCTTAACAAACCGCCTAAACTCTTATTTGGAAGTGGGGTGAATTTACCAATTCACCCCTTTGTGGACAGCAGCCTGCGCAGGAACACAGGTGCGTGCGACGCCTGTCCTTGACGGGGCGTCACAGCCACGATGGGGCCTCACAGCCCTCCGTTGGTGGCTACAGTGGCTGGCCAAAGTTCCAAACTTCACCCTTGGTTAAGTACCCCATGACGGGACCCTCGATGGGGCGTCATCAGGCCAACGGGCCGTTGACTGCTCCGTCACAAAGGTCTGCCTGGGACAGCCTGCACACTGATTTTGGGTCCTTCCTCAAGGACCCTTGAATGGTCCTTGGGGATAATTTCCTGGACGTTTTAACCCAAATACAATATTCTATAAGTTTAACACCTCTCACATGAATTTCACACAAAACAAACACGTAAAACTCGACGAAACACGCCTAGACGTACAAGGTCGATTCAAGGCATATCTTTCGAACACCTTGAACATTCTTGGTCGTATGACCTCCAAACTTCTCGAAACTCAACACACTGCCTATACATGCTATAATAACTCAATTAAGAACCTTATAACATCTTGAAACACACATAAACACATAGAACCACATACAAAGCATTTAGGTGACTTAGTCGTCGAACGTCTTAGTCGTCCCTTGACGTTTGACTTCCAACACCTCTAATACTTTTGATACTGTCTCTATACCATATATTAAACATATTTAGGACCTTATACCATCAATATCAACATGTTAGGCTCTAGTTAACCTAAGTCATTTTCTAGGTCTTACAATCTCCCCCATTTGGACAACATTCGTCCTCTAATGACACTTGCCACTCTCCGAACACTTCCAAGATTAGAGACTCAACTAACAGAACATAACCAAACCATACAACATAATATTAAGAAGAAAACATAAACTCTACATAATCAAGAGATTCACAACACAACAAGAAACTAGAATACAATTCTATAACTCATTATGCTATGAAACTCACATGCTTCAATCCAAATAGCAAAAACTCATTTTATATTCAATATTATACTCATACACATCAGTTCTAACCACATTACAACAATTTTAGACCAACGAATCAAATAGTTAATTTTGCTAAAATATTACAGTAACTGTCTTAATGGTACAGTGAATGTTACCAATTCTTTCCAAAAATGCACATTTAAGGTAATTCATGATATGAACATGCTAATATGCAAAGTAACATCATATAAACACACCTTATAACATAATCAAGGCTTCATAAAACACACGATGCAAGAAATTAATGAAATTCAATTTCGACCAAACCTCTAAACATCATGCTCATGCAACAACTTCTAAGACTTCTATCACATCTACTAACCATACTCCCCCACATAGAAGGAACTCATATCTTAACAAAAGAAAGAGAACTTACCAACATCATCATCACCATCACCCGACTTCTCAATTCTAGTCCGGAGTGCATAGAAACGCCTATTTGTTGGAGCATCTTCCTTTGGAACATTAGGGGCAGCTTGCTTATCATCTCTACTCCTAGAAGCACTCATTGGACAATCTCTAACCTTATGCCCACTCTTTCCACATCCAAAACAACTCCCGGTACCCAAAAGACACTCACCAAAATGTTTCTTGCCACAATTGGCACAAGTAGGTTTGTCATTTCGAGAACCACCTCCTTTCTCAAATTTCACCCTAGGAACACTAGATCCCTCCTGAGTTTGAGCCCTCTTTTGGAACCTAGGCTGCCCTTGATCACTTGCACCACTTCTTTTCAATTTTCTAGCCATTCTCTTAAGTTTAGACTTTTCAATAGCTTGTGCATACACCATAAGTCTAGCTAAAGTCATATCATCATGTAGCATAGCCGTACGGCATTCCTCCATCACTATGTCGGCTACCCCGGTAACAAAGTGACTCATTTCATCTCTTGTATTTGACACAAGAGAAGGTGCATACCTAGCCAAAGACAAGAATTTCAAAGAGTACTCCTCAACACTCATATTGCCTTGCTTGAGATTGATAAACTCCTCCACCTTAACCTCTCTCATTTCTCTAGGAAAGTACTTGCCTAGAAAAGCTTCCTTAAACTCTTCCCATTCAATAGGACCCGTTTCCTCTGGCCTATTGTCCTTCCATTGAGTAAACCAAATTTGAGACACATCCCTCAATTGGTATGAAGCTAACTCCGCCTTCTCCCTAGATGTGACCCCCATAGCACTCAACACCTTGTACACACCATCAAGGAACTCTTGGGGATCCTCATCTACCTTGGAGCCAAGAAAGATAGGAGGATTCATCCTCACAAAGTCTCTCAACCTAGAAGTCATAGTGCTCTCCACAACCCTAGGCATCATACTCAAATTGATTTGAGTAGTTATGTCTTGAGCTAAAGCCATCAAAACCTCTCTAATATCTTGAGTAGTAAACTCCGGATGAACCACCGGAACCTCATTACCTCCACCCACATTAGGAACATGATCACCTTGGGGAGGCACTTGAGCACCTTGAGGAACTTGCTCAACTTAAGGAGGAATCTCCTCATTCACCCTCTCCTCTTCAAACCTTCTAGCGGCCATCTTTCTAGTATTCGTCTCCTAAAAACACAAGGAAACACATAAGAAGGATAATCATAACATTTACTCTACCGCATGACATAGGAGTAGAAAAGAAGGAAAACTCTATCGTCCTATAGCCTCTCGCCCATAGATGTGTCGCGACTCACATCGATGGTCAAGACTCTACTAGATGTGACTTGATGAGACTTTTTGATTCCTAAGACCACTTCCACCAACCTATGCTCTGATACCAAGCTTGTCACAACCCGAAACAATACCCTAGAAGTTAGGGTACAATCTTGGATTGTAACCGGCGTCGTCGATCTCTCGGAGGTCTAAGACAAGCCCTTTCATATCATTCATTGCATATACATAATGAAAAGTAGTGCGGAATTAAAACTTTTCACAAAATATAACATAGTCTTTAAAATCTCTTTCATATAAAATTAATAGAAAATACTAAGTCTCAATCTCATTATTTTAAGACACAAGAATACTTGGGACACAGCCCATACTTCAATACGAAAATAGAAATACATAGTCTATTACAATACTTCAAAGAAAACATCAAAGACATATATGACCTCGAGTCAAGTGAGGACATACTTCAACTCTTCTTGAATGATCTCCTTGTTCAAGTATTCACTTCCCAAAGCTCTTCACCTACCAAGAACTATAGATAGAAAATAAAGCATGGAATTAGTACAACCACATGTACTAAGTATGGCATTATGCATAAAATCATGAAAACGGACTTTATTGGAAATATGCATCATTTCATTATAAATCATATTTTAATCATAATAACATCATTAATCAATTTATAAAACACATAAGGTAATAATTAATCAACAATATCACATTTAAAGATCACTTTACAGTGAACTATATTCAATGTACAGTGAATTGCTAAATCCTCTTAAAACTCAACTTCTAGTATGTAATTCCCTCACTTAAAGTCATCCTAAGATTCACTTAAGTCACACAAAGAGAGACCACCCATACACCCTCTCTAAATTTGCCTAAACGAACCATAAGATTACCTATAATGAGTTACATACATACTTACAAAGCAATCATAAACATCAAGGTAAGATTCATCTACCAAAGGTCATTTCCAAGGTTCACTTGAGTGAGTGTGGAGTGACCGCCCATACAATGTCTATCACACACACAAGGGATCCTATAGACTACCTAAAATGGAATCATTCTCACTAAACACACCAACACTTAGATGATAGGACACTCTCCTTCCAAAGGCTATCAAAAGACCTACTTAAGTAAATCAAGAAGAAAACGTCCATGATCGACCTCCTCAAGATTACCTAAATAGTCCTTAAGATTACCTAAAGCTTAGATCATGTCAACAACATCAAAACCTTTTCCCTAACTAGAGTCATTCTCAAGTCTTCTATAGGTAAGCCATGAAGAAATCATACTTTATTCCCTCTTCACAATTTAACTAAAGAATCCATAAGCCACTCTAGATTAGGTACTTATTCACTTACATACTTCATGACGTAAGTCATTAGTTTATTAATTCATTAATCAATTTATTCATTAATTCATTAAGAGACTCATACAATACATAAGGACATTCAAGTAATGGTCTTAGAGAAGACCTAGGGACTCTCATTAACATCTTCAAAGCCTATTGTGCAATGTCTAGATAGCGTCCCATACCACCACCTAAACTTCATAGAACTTCTCTAATGCTAGCAAGTATCTCATATGATGAGAATAGGCAATATCCGACATAGACCATGGTAGCAATACATGGAATCCGGAGTTCTATCCTACTCCGATGAGGTTGTTCTACTTGCCAATAGTAGAACCTGGACACATCCCATGTAGGCACATGGTTAAGGAATATGAAGGGTTTCTTTGTATTCTAGTCTCATGCTTAACTAGAACTACTTCCCTTACCATACTCACTCGGTGCTAGCCTTTGTTCTCATAGATTAATTCACATTAAGGTTCATACAATAGGGTTCCATATCTAGTTCATAACCCAATTACATTTACCCTACCAAAGAGGATCTCTAGGGACTTCCTTCCAATGGCGACAAGAAGCTCATTATGAATTTTGCTAGGGAGATACGATGTCGTTCCATCCAATCAACCTAGGTCCATCATCCCACATGAAGGATACCCTTACGGCGTTCGACTTCAATTTACATTACTTTTACCCTTGGTTTCAAGGTTTCACATAAAGACCTTCTTTTCATCATTCAAGGTCACATGTCATTCACACATTCAAGACTCTTAACATACTAAGTCAAATCATCACATAATCATATTCATATAAGCATCAAGCAAGATATACAAGTCAACCAAGATAAGACATCACATACTTGACTTGAACTCATAATGCAAGTCAATCTAGAAACAACCTAACATCTTCAAATCATCCTATATATCATCATAACATCAATAATGTACTCCACATAGACTCACAATGTCAAGTAGGAATAACCAAGACTTAACCCTAACACTATACTCATAATGTCAAAGTCATAGTCTAACATGATCAGTTAAGGCAACATAAGTAGAACAACACACATATGACTTCACATGTAGATAGATGATGTCATGCTTCACATAATCAACTACACAAATAGCCACATTACTTCAAGTAGTTGCTAATAAGGCCATGCTCATCATATTGCATAAAGTAACGCCGACAAGGCCACGTCAATTCCAAGTAAAACACATAACACCGCCACCATAAGTGGACCATACCAAGCACAATAGAATCGAAGTATAATTAATATCAAATTAAAAAAAATGGGGTAGCATACCTTCATCCCCTCATCCACACTTCAATTCAATGACAAATCAACCAATTCAACATCACAAGGCCCTTACCCATGGCCATGAACAATAATTCAAAGAAATAACCATAAAACTCAATGAATCTACATCAATTCAATCTAGGTTTAACAATAAAAGATCAATTAGATATCAATTGAATACAATTCTTATATCATTAGAAAGCCCATAAGAAACTACATAACAATTCAACAATATTAACTTAATATCAAGTAACCCAATAAGTAGTCAAAACTAGGGTTCATCAATTTGCATGGGTTCATAGGTATTTATGTTAAGATCATCAATACAATATCAATTATATCATAATTCAATGTTTAGAAATCGTTTATGCAAGAACCCATGGTAGAATCCCAAAATTGGACAATTCACTTTAGAAAACTTTGAAAAACATCTTGAGAGTTGGGCTCCTTGATGAAACAAGTTTCAAGGATCAAAAGCCATACCTCAAGGATGATAATTCTTCACTTTGATGAAGAATTTCCACTCAAAACTCCACACCAAGCTGCTTCTTCAATTTGGACTTCAATGGAGTCTTTGGGATTTCTGAGGGACTTTGGGGTTTTGTTTTTGGAAGAATGAATTATTCTAAGTGTTAAACACTTATATACTCATTTAAAATACCCAAAATGCCCTTAAAAAAACACCTAAACTCTTATTTGGAAGTGGAGTGAATTTACCAATTCACCCCTAAGTGGACAGCAGCCTGTGCAGGAACACAGGTGCGTGCGACACCTGGCCTTGACGGGGCGTCACAGCCACAACAGGGCGTCACAGCCCTCCGTTGGTGGCTACAGTGGCTGGCCAAAGTTCCAAACTTCACCCTTGGATAAGTCCCCCACGACGGGACCCTCGACGGGGCATCATCAGGCCAATGGGCCATTGACTGCTCCGTCACCAAGGTCTGCATGGGACAGCCTGCACACTGATTTTGGGTCCTTCCTCAAGGACCCTTGAATGGTCCTTGGGGATAATTTCCCAAACGTTTCTAACCCAAATACGATCTTCTATAAGTTTAACACCTCTCACATGAATTTCACACAAAACGAACACGTAAAACTCGACGAAACACGCCTAGACGTACAAGGTCGATTCAAGGCATATCTTTCGAACACCTTGAACATTCTTGGTCGTTTGACCTCCAAACTTCTCGAAACTCAACACACTGCCTATACATGCTATAATAACTCTATTAAGAACCTAATAAAATCTTTAAATACACATAAACACATAGAACCACATACAAAGCATTTAGGTGACTTAGTCGTCGAACGTCTTAGTCGTCCCTTGACGTTTGACTTACGGAAACCTCTAATACTTTTGCTACTGTCTCTATGCCATATATTAAACATATTTAGGACCTTATACCATCAATATCAACATGTTAGGCTCTAGTTAACCTAAGTCATTTTCGAGGTCTTACAAATCCTTCAGACTACCTAAGTTTGGATCATGTCTACTTAATCAACCAACTTTCCTAACTAGAGTTATTCTTAAGACTTATCTAGGTAAGATATGAAGTGACAATTCCTATGCCCCCTTCACACCTTAACTAGACAACCCTTAGCTACTCTAGATAAGTACTTATTCATTTAACATGCTTTCTAACTTAAGTCATTTTATTCATTAGTTCATTTAAGAAACGTTCATCACATAAGGATATTCAAGTAATGGTCTGGGAGAAGACCTAGGGACTCTCACTAACATCTTCAAAGCATATTGTGCAATGTCTAGATAGCGTCCCATACCACCAGCTAAACTTCATAGAACTTCTCCAATACTAGTAGGTATCCCATATGATAAGAATAGGCAATAACCGACATAGACCATGGTAGCAAAGCATGGAATCTGGAGCGTTAACCTACCCAATGGAGGGTGTTCTAGTTGAAAATGGTAGAACTTGGACACATCCCATGTAAGCACATGGTTAAGGAATATAAAGGGTTTCTTTGAACTCTAGCCTCATCCTTAACTAGAGATACTTCCCTTACCATACTCTCTCGGTGTTAGCCTTTGTTCTCATAGAGTAATTCACATTAAGGATCACATGAAGGGGTTTCATATCTAGTTCATAACCCAATCACATTCACCCTACCAAAGAGGTACCCTAGGTATGCCTTACAATGGCGAAGAGGATAGCTTAATGACTTTATTAAGGATGATATCATGTCGTTCCAGCTAACCAACCTCATGTCCATCATTCATTATAAGAAGGATACCATTACGGCTTTCGACTTCAAGGATCATAACCTTATCACTAGGTTGAAGGTTTCACATAATTTGACCTTCTCACTTATGTTCAGGGCCACGTATCATTCATACATACAAGACTAAGAGGCTTTATCATCCTAAGTCAAGACATCTCATATTCACATTCATGCATGTATCAAGTAAGGGACACAAGTCTACCACACAAGACACACCAAATCTTCACTTTATCACATATAACATTTCATTCTTGAAGCACATAGGAATAACCATTATCATCTATAAGTCATCATATACACTACTGTAACATCATCAATATAACCATCATAGACTCATATAGTCAAATAGGAATAATCATGCATCAACTTTAAGACTACACATAAGGACATAGTCATAGTCTAACATGATCACCTAACAACAATAGAAGAACAAATACTTTCACTTAATCACAAGTAGATGAATATGATAATACTTCACATAATCAACTACACAAATCGTCATAGTATATAATCTTCATAATACATAAAGTAACGCTGACAAGGCCATATCATTCACAAGTAAATCACATAGAACCGCCACCATATGTGGACCATACCAATCACAACATAATTCAAGAGCTACATTACATAAAATAAAGAGAATTAGGTTTGCGTACCACCAATCCATTCTCACCACTTCAATCCATAGCTAAATCATCCAATACAATAACAATATGCCCTTACCCATGGCCATGATCATCAATTCAATACAATTCTTCACAATACTCAATGAATCTAAGTCAATTTAATATATATTTATCAATCTAAGACTGCCTATACATCAATTCAATACAATTCTTACATCATTCAATAGCCCATAGAAACTACACTAGAATTCATAAGCATTAAGACAATATCAAGTCAACCACAAAGTAGTCCAAATCTAGGGTTCATGAATTACATGGTTCATAGGTTAATTATGTTAAAATCATCTAATTAACATCAATATAATCAATATATAATGATTCAAAACCTTTAATGCAAGAACCCATGGATAAATCATAAAATTGGACAAGTTCATCTTTAGAAAACTTTAAAAAACTCTCTTTGAATTTTGGGATCCTTGATGAAGAGAGTTTAAAAGCATCAAACTACATACCTCAATGATGTTAAACCAAGAAATCGATGAAGATTCACCACTCAAATCTCCAATCCAAGCTCTTCCTTGAGTTTTGGCTTCAATGAGTTCTAGAGAATTTCTTAGAGATTTTGGGGTTTGATTTGGAATAATCAATTCATCTAGGTATTTAGGACTTATATATCCACTTTAAATACCTAAATTACCCCTAAGTAACTGCCCAAACTCTTATTTGGACTTGGGGTGAATTTACCAATTCTCCCATTCACTTAATAGTGAAGCAGGCGAATTGCAGGTCTCACCAACTGTTTGGATATCGTTTGGTTCTGAGACTCGCAATTGGGATATTAATCTCCCTAGGCTAAGTATTGACCAACGGCCACCAACGACAGGGCGTCGATCAGCCTACTAGTCGTCGTTGCCTCAGCCGATTGGGGCTGGCCTAGACAGCCTTTGGCTCACATAAAGGGTCCTTCCTCAAGGACCCTATGTTGGTCCTTGGGGACTTTCACCTAGACGTTTCCAACCCGAATATGATTGTATACGACTTTAGGACCTCCCACATCAATTTCATCCAAAAGGAACACGTAAAACTCGACGAAACATGCCAAGATACACAAGGTTGTTTCAAGGCAAACCTTCATAAAACTTGACACACTGCCTATAAAAACCATTATAACTCATATAAGGACCTCATAATCTCATGAAACACACATATAGGCACATATAGACACATGAGACACATAGGTGACTAGTCGTGGAACGTCTAGGTCGTCCCTTGACGTTTGACTTCCTATTCACCTAATACTTTAGACACTGCTTCATTACCACATTATAAACCATTATAGAACCTTAGACCCTCACGACAAACATTTTAGGATCTAGTTTCACCTAAGTCATTTTAGAGGTATTACACTCATAGGGTTCAATTTATTAATTAATATATGCTTGAAGTGAGTACCTCATAGTGTTCTAAAGTTAAAGAGAGGAACTAGGTTCCAAACCAAGAAGTATTAGTACGACGACCCAAAAGTGGTACGTAGCATGAATGGCATTATGAGGTGTTATGATTGCATTGTACAAGTATGACTTAGGGTCACTAAAGAGAATGAGTTGATATAGGATTGTTACATAGATGCTTTCCTTGCTATAGTTGACTTAAGGTGAGAGATTCTTTTAGTTATGAGATTTAAGCTAACAGTGAGGCCAAGGGAGGGTGAATATGACTAGGATGACTTCAAGGTTATGCTTAGTGTGAAGGGCAATATGAGATGTCTTTCATGCATTTCACAAGTGTGCCTTGAGGTGACCTAGGAGTATGGCACCCTTATGGTAGAAAATCTTAAAGACTTAGACCGTGTATATAGACCATGATTAAGATGACAAAAGAAGGATACTTGGCTTGGGTGCTATTATGGAATGATATTCTTGCTTTGCACTTGTATGCTTTTGAGGTTAGGTTAGAATGGTGCTATTATGGTATAGATGACTAAGAGTCAATTATGCTTATATGATTATTATGATGAAGAACTGTCTTATTATGATTATCACTTATCTCCTATGTTCATTAACTATGTCTTATGTTGACTTACGATTATATGATGCTTATATTGGAGATTATGCTATCACCATGTTATTATCTCTTATGTTTATGTCTTATGTTGACTAACCATTTGAAATTCTCTTATGATGTTGTGCTAGCTTTCGTACTTGGTACATCATGTACTAACACATATTGCCTACATTCTAACCATATGTAGGGTTTTGGACTCTAGATTGTTAAGGTGCTAAAAGAGTTGAAGAATTGGTGAGTCCTCGTAGCTTCTAGAATGAACCTGTTATTTCCTTATGTCATTTCTTTATGTTTTAGAAATTGTATGGTCTGCGTTCCAGTGAATTGTAGTTAGAAGTTTAATAGATGGTTTGAGACAAAGGTTATAAAGAGACTTTCGCTTGATTTTTTTTTAGAATGACTTCGATTGTAAAACCTACTTTTTTTATGATCTTATGTTATGATTATTCTAAGTGAAAGTATGAGACCCCTTCGGGATGAAATATGTCATGTTATGTTCAGGGGGTACCGTTGGCTTGTGACGATAAAGCGGATGGAAAATGCTTCCGGGTAGTGATATAAAGCTTATGGGAAATGATTCCGGCTAATGAGTTGATATAAGGCCGATGAAAAATGGTTTTGGCTAGTGATATTGTGCCGATGGAAAATGGTTCCGGCGAGAGATTGATCATTGTGACTTGATACGTTTGATGTTTTTGCGTGACTTACTTGTTACTTTAGATTCATGTACTTGTTGTGTGTGACTGGACTACTTGACTTTGAGAATGACTTACTTGGTTCGTTTGATTTGTTGATTGTGACTATCGAACTGTTAGTATTGGGCCTTGTGAGTCGCATATTGTAGAACTAATAGGTCGGGTTGATTTTTCGTGCAGCTGTAGTTTGAGGAGGTTCAGTTTGAGTGTAAGGGGTATTCGATTTCTAGTTAGTTACTTTGTTTAGTAGGTTGCTTGTTGGGTACCGTGTTATTGGTACCCACCCCTTACTTTTCTTTTCTTCTCTTTTTCTAAGGCCCATGAAGGAATTGAAAAGGTAGTTATTTGTTACTTCGGCGAGTCCTCTATCTTCATTTTCCTTATACTTTGTTCTATTTGAGAAATAAAGACTGAGACTTGTACTTATTTCTAATTCAACACTTTATGTATTTAGTGGTTTCTACATGTGACAATCAAGTTTTGGGGTATTGTTTAGAATTAATAAGTTTTCCGTCTTGTCTTGTTCTTGCTTTATATTTTCGCATTTATTTCATTTTTTGTTGGATTGAGACTGACTTGTCTTGGTGGAAAAACACAAGTGTCATCACGTTCGTCTTTGGATTGTGACATATAGAATCCTATTTAGTTGATATTCTATAAATTAGACATGGATATAATATATTTTTGGAATATATAACAGATAAAAGATACATTTTTTCATGGAATACATTTTTTTAAAATACAATTTTTGATTGTTACTATGATTGTAAATTTATATGTTTTGATCACTAGAATACAAAATTTGTCGGAATTTTAAGAAAGCATATACATTTTTGAAAAATATATACAAATAAATGTTGTATCCTTTCTGAATGAACACAAGTTTACATAAGTATATGCCCACAAATATGCTTCTTAAATAACTACAAATCTATTGGACATACCTATTGGAATGAATACAAATTGATAAAGAAATACAAATGACATTATACAATCTCAAACATAAAAATCATAATGAATACAACAAATACACATATCATACATATTGGAATTAATACACATTAAGAAAGGAATAAGGTTCTGAAAATAACAATTACAGTGAGAGAAATAAATAAATAAAATATAATCCTTAAAGAACTATAACTCAATTTGACATACATATTGGAATGAATACAAACTGATGAAGAAATAAAAGTTTCATTATACAAAATACAACATGAAACTAGATGAATATAAATACAAGTTTGATGTTCAAGAATTTGTTCTTCCTCAATTTGATCTTCATCGAGATTTTTGACTTCGTTGCTGCTAGAAGAAGTACCTATAATTTTCATTTTCTTGATGATATTGCTACTTCGAACTTGGGGAACATTTTGCATACGTGTAGGGTCATGTGGATGCTTAGATTTGCTCTCTTCAATCATTTTAACCGCAGAACCTACATTTTCGGGGACTCCTTGAGTAATGCATAGATCAATAGAGGGAAAATCGCTAAAACAATTATGATTATATGGGATACCTCTTGTAGTCCTCTTTGACTTATACATTATAGTCAAATTTTGAAGTTTTTCTTAGCTGGAACTCAAATAAAAAATGGTGAATTACTAAGCAACTAAACACACAAATATATAAAAAGATTCAAACAAATACAAAATATGTAGAAACGATTCAATATAAATAGAAGAATACAACTAAAAATACTCAAAATACAAATCAAATCACTAAGAAGGAGATAAAATCGCAAAAGATACATACCCAAAATATGATACCATGATCAATGAGATTGTTATGCAAATCATTTTAGAGGTTTTTAAAAAACTAAAAAAAAATAATAATTAAAATTCTTGAATAATTGATGAGATTTATTTTTTTTTAAAAAAAAAAAATGAATGTCAAAAAGAGATACTATGGTGTCCGGTTAAAGAAGCAAAGGTTTAGATGATTTTAAGTGAGAGAATTTGGGTAAAAAATGTAAGAGAAATAGCAGGTAATTGGGACAAATTAAGCCAAATGTGGGCCCAAGTAAATAAACAAAAGAAAGGTAAAAGAATAATATTAGGATACACGTTATTTGCTATATAATTAACATATTGACAGTTTTAATAATTATTTTAAATTGTATATATTTTTATTAAACATGTTATTTATATCGACTAGTTACCTAATTTTTTCATATCTAATTGTAGTAAGTCAAAATTTTTATTTGGAGCCAAATCAAAAATTTAAATCAAAACTTTGCTACTCCTACCCAAAGTTTATTTCACCGTTAATTCTTTAAAATAAATTATTTAAACATTAAAATATGCCACTCACTTGGTGATTCTTATCAAACATTTCTAAAAATTAATTTATAATTATTGTATTTTATTACTCATCATACATATAGTTATATTAAATTTAATTGTTCTAATGAATCTATAAGAATTAAGGATAAACTACCTTATTAGACATACATCACTACTATATATACTAATATTATCTTTACTTTCAAACAATTACATCTATTACTATTTTTAGTATTTTACACCATATGTTAATATATTATTTGAAGATACAATTAGATACACACATTCCTTAAAACTAGGATTGACTAGTTATCTGCTTAATTAACTCTTTCACTCCAAATCAACCTCTATCTCTTAATTCTCCCCTCCCATATTTATCACTCAGTTGTGTATCCTCCTTTCTAATCTAAGAATTTCAACATACAATTTTATTCCAACAATAACTATTCTACTGTCTTCTTCTCAAGATATCATCACCATTGCTGATAAATTCTCATGAACCCAAATATTATTATGTATTTGTTCATTTATAACGAGATCAAATTAAAGTAACTGCTATCGAAAAAAAATTCAATTCAGAGTAGATCTTGATTGTTTGTTCCGAAAGAAATGGATCTTAGATTTGATTATGTTATGTCACAACATAAAAGGATCAAAGGGAGTATTGTAGAGTTTTTGTTTGATGGTGTTCTTCTAAGGCTTACTTTAGTTGTTGTGTCATGGATGTGGTAGTACCAATATTGCTTTGATATAGCCCTTGAAATATGTGTATCCAATAAGTAGTAATCTTAATTAAGATTCAAGTTGTATTTTTAGTAATTGGGTATATGAACATGTATATGTTCCCCATTAAATTTTGGATGAATGATTTTTAACAACACGATGATATTAATGATACGACAGATACTGTACAATCATGGTTTGTCATAAATTCATGTGTTTCAGTTACATTTCATATTTAGAAGCACATAATTAAATGTATATGCTCATTATGTATTCGAGATACATGTTTTTGGATATAACATATAAATTTAGATATAGATGTATATGCTTACTATGTATTCGAGATACATATTTTTTTTTTGATATAACATATGCAATTGATACCTGATACATCAAATCAAAATTAGATATATATAAAAGATACAGAAAGTTAATATTAGACATATATAAATACAAAAGATACAGAAAATTAATATATATATATATAGATATATATATAGATATAGATATATACACATAAAATTTATACTAGATAATGTATAACAAATACATGAAATTAATGCTAGATAAATCTATGATACATATGAATGTACTCGTATGATACTCATGTATCTAAGTGTTTAGTTTGAAATAACCAAATTACATTACCACGATACACATGTTTTTAGCTTATATTAATAATATTAATGAATTTACTATTTATAATAAAAGAAATTAATTATTTATGTATTTTGAAAATCCTAGTTACTCCTCTAATTAAGGAAATAAGTTACAACCAATTAATTTAAATAAATAAATTTTATATCTCAATTTTAAAATTCGTAGATACATATATCTCATAAATTCTAAATCTTTAAAATTAGATATACATATCTTATGAATTCTAAGTCATGCATTTTAAGCCTGAAATATGATAGAGGAAGTAATATATGAAACCGTTGAAAATCTTAATAGTTAAGACAATTTTTTTTTATGTGGTTTGTCCAAAAAAATTCAGGGAGACGTGTTGTGAAACTAATATAAGTAAAAAGGCCGGGGAGAGAGAGGGGGAGGGTCATAAGAAAAAAAATAACAGCGCATTGTGAAGTGGAATACGCTTTGCGCCGAAACACCGAAACAAAGTACAAGCAAGTGTTGCACATATTTTTTGGAGCTTAATTTCTCCAGAATTTTGCAAAATTTATTGAAAAGGTACCCATGAAATTCTTCTCTTGCTAATAATTGAGATATGGGGTTAGGGTTTTGAGATATATAGTATTCTCTAATGCGTTTATTTAAGAATTTTATTGTCGGGTTGTTGAAATAGATGCTGTATGAAGGAGATGAGTTTAGGTTTTATGATGTATCTGGTATATAAACCCCCAAATTGAGTGTCTTGACGCTTTATTCAATCCATCCTTTTAACACACAAATCTCGATTTGTGTCAGATTTTTATTTGAGTATAGCTTCATTCTTCAGCATATTGACCACATTTCTCATCTTTATTTGCATTTTAGGGGGTTGGTGGGGTGTCATATAGGGTCTAAGTGTACCTTGCCAGGGTCTGGACGTATAGAATGTATGCAAATGTTACCCTATCTCAACTGTTTCTAAAATACACTCAGGGTGTATATTATAACATTTCTAAATCGTGAATTTATAGTGATTGTTGTATTCTGCATGTCGGATCTCTATGTTCTGCCCAAGATTATGCTAATACCTATGTGGTGTGGAACTGAGTATCTTACCTGCGATAAGTGTTCCTTTGTTATGAATATCGTTGTTCAAAGACTTCTTTTTCTTGTTCACACCCACACCCAAGATATCACAATTTTCTTGATTTTTCATATATACAGATTCATTCCTCGACTGCTATCACTTGTTTTATTTTACTGTGGGCAGAGGAGAGGGGAGGAGAAATTAACGAAACATCTTCTGTTTTAGAGTTTGCTTTGAGTGCTTTTCCTTTAATGTATCATATATTGCCCAAGAGCGGTCTGGACACCACGGTTATCAAAATTTACCTGATTAATTCCCTGTCTTTACTTTCTGCAGGGAAGAGTTGATGGTTTAATTGTTTTTCTTAGCATATGCTGTAGCTACAATTACAGAATTGTACGGAAAATTTCCTTCATTGAACTAAACTGGACTAAAATGAGCACCAAGGAACTACAGACATACCTATCTGATGTTGGAAGCTCAAATCAGTTCGAGACGAACAATTCAAAATATGTCTCTCATGTCAAGAAGCTACTATATCGACGAATGTTGGTTGGTATAAGTGATGGAAGGTTCTTTCTAGGTACATTTTATTGTATTGATAAGCAAGGAAACATAATTCTTCAAGATGCAGTTGAGTACCGTAGCACTAGAAGATCTGCCCCTTCTCCAATGGAACAGCGACTTCTTGGTCTCATTTTAATCCCTTCTTCATGTCGGAAAACATGTCATGTGGATTGTTCTATTGATGAACAGTTGTCCCTAATGTCGCTTGGGGAGCAAAAGTCATAATTATTCGTGGCGATAAACTTGATCCAATTGGATGAACATCTTCCCTGCTTGATTCATCGTGACAATTGATTATTTCATTTTCTAAGTGTGAACTTTACTGGTGTTATATTATCATATGTTTTTCTCTTCTAGTAAGAAGCTGATGAGTCTGTCATCGATAAACTTGTCATTTTCTGCTGCATTCCTCTCTCTAATGTTCCTTATCGATGGTTTCCTCCTACCATGATTGCCCTGCATCCATTATAAAGTTCCAATTTTCACGACTAGGCCCCGGGGCTTTCTAGTAGTAAGAACGCAACATGTGATGTGGATCAAGTATACTTCACAAGTTTGAACCTTGTTAGGGGGAACTGTTGATGTGTAAGTGGATAAAGGTCGTAGGACAAGACCATTATCCACCGAGTTTCAGAGCATGCACCATTAGTCCTCGGGGATATCTCAGTTATAAGAAAAAATATGTTTCTGATGACTAGTGTAAGTGAAACAATTTGTACACCAGTCAGCCAGGAGTGTAATGATGCATATGACAACTTATTACTTCACTGATCTGTGTCCAGTTAATTTTGAACTTTGATAAGAGGTTAGTTTTAGGTAAATAAGGGGTAGTTTTGTTGGTGGTTAGGGAGGAGTTACCCATGTATTAGAACTAGCATGACTTTATACATTGTTTGGTTAAATGGAGGAAAATAATCTTCCCATAGAATTTAGCATAAGTTACACAATGTTCAGTTGGTTTTCTCTTCACATCAAAACATAATATTGAATACAGTGTTTGGTTCATGTTTTCTTTTCCACATAAGAAAAATGAATTGTGAAAGCTACAAGAGTAGCAGTTCATAACATGGTCTTTTTCCAGCTCTAAAATGAAGCCTTTTTTTGTCAAGTTAATATCATACAATGAACAAGCTAAAGCTGCATAAGGATCGAAGGTACCACTCAAAGAGATCAAAGATTGTTAATATTGGATCATGGAATATTTATAGAGAAGAATTTATCTACATGATAAAATATGTCACAAGCGCTAAGAGCTATAGCTCGGAATTCGCTTATGAGTGAGCTTCCTTCCTTATGCTTTGGCCTGACCTTCCTTCAAGTAACTTTCTGGTTACAGATATTCAGTATCTGTCTTTGTAACTTGTTCCATACACGATCAGGTATGGTATGGTCCGTACAACCGTGTCGATTGGTATGGCAAAGTTAACCCCAGAGGACATACCCGAGCCTGTAACATGAATGAAATGTCAAAAGCAATTAGAGATTTCCTCAGTTTTCATCCTTTTCTGATCACTAAGTTTCTCTCTGTATATATATATATATAAAATAATATATTTATGAAGACTAGGTCACCAGAGAGTTTTAAACTACTATAAAGCAGCAAGAAAAGTAGATGCTCATTAAAGATCAAGTAACTGAAATGACTATAAGATGGTCAAACAGTTTTTTATAGATTCACATGTCCAACTCTACAACATCAAGTAAGTGTGAGCTTTAATTTCTTTCAGATCACACGATTTTGCAGGAGACAACTTAAGGTTATGTTGCTCGGATTCTTCAAAAACGCTGCCAGGTGCGTGTTAGATCCTCCAAAAGTAGTGGATTATTGGAGGAACCGACACGGGTGTGACAATATTTTTGGAGAGTTCGAGCAACGTAGACTAAGGTCCTTTAGTAACATCACAAAATGATGTAACCTGTAGGGTAATTAAGATTCAATAGTAAATATGTTAATCATTCTAGAATTGTGTGCTAAGTAGGCTACTACATACTTCATCATAGGCCATTAGGGATGGTGAACTACAGCTTTTGTAATAGGATCGGCTCTTAACCTTGTGATTAGGCTTGGATTAGAATCTTGAGCCAATCCAATTTTGTAACCTAGAAACCAAACCTGATATACCACATTTCTGGATCAAATGTGATCTCAATAAATAAATTCAAAATTTACCAAACTACGACTATAACTTTGATAACGTTACTACGGATGCAGCCAGATGAGCGAAATTCTGTTATGAATTGAAATATACAAGTGGTTCTGTTGGGAATCGATCCGTGAAGAGTCTAGTGAAAATATCAGATATTGGTATATTGAAGGGCTGGGATTAAATGCAAGTTGATGAGAATCTGTGATCAGGATGATGCCACGTGGAGTTGGTTAGGAAGTTGTTATAAAATGGTAGTTAGAGGAGAGATAAGGAATTAACTTTTGGAAATGCAATTTCTTCCCATTTCTGTTTCTGCTTCTCTTCTTCTTCTTCGATCTCCTGTTTCTCTTCTTCTTCGATCTCCTGTTTCTCTTCTTCTCGATCTCACTCTTTCTCCTTTACTGTAATTCAATAATGTCTGCTCAATAGTTACTTAGCTTTGGTTTGTTGTAATCGAGAACTTCGAGAATCAATAAAGTTGCGATTCGATTTATAGATTTTCATTGAATTGTTGAGACTGAAATTTGTGATCTCAGAGAGATCATAACACTTGGTATCAGAGCCTTCGAACCTGTGCAGTTGGAGGAGCAATGGCTGAAGGAACACGATGGAAGATCACTGAAGATAAGCTAGTTAGACATGATGAAATGCTAGCCGATTTGCTGAATTCTCAGGAAGAGGTACGCCATGCTCAAGCTAGAATTCAAGGCGCATTGGATTTAATTTTGGAAAGGCTGGGAGTATTAGAAAGAGCACCGGCAGTTCCGAATGTGGGAGCAGGTTTGCTGCCCATTCCGAATCCGGACAATCGCAACCGAGCTCAGCCGAATGCTGTTGCGTTACCTAGGTGGGAGTTACCTAGCTTTGCTGGTCAGGAGCCTAAGGTGTGGATCCGAAAGTGTGAGCGCTACTTTACACAGTATAGGGTGGGTAATGAACAGAGGGTGGAATTGGCTGCGTTATACTTGAATGATGTTGCCGAAGTTTGGTATCAGTCAATGGTATTAAGTGGAGGAATTTCGAATTGGATCGAGTTTAAGGAGGAACTGATAAGTCGATTTGGGGAAATTGAAGTAGGTGATGTGGTAGAGGAGTTTAATAAACTACAGCAGAGTGGTACTGTGGATGAGTTTTTAGGAAGATTTGAAGATCTTAAGGCTCAAATGCTTATCCGTAATCCTGCTTTGAATGACGCTCACTTTCTCTCTAGTTTCATCGGAGCCTTAAAGGAGGAGATCAGATTTGAGGTTAAAATGTTCAAGTCGACTACGTTGAAGGAAGCTGTAGAGAAGGCGAGGATGAAGGAAATGGCTATTGAAGCTGCACGCAAGAGAAGTAAAGGAGTTAACCGAATGGTTACTCCGGTTGTGCAGGGGATGGGTAACAAGGGCTTTTCTGCGACGGGTAACAGAACTGGTCCTTACCGGCTTACTCCTGAGGTTTACGAGTTTAGGAAGTCCAATCATTTGTGTTTTCGTTGTGGGGAGAAATATGGTCCAGGGAATCTATGTAAGACGAGACAGTTCAATTGTCTAACGGGAATCATTGAGAATGAAGATGACAATGAACCTGTGTTGGTAACTGAGGAAAATGAAGAGATAACTATCGAAGGAATAGTTAAACAAGAAGTACAGCAAGCTGTATGTCTAAATGCACTAACGGGACATAATAAAGGAGAGAACACTATCCTTGTTGGAGGGACTGTGAAGAAGCGAGACTTAGCGATATTAATTGATTCAGGAAGCACTCATAGCTTCATCGATAAGCACACTGTTACTGCATCAGGCTATCAATCTCGTCCTTGCTCGCCAGTACGAGTTACAGTAGCGGATGGCAACTACGTTATGTGTAATTCTAACTGTAAAGATTTTTCGTGGAAAATGCAGGAAAGAATTTTCACAGAAGATTTGCTCATAATTCCTTTGGGTGGTTGTGCATTGGTGTTAGGAAATAATTGGATGAAGAAACACAATCCAACTAAGTTTGATCACGAACGGAGGTGTGTTACTATAGGCAGAAAGACCAATAAGTTGGTGTTGCCGGGAATTGCAGAGGAGGGAAGTATGTTATCTAGTGAAGCCATGAGGAAAATGTTGAAGAAGGGTCAGGCTATGGTTGCTCATCTTTTTATGATGAATATGGTGACAACAAATGAGGAAGAGGAGGTAGATGAAGGGCTTCAAGAGGTGCTGGTTAAGTATTCGGATATTTTTGCAGAACCGAAATCACTACCACCAGTTAGAGCCTTCGACCATGCGATACCTCTCAAACCAGGAGCGATGCCAATTAGTCTTAGACCCTATCGGTACAATTTCCATCAAAAGAACGAGTTGGAAAAGCAGGTAAAGGAGATGTTAAGCAGTGGAATAATACAAGAGAGTCAATCTCCTTATTCCTCACCTGCGTTATTAGTAAAGAAAAAAGATGGGACATGGAGATTTTGTGTTGACTATCGAGGCTTGAACGACTTGACCATCAAAGACAAATATCCAATTCCTATAGTGGATGATTTGTTGGATGAATTACATGGTGCTGCAATCTTTTCGAAGGTGTATTTGCGGGCTGGATATCATCAAATTAGAATGAGAGTGGAGGATGTGCATAAGACTGCTTTTCGGACTCACATGGGACATTACGAGTTTCGAGTGATGCCCTTCGGACTCACTAATGCGCCAGCAACGTTTCAAGCGTTAATGAATCAGGTTTTTCAATCCTTTCTCCGAAAATTTGTTTTAGTCTTCTTTGATGATATATTGATATATAGCAGAAGCAGAGATGAGCATTTGAGGCATTTACAGATTGTATTTGAGACTTTGAGAGCTAATGTACTATTCGCTAAAAAGTCTAAGTGTTCTTTTGGTCAAGCTCACGTGGAGTATTTAGGCCATATTATTACTGATGAAGGGGTGTCTACAGATCCTAACAAGATTAAAGCTATGGTGGATTGGCCTAGACCTAAGTTATTACGAGCTTTAAGAGGATTTTTGGGATTAACCGGTTACTATCGTAAGTATGTGCAGAATTATGGAACTATCAGCAGGCCACTCACAGATTTGTTAAAGAAAGAGGCTTTTAAATGGAGTGTGGATGCCGAGACTGCTTTCGAAAACCTTAAAGTAGCTATGACGACTACGCCTGTATTGGCTCTTCCTGATTATACACAGGAATTTGTGGTTGAAACTGATGCAAGTCATGGGGGTATTGGAGCTGTACTTATGCAGCAAGGAAGGCCGATAGCTTTTTTCAGCAAAGTTTTGGCTACTAAACATCGGGGCAAGTCGATATACGAGAAGGAATATATGGCTTTACTCAATGCAGTCGATAAATGGAGACATTATTTGCAGTTCAAACACTTTGTGGTTAAGACTGATCACCACAGTTTGAAGTACTTGTTGGAACAGCGGGTCACTTCGGCTATTCAACAGAAGGGGTTAACCAAATTACTCGGTCTTGATTATGAGGTGCGATACAAAAAAGGAACGGAGAATCGAGTTGCGGATGCTCTATCTAGACGACAAGAAGGTCTACAGAGCGATGAAAATCAATCCACAGGCCTGCTTATGGCTGTAAGTGTGATCACACCTACGTGGATACAAGAGATTATGCACAGTTATAATGAGGATACATACGTTCAAGAGTTGATTACACTGTTATCAGTAGATGCGCATGGGCCTAGTTTATGGCATAACGTTAATGGTGTGTTAAGGAAGAAAGGCAAGGTTTATGTGGGATCTACAGGACCTTTACGACAACAACTCATATCTACTTTTCATGATACTCCTTTAGGCGGACATTCGGGTCAATTGTGCACCTTCAAAAGGTTGGCTCATTATTTCTATTGGCCTAAGATGAGAGCTATGGTGAATGAATATGTAGCTCATTGTGAGGTTTGCCATAGTAATAAGGACGATAATGCAGCATATCCGGGTCTACTCCAACCATTGCCGATTCCTAATCAAGCTTGGAGTAATATAAGTATGGACTTTATTGAGGGGTTACCAAAGTCGAAAGCTAAGGATGTGATCTTAGTAATGGTCGATCGTTTTACAAAGTATGCTCATTTTATAGCCTTGGCTCATCCATATACTGCAGTAACCGTGGCTGAATTGTATTGGAGACGAATCCACCGATTACATGGTACTCCTGACTGTATTGTTTCAGATCGAGATAAGGTCTTCTTAAGTCGATTTTGGCAAGAGATGTTCAAACTGTTGGGGACTCAATTGCACTATAGTTCGGCCTATCATCCTCAGAGTGATGGTCAAACTGAAAGGGTCAATAGGTGCCTTAAAAATTATCTTCGATGTATGACTGCAAGTCGGCGTACGCAATGGAAACAGTGGTTATCGGCTGCGGAATGGTGGTATAATACGAATTTTCACACAGGTCTACAGTGTACTCCATTCGAAGCATTGTATGGTTATACTCCCCCTCAACTTTCCATTGGTCCTCTGTTAGAAACAGTGGTACAAGCTGCAGAGGATGTCGTGATGCACAGGCAGCAGTTCCTTCAATTGTTGAAGGACAATTTAACTACTGCCCAAGCTAGAATGAAGTTTTTGCTGATAGGAACAGAACTGAGCGTGAGTTTTCGGTCGGAGATTGGGTATACTTAAAACTGCAACCATATCGTCAGACGTCCGTTGCATTGAGAAAGAATTTGAAGCTTACGTCTAAGTATTATGGTCCTTACTTGATAACAGAAAGGATTGGGTTAGTGGCTTATAAATTAGGCCTTCCATCGACTTCAAAGATTCATCCGGTATTTCATGTTTCGTTGTTGAAGAAGAAAGTAGGCAATCGTGTGGTAGTTCAATCTGAATTACCTTATACGAACGATGATGGACAATTTTTGGTGAAGCCGGTGACCATTTTGCAGCGCCAGATGGTAAAAAGGAACAATGCAGCTGTGGTGCGAGTTTTGGTTCAGTGGTCTAATCTTCCACCAGAGGATGCTACGTGGGAAGATTACGATTTTTTGCACGCTAAGTTCCCTGGTTTTGATTCTCATCCTTGAGGTCAAGGATGTTTTGATGGGAAAGGGAATGTTATGAATTGAAATATACAAGTGGTTCTGTGGGGAATCGATCCGTGAAGAGTCTAGTGAAAATATCAAATATTGGAATATTGAAGGGCTGGGATTAAATGCAAGTTGATGAGAATCTGTGATCAGGATGATGCCACGTGGAGTTGGTTAGGAAGTTGTTATAAAATGGTAGTTAGAGGAGAGATAAGGAATTAACTTTTGGAAATGCAATTTCTTCCCATTTCTGTTTCTGCTTCTCTTCTTCTTCTTCGATCTCCTGTTTCTCTTCTTCTTCGATCTCCTGTTTCTCTTCTTCTCGATCTCACTCTTTCTCCTTTAATGTAATTCAATAATGTCTGCTCAATAGTTACTTAGCTTTGGTTTGTTGTAATCGAGAACTTCGAGAATCAATAAAGTTGCGATTCGATTTATAGATTTTCATTGAATTGTTGAGACTGAAATTTGTGATCTCAGAGAGATCATAACAAATTCCCCCAAGCAGTCACTAGAATTAGTAAGCTTTGAAGTTTCTACTAATCTATGCTAATTCAGCTCCATTCCTGAAAACCTCTTAGAAAGGAATAATTTCTGAGGGATTAATGATAAAACGGAAAAGGGCCTAAAATACCCTCGAAGTATTGAAAATGGTACAAAATTACACTTCATCCACCTATTGGCTCCAAAATACCTTTTCCACCCACCTATTGGCTCCAAAATACCCTTGTCATCCACCTTTGGGTTCAAAATAGATCACTTAACGGTTTTGAATATAAACTATTTAAATATTTTTTTAAATACGTGGCGCTCAACTATTTGTTATAATTTAACTTATTAGTATAATATATAAATCAATCCACTACCCACCCATTACTAATTAAACCCCACCAAATTAATAAACCCGTCACATTACTAATGCAACAACAAGAAAGCTACTGCCAATGAGTGTTCTTAAAAATTTGAGGCGAAAATATCTATAAAAGTAAATTATCATACATTCAATTGTCTAAATAAAAATTACCGATAAACTTAAAGTCTTACTATGTTCATCTTAATTATTCTTTCGTCTCAATTATGTGATGTTACTTTATAGATAACTTTTTAAAAAAATAATATATTAAAGGTTTTAAAACAAATCATAA
Source organism: Solanum sitiens (assembly GCA_016801875.1). Classification (NCBI taxonomy): domain Eukaryota; kingdom Viridiplantae; phylum Streptophyta; class Magnoliopsida; order Solanales; family Solanaceae; genus Solanum; species Solanum sitiens. The sequence continues at coordinate 880,192 of JABWTJ010000088.1, read as the reverse complement.
ATATTTATAAAAATATATTTAAAAAAAGTTCATGAATTAATTCGGGATGTACTACTTCTTTAACTTTAATCATAAATTTCGAATTCAAGCTTGAAAGAGAATGTTATTGAAAGTGTCCTCTTAAAGCAGCTCAACCTAAATTTAATTGGGGCTTTGATTCGGACTCGAATAATTTTGGATGTCATTTTCAAAAATCTATAATCTCGTCGTGTTTTAATAGTGTTTATGGCAATTTTGATATTATAATTGGTTTATTAATTGGTGGGGTTTAGTTAGTAATGAGTGGATAGTGCATTGGTTTATAAATTATATTAATAAATTAAATTATAACCAATAGTTGAGCGTCAAGTATTTTAAAAAATATTTAAACAATTTAATTTTTTAATAGTTAAAAAAGTGGTCAATTTTGAACTCAAAGATGGATGACAAGGGTATTTTGAAGTCAATAGGTGGATGAGAAGGGCATTTTGGAGCCAATAAGTAGATGGAGGATAATTTTGTACCATTTCCAACACTTCGAGGGTATTTTAGGCCCTTTTCCGATGATAAAATGCACATCTTTTATACCTTGTTATGAAAAGTACAAGCCCTGACATGCTTTTAGATGGCCATAATGTTAATGCCAAATAATAACAAGTTATATTAATTGCACATAAAGTTTGACATCAATGGATAAAAGATTGTGCATATGTTCTGCAGTATTAGGGTAGAGGGAAAAGCAAATATATTTTCCCAAAGGGGGAGGACGGAACTAGATCCTACCACCAGGACACAAAAATTCAACACTTACCTAATACGTTGGCTTAGGATACGGGTAAGATGCTTGATGATTCCATGTGATGCTGAATTTAAACAGTTAAAATTTTGAAAAAATGAGAATATGATGAACACCGATGGTTTTACTTCTACCCTGTTCAACCTAGAGCAGAAAATGTGTAAAGACAAGAAGCAACAGGCTTTTAATAATGTCAGCAAGCGATGAACCAGCAGATGCGTACCTGCCAGCCTCCGGCTAATCTAATACAAGAATATTCACGTAAAAAAGTAATTGGAAGGGAAAGCCTAAAACGAGGGATCACCAATAAGAAAGAGAAAAGAAGAAGAATACCAAGCAATCATTTTTACCTCTGCGGGTGAATGTTGCTGTATTTACACCAATTACATGACCAGATGAGTCAATCAACGGACCACCTGAATTCCCTGCATAAGTAACTATATGACAAGCTAAATCTTGACATACATAATTTGATGAATTATGAGTTCTAATCAGGTAAAGTATTCTACTTTGACAATTTCAGCACTTAGAAATTAACTTCATCCCCTAAATCAAACTGGCATTCAATCCTGTCGGCATCCGCATGTAAACAATGTGTTACATCATACTCAAACAGTACATCATGAAGAGGTGACCGTTGTACTTGGGGTGACAAAATAAGCCCATGAAAACATGACTCGCTCAACCCATCCAAGTTTGGGCTAATCATTTATTAACTCTAACTCATTTCAACTCATCAAAAAGTTCTGCTTGATTTGTAGCCTAAATTGACCCTAGAGAAATCTTGTCAAAATATATTCAAAAAACAATCTTTATATTTGATATGTTATATAGAGCCATAATTTTTTTTAAAAAAAGATAAGTTTTAGTATGTACTATGAAAGAACAATCAATGAAACAAAAACTTAGTAAGAATCGGGCCGTTTGGGTTATGCCCAAGTAACTTTTGGTACCAATTTATTAACCCAACCCTTTTGACACCCCTACTTGTGCTGTTCACCAAAATCTTCTCACAAGTGCTAATATCTTATACAGGAAAACTAAAGAATAATGTTTACCTGCATTAATAGCAGCATCTGTTTGAATAGCTCCTTTAATGGCAGCTCCATTTGGTGCAGGTATTTCCCTGCCTACTCCACTAACTACCTGTAACATTTGAGGTTATCAAATAAACAATAGTAATTTATTCCCTATGAATAATTGTTTTTTTCCCTTTCTCTATGGCATGGAGAAACATGAGCAAATTAATTATAAACTTCAGCAGTTTCATGATTTTGGTTCCCTTTGGCATAGGTATGACTGAATTATGGAGAGTCGATAGTTTAAAGCATTTTTAGGATATTCAGAGTATGAGCTGAATAAAATAATTTCTTTGTTTATTTCAAATGAAAAACTATATACAGTAAAAGGAGAGAGCTCCCGATCAATAGAAATGGAAACATTTAGCATCCTCAAAGGAAATCAAGATTACAAGTTATATACTGAGTAAGTTGAACAGAAATGCATGAAAAATAAACGCTAGAAACCCTCTTCCCTGGAAATGAAACCATAAAATCAGTCTCCACACGGGTATATTTCTTAACTTATAAATAAACTTAGAAATGTATTACCCCAGTTGTGAGAGTGTTTTCAAATCCATAGGGATTTCCAATGGCAAAACAACTTTGACCTACAAGTAGGCCGCGAGAGGTACCAACAGAGACTGGTTTAACTTCAACACCTTCAACATCAACCTGCAGTGAGATATCAAATGTTAGACAACTTTATTTTGCACAATTTTTTTTTTCTTCATATTTAATACCCATGGTCTTTTAACATTTCATTTTCATCAGATCTAATCCAAGTGTTTTCACTTGTCTCTATAAAATTGCTTTTTTGTTAAAAGGAGAGAAGTAATGACAGATAACAATTGAGATTTTGGAGTGTGAGGGGGTGTTGGAACTGTATGACAACAACAAACAACCCCTCAGGCCAAACAAATCGGGGTTGGCTATATGAATTCTCAGACCTCAGTGACCATATCTCCTCATTTAAAATCTAACTCATGTCAGCATCATTCCAAAAAAGGAAATAAAAGTGAAAAATAAGTTAAATATATAAGTAAATAATAATATTAGATGTTCTTTATATACTCACTAACATATAAAGGTCAAAATACTACTTGAAAAGCAATACGTTCAAAATCAACATACTAACTTCGTCTGTGTGAGCTTGCTCATATTGCCAGTTCTAAACCCAAATAACGGAGGAGGGGTTGCAACATGCTGGCAGCAGATGTAAAACTTGCTAACTCATGATGAATCCTCATATATAGACTGAAACTAGAAGACCTTGTATATAATTTTCTGAGACAGGCGAATAGATGCCTTATTTAGCTACGTGCTTAAAATTCGTATCAAATTGATCCCCAATAATTTCACAAGAATAGGTTGATGATGACTCTGCGTCTCTATTCCGAACGTAGAAGTACCATCTTTCCAAGTTATATGACAATCTTGCCATTTTTAAGCCTTTCAAACATTTTATTCCATTCCATTTCCATATAACTTTCACAATTCAATGGCTAAATTCGTTTAATTGTTCAAATTTAACACGTTGATATGATGTTTTCTCCATCAAACCTTTTAACCATTACTTTAATATTTTGTTCCACAATAGATAATATAATATAATATATAAACCAAAATTAATATCTCAATGTCCGTGGCCATTCAAATATTGTCATATAAAATAGAACGGAAAGAGTTAGATTATGTTCTGTTTGTCATAGTTTACTTCAACTACCAATCTATAAGGAGAAATTTGGATAGTTATAATTACCAGTGTAAATCTACCAGTATAGAAAATAAATTAGTAAAAAAAATGGAAATTGACAACATTATTCAGTAATATATCGATTTAACACCTTGAGAACGGCCAGATCATATGCTGGATCAACACCTACGATCTTCGCATCCTTAACTATGCTTTCTCCTTTAGTATTCACTAAAGAAACCTGAAAAGGAAACCTTTGAAAATAGAATTACCTGAAATGGAGCAGTCCTGTTGAATATACAAATAAGAACTGAAAACAAAGGGATATAAAACAGCAGGAATGCAGAAAAACCTTACAACGCTGCAGTCCAATGTTATCAGTAGCTAATTTAGCAATGACATGGTAATTGGTTACCTGCGATTAACCCAAAATAATCATGCCCCATGCTCAGCAAACTGTTTGATTTTAGAATTATAAGTGACTGTGTTAGGTAAGTACTGAAACAAATTTACAGAAACTTCCGAAGCAAGATTTGAAGCAGGGTCATAAATTTGAACGAGATAACGGAATTTCAACTGTGTGAAAATGTTGGAGGCGGGAAATAAAAAAACAATGGAATCTTAATTCAAGTAAGACATCAAGCATTAACTTTCTTGAGATAAGCAGCAGAGAGTTCATCCAATTAACATGGAAAATTTGGATATTAATTGCAAATTTGTAATCCATAGAGTCGAACAATCGTACAATGTGACCAAACTTATCCCAAATGAAGCCCGAACCTGTCCCTTCCACTTTTGCATTCTCATCGTCGGCTAGCACCTTAGTAGAGTCATTGGAGCCTTTACCCAACTCAAGGTCCTTAATGAAAACAACAGAAGGGGAAGTTTCCTGCATTTGCATCATCAGTTCTGTTACTACATTTCAAACAGGTAAATTCAGCAATCAATAAACATGGTAAGACAAAACATGATACTTTTGTCTTATTGTTGTTGCGAAGATCTTTGGACTCGTAGGTCTGAATTATGGCATTCTTACTGATACTAAACCATATTTGACTTGTGCGGACTAACATACTAGTGCAAAATGGCTTAGGAGGATCTTATTGTTCAATATATCTGTGATCTGTCCAAAACAAGGTCTTCAGAATAATGCGCACATTCTTTCCTGCACCATCTATTCGGTAACATCAACATGAGACCCACGTCTTTCACATACAACAAGATTCTAAACAACGACTGCAAAGTAAGCCTACAAGTCACGACTGTCAAGAGTTCAATTCCAATATTATATTATAAAGATACCTGAGTCACAAAGCTGGGTTAGTATATAATGGCTTCTTACTTCAATTTTCAATCTTCACTTTCCAGTAGTAGCAAATAATTTAAAAATAGACCACAAATTAGAAGACATTTTGGCCAAACAAGTCAATGATTGGGTTTTCTTTTTCCTTTTAATTAAATTTAAGCCTTTTTGGGCGAGTTATATACCTGAAAGAGGTGAACTAGTCTGTCTTCTTCTTGTTGAGGCATTTCGATTTGGAAAGCAGTTGCAGGACAGTGATGAGATGTATATATGAAAGAGGAAAGCAGAGAAGAAGTAAATATCAAAGCTTTACGCCTTGTACAATATTGGGTTTGTGAAGAAATTGGAGGAATTTGGGTTCGAAGTGAAACAACGATATGCTGTGGCTGTGGACAAACAACTCCCAACACCACCATGGCTGCCTCCTCAACCAATTTACTTAAACCAGATAGCCTTTGCATAACTACCAGACATTTTTCTTTAGAGCTCACTTTCACCCATCTACTCGCACCCTTCCTAAAAATGAATTTGCATTTCACAAAATCATCACATAAGTGATATTTGCTCGTAGATAATATTTTAATTTCATTTCATGTGACATGTTTAAGATTATAAAATTAAAAAAAATATATATAAAGTCACTACTGAAGTTGTTTCGAATTTAAAAAAAAATACCTTAACTTTGTGGATGTCCTATTTTCCCATTGAATAATTTAAGAGTGTTATAGTATTCCACTTTTTACCCAACTCCAATTGCAATAAAAGAGGTGCAATCACGCACCAATAGATGTTTGACACGTATTAAGTTTTTTTAATTTTTAATTTTTAGTTTCATTTTCATTTTCATTTTATTATTTCTATTTTTATTAACTTTATTTTCATTTTTTCCCTCTTTCTTCTTAAATATTCATTACTCAAATCATTTGTTCTTTGTTGTAAATCCTCCAAAAGTAGCAGTCATAGTCACCTTTAATGTAGCCTCCATGATGCTTCCATGTTACAACACTATTTCCGTCACCAAAACATCACTAAATAATATCAATTCAACTCTCAAGTTACTAAAGCAAGGTAATGAGACCAAAGTATTCTCTAATCAATGGACTTCTTTTTTTAAAAAAAAAAAAGAAAAAAGATAAAAGAAGAAAAAGAAACAAAGAAAAACAAGAGACAAGAAAAAAAAGTGATAAAAATGGATGAAGTAAATGAATCTTCTAAGTTGAGGAAGATGAAGAAAATGTAATTGAATTTTTGAATTTCGGTGAAGAAGATAATGGGGAAGATGATGTAAATTAATTAAATAATTAATAATAAAGAAATATAATAACACGTGACATTTTATAGCTGGTTATGACAGTGAAAATATTGGGTCACGCGCCCCATTTGCGTGGTAACAATCCAGACGAGAAAATGGGTCAAAATGACCATTTACAAAGATATTAAATAGTTTCATAGGGTGATAGGACACTTCCAAAGTTAAGGTGTCTTTATGAAAATACGTGACAACTTTAGGGGTGACAACTTTTGGGGTGACTTTATGTCTTTTCTCAAAATTAAAGGATAACTTTATATATTTGACATAATTTTAATTTATGAGCAAAAAATTCAAAAATCTTCTTTATTTTCTTAAATTACATGTTAAGTCAAACTAGACCACTTTTTTTGAAATAGAGGGAGTATTATTCTTCCTGTTTAGTTATTAACCATGAAAATATGTAGTTGACAAACATAAAATATCTAAGTTATAATTCATGTCCATTGGTCAAATTAATTAATCAAAATAAACTAATTCATATTCATTGATTGAAAACTTGACCTTAAGAGAATACTATACAATGATAAACTTACCTGGTTTCTTAAGGGACATAAAATCTAAAATGATTATAACTAAATAAGAATGAATGGAGTATAAACTGATTTAATTAATTCATAGCTCCAACTTCATTACTGCCCCTCAAGCTAGTTGGTGTGAAGACATTCAACATCCCTAACTTGAATACTAAGTACTCATGTTGTGACCTGATCAATCCGTGGCTTGGATACTAAGCACTCATGTTGTGACCTGATCAATACCTTTGCCATTATGTATGCTTGTTACACATGGGTTGTCAAGTAGTGGTCTAATAAGTTTCTTTTGTATCTTTTCCTTCATGAAATGATAATGTATTTCTATGTGCTTTGTCTGCTCATGATAAACTGAATTTGTAGCTATCTGAAATTTCGTCTTACTATCACAAAAAAGCTTCACTGGCTTCTCCAGTCCTTCTCCAAGTTTCTTCAATAATGCAATAATCCACACAAGCTTTGAAACAGTTGAAGTTGAAGCCATACTTTTATATTCTGATTCTGCTGAGCTCCTGGATATGGTTGTTTATTTCTTTGATCTCCATGATATTAGAAAACTCCCACGCTTAATCGGAAATTCTGTCACAAATCTTCTTTTATTGGGGAAATATGCCCAATCTGCGTCACAAAAAAGCTACTAATTTGTTCTCTTTTCTACTACTTAGTAATATTTCCATTGTAGGTTCTCTCTTCACATATCTAACAACCTTGATAGTTTCCTCTATGTATGATTTCCTTGGACCCTACATGAATTGACTAAGTGTTTGCAATGCAAATTCAATATCTGGTCTTGTTAGTGTCAGATATAGCAACCTTCCTGTCACATCCCAAGAGCACACCCTAGAAGGTATGATACTCTCGGAGTGCGACATGGCGTACTTGACTTCTCGGAGGTCTTGTACAAGCCCTTGACATCATTCATTGCATACATGTATGAAAAGTAGTGCGAAATTAAAACTTTTCACATGAAATATCTTAAAACACCTTTCATATAAAATCATAGGAAAATACTAATTCTCAACATATGCCAATCTTAGACTCAAGAATATTTGGGACACGACCCATGCAATACGAAATATAGAATCTTAGTCTATTACAATACTTGAATAAAAGAAGTCTAAAGATGGTTATGCCCTCGAGTCAAGTGAGGACGTACTTCAACTTTGCTTGAACGGTTTCTAGATTCCAAGCTTGCTTCAATACACCTCTCACTTGCTAGCCACGCCTTTAGAGATAGACAAAAAGTATGAAATTAGTTCAAACACATAACTAAGTATGGCATAATGCATAAAATCAGGAGAAACGGACATTTATGAAAAATATGTTCTTTTTTATTAAAGCATCACATTACAAGTATAAGAACAACATTTAAGCACCAAACATCACATTTAGAACACAATACAAGTCATATGCAATTTATATCAATTTAATAAACCTTATAGTGAGCTTATAGTGAACTTCACTGTAACTTACAATAAAACTCACCCTTACAATATAACATCAATAACACATCCAAACCACATACACATGAGATCCTCCTACCAAAGGTGATTCTAAGGCTCACTTGAGTGAGTTGTGAAGCGACCGCCCATACAATCCGTTCACACACACCTAAGAGATCCTTTGGAGTATCTAGGATAAAATCATTCTCACTTCATACAATAACATATATATATATATATATATATATATATATATATATATATATATATCAAAAAGACTTACTTAAGTAATTCAAGAAGAGAACGCCCATAAACCCTCTCCAAGATTACCTAAATAATCCTTAAGACTACCTAAGTTTAGATCATGTCTACTTTATCAATTTACTTTCCTATCTAGAGTCATTCTTAAGACTTCCCTAGATAAGACATGAAGAGACCATCCTTTATGCCCCCTTCACACCTTAACTAGGAAACCCTTAAACTACTCTAGATAAGTACTTATTCATTAACATGCTTTCTAACTTAAGTTATTATTTTCTTTAGTTCACTTAAGAGATATTCAACATATAAGGACATTCAAGTAATGGTCTTGGAGAAGACCTAGGGACTCACTCACTGATGTCTTCAAAGCCTAATCATGCAATGTCTAGATAGCGTCCCATACCACCACCTAAACTTCCTAGAACTTCTCCAACACTAGTGGGTATCCTGTATGATGAGAATAGGAAATAACCGACATAGACCATGGTATATAAGCATGGTATTGGGAGTTATAACCTACTCCGATGGAGGGTGTTCTACTTGCTAATGGTAGAACTTGGACACATCCCATGTAGGCACATGGTTAAGGAATATTGAGGGTTTCTTTGTTCTCTATTCTCATATTTCAAATAGAGCTACTTCCCAAGCATACTCACTCGGTGCTAGACTTTGTTCTCATAGAGTAGTTCACATAAAAGAGCATACGAAGGGGTTCCATATAAAATTCAAAACTCAATCAGATTACACCTTATCAAAGAGGTCCCCTAGGGTTGCCTTACAAAGGTAAGATGATAGCTCAATGATTTCATAAGGATGATTTCATACCGTTTCATCCAATCAACCCTAAGTCCACCATTCTCACAAGAAGGATACCACTACGGCTTTCGACTTCAAGGATATCATAACCTTCTAACTAGGTTGAAGGTTCCAAGTAAGTAACCCTCTTAGCCATGTTCAAGGTCACATTTCATTAACATATATACATACATGACAAAGGTTATTAGGCAATCTAAGTCAAGAGTTTGCATTCACATTGCTCATGTATCAAGTAAGGGACACAAGTCTACCAAAACAAAACACACGTCATTATCATCTTAACACAAGTACAATATCAATCAAATAGCATATAAGGTCAACTAAGCATACTTATATGGCACCCTACAGACTACTATAGAAACATCAACATAAGTCATCACAAGTATCATATAATCCAACAAGAAGGATCATGCTTCAACATTAAGTAATACACATGAAGACTTCACACTAATAGCCTACTAGAGATACCCATCACCAACTAGAAGAACTCATGCTTTGATTTCACATATACATAAGTCATCATTACCATCATAATATTTACATATTAAAGTTATAAAATGATAAAGACATAATACATAAAGTAATGCCGGCGAGGCCACATTGATTTAGAATTCATAAAGTAATGCCGACAAGGCCACATTAGTCACAAGTATAGCACATAAGCACTGCCACCATAAGTGTACCATACCAAACATCATTACTATCTAAAACCTATACTACACAATATGGAGAGAAGGTCAGGTCAACATACCCTTAATCCAACCTCACAACTTCAATCCATAGCCAATTCATCCAACACAATATACCAAGGCTCTTACCAATAGCCATAGTTTACAATTCAACCCGACAATTACAATATTCAATGAATCAAATATAATTCAACATGGATTTATGAATTTAGGGAATCTTACTAACAATTCTAACATGATTCTATCATAATTCAATAGCCCTAATCAAACTACATAAGAACTCCATAGCATTAAGACATAATTAAAGCACCCACAAAATAGTCAAATCTAGGGTTGCATGAATTGCATGGGTTCTAGAGTTTTTAGGTTAAAATCATATAATTAACATCAATTCAATCAATATATAATGATTCAAAACGTTTTGTGCAAGAACCCATGGCTAGATATCAAAATAGGACAAGTTCATCTTTGAAAGACTTTGGAAATCAATTTTAAGTTTGGCTCCTTGAAGAAAAAAGATTCAAGGATGAAGAACCATACCTTGATTAGAAGAAAACCACGAAATTTGGTTGAAAACCTTGAGAAATTCTTCCTCTTCCTTGAAGCTTAAGGTTTCAACAATGGAGGAATTGATTGAGAGAGAACTTTGGGATTTTGATTTGGGGTCTTGAAATAATGAGTTAAAAGAATGTTTTAAGACTTGAAACTATTTATATTAATGATATAAATCTTTTAAAATTAACCCAATTAATAAAAAGTTGAATAGAATTAATTTGCAAATCAAATTTTGGACAGCCCGCCCAGTGACCACAGCCACCTTCACGGACCGTGAAGGTGGTTCATGACCCTTATGATGGTCTGTGGTCCTTGGGGGAGTGGATTCCTTGCCTTTCCAATCCCCCAAGTATATAAGGAAGTTCCACGACCATCTTCACGGACCGTGTTCCACTCCACTGGCCGTGAAGTGGTCCGTGAACATAAAGGCAGTGAGCTGCCAACTTGGGACAGCTTTTGCCCACAAGTTGGGTCCTCCTCAAGGACCCTTTAGTTGGTCCTTGGGGAGTTTTTCCCGGACGTTTCCAACCCAAATACTCTCATACACATGTTAGGAACCCTTCACATCAATTTCAACCAACACGAACACGTAAAACTTGCCGAAACACACTAAGACACACAAGCACATTTCAAGGCACATCTTTCAAATGTCATGGACGTTCTTGGACGTTTTCACCTCCAAACTTCACCAAACTTTAGACATTACCTATAAATCATTATAAACCATTTTAAGACTTTAGAACCTCATGACACAAGCGTTAGTCTCTAGTTTCACCAAAGTCGTTTTCGAGGTGTTACATTCTCCCCCACTTGGACAACATTCGTCCTCGAATGACACTTGCTTCATTTTAAACACTATCAGTAGATAATAAACTCAATAATAGCATCAAATAAACATACCACGCCATACACAATACACAATTTAGAAGGAACACCAATTTCACATAATCAAGAGACTCACAACACAACAAGAAGCTAGAAACTAATCTACGACTCATCATGTCATAAGACTCACATTCTTCATTTGAAATAGCAAGAAATCTTCTACATTCATTATCATGCTCATATACATAAATTCTACACATAATATAACCATTTTCAATAAAAGAACAATTTAGTCAAAATTTGAAATTTCTTACAGTGAACTGTTAAACAACACAGTGAACTATGCTCAATATTTTTTCAAAAATGCAACTATTAAGCAATTAATGATGAAAGCATGACAATATAAGAGATAAACCATATAAACTCATTTTACAACATAAATATAACTTCATGAAATGCATAATGCAAGGAATCAATGAAATTCAATTTCAACAAGACTCCTAAACACAATGCAACATGCAACATTCTACTATGACTTTCTAACTCTCAAGCTTGAATTGAATAGAAGAGAAGAGACAACATATCACAACTCTACTACTCACCATACTCCCCCACATAGAAGGAACTCATAACAACTAAAGAAAGAGAAATCATCACTTACCAACATCATCTTCATCATCCGGATTTGATCCCTTAGTCCGGAGGGCATAGAAGTGATTCTTCCTTGGATTATCATCACCCTGAACACTTGGAGGAACTTGCTTACCTTCTTTTCCTCTAGCCGCAATAGAGGGACAATCTCTCACCTTATGTCCTTCCTTACCACAACCAAAGCAATTCCCGGTGCCAACTAGACATTTACCATAGTGCTTTTTCCCACAAGTAGCACACGTAGGCTTACCACCTTGAGAACCACTACCCTTCTCAAGTTTGACCTTAGGAGCACTAGGTCCATCTTGAATTGGAGACCTCTTCTTGAACCTAGGTTGGTTTGCTCACTAGATCCACCCCTCTTCAAATTTCTAGCAATCCTACCAAGTTTGGACTCTTCAATGGATTGAGCATACACCATGAGTCTAGACAAATTCATGTCATTGTGGAGCATGGCTGTACAACACTCTTCTTTCACAAGGTCGGCAACACCGGTCACAAACCTAGTTATTTCATCCCTAGGGTTAGACACCAAGGTTGAAGCATACTTATACAACATGGTAAACTTCAAGGAATACTCCTCAACACTCATATTGCCTTGCTGGAGATTAATGAACTCTTCAACCTTCACCTCCCTCCTCTCACGCGGAAAGTACTTTCCTAAGAAAGCCTCTTTTAACTCCTCCCACTCTATAGGACCCTACTCGACTGACCTATTATCTTTCCATTGAGTGTACCACACTTGAGCAACCTCCCTCAATTAGTGTGAAACTAACTCCACCTTCTCCATAGAAGTCACCCCCATGGCACTCAACACCTTATAAACACCATCTAGAAACTCTTGGGGATCCTCTCCCACCTTAAGAGCCAAGAAAGATGGGAGGATTCATCCTCACAAATTCTCTCAATCCAGATGTCATAGTGTTCTCCACAACATTCACTCTAGGCTTAACACCCTTATTCACATGAGTAGTCATGGCTCGGGGTAAAGCAAGTAGAGCCTCTCTAATCTCCCCATTAGTCATTTCCGGGGGAAACACCGGAACATCATTAACTTTTTCCACAAAAGGTACTTGACAATTCCTAGCACCTTGAGCTCTTTGAGCACCTTGAAGAACTTGCTCAACTTGAGGAGGAATCTCCTCATTCATCCTTCCCTCTTCCAACCTTCTAGCGGTCATCCTTCTAGTATTCATCTTCCTAAAAAAACAAGCAAAAGCATTAAGAAGACACTCATAACTTTTACTCTACGACACGACACAAGAGAAGAGAAAGAAGGGAAACTCTATCGTCCTATAGCCTCTCGCCCATAGATGTGTCGCAACTCACACCGATGAATGAGACTCTACTAGACGTGGCTTTATGAGACTTTTTGATTCCTAAGACTACTTTCATAACCTATGCTCTGATACCAACTTTGTCACATCACGAGAGCACACCCTAGAAGATATGGATGGCGTACTTGACCTCTCAGAGGTCTTGTAATTGCCCTTAGACACCAATCACTGCATACATGTATGAAAAGTAGTACGGAATTAAAATTTTCAGACGAATAATATCTCAAAACATCTTTCGTATGAAATTATAGAAAATACTAAGTCTCAAAATACGCCAATCTTAGACTCAAGAATACTTAGGACACAGCCCATACAATCAAAATATAGAAATACTTAGTCTATTACAATACTTTGAATGAAAGAAATCTAAAGATAGTACTGTCCTCTAATCAAGTGAGGACACACCCCAACTTTGCTTGAAAGAGTCCTAGTTTCCAAGATTTGCTTCAAGAAGCCTCTCACCTTCCACCTACAACTTTAGATATAGACAAAACATATGGAATCAGTACAATGCATGTACTAACTATGACATAATGTATGCAATCATGATAAAAGGGACATTTTAGTCAAATATGCTCTTTTACAGTAAAACATTCTCTTTTACAGTAAGCTTTATGTCATGACCGGAGTCTAGACCCGAGACGAGACCAGCGTCGTTGACCTCTCATAGGTCGCAGACATGCGTACTTACGTCATTCTTATGTCATCTAGGTTAATTTTAGCGGAAAATTTGAAACTTTTTGTTTCTTAACTTACTTATTAAACATTCTCATTAATACATAAGTGTTCACCATCAACCATATAATATTAAGATCATCAAATGAAAGAAATAGCATAATATAGTAATAAAGATGTACTTGCCAAAATGGCACCAATACAATGTCTGAATAAAACAGGAAAGAAACGCTAGTGGAACATGCTCCACTAGCTCAACTCTAAAACTAAGCTAGAATATAAATGGCAGCATCCTCGAAAGCATGAGGGCCTACCAAGTCCGGATGATCGCTCGACGTCCGGATAGCTTCAGCGTCAACCTGTAGCTCTAGCGTCCACCTGTGCTTGCACCTAAAATTATAGAGTTGTGTAGGGTTAGTACACACTTGTACTAAGTATGGGTATATGCAAGAACACACCAAGGACATGCATGAGAAAGGATAGCTCTTTCCTAACAACATGATTATAGAAAGTCAAGTCAGTGGACTTGCCAAATTGAGATTAGGAAAGTTAGTGAACCTTCCAAATTTGGATTAGGAAAGTCAGTGAGATTTCCAAATTTGGATTAGGAAAGTCAATGGGCTTTCCAAATTTGGATTAGGAAAGTCATGCCATGAGAGTAACATGCATCATCATAATTATCATATTGTACACAACACATAACATCTTACACATAGCACATATCATATAGCATACAACACATAACATCTTTTATAACATTCATTCATATGCCATGAGACCTTGGAATCATGGACTTGACATTAAGTCTTTCCAAAATGAGGGCTCAACATATGCGACCTCAACTAGGGAGTCTTCATTAGCAAACACAGAGTCTGCTTCATTCATTCATACGTACTTCATTTCATTTCGTTCATAGGCTAGTGTAAACACCAGCTATACCTAGGGTGTAGTTTAAGACTTTCATCGGGTTTGCTGTGCAATGATCAAGAATAACCTATAGTCATTACCTGAGTCTAGCTCACCTCTTGATTATCCTATCCTAACACCTTTGGTATCATTCATATCATTATGTGCTTCATTTGAGGTTGGCCTCATTCATTCATTGGGAACTTTATCTTTAACCAACATAGATCATGTGAGCATCATGAAATTCAGTGTCTCCCCCACACCGAAAAGAGGTGGGATCACCGTCCAAAGTGACCCAAAATATGCTAGCGTACATGGGAATTGAACCCCGCCAGATCCCTATATTGGCAGCATAGGTTCGAAGACCAGGAGATTTAAGGAGACCCATACCCGTCAAGCCAGACAGTCTCATCTCATGAGAGTTACGTGAACCTCTGCCCTTCCCTAAAGAAGGCATCACCGCTCATAGCTAGTCTATCGATGCTCAGTATAAAGTTCTATTACATTCAACTCATACGTCATGGAAGCTGGCTTCTAGTATGAGAACATCATAGCTCATTAGATGATTTCTCATCTCATCATTAGTATTAAGTGTGTTAATCTCAATACTTTCATTAGAGTGTTCATAGAGACTGGTCTCTTCATTATCTTGCACTCTCATGGGTGAGTACGTTTTGGTAACATTTACTTAGGCTCATTTGAGATTGTTCTCATCTTTTACATTAGCCTCATATCATGTTGTCACCACATTCATTAACATTAGAACATTTGCTCTTCATAATCACTCACCCCTTTTTACATGAATGTTCATTTCATCATATGCCAATATACTTGGCCATTTGTGTATTTCATACCCTTACTTAACCCTTCTAGGGTTTTATCATTTCATTGTTCATTTAATCATTTCATTATTCATTTCATCATTTCATTACATACATCTTAGGTTCACTTACTTTTAAACGTATGTTAGACTTATGGGGCTATACATACAAGCCATGAGGCTTCATTCATAGTTCGTTAAGTGATTCATACATTCCTAAGATTATGTAGTACAAGACTTATATATCTTGTATATATGCCAAGATCTTGATTTCGATCTAAGTAGGTGACATTATTCTTGAATATTTAATTCATGTATGACTTATGTATCAATACGGAAGTTTGGGCAAGGAAACCCAAGTTCGAATCACTTGGACAACATTTACAATTTTCATTGATTTTATTTTAATCTTCATGACATTGGGACTCTAGATCGAACCCCAACATCAACATTCTATTTTTATTTTTCTTCTTGGGTTTCCTCTTAATTTGGCCGAAGGGTTGTGAGTTCGAACCCCCACAACCCCTTTTTATTTTTCCTTAAAGTCTTCTTGTCCCATTTCGCCTAAACCAAGAGGTTGTGGGATCAAACCCCCACAACCTCTTTTATTTATTCTTAATTTTCACTGGGAATTGGGAGGTTGTGGGTTCGAATCCCCACAGCCTCCTTATTTAAGTTTTAAATTCGCTAAGGCTGTGAGGTTGTGGGTTCGAACCCCCACAACCTCCTATTTTTATTTTTAATTAAAACTCCCTAAGCTAGGCGTTTGGCAGTGAGGTTGTGGGATCGATCCCCCACAGCCTCACTTTGTTTTCTTAATTAATTTCGCTCCTCTCCTTTCCAGCCTTGAGGTCGTGGGTTCGATTCCCACGCCTCACATTTTCTTTTCTTTAATTCCTCTTCTCTCATTCGCAGCCTGGAGGTCGTGGGTTCGATTCCCACGCCTCCCATTTATTTGTTTAATGTATTGTTCTCTTCTTTCTCATCCAGTAACCCGATTTCGATTCCCCCCAGCCCCCTTTTCTTTTAATTTTTTTGCGAATTACGACTGCCAATCGGGAGAAGTCACGGGTTGGAATTGTGGTGGCCTCACCCCTTTAACATTTACTAAATTTCCAGATTTTTATTCATCAACTTTTAGTCTAAACCAAGTTTGTATATTACTGGAAAATTTAGTCATTTTTCAACTCATATTCATCACACTTTCACTTGATTCATAGGGTGTATTCATATACCATTTTAACATATTTTTAGGCGCATCTTTCATAGGTTTGTTTGGTTAAAAGATTGCTATTCAATCAGCCACATTTCATTACAATGAACATCACGTTGTGTACAACTTTTGCACATAAAATACAAGGATTAAACATGCCATTTCACACCTCCAACAGTGACTAAGTTCACTGCCATACGTTGTACACACACATCACTTTTTCACATGATTTCGAACAACATATTCAATATTCACAAAATTTCGAACATGCATACTTAAACATAAACATCACGAAAACACATTTCGTCCCTACTTTGTACCAACAAACATACCCAACCTATGATTCAATGGGAGCTAGTGACAGGGACATGCAACGGGGAACAACCCTAGTTTTCGGAATGAATATCTTGAATCTTAAGGGGTCTCTTGGGAAAGTGACCAAGAGAGAAGAAACCCATACCTTAATTGATATTCAAACGTTGAACTTGCTGCCCAAAACCCTCTCCAAAATCAGTCCAAGCCTCCTCAACGTCCACACCACTCGACGGACAACTTCTCTTTGACTTAACATTTTTAGTTACTTTGTTTTTCTTAGACTTTTCGTGTTTTTCTTCAAGTGTGAAGAACTTCTATCTTTGTTCTGTTCTTGAAGTTGTTTTTGGCAGAGAGAAATAGTGAAGTTTGAACGTGAGGATGTGATTGACATGAGAGAGTGAAACGTGTGAAGTTGTTTAGGCTTAGATGATGACTTAGTCAATTTAGGACTCTCCTTAATACTTAAAATCTGATTTAATTAATTATACATAAAAGGACCATTTTGCCCTTACAAAAATCAGATTTTAAATAATAAATAAATCACCAATTTGTTGCTTCCATTGGGGCTCGAACTCGGGTGGAGTGACCTTTGCGAAATGGATCATTTCGGGTCGACCCTACCCTATCCGGCTCTTTTATTAAATTAATTAATTAATTAATTAATTCCTTAGGGTAATTACGATATTACTCTTGGCCTGAAAAAAACCATTTTACCCCTGGATCCTCAAAACTTAAGATTTTTTCTTTTTAAGTCCGATAAAGACTCCTTCGATTAAATCTTCGTTTTCGAGAGCCCTACATGGTTGGTTCCAACCCTTCCAAGCTCAACTAACTCCCCAAGTTAGTTGGCTTGGCCGTAGTAAGGGTTCTGAGGTTTGGTTCTACGCGTATCAATCCGTGTGAACCCTGGTCTAATCACAAGCATTCTTGACACATTAAACATTTCTTATCTTATTCATTTTTAGGGTTGTTACACTTTATATCATAATATGAAAACCCACATATCACACCAACTTCACATATAATCCACATATCACAAGATAGCATCAAGAACACATCAAAACACATAAACATGAGACCCTCCTACCAAAGGTTGTTCTAAGACTCACTTGAGTAAGTTATGAGGTGACCGCCCATACAATCCCTTCACACACACCAAAGAGATCCTTTAGACTACTTAAGATGATATTATTCCCATTTCATTAATCAACTTTCCTATATAGAGTTATTCTTAAAACTTCCCTAGGTAAGACATGAACAGACCATTCATATGCCCCCTTCACACCTTAAATAGGCAATCCTTAAAGCTACTCGATGAGTACTTAGTCATTAACATGTTTTTTTTAACTTAAATCATTATCTTCATTAGTCCATTAAGAGACATTAAACAATCAAGTACATTGACATAATGGTCTTGGAGAAGACCAAGGGTACTCACACACTAACATCTTCAAAGCGTAATTTTGCAATGCCTAGATAACGTCCCATTCCACTACCTAAACTTCATAGTACTTATCCAACACTAGCATGTATCCAATATGATGAGAATAGACAATAACCGACATAGACCATACTATCTAGGCATAGAATCCAAAGTCATAAACTACTCCGATAAGGGTTGCCAATGGTAGAACTAGGACACATCCCATGTAGGCACATGGTTAAGGAATATCAAGGGTTTCTTTGTTCTCTAATGTCATCTTAGCTAGAGCAACTTCCCAAGCATACTCACTCGGTGCTAGCCTTTGTTCTCATAGATTATTTCAATATAGAAGCATATGAAGAGGTACCATAACTTGTTCACAAACCAATCACATTACACCTTAACAAAGAGGGTCCACTAAGGCTACCTACAATGGTTAAGAGTATAGCTCAATGATTTTCCTAAGGATGATTTCATGTTGTTCCAGCCAACCAACCCTAAGTCCACCATTCACACAAGAAGGATACCATCACGACTTTCAACTTCAAGGATATCATAACCTTCCAACTAGGTTGAAGGTTCCACATGAAGGACCTTCTTAACTATGTTCAAGGTCACATGTCAATCACACATACAAGACTAAAAAGCTTTAGCTTACTAGGTCAAAAAATCATATTCACATTTATATCTATCAAGTAAGGGACACAAGTCTACCAAAACAAGACAACCACATACTTCACTATATCATATATAGCATATCATTTAAGAAGCACATAAGAACAACCAATGTCAACTATATTTAACCCTATTCACTACTATAGTATCATCAATCTAAGTCATCACAATTCTCATATAATCCATCAAAAAGCATCATACTTCAACATCAAGTAATACACAAAGCAACTTTACTATAGCCTACTAGAGACACATATCATCAACTAGAAGAACTCATGCTTTGACTTCACATATACACATAAGTCATCAAGACCTTCACAATACCCACATATTCAAGTTATAACATGATAAAGCCATAATTCATAAAGTAATGCCGACAAAGCCACATTATTCACAACTATAACACATAAGCACCGCCACCATAGGTGGACCATACCAACCATCATCATAATTCAAGACCTATACTACACAATATATAGAAGGCTAGGTCAATATACCACCAATCCAACCTCACAACTTCAATCCATAGCCAATTCAACCAACTCAATATACAAAGACTCTTACCAATAGCCATAGTCATAAATTCAATCCAATAATCACAATATACAATGAATCCAAGATAATACAATATGAATTTATCAAATTAGGACAACCTACCTACAATTCTAGCATTATTCTTTCATAATTCAATAGCCCTAATCAAACTACACAAGAATTCAATAGTATAGAGACATAGTTAAATCATCCATAAAATAGTCAAAACTAGGGTTTCATATTACACATGGGTTCATAGAGTTTTTAGTCTAAAATCATCAAATTAACATCAATTCAATCATAATATAATGGTTCAAAACGTTTTATGCAAGAACCCATGGCTAGATTACAATTTAGAAGTTCATCTTTTGAGAAGTCTTTGAAAAACTCTTTGAAGATTGGCTCCTTGAAGAAAAGAGATTCAAGGATTCAAGCCATACCTTAATTGATTCTAAGCCACGATAATTGAGAAGATTTGACGAAGAAATCACCCTTCAAGCTCCAATCTCCCTTCAAGCTTCAATGGTGGTCTAGAGAATTCTTTAGGGGTTTTGGGTTTCAATTATGAAATAATGAATTCATCTAAGTGTTTAAGGCTTATAAATCCACTTAAAATACCCAAAATACCCTTAAAAAGTCGTCCAACTAATTTTAGGAACGCAAGGTGAATGACCCAAATGCCCCTAGCCTTGGCTGAGACCCTGCAGAAAACTGCAGGTCTCAACGACGGCTGCTCACCTATGGGGCGTCGACCCAACGACGACCCGTACTGGCAAGTCGTTGATTGGGTCGGAGCCTGCAAAATAGGAGTTTAAGATCCCTAGTACAAGTCTCAACCAACACCCTCCACCTACGGGGTGTCGACCAGCCTACTAGGCGTCGATTGTTCTCCGTAGGTGGGACTGTTTTGGACTGTTTTGGCTTACCCAATGGGTCCTCCTCAAGGACCCTTTGGTTGGTCCTTGGGGTGTTTTGCCAGAACTTTTCCAACTCGACTGTACTCGTACACGTTTTAAGGACCTCTCACATCAATTTAATCCAAAACAAACACGTAAAACCTGACGAAACACACTAAGGCACACAAGCACGTTTCAACGCAAACCTTTCGAACGTCATGGACATTATTGGACGTTTGACCTCCAAAAAATTCACCAAACTTTAGACACTACCTATAACCATCATTATAAACCACTTTAGGACTTTAGAAACTCATGACAGACATTGTTAGGCTCTAGTTTCACCTAAGTCGTTTTAGAGGTGTTACATTCTCCCCCACTTGGACAACATTCGTCCTCGAATGAAACTTGCATCATTTTTAACACTATCAAGAGATAATTAACTCAATAATAGAAGCACATAACCATACCATACAATACAAAATTCATATATAGGAGGAACACCAATTTTACATATTTAAGAGACTCGAAAACAACAAGAAGATAGAAACTAATCTACGACTCATTATGCAATAAGACTCACATTCTTCATTTTAAATAGGAGGAACTCCTTCTCCACACATTATCATGATCATACACATCATTTCTATACACATTACAACCATTTTCAACAAAAGAACAATTTAGTCAAAATTCAAAAATCCTTACAGTGAACTACCAAGACCTTACAGTGAAACAAGCTCAAATTTTCAAAAAATGCAACTATTAAGCAATTTGTGATGAAAGCATGAAAACATGAGAGATAAAACCATATAAACTCATTTTACAACATAATCATAACTTCATGAGGTGCACAATGCAAGAAATCAATGAAATTCAATTTCAAGAAGAATCCTAAACAAAATGCAACATGCAACATGCTATTATGACTTTCTAATTCTCAAGATTGAATAGAATAGAATAGAAGAGACAACAAATCACAACTCTACTAATCACCATACTCCCCCACTTAGAAGGAACTCATAACAACTAAAGGTACAAACTATAACGTACCATCATCATCTTCATCCGGCTTTGATCCCTTAGCCCGGAGGGCATATAAGTGATTCCTCTTTGGAGCACCACCTTCCGGAACACTAGGAGTAACTTCCTTTGCCTCTCTTACTCTAGCTGGAATATTAGGGAAATCCCTCACCTTATGACCATCCTTGCCACAACCAAAGCAATTTCTGGTACCAACTAGACATTTCCCATAGTGCTTCTCCCCACAAGTAACAAAAGTAGGCTTACCACCTTGAGAACCACTACCCATCTCAAGTTTGACCTTAGAATCCCTAGGTCAATCTTGAATTGGAGCCTTTTACTTGAACCTAGGTTGGTTTTGCTCACATCCACTCCTTTTCAAATTTCTAGAAATTCTACTAGGCTTGGACTCCTCAATGGATTGAGCATACACCATAAGCCTAGACAAGTTCATGTCATTGTGGAGCATAGCCGTACACCACTCTTCTTTCAAAAGTTCGGCAACACCGGTCACAAACCTACTCATCTCATCCCTAGGGTTAGACACCAAGGATGGAGCATAACTAGACAACACGGTAAACTTCAAGGAATACTCTTCCACCCTCATGTTCCCTTGCTTAAGGTTAATGAACTCTTCAACCTTCACCTACCTCCTCTCACGGGGAAAGTACTTTCCTAAGAAAGCCTCCTTAAACTCCTCCCACTCTATAGGTACCGACTCAACCGGCCTATTATCTTTCCATTGAGTGTACCACACTTGAGCAACCTCCCTCAATTGGTAAGAAGCTAACTCCTCCTTTTGCCTTGAAGTCACCCCCATGGCACTCAACACCTTACACACACCATAAAAAACTTTTAGGGATCCTCCCCCACCATAGAGCCAAGAAAGATCAGAGGATTCATTCTCAAAATCTCTCAATCTAGAGGTCATAGTACTCTTTGTAGTATTCACTATTGGCTCAATACCCCTATTCACATGAGTAGTCATGGCTCGGGACAAAGCAAGTAGATCCTATCTAATCTCCCCATTAGTCATGTCCGGGGGAATCACCAGAACCTCATTACCTTCGCCTCCTATAGGAACTTGAGCACCTTGAGGAACTTGGGCATCTTGTTAAACTTGTGCATCTTGGAGAACTTGTTCCACTTGAGGATGAATTTACTCATTCATCATCCCTTGTTCAATCCTCCTAGCAGCCATCCTTCTAGCAGTCATCTTCATATAAACACAAAGAAAGGCATTAAGAAGGACACTCATAACTTTTAACTCTACGACACGACACAAGAGTAGAGAAGAAAGGGAAACTCTATCGTTCCATAGCCTCTTGCTCATAGATGTTTCGAGACTCACGCCAATCTTAGACTCAAGAATACTAGGGAGACGTCCCATACAATCGAAATATAGAAATACTTAGTCTATTACATTTGAATGAATGAAATATAAAGATAGTAATGTCCTCGAATCAAGTGAGGACATACCCCAACTTTGTTTGAAAGAGTCCTAGTTTCCAAGCTTTGCTTCAAGACGCCTCTCACCTTCCACCTACAACTTTAGATATAGACAAAATATATGGAATTAGTACAATGCATGTACTAACTATGGCATAATGCATAAAATCATGATAAAAGGGTCATTGTAGTCAAATATGCTCTTTTACAGTAAAAAATTCTCTTTTATAGTAAGCTTTATATCATAATATGAAAACCCACATATCACACCAACTTTACATATAAGCCACATATCACAAGATAGCATCAATAACACATCAAAACACATAAACATGAGACCCTCCTACCAAAGGTGATTCTAAGGCTCACTTGAGTGAGTTATGAGGTGACCACCCATACAATCTGATGTACCGTGGTTTCACGGTATTTTTAATGCTTTTTCCTTAAGTTTAGTGGGTGTCCAAAGCCTTTTTGTATTGATTTTTGATGTAGGTTTCTCTTTATTTGCAGGAAATCTGTCCAAATGATAACGCGGAGGTTTTGAGCAGAAAATTGCAGAAATAACCACCTACGGAGCCCACGACGGTCCGTCGTGACTGTGACGGTCCGTAGGTAGCATCGTAGTGAGAAGGGCCATCATAGTCACGACGGTCCGTCCTGCTTGTTCGTTGTGGTTGTCAGAGAGTAGTCCCAGTACCTAATTCCAAGAAGTTTCTAAGTGTAGTGAAACAGAGCTCCTCGACGGACCGTCTTGCTTGCAACGGTCCGTCAGACCTGTCCGTCGAGGGTAAGAGAGAAGTGATGAAGAAAGCAGCAGAAGATTTTGTCAAGTATGGGACTACGGAGGCCACGACGGTTCGTCATGCCCACGACAGTCCGTCATGTGGGCCGTCGACTCAGACGCGTTTTGGACAGATTTTCATTAATTAGATTCCTTCTTTTATTAGGTTTTGTTTTATTATAAATAGTTCGAAAAACCTCATTTTTGGGGTTAGACTCTTGGATATTTTTCAGTACTCTTGTTTTAGTGTTAAACTATTGGTTTTGGTAATTGATATACTTTTTTCGGAATCGATTGTTGGTGTTTTTGGGGATTAATCAAGTGAATTTCTGGAATTTATTTGTTCTCATTAAAGTAAGTGCATGAATTCTTACATTACAAATATGAATTGTGTGATTATGACCATGGGTAACTAAACTCCATAACTAGGGTTGTGGGAACCATGGGTAAATAACAAGGTAAAATCTAACTAAAATAGCAATTCTAGAATAGTGTCTTGCATGTATTGATAATTCTTTCGTGTGGAAGTCTTTTTAACGGATGGCCAACGTTAGAACTCGCCTTAATGCTACTTGCCGGACCAAGGAGGTAGATAATAGGAAAAGAATTATCAACATAGATTTAGTGTATACTATTTAATAAGCTAGTATAGGTTGGTACGAAGTAATAACTTAGTCAAATATAGATTATGATGCTTAATATGAGGTAAAGATAAGGGTTAGTATAGCAACACACGTAGCCGGACCAAGGTGCGGAGTGAAATTTTCTAGATGCAGGACCAAGGATATAGAGATACATAACTTATCGCTTTACATGCAAGATACTAGGAAAGAATTGTTATAGCTAGAATTACCGAGTTAGGAACCTGTGGGGAACACTTAAGCCCTAGTTACTTTTATTATTTGATTAAACTCCAAGATTTGAATCTGTTAGTTGTTTACTTTAATTTAGTTAATCGTTTTTATTAATTTAAGAAACCCCCCTTTTTTTCATTTGTTTTTCTCGAAAAATAGTTGACTAAATAGTAGTAATAATAGAATTAAGTTAAGTCTGAACTATTTTCCTCGTGGGATCGACCCCAACCTCATTAGTTGGGTTCTCTACTTGATACGACCGCTTTACTTCTTATTTGAGAAGTAAGTTTGAGCGTATCAAATTTTGGCGCCGCTGTCGGGGAAAATGGCTTTTAGATTAACTTAAAACTTATTACTAAAGTTTAGTCAATATTTTCCTAATTTTACTTTTTTTGTTGTTTTTGTCTCTTGCAGATCTAAACTTCCGTGTATGCCAATTACGCGGAGTAGAAGAGAACCCTTGTTTCTATACGACCATGAATTAAAGCGTACACTACGCAATATAAATAGAAACTTGGGTATTAACGATGATGATCCCAACCTGAACATTCCAGCTCCAGTTGATGCTCATGGTCGGTTATTACCTAAAAATCGTGGTGAAGATGAACAAAGGGGAAAAAGCCCCGCTCCACGTCCTCAAGAGTATTACAGAGGTTATGATAACATCGCAGACTCTGACGGGCCACTTGTCTTGCCTCTTCTACCACACGACCACACTTTTGTGGTAACCAGTAGTCTGATGAAAATGCTCACTGCCAGAGGTTTGTTTTCAGGGCTACCTTCTGAGGATCCACATGCCCACATCGCTAAGGTAAGGGCAGTGTGCAAAAGTTGTGTAGGGAGGCCCGATTTGAACATGGATGTAATTGGGCTAAGAGTATTTCCTCTTTCACTAACGGGAGAGGCTGCTATCTGGTTTACTGAGCTCCCTTATAACTCAATCTTCACTTGGAATCAACTGAGGGATGCTTTCTTAGCACGTTACTACCCGGTCTCTAAGAAACTAAACCACAAAGACAGAGTGAACAACTTTGTGGCACTACCGGGAGAGTCAGTTAGTAGTTCTTGGGATAGGCTCACTTTATTCTTGAGAAGTGTCCCCAATCACCGCATCGATGATGAGTCACTGAAAGAATACTTCTATCGGGGACAGAATGATAATAATAAAGCGGTGTTGGATACTATAGCGGGTGGTTCTTATGGGGAGTGTCCTTATGCTGAGATTGCTGAAAAGTTGGAGAAAATCTCCCGAAATAATAAGGCATGGAGTACTAGGAAGTCAGATACTGGAAGATACACCTTTTCAGTGCAATCCGCACACAACCCAGCCACAGACGAGATTCGTGAAGAGATGGCTCCGATAAGAACTGAGCTTGGGTTGGTGTTAAAATATGTCACTGGAGGTTCAGAAAAGGTAAATGCGGTGAACTACTAGTCTAAACTGTCACCGCCGAATGATGAGTATTACTATGAGGAGGATTCTTATGCGGTAGCTGAGCAGACAGGGGTTTTTCGACCGAACGCCTAAGGATCCAATCAGGAGAATTGGCGCAAAGGTCAAGGAAACCAAGGTTGAACAATGGTAATTATAACCGTGAGGGTCATTATGTCCGAGATGGGAATTACAACTGCGACAACAACTTCAACCGGGGTAACTTTGGTAACATAAATGATAGAAGTGGGCTCTATGTTCCTCCTCAAAATCGTGAAGTTGCTCCTAGGGATGGTGGAGGTAGTATGGCTTGAGTTGAGGATATGTTGCACAAAATGATGAGGAGGTTCGATGCTAGTGATGAGCACACTAAAGAGTTAAGGAGTGACTTAGCGGGTTTTGGCAGAAAGTTGATACACATGCAATCTCGATTAAGCAGCTTGAGTTGCAAATGGCCCAATTATCTGCAACTGTGAACACACGGCAACCGGGCACTCTCCCTAGCAACACTGTCCAAAATCCGAAAAATGATGGACACTGTATGGCAATCACTACTCGGGCTGGTAAGCAAACCATTGACCCACCTATGCCATCTGATGTGGAAAAGGTGATAAGAGATAATGATAAAGTGGTGGAGGTTAGTGGTGAGTTAGAAGATAAAATGGGAAAAGATGTTGAAGTGCCCAAAAAGGTGACTCCCATGCCTAGACCCCCCCCTTCCCTCAAAGATTAGTGATAAAGACCGAGGATGGTAAATATCGGCATTTTATAGCGATGTTGAAACAACTTTCCATCAATGTCCCTTTGGTAGAAGCTTTGGAACAAATGCCCGGTTACCCCAAGTTTATGAAAGATCTGGTTACGAAGAAAAGATCTATCACTTTTGAGGATGATGATAGAATGCAGCATTGTAGTGCTATTGTTACAAGATCTCTAGTGCAAAAGAAAGAAGATCCGGGTGCTTTCACTATTCCTTGTACAATCGGGTTATTATATTTTGCGAAAGCATTATGTGATCTTGGGGCAAGCATAAATCTCATGCCCCTCTCGATTTACAAGAAGTTGGGTTTGGGTGACCCACTGCAATGCGGCTACTGATGGCCAATTGAACAGTAAAAAAGGCCTATTGGGATACTCCACGATGTGCTAGTAAAAGTGGAGTCGTTCATATTTCCAGCCGATTTTGTTATTCTTGATTGTGAAGTCGATTTTGCGGTGCCTATTATTCTTGTGAGGCCATTCCTTGCTACGGGTAGAGCCTTAGTTGATATGGAAAAGGGGCAAATAAAATTTCGATTGAACAATGAAGAAGTGACCTTCAACATTTGTAGGTCCATGAGGCAGAGTGGTGAGCTCCAATTGGTATCTTCCATATCCTACAAAGTTGAAAAGTCATCTGAATTACAAATAGAAGAACGTCTCGGTATAGAAGCACCAGCGGCAATGATCATGAATTTTGATAGCGATTGCATTAAAGAGTGTGGGTCATTGGTTGCGACACTTGATCGAGGTGATGTTCGGTTTAAACCGAAGAAATATGAGTTAGACATGAAGAATCGCGAGTCTCCACCCGCAAAACCATCTATAGAGAAGGCTCCAAAGTTAGAACTAAAAGCTCTCCCACCTCATCTGAGGTATGAATTCTTAGGAAATGGTGACACTTTGCCGGTAATCATTGCATCAGATCTGAATGTACAATAAGTTGAGAGTTTGGTGAAAGTGTTAAAAAGATTCAAAAGAGCTATTGGGTGGACTATTTCAGATATTATTGGGATCACTCCCGGTATTTGTTCTCATAAAATCCAACTCATGCCCGATCATAAACCGAGTATTGAGCACCAGAGACGCTTAAATCCACCTATGCAAGAGGTAGTGAAGAAGGAGATTATTAAGTGGTTGGATGCCAGCGTAATATATCCGATCGCTGATAGCAGTTGGGTATGCCCTGTTCAGTGTGTACCTAAAAAAGGGGGAATGACTGTGGCCCCCAATGAAAAAATGAACTTGTTCCAATGAGACCGCTGACTGGATGGAGGGTGTGTATAGATTACCGGAAATTAAATGCATGGACCAAAAAAGACCATTTTCCTATGCCCTTCATGGATCAGATGTTGGATAGACTTGCCGAAAAAGGGTGGTACTATTTTCTTGATGGTTATTCGGGGTATAATCAGATTTCTATTGCACCAGAAGATCAAGAGAAAACCACCTTTACTTGTCCATATAGGACCTTTGCGTTCAAGAGAATGTCGTTTGGGTTGTGCAATGCACCAGCCACATTTCAGAGATGTATGATGTCGATATTCTCCGATATGGTGGAGGATACTATTGAGGTGTTCATGGATTATTTTTCTGTGGTTGGTGACTCATTCGAGCGGTGTTTGAGTCATTTATCTAAGGTTCTTAAGAGGTGTGAAGACTGCAATTTAGTACTAAATTGGAAAAAATGCCACTTCATGGTGAAAGAAGGTATTGTATTGGGTCATCGCATTTCAGAGAAGGGTATAGAGGTTGATCGAGCTAAAGTCGAGGTAATAGAGAGACTTCCCCCACCTATCTCTGTAAAAGGTGTGAGAAGCTTTCTTAGGCATGGAGGTTTTTACCGGAGGTTCATCAAAGATTTTTCAAAATTTGCGCATCCCTTGTGCAAACTGCTGGAGAAAGAGTGTAAATTTTATTTTGATGAATCCTGTCTTAAAGCATTCGGCGAGTTAAAAGAAAAGTTGGTGTCTGCACCTATCATTATTTCTCCAGATTGGAGCAGTCCATTTGAGGTGATGTGCGATGCTAGTGGGGTTGCTCTTGGTGTGGTATTGGGACAAAGAAGGGACAAAATCCTTCATCCCATTTACTATGCTAGTTAGCCCTCAATGAAGCCCAGAAGAACTACATAGTGACTGAGCAAGAGCTCCTTGCAGTAGTCTTTGCTTTTGAAAAATTTCGCTCCTATCTGCTAGGTACTAGAGTTATAGTGCATACTGACCATTCTGCTTTGAGATATTTGATGGCAAAGAAGGATGCAAAACCGAGGTTGATTCGTTGGGTATTACTATTGCAAGAATTTGACTTTGAGGTGAGAGATAGAAAAGGGACCGAGAATCAAGTTGCTGATCACTTGTCCCGTTTAGAAGATGAAGCAATGAGAGAGTTGGGGGATAAGACTGAGATTGATGATACCTTCCCCGATGAGCATGTATTGGCTGCCTCTCAAGACTTGATTCCATGGTTCGCAGATTTTGCGAATTATCTGGCTAGCGATATTGTTCCACCGGACTTGTCCTTTTATCAAAGGAAAAAGTTCATGTACGATGTGAAGAAGTTCTTTTGGGATGAACCATACTTATATAGGAGTTGTGCCGATGGGCTTATTCGGCGTTGTGTGCCAGAAGTTGAGATGTTGAGTGTCTTGGAGGCATGTCATTCTTCACCTGTAGGTGGACATCATAGTGATATCCGAACCGCTCATAAGATCTTACAATATGGCTACTATTGGCCAACTATTCATCAAGATGCTCATGAGTTCGCCAAAGCATGTGATAGATGCCAACGAGATGGCGGCATTTCAAGAAAGCAAGATCTCCCTCTAAATCCCATTCTTGTGATTGAGTTATTTGATGTTTGGGGTATTGACTTTATGGTTCCTTTTGTGAGTTCTCATGGGATGAAGTACATTCTAGTAGCGGTTGATTATGTGTCTAAATGGGTGGAAGCTGTCGCCCTCGCAAATAATAAAGGGAAGAGTGTCACCGCGTTCTTGAAAAAGAATATATTTTCTCGATTTGGTACCCCAAGGGCAATTATTAGTGATGGGGAATCCCACTTTTGCAATAAGTTGTTTAAGGGATTATTGGAGAAATATGGGGTTCGCCATAATGTGGCCACTCCTTACCATCCTCAAACTAGTGGGCAAGTCGAGGTGTCAAATCGAGAGATCAAGCAGATTCTGTCGAAAACAGTAAATGCTAGTAGAACGGACTGGTCACGGAGGCTTCATGATGCTATTTGGGCCTACCGGACAGCATATAAGACTCCCATAGGTATGTCTCCATACCAACTTGTATATAGGAAAGCTTGTCACCTACCGGTTGAATTAGAGCATAAAGCCATGTGGGCTA
Source organism: Solanum sitiens (assembly GCA_016801875.1). Taxonomy (NCBI): domain Eukaryota; kingdom Viridiplantae; phylum Streptophyta; class Magnoliopsida; order Solanales; family Solanaceae; genus Solanum; species Solanum sitiens. The sequence continues at coordinate 849,831 of JABWTJ010000088.1, read as the reverse complement.
TGAAGAAATTGAAAATGGATTGGAATGAAGCTGTAGAACAGAGGTTAAATGGGTTGAATGAACTCAATGAATTTCGCCTAAAAGCTTATGAAAGTTCAGCCCTCTACAAAGAAAAGATGAAGAAATACCATGACCAAAAGATTGAGAAACGCAATTTTATAGTTGGGGATATGGTGCTTTTATTCAATTCTAGGTTGCGTTTGTTTCCGGGCAAGCTCAAGTCCAAATGGACTGGCCCTTACTTGATCACCCAACTATTCCCTCACGGAGCAGTTGAGTTAGAAAACAAGGAGGGTGTGCGGTTTAAGGTGAACGGACAACGAATCAAAATCTATTTGGGGCATGCTGAATCAGTGAATGAAGTGATCGAGGCATACCATCTTGATGAAGTCTTAGTAATCGAGTATCCTCCGTCGTGCCGCGACGTTAAATCAAGCGCTGGTTGGGAGGCAACCCAATATGTATCCTCTAAGCCAACTATATATTTTTTATGACTTTCTAGTACTAGTTGCATTTTCTTTGTTTTTTGTTTTGTTAGAAGTGTTGGCTAGAGCGTAGTTTAGGGTCCGTGTCCACTAAGTGTCCATCAAACACATAGAGAATAGCTTAATGGGTGTTAACTTTGCAGTTAGCACATCACCAGAATAACATGCAGAAATTGGTCTGAAACACTCAGTGACGGATCCATCGACGGACCGTCACGCTTGTGACGGACCGTCACAGGAATCCGTCGTTCCAGGTAAGTTTTTCTATTTTTTTTTAAATTAGGGCACCCGCGACTGTATCCACGATGGACCGTCACACTTGTGATGGATCGTCGTCGGGGACTCGTAGCATCAATACCCAGCAACCTGACCCGACCCGACCGACGAATATTAAAAGTTTTAAACCTTTTAAACTTCCCACCCCATCATTTCAACCGTTTCTTTTCCATCACTTCTCCCATTTCCTCTCTTTTCAACTCCCTCCCACTCTCATTCTCTTCCCAAACTCCTAATTCACCATCCCTACCCTAATTACCCAAATCTTCCTCCTCCCAAATCTCCCTGCTTCTTCATAGTATTCTGCTGGTCGGAGTCCACGGTTCTTTTGCTGATCTTTATAGTTGTGTGCCTCACCCGGTTCTTCCTCTTCTCAAATTCTCAGGTATGTGCTTATGATCTCTAACCCATTTACATTTTATTATTGTCTTCACATTCTACAGGCTTGTTTTTGAATGTTGGGTCTTTGATTTTTGGCCCCTCATGTATGCTAAAGACCTCATTCCATTGCCTTAAGTCCCATCATACAAGTAAAAATGATTTGGGTATTGGGTTAACCGAATCAAAGAGGGGGGATTATGTTTTTGCAACTTGTTCTGACCTAGGTTGCTAGTACCCCGAGTTGACATGCTAAAACTCGAGAAATTGGTACTTTAGCATTGCTAGTTTGTTGGGTATTTGGGTTCAAAATATGTGGGTTAATATTGAGTCTTTCGTTTGGAATCTCAGGGGATGATTGTGGCATCCTCAGTTCTGTCACTAAATGACAGAACAAGACCCCGTCGACGGACCGTCGTACCCACGACGGACCGTCATGGGGTCCGTCCCATCAACCCACGATTTACTCTCTCCAAGTGTCCACTGATGGACCTATACGACGGACCGTCGTGCCCACGACGGTCCGTCCTGCACAACCGTCATGGTTGTCAGAGACCCTATTCCTAAGTGTCTCCAAACTTCATCTAAGTGTCCCATGATGGACCTATATGACCGACCGTCGTACCCACGACGGTCCGTCCTGCACAAGCGTCATGGTGGTCAGAGACCCCACTCCTAAGGGTCTCCAAACTTTTTCTAAGTGTCCCATGACGGACCTATACCACGGCATGGTTGTCAGAGACCCCATTCCTTAGGATTTCAAAATTTTCTGTAAGTGTCCAACGACGGACCTCTACGACGGACCGTCGTACCGTCCTGCTGAACCGTCATGATTGTCAGAGACTTTCCTTCTGAGAGTCTCCAAAAATATTGTTTAGTCATTCATGATGGACCCTCATGATGGTCCGTCATACTCACGACGGGCCGTCAATTGGTCCGTCATACTTCACAGACACCACAACAATACCATTCCAGTTTTGGTTTTACATTTGTTGTTTTTTTCTTTGCATGTCTTGTTTGCTTCTACTGGTACTAATTGTGATTCTTTACAGGTACTAACAGTTATGGCACCAATGCAAGATTGAGTCTACGCACGAGGGCGTTCAAAGTCCGTCGCCCCATCTGCCCGACTAGTCATTGGCTCTGATGATAAGCGTGACCCCGAGTACGTGCCCCCAGGCACTGTCACTCCTGCACGGCTTGCACACGCAACCAGAGCCACGCCCAAGAAGGTGGCGTCCGGCGTAGTCACTGCCTCCCAGTATGATGAGGAGCGCACACTAACTGGCTCACCTTCTGGGACAGCTGCACAGGATGAAGGAGCGTCTGGCTCCTTAGGAGTATCCTTGTCGGAGGAAGTCTCCGGGTTTGTTGAAGCCTCTGCGCCCGCCACAGCTTCACAGTCTGCCCGTCTGATAAGGCCGACAGTACTGATTCCACTCCAGCTTCACCGACTGGAGTTCCCGCCCCGGTTGCCGACCAGCCCAACCGGTGGTGTGTCGAGGGGCAATACCAAGTGTATTCCGACGCCAAGCTGCTAAATGATAAGGGCGTCATGACCCATACCCTTACACTGGAGAGGTGGGTCCTTACAAGGAGTCTCCCCACCATGCCGGATATCCATACTCTCTTCACCAGACACCGGCTAGAGTGGACGGCTCGTTCTTTGGGCCGATACAGTGAGAAGTTGGTCCGAGAGTTCTACGCCTCGTATGTGGCTACTCTCCGATCACAGATTGATAGGCGGGCTGCCCCCGCTAAACAGGCCCCACTTGATCACATCAAAGTCCGCGACAAGCGGGTGACATCTCCTTGCTAGCCATCCGCCGGTATTTATACGGCGAGGATGTTGATGCCACCAGGACCCCTCTCACCGCCGAGTTCGACTACCAGTGGCAACTTGTTAAATATGGATGGTTCTTGCGTGAGCCAGCACTGAGAGAGACCACTAAGAGGTGGATGGCCCAGCACTTATATATTGATGGAGAGGCTGCTGACTAGGTTATGGAGCCGAAGGGAGCCATCAAGAAGGCTAACTGGACCTTCACGGCCAAGTTTTTATGGTTGATAGTCCGCCACTGCCTTTCCCCCACTGCTGTAGATAATATAGTTACATGGGATCGCGCAGTTCTGATGGCAGCGATGATAGCAGGGTTTGAGGTTGACTTTGCTTGGCTTCTGCAGGCGATCATGCACGAGAGGGCCTTCAAGGTCACCACTACTTACCCATTTCCGTGCATGGTTTTCTCTTTATGCAGGTCCGCAGGTGTGCCCATTTGGCACATAGATCAGCTGAAGACCCCGCAGGGTAATGTTGATATCGGCCTCATCAGAGATGAGGCCAATGAGTTGGCTCCGCACAGAGGGCCCCGCCCTGAGGTGCCTCCGCTTGGTGAGAACCTGACGGATATTGTAGAGCATGCCCAAGCGGATACCCAGGCTCCTTCTGCACCCACTGACACTACCCCGGTCGAGTCTATCCTGGGTAGTAGCACTGCCCCGAGCTTCTCTTGCTCGGCTCCTTCCGCCACTCTGGTCCCACTTGCTAGGCTCCAGAAACTCGAGGCTCAGATGGCCACACTTCTGCATCACATCCAGCCTTGGATGCAGAGGTCTATTGCTGAGGCGGAGGAGCGCATGGAGCGTAAGATGGCCCAGCATACGGAGAGGAAGATCTTGGAGGTTCATCAGCGATTGGACGCTTTTGAGTTGCGGGTGCTAGCTCGGCCAGCCCCTCCAGTGGATGTGTCGACCCTTCAGGCTGCGGTTGCGAGCGGATCTTGATACGATCCTAGAGGATAGGGTGCCTGAGTCTGAGGCCCCTTCTGCAGAGCCTGCTGAGGACACAGTGTTGGCTGTGTTATTCGCCACTTCTGAGGTTCCACCACCTCCCCCACGAGAGCATGCCAAGAGGCGAAGGGGTTGAGATGAGGATGAGGCTAGGGCAAGGAAGAAGGAGCGCCGTGAGATGGAGGCTGCGAGGAGAGCCTCGATTGCTAATGAGGAGGCCTGTACGTTGAGGGATGTAGAGGTAGCTGCTGGGGCGTCTAGCTCCAGAGTTGTGGAGACAAAGAGAGGCACTACTGATGGTGCTGTTGCTGCTGAGGACACTACTGAGGGTGTCCAGACTACAGAGGGAGTGGGTTCCGAGGAACCGAACCCACCAGCTTGCTGATCGTCGGCGCTTTGCGCCTCAGGTTTGCTTCACCTACCACTCGATTATTTTAGGTTCTTTTATGCATTGGGGACAATTGCATATCTTTTTGTTGGGGGTGGGGTAAATTAAAAGTAAGTACTAGGGTGAAGTCTGAGTAGCCCAATTCACGATCCTCTTTTGGGGTTTTCTTGCCTGTGTTCTTTTTCCCCAAGAGACTGACTACTTTTATTGTTGAACCGGCATGTTATATCTTGTGTACATTGTATAACTCTGAAGCATGATGGCTAAAATAAATATGATATCCCGATGTAATGAAAATGATGCATGACTAGGCATAGTAATTGATAAATGTGTGGCTCTAAGCATGACATAGAGATACACTACTGCATGACCCTGAATCTAAGACTCAAACTAGGTGTCTGATAATCTGGTAGTGTAACGAGATATCAAGTGAGTGTGAGGAAAATTCGAATGATCCACAATTGATACTGAGCTAAAACTTGCGTGGTTAGTCTTGTTGAAAGTAGCCGAAATAAACATAAATGATCATAGGCCCTTGTTCGAAATAGTCAATCTTGAGCCTAAAAATAAAAGAAAACCAAATGAAGTTAATCCCTTATTGATCCAAATGAAGTTAATCCCTTACTGATCCAAATGATTTGAGCCTAAAATAGATCTTTCTTTTTCACCCCAATTGATCTTCTCTGGGAACAATGTGTTGGCCCTGGTCCCTCCTTGGACATGTGCACCTCAGTTTATGCCAAAAGCATAAGTTGAGGGTGGCTAATGCAAAAAGCAACCTTGTCATGGCCCTGACCCAACCATGGGTATTGTGAACCTTGACTCATGGAAAAATCATGAGTTGAGGGTGGCTGTTATAAGGAATACTCCGGAAAGTGGGGTTGAAAGAATAAAGAGGAAGAAAGAACAAAACAAAAGTGACTAAAATAAAAATAAAAATAAAAATAAAAATAAAAATAATAATATATATATATATATATATATATATATATATAAAATAAAACACAAGAAAAGAGAAAAAGTCACTTACGCATAAGGAGAAGAAAGGGAAAACAGCAAGGTGATAGAAAATTGAGAAATAGGGCAAAATAAAATGATAAAAAGGTGGTACGCTTAGCCGATATGTCAAGGAGGGCAACAAGTCACTAAAGTATACCTAAATATACCCTACCTGACCCTGAGCCTATGTTACAAGCTAAGAAAGTCCTATCGTGATCCTAAGAGTTGTTATGGCGAACTTAAAGCAGTGAAAATAAGGGCAAGCTTATGGCAATATGTATAAATGAGTTGTGAAGTTGTTCTGAGGTTCTGAGAGCGAGTGTTGAAAAGTAATCCTTATACTCAAACTGAAATCATTGTGTGAAAAATGAGGATGCTATTTTGAAGTGAGGACACTAGTTGCAATATCGGGAAAAATTAGCACCTTGGTGAAAAATTGAAGAGGATAGGTGTCAGTGCGTAGTGAGTCTGTGTCATGGTCTGATCCACATAATTCAAGCCTAATAATGATAGCATGCATGAACATAGTGAGAATGATCGGGATTGATAGCCAAATGATTGCGAAAGATAAAATATGGATACTCTTGTACAAAGATTTTGTAGTGAGTCATAGTGCGTCGCTTGAGGACAAACAACGAATTTAAGTTGAGGGTGTTGATGTACCGTGGTTTCACGGTATTTTTAATGCTTTTTCCTTAAGTTTAGTGGGTGTCCAAAGCCTTTTTGTATTGATTTTTGATGTAGGTTTCTCTTTATTTGCAGGAAATCTGTCCAAATGATAACGCGGAGGTTTTGAGCAGAAAATTGCAAAAATGACCACCTACGGAGCCCACGACAGTCCATCATGACTGTGACGGTCTGTAGGTGGCATCGTAGTGAGAAGAGTAGCTGCTGAAGAAAGATGGGGAAGTCTGACCAAGTGTGGGACTACGGAAGTTCATGACGGGCCGTCATAGTCACGACGGTCTGTCCTGCTTGTTCGTTGTGGTTGTCAGAGAGTAGTCCCAGTACCCAATTCCAAGAAGTTTCTAAGTGTTGTGAAACAGAGCTCCTCGACGGACCATCGTGCTTGCAACAGTCCGTCAGACCTGTCCGTCGAGGGTAACAGAGAAGTGATGAAGAAAGCAGCAGAAGATTTTGTCAAGTATGGGACGACGGAGGCCACGACGGTCCGTCATGCCCATGACGATCCGTCATGCCCACGACGGTCCGTCACGTGGGCCGGCGACTCAGACGCGTTTTGGATAGATTTTCATTAATTAGATTCCTTCTTTTATTAGGTTTTATTTTATTATAAATAGTTCTAAAAACCTCGTTTTTGAGGTTAGACTCTTGGATATTTTTCAGTACTCTTGTTTTAGTGTTAAACTATTGGTTTTAGTAATTGATATACTTTTTCCAAAATCGATTGTTGGTGTTTTTGGGGATTAATCAAGTGAATTTCTGGAATTTATTCGTTCTCATTAAAGTAAGTGCATGAATTCTTACATTACAAATATGAATTGTGTGATTATGACCATGGGTAACTAAACTCCATAACTAGGGTTGTGGGAACCATGGGTAAATAACAAGGTAAAATCTAACTAAAATAGCAATTCTAGAATAGTGTCTTGCATGTATTGATAATTCTTTCGTGTAGAAGTCTTTTTAACGGATGGCCAATGTTAGAACTCGCCTTAATGCTACTTGCCGGACCAAGTAGGTAGATAATAGGAAAAGAATTATCAACATAGATTTAGTGTATACTATTTAATAAGCTAGTATAGTTTGGTACGAAGTGATAAGTTAGTCAAATATCGATTATGATGCTTAATATGAGTTAAAAATAAGGGTTAGTATAGCAACACACGTAGCCGGACCAAGGTGCGGAGTGAAATTTTCTAGATGCCGGACCAAGGATTTAGAGATACATAACTTATCGCTTTACATGCAAGATACTAGGAAAGAATTGTTATAGCTAGAATTACCGAGTTAGGAACCTGTGGGGAACACTTAAGCCCTAGTACCTTTTATTATTTGATTAAACTCCAAGATTTGAATCTGTTAGTTGTTTACTTTAATTTAGTTAATCGTTTTTATTAATTTAAGAAACCCTCCTTTTTTTCATTTGTTTTTCTCGGAAAATAGTTGACTAAATAGTAGTAATAATAGAATAAAGTTAAGTGTGAACTATTTTCCTCGTGGGATCGACCCCAACCTCATTAGTTGGGTTCTCTACATGATACGACCGCTTTACTTCTTATTTGAGAAGTAAGTTTGAGCGTATCACAATCCCTTCACACACACCAAAATAATCCTTTAGACTACCTAAGATACGATTATTCCCATTTCATTAATCAACTTTCCTATCTAGAGTTATTCTTAAGACTCCTCAACATGATTTTTATCTTGAATCATTATCTTTATTAGTTCATTAAGAGACATTCAAAAATCAAGGACATTCACATAATGGTCTTGGAGAAGACCTAGGGTACTCACACACTAACATCTTCAAAGCCTAATTGTGCAATGCCTAGATAGCGTCCCTTTCTACTACCTAATCTTCATAGTACTTATCCAACACTAGCATATATCCCATATGATGAGAATAGGAAATAATCTACATAGACCATACTAGCTAGGCATGCAATCCGAAGTCATAAACTACTTCGATAAGGGTGTTCTACTTGCCAATGATAGAACTAGGACACATCCCATGTAGGCCCATGGTTAAGGAATATCAAGGGTTTCTTTGTTCTCTAATGTCATCTTAGTTAGAGAAACTTCCCAAGAATACTCACCCGGTTCTAGCCTTTGTTCTCATAGATTATTTCAATAAAGGAGCATATGAAGAGGTACCATAACTTGTTCACAACCCAATCACATTACACCTTACCTAATAGGGTCCACTAAGGCTACCTACAATGGTTAAGAGGATAGCTCAATCACTTTCCTAAGGATGATTTCATGCCGTTCCAGACAACCAACCCTAAGTCCACCATTCACACAAGAAGGATACCATTACGACTTTCAACTTTAAGGATATCATAACCTTCCAACTAGGTTAAAGGTTCCATATAAAGGACCTTCTTAGGTATGTTCAAGGTCACATGTCAATCACACATGCAAGACTAAGAAGTTTTAGCATACTAGGTCAAGAAGTCATATTTACATTTTACATGTATCAAGTAAGGGACACAAGTCTACCAAAAGAAGACACACATATACTTCACCATATCACATATATCATATCATTCAAGAAACACATAGGAACAACTAATGTCAACTATAAGTCTCCCTGTTCACTACTATAGTATCATCAATCTAAGTCATCACAAGTCTCATACAATCTATCAAGAAGCATCATACTTCAACATCAAGTAATATACATAGCAACTATACTATAGCCTACTAGAGACACATATCATCAACTACAAGAACTCATGCTTTGACTTCACATATACACATAAGTCATCAAGACCTTAAAAATACCCACATTCAAGTTATAATATGATAAAGCCATAATTCATAAAGTAATGCCGACGAGGCCACATTATTCACAAGTATAACAGATAAGCACCGCCACCATAAATGGACCATATCAACCATCATCACAGTTCAAGACCTATGCTACACAATATATAGAAGGTTAGGTCAACATAACACCAACCCAACCTCACAACTTCAATCCATAGCCAATTCAACCAAATCAATATACAAAGGCTCTTACCAATATCCATAGTCACCAATTCAACCCAATAATCACAATATACAATGAATCAAAGATAATAAAATATGAATTTATCAAATTAGAACAGCGTACTTATAATACTAGCATGATTCATTCATAATTCAATAGCCCTAATCAAATTACACAAGAATTCAATAGTATAGAGACATAGTCAAATCATCCATAAAATAGTCAAAACTAGGGTTTCATGATTTGTATGGGTTCATAGAGTTTTTAGTCTAAAATCATCAAATTAACATCAATTCAATCATAATACAATGATTCAAAACATTTTATGCAAGACCCATTGCTAGATTACAATTTAGAAGTTCATCTTTTGAGAAGTCTTTGAAAAACACTTTGAAGATTGACTCCTTGAAGAAAAGAGATTGATGAAAGACATACCTTAATTGATGCTGAGCCACGAAAATTGAGAAGCTTTTATGGAGAAATCACCCTCCAGGCTCCAATCTCCCTTCAAGCTTCAATGGTGGTCTAGAGAGTTCTTTAGGGGTTTTGGTTTTGATTTGAAATAATGAATTCATTAAGTGTTTAAGACTTATAAACCCATGTAAAATACCAAAAATACCCTTAAGAAGTCGTCTAACTAATTTTAGGAATGCTAGGTGAATGACCCAAATTCCCCTAGCCTTGGCCGAGACCCTGCAGAAAACTGCAGGTCTCAACGACGGTTGCTCACCTACGGGGTGTCAACCCAATGACGAGCCGTACTGGCAAGTTGTCGATTGGGTCAGAGTCGGAAAAATGGGAGCCTAATCTCCCTAGGCCAAGTCTCCTCCAGCGCTCTCCACCCACCGGGTGTCGACCAGCCTACTGGGCGTCGATTGCCCTTTGTAGGTGGGACTGTTTTGGACAGTTTTGGCTTACCCAATGGGTCCTCATCAAGGACCCTTTGATTGGTCCTTGGGGAGTTTTGCCCAGATGTTTCCGATACTAATATACTTGTACACATGTTAAGTACCTCTCACATCAATTTAATCCAAAACGAACATGTAAAACTTGACTAAACACACTAAGGCACACAAGCACGTTTAAAGGCAAACCTTTCGAACGTCATGGACGTTATTGGATGTTTGACCTCCAAAATTCACCAAACTTTAGACACTGCCTATAAACATCATTATAAACAATTTTAGTACTTTATAACCTCATGGCACACGTATTAGGCTCTAGTTTCACCTAATTCGTTTTAGAGGTATTACAACCCCGTAGCTAGGGGTGTGTGGATGGTGGTCCTGCAAAAGCTGTCAAGGACACAACTAGGCTTGGGGTGTTTTAGTAAGTTCACCGCGAGTCTTTTATGAACCAAGGATGTTTATTTTATGGTATTTAGGGTATTTTAAGTTGGTTTAAAAGCCTAGACCTAGACAAGACCTCATTTTCAATTATTCAAACCCCTCCATCAAGAAAGAACTCTCTCAAACCCCATTGAATGTAGGTCTCAAGGTTGAGCTATGGTTGAAGGTTTTGGACGTTTTTTCATTAACATTTCGTGGTTTTATTCTCATTGAGGTATGGTAGTTCATCCTTGAACTTTCTTTCATTCAAGGAGTCACTTCAAAGAGATTTCAAAAAGGGGTTTCAAACTCTAACTTCTTCTATTTTTTACTCTAAGCATGAGTCTTTGCATGAAAACATTTTAAGGATTCAAATATGTTGTTTTTAGTGTTAGTCTATGATTTTAATGTCAAAACTTCAATGAAACCATGCTTATGCTTATTATCAAGTTTTGGCTTATGGAGTGGGTTTGTTACTTCTATTTAGATAATGTTAGAGTTGAGTTTCCTATGTTGCATTTTGGGTTAGCTACTGCCTATATATGCCTATTTATGATATTTTTGTGAAATATTGGTAAAAGGTGGTGAGATCTTGGATGAAGGGTAAGTGTTCTATCTTGTTTAGTTTTTATTGAAATGATTCATGAGTGGTATGGTCCACCTTTGGTGGCGGTGTTTACTTGAAGTATATGAATATATATTTATATGTGTATTATGAATATGGCCTTGAAGGCTTGATATATGAAGTAAAGTGATAATGATGATGTTCATGTTGATATGTGTCACAACCCGAAACCATATCCTAGAAGATAGGGTGCAATCTAGGATTGCGACCGGCGTCGTCGAATTCTCAGAGTTCTAAGACAAGCCTCATTCATATCATTCATTGCATATACATAGTGAAAAGTAGTGCGGAATTAAAACTTTTCACAAAAACATAATATAGTCTTTAAAAACCTCTTTCATATAAAAGTAATAGAAATGCTAAGTCTCAATCTCATCATCTTAAGACACAAGAGTACTTTAATATGAAAATAGAAAGACATAGTCTATTACAATACTTTAAAGAAAACAATAAAAGACATATATATGCCCTCGAGTCAAATGAGGACATACTTCAACTCTTCTACTCGGACGATCCTTCTAAGCCCAAGTCTTCTTCTCCAAAAGCTCCTTACCTACTAAGGACTATAGATAGAAAATAATGCATGGAATTAGTACAACCACATGTACTAAGTATGGCTATATGCATAAAATCATGAAAATGAACTTTATTGGAAATATGCATCTTTTCATTTGGAAATCTTAGTTTAAACATAAGAACATCATTTAGCAATTAAGAAACACATAAGATAACAATTAACCAAAGATAGCATTTAAAGGCTCACTTTACAGTGAGTTCACTTCACTGTACAGTGAAGTCCCTTCACTGTTACGGTGAAGTCTAAACCTTCCTTTTAACATCTCCTAGCATGTAATTCCCTCACTTAAAGTCATCCTAAGATTCACTTAAGTCACACAAAGAGAGACCACCCACACACTCTCTCTAGATGTGCCTAAACGACCCTTAAGATTACCTACAATGAGTCACATACATACTTAGAAAACAATCATAAACATTTATGTAAGATTCTTCTACCAAAGGTCAATTCCAAGGTTCACTTGAGTGAGTGTGGAGCGACCACCCATACAATCTCTATCACACACACACAAGAGATCCTATAGACTACCTCAAATAGAATCATTCTCACTAAACACACCTACACTTAGATTAGAAGACATTCTCCTTCCAAAGCCTATCAAAAGACCTACTTAAGTAAATCAAGAAGATAAAGTCCATAGTACAATGACCTCTCCAAGATTACCTAAATAGTCCTTAAGACTTCCTAAGGTTTAGATCGTGTCAACAAGATTAACCAACTTCCCTAACTAGAGTCATCCTCAAGACTTCCAAAGATAAGACATGAAGAGACCATCCTTTCATGCCCTCCTCATACTTTAGCTAAGGAATGCTTAAGTCACTTTAGATTAGGTACTCCTTCATTTACATAGTTACTAACACAGGTCATTAATTCATTAGTTCATTAAGACTCATACATCATATAAGACACTTACATAAAGCATCACATAAGACACTCACATAATGGATCACATAATGGTCTTTGGACAAGACCTAGGAACTCCACATAACACCTTCAAAGTCTATTGTGCAATGTCTAGATAGCGTCCCATACCACCACCTAAACCTCATAAACTTATCTAATGCTAATAGGTATTCCACATGATGAGAATAGGCAATAACCGACATAGACCATGGTAGCAAGACATGGAATCCGAAGTTCTATCCTACTTCAATGAGGTTGTTCTACGCCAATGGTAGAACTTGGACACATCCCATGTAGGCACATGGTTAAGGAATATGAATAGATTAATAAGCATTCAGTCTGTTCTTTAACTGAATCCACTTAACCCTACTCATACTCACTCGGTGCTAGCCTTCGTTCTGATAGATTAGTTCACATTAAGGTTCATATAAATAGGTCCTTATCTAGTTCATGACCCCCTTTACATTCACCCTACCAAAGCAAGTTCCACTAGGGCATATCTCACTTTAGCGACAAGAAGCTCATAGCGATTTTCCTAAGGTATGATATGATGCCGTTCAAGCCAACCATCCCTAAGTCCATCACTCATAACATGAAGGATACCGTTACGGCTAACAACTTCACAATTCATAACCTCGCCACTAAGTTCAAGGTTCCACATAACATTGACCTTCTTATCATTAAGGTCCCACCTATATTTATTATTCAAGACTAAGAGTTATAACACCCTATATAAAGACATCACATACTCATTATCATATATACATCAAGCAAGAGATACAAGTCAACTAAGACAAGACATCACATACTTCACTTTTAACACATAATACAAGTCATTCTAGAAACACTTCTAAAACAACCTAACATCTTCAAGTCATCCTATATATCATCATAATATCATTAATATACTCCACATAGACTCATAAAGTCAAGTAGGAATAACCAAGACTTAACCTAACACTACATTCAAAATGTCAAGTCAAAGTCTAACATGATCACTTAAGGCAACATAACTAGAAGAATACATACATGACTATATAACTTCACATGTAGATAAGTAATGCCATACTTCACATCATCAACTACACAAATAGCCACATAACTTCAAGTAATTACCAATAAGGCCATGCTCATAATATTGCATAAAGTAACGCCGTCTAGGCCACATCAATTGCAAGTAAAAAACATAACACCGCCACCATAAGTGGACCATACCAATCACAATAATATCAAAGTATAATTAATATCAAATTAAGGAAAACGGGGCAGCATACCTTCATCCCCTTATCCACACTTCAATTCAATGCCAAATCAACCAATTCAACATCACAAGGCCCTTACCCATGGCCATGAACAATAATTCAAAGCAATAACCATAAAGCTCAATGAATCTACATCAATTCAATCTAGGTTTAACAAATTAAGATAAATTATATATCAATTGAACACCATTCTTATATCATTAGAAAGCCCATAAGAAACTACACAACAATTCATCAACATTAGCTTAATATCAAGTAACCCAAAAAGTAGTCAAAACTAGGGTTCATCAATTCACATGGGTTCATAGGTAATTTATGTTGAAATCATCAATACAATATCAATTAGATCATAATTCAATGTTTAGAAATCATTTATGCAAGAACCCATGGTAGAATCCCGAAATTGGACAATTCACTTTAGAAAACTTTGTAAAACACTTTGAGGATTGAACTCCTTGATGAAATAAGTTTCAAGGATCAAAAGCCATACCTCAAGGATGATAATTCATCACTTTGATGAAGAATTTCCACTCAAGAACCTCTCACCGAGCTGCCTCTTCAATGGAGTCTTCAATGGAGGTTTTGGGATTTCTAAGAGACTTTGGGTTTTGATTTTAGAAGAATAATGAAGTCTCTAGGGTCTTAACCACTTAAATAGTTAATTAAAATACCCATAAGACCCCTAAAAAACCTCCTAAACTCTTATTTAGACATGGGGTGAATTTACAAGTTCACCCCTAACTTGGCAGAAAAATTTGCGCAGGAGACTTGGCTTGCGACGACTGTCTTGTGACGGGGCGTCACGTCTGACACGGGCCGTCATGGACCTCCGTTGCAAGCTCCAGTGGCTTGCCAAGGGTTACCCCTACACCCTTGGACAATTCCCCCACGACGTAACCCTTGTGACGCGGCGTCACAGCCATGACTGGCCGTCGACTGCTCCGTCGCCAAGGCTGCCTGGGACAGCCTGCCATCAGGTTTTGGGTCCTTTCCTCAAGGACCCTTTGATGGTCTTTGGGGATAATTTCCCAGACGTTTCCAGCCCAAATATGATAACCTATGAGTTTAACACCTCTCACATGAATTTCATCCAAAACGAACACGTAAAACTCAACGAAACTCGCCTAGACGTACAAGGTCGACTCAAGGCATATCTTTCGAATGCCTTGGACGTTCTTAGTCGTTTGACCTCCAAACTTCACGAAACTTTAACCACTGCCTATACATGCTATAATAACTCTATTAAGAACCATAAAACACCATGAAACACACATAAACACATAAAACCACATAAGATACATTTAGGTGACTTAGTCGTCAAACGTCTTAGTCATCCCTTGACGTTTGACTTCCAACACCTCTAATACTTTAGCTACTGCCTCTATACCACATATTAAAAATATTTAAGACCTTAGAACACCAAGACCAACATGTTAGGCTCTAGTTAACCTATGTCATTTTTGAGGTCTTACAATCTCCCCCACTTGGACAAGATTCGTCCTCGAATGACACTTGCCACTCTCCGAACACTTCGAAGATTAGAGATTCAACTAGCAGCAAATAACCAAGCCATACAACACATTATCAAGAAGAAATAATCAATTTCACATAATCAAGAGATTCACAACACAACAAGAAACTAGAAAACAATTCTATAACTCATTATGCTACAAAACTCACATGCTTCAATCCAAATAGCAAAAACTCATTTTATATTCAACATCATACTCACATACATCAGTTTTAACCACATAACAAGAATTTTAGACCAAAGTATCAAATAGCCATTTTTACAAAAATTTTACAGTGAGCAGTTCATAAAGAAACAGTGATTTTAGCAACTTTTCCAAAAATGCAATCTTTAGGCAATTCTTTATATAGACATGCTAGAATGCAAGATAACATCATGTAAACACATCATACAACATGCTCAAAGCTTCATAGCACACACAATGCAAGAAGTAAATGAAATTCAATTTCAACCAAACTCCTAAACATCATGCACATGCAATAAATCAAGAACTTCTATCCCATCTACAAACCATACTCCCCCACTTAGAAGGAACTCATACTATCAAAAGAGAAACAAGAACTTACCAACATCATCATCACCATCACCCGACTTCTCAATTCAAGTCCGGAGTGCATAGAAAAGCCTCTTAGTTGGAGCATCTTCCATTGGAACACTAGGCTCAACCCTCTTGCCCTCCTTCCTAGAAGCAATGTTTGGACAATCTCTCACTTTGTGCCCATCCTTTCCATAACCAAAGCAACTAACGTTACCCAATAGACACTCACCATAGTGACTCTTGCCACAATTTGCACAAGTAGGCTTGCCATCCTTAGAACCACCTCCTTTCTCAAACTTCTTTTTAGGAACTCTAGGTCCATCTTGAGATTGAACTCTTTTCTTGAACCTAGGTTGCTCTTGATCCCTAGCAACCACCCTTTTCAAACTTATAGCCATCCTTCTAAGTTTAGACTCCTCAATAGATTGTGCATACACCATGAGTCTAGATAGGGTCATATTATCATGAAGCATCGCGGTACGACATTCTTCCTTCACCAAATCGGCGAATGTATATATGTTAAGCATGCTAGTGTGTGAAATATGATAAATGAAGGTGTAAGCATGTTAGAAGTCAATATTATGAAAATGGTAATTATCTGAAAGGTGTGCTCACATGTACTCACACACATACACTTTGAATGAATGAGTGAAGTTAATGAATGTAAATGGGGAGTTTTAGGGTGGACACTCTTTGTGAGTAGAGATAAAGTGTCTAGACCATCCCTACTATTACTATAGTAAGAAGAAGGGGTGTTTTGGGGTGTACACTCTTCATGAGTTGAGATGAAGTGTTTAGTATCAACCTCACTATTCCCAAGAGCTTTCTAAGATATGTTGGAGGATGGATACCCTTCGTGAGTTGAGATGTGGTGTCCAGTACTTATCCCTTAACCTTTAGTAATGAATGTTTAAGACTCCATGGGGGAGTTATGCTTAGCACCGAGAGGATTTGAAGAAGGGGTGGTTACACTTCGTGAATTGAGATGTTGTACCCAATGTACCTCTTGAGATGAGTACTCCTCGTTAGTAGAGAATGAGTTCTTTATAAGCAATCTCCTTATCCCTTAAGTATGCGCCCGCATAGGAGTAGCTACTGGAAAATCCATGTAAAGGCTCAAGAATGACCCTACCTTAGGCAAGTGGGGATCCCTCATCCGGTAGGGGATAATACCGGATTCCATGTCTAGCTCCCATGGCCTATGTCGGTTAAAGCTAGCCCTTACAAAAGAATGTAATGAACTAAATATCCTAAAGAGTGTACTACTAAGGGCAGGTGGTCGTATGAGATGCTATCTATCCATTGCACGAGTAGGCACTTGAAAGGGAAGTCTTAGTGTGTCTTTATATGCAATGTATGAATGGATCATTATGTGATGTGAATAAGTTAGGTGACTTAATGTCTAATGTTATGAAAGCATCTTAAAGTTATGTCTTGTATAATGAAGGTTATGAACGATGAATGTGGTGTGCCTAATCTAAGGGAATCTTCAAGGAGCACTAGGTGGGAGTAGTAGTATGGGATGCTACTCTCACATTGCACTATGTGTAACTTGGGGGTTGCCTTGGAGAGGGTTTCTTATGTGAAGTCCTTAATTCAAGCATGTTTCTCTAGTGTCTAGTTATAGAATGTGGACTTGTTACCCGTACGAAGTAAGCCTATAATGGGTAGTCTTGAGGATCACTTAGGTGTGTATTAAAGGTATTGTATGGGCGGTTCCTTCATGTCTTAGTGAGTCTTAGGATAACCTTGGTTATGGAAACTTCTAGGGAAATGAGTTCACTGTGAGTTGAAATGCTAAAGAGTTCACTATATAGTTTTCTTGAGTTCACTAGAATGTGCATCTTTGTGTTAAAATTATGGAAGTTCTACTCTATGTGCTAAATGATGATTTATATGTTATTTTACTTCTATACTCATGAAGTTTTACTCAATTAGCATGAAAGCTTGTTTCAACTAAAATGTCCATTTTTGCATGTTTTTGCATATGCCATACTTAGTACAATGTTTGTACTAACCCCATACTTTTCTATACTCTATAATTATAGGTTGGAAGCAAGTGGAAGTCTAGAAGGCAAAGCTTGGGAATCCACTCTCTCAAGACTCGGTATGTCCTCATATATTCGAGGACATAGTCTATGTTTCTTTAGTTTTTCATTAAGACTTGTTAATTATTTTCTTTCAATGTAAAGGACCGTGACCCTAAGATATTTAAGTTGTGTCTTTTAGTTGGCTTGTGACGACGAGACTTATTCTTACTATTTATAAAAGATATTTCCTTATTATTATTAATGTCGTGAAAAGTTTTAATTCCACACTACTTTTCATGTCTTATGTAATGAATGATAGCTAAGAGGCTAGTACAAGACCTTCGAAGGGTCAAGTACGCCTTGTGACAAATCAAGAGTGCTCCCTTCTTCTAGGGTGTACTTGCGGGTTGTGACAGGGAAGGAACCTTGAAATCTGATTGGTCTAGCTAACTTTAAGATATACCTATGTTACCTTTCTACCACCCCATTTTGTTGTGGGTGTAGACACATATAAATGAAACAAGGAAGAACATAAAGAGTTAAAAGATTATGTCCCATTACCTGATTTTACTATCTTCATAGTTTTACCAAATTGAGTCAGGTTTAGTTTGATGAACCTTCACAAAACAAAGTAAATCCTAGACGTAATTTGGTGTATAGAAATCCGAGAGGCCCTACACAAGACACTTAGAATACACCATACAAGATAATAAAAATAAAGACTTCAAAGAAACAATCATAGCAATAAAGAGTTTGATAAAAGCAAAAGTCTACATAAGTCTCAAATAATCCATCTATTACATCTAAAGAAGTGATTATGATGTAACCCATACATCACATACAAGTCTGAAACTGAAATGACATAAAATAGTTAAAATGTCTAGATCCTCGGAACATGAGGACTCACCAAATACTTGAACGCCAAAGATCAAATTAGCCATTAGGGTGAGAGGTTGAGAGGTATGAGCTTATAATCCCATGTTAGTGAAATAATGAGGCACAAGTATGCATTAATACATGGAATGTACTAAGTATGATAGCAATGCATAAGAGTTATGAATTCAAATTAAAAATGACTTTACATGACATGAAATGACCAAGCTAAATCATCAGATAAAAGAGTTAGAAAAACATAAATCATAATGATGGTCAATTCAAACTAAACATATTTAAATCACACATGAGATACTTTAGAAGTAAATTTAGTTCATTATTTTGGGAAGTTAACAATGTAATCAACATAGACCATGTGATCTATAACATGGAATGCAGTGTCCGCCCCACACCAAAAAAAGGTGTCCTCACTTTTCAAGGTAAGAACCATGAATCTGAGCTAAAGTGGATCCACTAACTAATGACTATCTAATACAGTCATCCTATGGTGACACATAGTTATGGGATAAAGACATTTCTACTACATACCCGACCTCTGCTAACAACAAAGTCTCCATATCAATACCCTCTCAGTGCTAATCAAAGGTCTCATGGAGTAGTCATTAATCTTATGAACTTCATCATCCATGGAAAGACACAATTAATAAGTCAATTTTAGCTAAAGTTCATTAGAATAACTCCTTAGTCTTGATTCAACTTAGGTGAGAAAATTTTTCAACGTTATGAATGATTCTGTGAGAAGTCCATTCACAACCATGTTCTTAGTATTATGTGAGAAAACCTTTCACAACAAAAACAATATTAATGCTTTAGTCTCAAAGCAACCTTAAATTATTTACAGTGCTTCTTTGCTCGCTTGCAGCACCTCGACTCGAGTTCCTCTATAGGATTGAGTGAGGTGATTACATCAATATCACTAAAAGAACACGCATATCTTAATAAATTCACGTTTCAAATTTTATAAGCTTCATTATATGATCATAGTCTAAAAATTATGGATCATGCATGGATTGATATGAATTCAACTTAAAAACATATTATTACTTAAATTCATGCATTAAATATGGAAAACAATCAATTCAATCATAATTGAAAGGAATCCTTGAACATTGAATAAAACCCTAACATTGATTGAGAATTTCACTTGTAAATTGGAGATTTTAGGAATCCTATTGAGGAAATTAATCCATAGGTGAATACTAATTGTCAAGACCCGAGACCACACCCTAGAAGTTAAGGCACAATCTCGGATTGTGACGTGCGTACTCGACCTCTCGGAGGTCTCATACAAGCCTCTCATATCATTTATCGCATATACATAATGAAAGGTAGTGCGGAATTAAAACTTTTCACAAAACATATCATAGTCTTTAAAAACTCTTTCATATCAAATCATAGGAAATACTAAGTCTCAATTTCATCATACTTAAGACACCAGAATACTTGGGACACAGCCCATATGAAATAGAAAACATAGTACTATTAAGTCTATTACAATACTTCATAAAAGAAACATAAAAGACATATATGCCCTCGAGTCGAATGAGGACATAATTCAACTTCACTTGAACGATTTTCTAAATCCAAGTCTTCTTCCCAAAAGCTATTCACCTAACAAGAACTATATAGATAGATAAAATCATGGAATTAGTACAACCACATGTACTAAGTATGTCATTATGCATAAAAATCATGAAAACGGACATTTATTGGAAATATGCATCTTTTCATTTAAATATCAGAATATCATCATAAGAACAACATTTATCAACTTAGAATCTCATAAGAAAACATTAAAACCAAACATCATATTTTTAGAACTCACTTTACAGTGAGCTCAATTCACTGTACAGTGAAGTACCTCACCGTTACAGTGAATTCCTCTACTTTCGTACCAAGCGTCTTCTAGCATGTAGTCTTCTTAATAAAGCTATCCTAAGATTCACTTAAGTCACACAAAGAGAGACCGACCATACACCCTCTCTAGATGTGCCTAAATGATCCTTAAGATTACTCCTAATGAGACACATACACACCTACAATACATCAACATACAAGACATACATAATATGACAATCTCCCCTACTAAGGCTATCAAAAGACTTACTTAAGTACTCCTAGAAGAGAACGCCTATACACCCTCTTCAAGGTTACCTAAATAATCCTTAAGACTTTCTAAGTTTAGATCATGTCAAGCATAACAAGCAACTTCCCTAACTAGAGTCATTCTCAAGACTTCCATAGGTAAGACATGAAGAGATCATCCTTTATGCCTTCTTCACACTTTAACTAAGGAATCTTTAAGTCACTTTAGATTAGGTGCTTATCTATTTACATTTTATATCATTAAGTCATTAGGTCATTAGTTCATTTAAGAGACATACATCACATAAAGGACATTCAAATAATGGTCTTGGACAAGACCTAGGGACTCTTACTAACACCTTAAAAGCCTATTGTGCAATGTCTAGATAGCTTCCCATACCACCACATAAACTTTATAGAACTTCTCTAATGCTAGTAGGTATCCCATATGATGAGTATAGGCAATAACCGACATATACCATGGTGGCAAAACATGGAATCCAGAGTTCTATCCTACTCCGATGAGGTTGTTCTACTTGCCAATGGTAGAACTTAGACACATCCCATGTAGGCACATGGTTAAGGAAATATGAAGGGCATGCTTTGTAATCTAGTCTCATTCTTTGACTAGAACTACTTCCCTTACCATACTCACTCGGTGCTAGCCTTCGTTCTCATAGATTAATTCACATTAAGGTTCATACAAATGGGTCTCATATCATGTTCATGACCCAATTACATTTACCCTACCAAAGCAAGGTCCACTAGGGCTATCTCACTATGGCGACAAGAAGCTCATCATGACTTTCCTAAGGATTGATAGGATGCCGCTCCAGCCAATCAACCTTAAGTCCATCATTCATTACATGAAGGATACCATTACGGCTTTCGACTTCAAGTTTCATAACCTTACCACTAGGTTCAAGGTTTCACATAAAAGATCCTCTTATCATCATTCAAGGTCTCATCTATCATTCATTCATTCAATACTAAGACACTTTAGCTTCCTAAGTCAAGATATCACATATTCATATTCATACAAGCATCAAGTAAGGGACATAAGTCTACCTAAACAAGACACAACATTACATCAATTTAGCACATATAACATATCATCCTTTAGACACTTATGAATGACCCTTAACATCATTTAGTCAACCTATTCATTACCTTAAATCATAAATATAATCATTATAGAGTCATATAGCCAAGTTAGGAACAACCATATATCAACTCTAAGACTACACACTTAACACATAGTCATAGCATAACATGATTACCTAAATAGTATCAATAGAATAACACATACTTTCACATATAGGTAGATATGATCATACTTCACATAATCAACTACACAAATCAACATAATACTTCAATTAGTTGCCGACAAGGACATGATCATCAATATACTTAAAATAACGCCGACAAAGTCACATCAATTCACATAACACCGCCACCATAAGTGGACCAAACCAATCACAACATAATTGAAGTCTAAATAACATTAACAAAAAGGAGTACTATCTCTTCATCCTCAACACTTCAAGCCAATACCAAATAATCCAATTCAACCTCATAAGGCCCTTACCCATGGCCATGAACATCAATTCAATACACAAACTATAATACTCCATGAAATCTAAGCCAATTCATTATAGATTCAACAATATAAGACTAATTAGACATCAATTGAATACAATTCTTATATCATTAGAAAGCCCATAAGAAACTACACATGAATTCATAAACATTAGACCAATATCAAGTAACCCGTAAATTAGTCAAAAACTAGGGTTCATCAATTACATGGGTTCATAGGTTAATTGAGTTAAAATCACCTTAATAACAACAATTCTATCAATAAACAATGATTTGAAACCATTAATGCAAGAACCCATTGTAGATCATGAAATAGGTCAATTCATCTTTTGAAAACTTTAGAAAATATATTTGAAAGTTGGGCTCCTTGATGAAATGATTTTCAAGGATAAAAAAACATGCCTTAACAATGCTAATCCTTCAATTTGATGAAGAATCTTCACTCGAATAACCAATCAAATCTCTTCCTAGAGTTTTAGCTTTAATGGAGTCTTGGGGAATTTCTAAGGGATTTTGGGGTTTTGATTTTTGAAGAATGACATATTCTAAGCATGTTAGGCTTATAAACACCTTTAAAATACCCAATATACCCCTTAGGAACCTCCAAACCTTCTATTTGGAAGTGGGGTGAAATTACAAGTTCACCCATCACTTAAAGTGAACTGCACGCGAGGAGGCAGTCCACCAACGGTTGGCAGTCGACGGACCGTTTGTCCACAAACGGACCATCGTGTCCTTCCGTTGATTGTTTCAGAGACTTGAAAAGGTTCTCCTCTCTCCCAAGTCTAATTCCCCACAAATTTCACCCATTGACGGGGCGTCGATTGGCCTACGAGCCGTTGATGCCTCCGTCGTTTGGGGCTGCCTTGGATAGTCTTGACACCAAGTTTTAGGTCCTTCCTCAAGGACCCTTGGATGGTCCTTGGGGATATTTTCCCAGACGTTTACAAACTAAACATGACCGTATACGAGTTTAGGACCTCTGACATGAATTTCACCCAAAACAAACACGTAAAACTCAACGAAACATGCCTAGACACACAAGGTCATTTCAAGGCACATCTTTCGAATGCCGTGGACGTTCTTGGACGTTTGACCTCCAAACTTCACGAAACTTGACACACTGACTATATATACTATAATAACTCATTTAAGGACTTCACAACATCATGAATCACTAATAAACACATAGAACCACATACAAGGCACATAGGTGACTTAGTCGTCGAACGTCTTGGTCGTCCTTTACGTTTGACTTCCAATGCACCTAAACTCTTAGCGACTGCGTCAATACCATATAATAGACATATTTAGGACCTAATACCACCTTGAAAACAATGTTGGGCTCTAGTTCACCTATGTCATTTTTGGGATCTTACATTCTCCCCTACTTGAACAACATTCATTTTCGAATGACACTTGCTACTCTCCGAACACTTCCAAGAATTGAGAATCAACTAACAGCTCAAAACCAAACCATATATCACACAATCAAGGAGAAAACATCAATTTCCCATAATCTAAAGATCCACAACACAACAAGAACTATAAGACAATTTTATAACTCATTATGCTAAAAAACTCACATGCTTCATTCCAAATAACAAAAATTATTTTATATTCAATATCATATTAAAACACATAAGTTCTAAACACATTACAACAATTTTAGACCAAAGAATCAATTTGACATATTTTGAAATTTTTTATACTGAGCAGTTTTCCAGGCTACAGTGATTTTATGCAATTTTTCTAAAAATGCAAATTTTTGGCAATTCATGATATAGACATGCTAATATGCAAGATAACATCATATAAACACCTTTTACAACATGATCATGGATCCATAAAACACACAATGCAAGAAGTTAACGAAATTCAATTTCAATCAAAGTCATAAACATCATACACATGCAACAACTAGCACATCTATCTTGACATACTCCCCCACTTAGAAAGGACTTATATTACAACAAAAGAGATAAGACTTACCAACATCATCATCACTCTCATCCGGCTTCTCTCCTCTAGTCCGGAGTGCATAGAAACTCATGCTTGTTGGAGCATCATCCTTTGGAACACTAGGATCAACTTTCTTACCCTTTTTTCCTCTAGAAGCAATGTTAGGACAGTCTCTCACCTTGTGTCCATATTTTCCACATCCAAAGCAACTACCGGTACCCAATAGACACTCACCATAATGTTTCTTACCACAAGTGACACATGTAGGTTTTCCATCTTCGGAACTACCTCCTTTCTCAACCTTGAACTTAGCACCCCTAGATTCTTCTTGAGTTTGAGCCCTCTTTTTGAACCTAGGTTGCACTTGATCACTAGCACCACTTCTTTTCAAGTTTCATCAAATCCTCATAAGTTTAGACTCTTCTATCGATTGTGCATACACCATGAGTCTAGCTAAGGTCATATCATCATATAGCATAGCCGTACGACATTCTTCCCTCACTAAGTCGACGACACCCGTCACAAAGTGACTCATTTCATCCCTTGGATTAGACACTAGGGATGGTGCATATCTAGACAAAGTTGAGAACTTCAAAGAGTATTCCTCAACAATCATATTGCCTTTATTGATATTGATAAACTCCTCTACCTTAACCTCTCTCCTCTCACGGGGAAAATACTTGCCTAGAAAAGCTTCCTTAAATTCTTCCCACTCAATAGGACCCGACTCCACCGGCCTATTATCCTTCCATTGAGTGTACCATATTTGAGAAACATCCCTCAATTGATACGAAGCCAACTACGCCTACTCCCTAGATGTAACCCCCATAACACTCAATACCTTGTACACACCATCCAGACTCTTAGGGATCTTCATCTACCTTAGAGCCAAGAAAGATCGGAGAATTCATCCTCAAAAAGTCTCTCAACCAAAAGGTGATAGTGCTCTCCACAACCCTAGGCACCATACTCAAATTCACTTGAGTAGTTACGACTCGGGCTAAAGAAATCAAAGCCTCTCTAATCTCTTGATTAGACATCTCCGGCACCTCATTACCTCCTTCCACATTAGGGGCATGATCACCTTGAGGAGTCACTTGAGCACCTTAAGCACCTTGGATACCTTGACTATCTTGAAGAACTTTCTCAACTTGCTCAACTTGAGGAGGAATCTCCTCATTCACCCTTTCCTCTTCCAACCTTCTAGCGGCCATCCTTGTAGTATTCATCTCCTAGAAACACAAGGAAACACATTTAGAAGGATACTCATAATATTTACTCTACCGCACGACATAGGAGTAGAAAAGAAGGGAAACTCTATCGTCCTATAGACTCTCCCCCATAGATGTGTCGCGACTCACACGAATGGTCAAGACTCTACTAGATGTGACTTGATGGACTTTTTGATTCCTAGGACAACATTCACCAACCTATGCTCTGATACCAAGATTTGTCACGACCCGAGACCACACCCTAGAAGTTAGGGTACAATCTCGGATTGTGAAGTGCGTACTCGACCTCTCAGAGGTCTCATACAAGCCTCTCATATCACTCATCGCATATACATAATGAAAGGTAGTGCGGAATTAAAACTTTTCACAAAACATATCATAGTCTTTAAAAATTCTTTCATATAAAATCATAGGAAATACTAAGTCTCAATCTCATCATACTTAAGACACGAGAATACTTGGGACGCGACCCATACAAAATAGAAAACATAGTACAATTAAGTCTATTATAATACTTCATAAAAGAAACATAAAAGACATATATGTTCTCGAGTCGAATGAGGACGTAATTCAACTTCACTTGAACGATCTTCTAAATCCAAGTCTTCTTCCTGAAAGCTCTTCTCCTACCAAGAACTATATATATAGATAAAAGCATGGAATTAGTACAACCACATGTACTAAGTATGGCATTATGCATCATGAAAACGGACATTTATTGGAAATATGCATCTTTTCATTTAAATATAGGAATATCATCATAAGAACAACATTTATAAACTTAGAATCTCATAAGAAAACATTAAAACCAAACATCATATTTTTAGAACTCACTTTACAGTGAGCTCAATTCACTGTACAGTGAAGTACCTCACTGTTACAGTGAATTCCTCTACTTTCGTTGTAACAACCTAAAAATGAATAAGATAAGAAATGCTTAAGGTGTCAAGAATGCTTGCGATTAGACCAAGGTTCACACGGATTGATGCGCGTAGAACCAGACCTCAAAACCCTTACTACGGCCAAGCCAACTAACTTGGGGAGTTAGTTGATCTTGGAAAGGTTGGAGCCAACCATGTGAGCCTCTCGAAAACGAAGATATAATCGAAGGAGTCTTTACCGGACTTAAAAAGAAGAAATCTTAAGTTTTGAGGGTCCAGGGGTAAAATGGTCTTTTCCAGGCCAAGGGTAATATCGTAATTACCCTAAGGAATTAATTAATTAATTAATTAATTAAATTAAAGAACCGGTTAGGGTTGGGTCGACCCGAAATGATCCATTTCGCAAAGGTCACTCCACCCGAGTTCGAGCCCCAATGGAAGCGACAAATTGGTGATTTTATTATTGTTTAAAATCTGATTTCGTAAGGCCAAAATGGTCCTTTCACGTATTAGTTAAAAATAAATCAGATTTTATTAATTTAATTAAACCCTATTTGACTAAGTCTTGAATTAGACTCCTAAACCTATGGTAACACTCTCCTATCACGTTTATCTCTCACTCACACGTTCAAACTTCACAATTTCTCTCTCCCAAAAACAACTTCAAGAACAGAACAAATATTGAAGTTCTTCACACTTGAAGAACTCACAAAAAAAGTCTAAGAAAGCAAGCTAATCAAAAACGTTAAGGCAAAGGGGAGATTTTCCGTCGAGTGGAGGTGAAAATTTCTGTGAGTTGGACGTGGTTTTGGAGAAAAGTTTGGGCAGCAACTTCAACCTTTGAACAATCAAACAAGTTATGGGTTTCTTCTCTCTTGGTCCCTTTCCCAAGAGACCCCTTAAGGTTCAAGATATTCATTCCGAAAACTAGGGTTGTTCCCCGTTGCATGTCCCTGTCACTAGCTCCCATTGAATCATAGGTTGGGTATGTTTGCTGGTACAAAGTAGGGATGTAATGTGTTTTCGTGATGTTTATGTTTAAGTATGCATGTTCGGAATTATGTTAATATTGAATATGTTGTCCGAAATTTTGTGAAAAAGTGATGTGTGTGTGCAACGTGTGGCAGTGAATGTACTCACTGTTGGAGGTGTGAAATGGCATGCTTTATCCTTGTATTTTATGTGCAAAAGTTGCACACAACGTGATGTTCATATGGGGTGTGAAGTTATTGATTTTGAGTGCAAAACTCTTGGCTAATGTAACTACTATACTACACCTAATAATGCACTAAATGTTTCATGAAATGCCCTAAGAACTAACGTGAAAAGGTTGATGAAAGGAAGCTAAAAATTATAATCAAATTTCCAGCTTGGTGTACTTTAGTTTCGGTCAAAAACAAGCTTAAGAATCTGGGTTTTTAAATAAAAATAAAATAGGTGAGGTCACTGGGATTGAACCCAAGACCTCACATGTAAAGGATGCTAAAAACGTAAAGAGGGAAATGGGGTGAAGGGGAATCGAACCCGAGTGACCATGGTAATTCGCGAAAAGAAAAGAAAACGGGGCTGGGGGAATCAAAATTGGGCCTACTGGTTGAGGAAGAAGAGAACAAGAATTAAATAAATAAATGAGAGGCGTGGGGATCGAACCCACGACCTCCAGGCTGCAAACCCACGACCTCCAGGCTGAGTAATTATGAAGAGCAATTGTGCTAATGTTAATGAATGTGTTGACAAAATGATATGAGGCTAATGTAAAAGATAAGAACAATCTCAAATGAGCCTAAGTAATTGTTACCAAAACGTACTCACCTATGAGAGTGTAAAGTTAATGAAGAGACCAGTCTATATGAACACTCTAATGAAAGTATTGAGATTAACACACTTAATACTAATGATGAGATGAGAAATCATCTATTGAGCTACGATGTCCTCATACTAGAAGCCAGCTTCTATGACATATGAGTTGAATGTAATGGAACTTTATACTGAGCACCTATAGACTAGCTATGAGCGGTGATGCCTTCTTTCGGGAAGGGCGGAGGTTCACGTAACTCGCATGAGATGAGACTGTCCGGCTTGCCGGGTATGAGTCTCCTTATATCTCCTGGTCTTTGAACCTATACTGCAAATATAGGGATCTGGCGGGGTTAAATTCCCATGTACGCTAGCATGTTTTGGGTCACCTTGGCCGGTGATTCCACCTCTTTTCGGTGTGGGGGAGACACTGTATTTCATGATGCTCACATGATCTATGTCGGTTAAAGTTGAAGTTCCCAATGAATGAATGAGTCCAGCCTCAAATGAAGCACATAACGAAATGAATGATACCAAAGGTGTTAGGATAGGATAATCAAGAGGTGAGCTAGACTCAGGTAATGACAGTAGGTTATTCTTGATCATTGCACAACAAACCTGATGAAAGTCCTAAACTACACCCTAGGTATAGCTGGTGTTTACACTGGCCTATGAACGAAATGAAAAGAAGTACGTATGAATGAATGAAGCAGACTCTGTGTTTGCTAATGAAGACTCCCTAGTTGAGGTCCCATATGTTGAGCCCTCATTTTGGAAAGTCTTAATGCTATGTCCATGATTCCAAGGTCTCATGGCATATGAATGAATGTTATAAAAGATGTTATGTGTTGTATGCTATATGATGTGTGCTATGTGTAAGATGTTATGTGCTGTGTGCAATATGATAAGTATGATGATGCATGTTACTCTCATGGCATGACTTTCCTAATCCGAATTTGGCAAGTTCACTGACCTGACTTTCCATAATCATGTTGTTAGGAAAGAGCTATCCTTTCTCATGCATGTCCTTGGTGTGTGCTTGCATATACCCATACTTAGTACAAGTGTGTACTAACCCTATACAACTCAACAATTTTAGGTGCAGGCACAGGTGGACGCTAGAGCGTACAGGTTGACGTTGCAGCTATCCGGACGTGGAGCTTTCATCCGGACTTGGTAGGCCCTCATGCTTTCGAGGATGTCTACCGTTACTATCTAGCTTAGATATAGGCTTTAGCTAGTGGAGCACGTTCCACTAGCGTTTCTTTCTTGTTTTATTCAGACATTGTATTGGTGCCATTTTGGCAAGTACATCTTTATTACTATATTATACTATTTCTTTTATTTGATGATCTTAATATTAGATGGTTGATGGTGAAAAATTATGTAATAATGAGAATGTTTAATAAGTATGTTAAGAAACAAAAAGTTTCAAATTTTCCGCTAAAATTAACCTAGATGAAGTAAGAATGACGTAAGTAGGCTTGTATGCAACCTCTGAGAGGTCAACGATGCCTGTCTCGTCTGGGGTCTAGATTCCAGTCGTGACAAAGTTGGTATCAGAGCACTAGGTTAAATTCCGAGGAATATAAGTTCACATCAACCACATTGAGTAGTTTCTAAGTCATGGTAGTGAAGTGCACCACTATCCTGAATTAGAGACTGCATAATGCGTAGGAAAATTTCCCTTCTTTTGATCTTATCGTGCTTTTCCTAATGTCTGATTTCTTGGTGTTATGAGCGTGTCTAACATCAATTCTTATTATTTTCAGAGAATGAATACTAGAAGGAACGTTGGTCAGAGGAGAGGAGGAGCAGCTGCTGGGAACAATCAGGTTCCACCCTAGGCTCCAGCTGAAGGAGTGGCTATGCCAGTTAACCCAGCTGGGATGACTGATGCTGAGGTGAGGGCATCTCTGGCCCAGATGGCACAGGCCATTACTATGCAGGCCAAGGATATGACTGCCCAGGTCAACCGGCAGGATGTTCATAGGGAGAACCCACCGGTTTGTAGCATGGCTGACAGGCTGAGAGACTTCACGAGGATGAATCCTCCTATTTTCACAGGGTTCAAGACTTCAGAGGACCCCAGGAGTTTGTGGATGCGGTGCATAAGATTTTGGTGGCTATAGGGGCCACAGATATTGAGAAGGCTGAGCTGGCTTCTTATCAGCTCAAGGATGTTGCACAGACTTGGTGCAAGATGTGGCAGGATAGCCGAGATTTGGGCGAAGTTCCGGTCACTTGGGAGCTGTTTAAGACAGCCTTCCTGGAGAGAGTCTTTCCCAGGGAGATGAGAGAGGCAAAGGTTGAGGAGTTTATCAACCTTAAGCAGGGATCTATGACAGTCAGGAAGTATTCCCTGAAGTTTGTTAAACTATCCAGGTATGATACTTTCCTTAGTATCTAACAGCAAGGATGAGATGAGTACTGAAGTTTGTTAAATTATCCAGGTATGCTACTTCCCTTGTGTCTAACAGTAGGGATGAGATGAGCATGTTCCTCATAGGAATCAATGGAGATCTGGAGGAGGAGTGTCGGTCTGCGATGCTCCATGATAATATGGACCTCTCCAGGTTGATGGTGCATGTCCAACAAGTAGAGGACAGTCGCAAAAAGAGGGGTATTCGTGATGCTAGGAGGCCTAAGCCTCAAGATCAGGCAGGTCCTAGCCATGGAGGCCACATAAACAATTTTGGCGTCCATGAGCAGCCCAGGTTCAAGAAGGGGCAACAGAGTTCTGGGAACTCTAACTCTCAGAGGAGTACAACACCTAGAGGAAGCAGACCTGAGCCCAAGAGGGGCAATGGAGGTGAGATGTAGCGTCCTAAAAAGAACTGTGCTAAGTGTGGCCAAGCTCACAGTGGAGAGTGCAGACAGGGCACTAATGCCTACTTCGATTGCGGTGAGAGTGGGCACATGGTTAGAGACTGCCCACAGAACAGAGGTCAGGCTGGAGGCAATGCTCAGCCTAGGCCTAATCCATAGGGTGTAGCAGCAGCCGAGCTTCCTAAGAGGAACAAGTTCTATGCCCTGAAGGGCAGGGAGGAGCAGGAGAAGTCCGCTGATGTGGTCACACGTATGCTGCAAGTATTCTTAACTTCTGTTTATGCTTTACTTGATCCAGGGTCTACGCTTTCCTTTGTAACTCCTTTGCTTGCTCTCACTTTTGAAATATTGCCTGAAGTTCTGCATGATCCTATAGTGGTTAGTACACCTTTAAGAGAGAATGTAAGAACTGATAGAGTATACAAGGATTGCCCAATAGTGGTAAGTGGTTAGACTATGTGTGCAAACTTGGTTGAGTTACCCATGCATGATTTTGATGTTATTCTTGGCATGGACTGGCTTCACAGTTGTTATGCTTGCTTGGATTGTCGTAGTAAAGTGGTGAGATTTCGTTTCCCTAATGAAGAGGAGCTAGTCTGGGAGGGGTACAACTCGAGTCGTCCTAATCCCTTGATTTCGAAACTTAAGGCCAATAAAATGATGTCCAAGGGGTTATTGTGTCATCTTGTGAGTGTTAATGATTTAGATCATGACATTCCTTCCATAGACTCAGTGCCTGTAGTGAATGAGTTCCTATATGTATTTCCTGATGATTTACCTGGAGTCCCTCCCCCTTGAGAGATTGATTTTGGTATCGACTTAGAATCCGATACTAAACCAATTTCAATTCCTCCTTACAGAATGGCTCCAGCTGAACTCAAAGAGTTGAAGCTGCAGTTAATAGATTTCACTAACAAGGGTTTCATTCAGCCGAGCATATCCCCTTGGGGCGCTCCAGTGTTGTTTGTGAAAAAGAAAGATGGAACCCTTAGAATGTGCATCGATTATCGGCAGCTCAACAAAGTCACTATAAAGAATAAGTATCCACTTCCCAGAATAGATGATTTGTTCGATCAGCTCCAAGGGTCTAGTTTCTTTTGTAAGATTGATCTTCGTTCAGGGTATCATCAGCTTAGGGTTAGGGATGGAGATATCCCAAAGACAGCCTTTCGTACCCGTTATGGTCATTATGAGTTCTTAGTCATGTCATTTGGTCTTACGAATAAACCTGCTGCATTTATGGATCTTATGAACCGAGTCTTCCGTGAATACCTTGACTCTTTCGTCATAGTATTCATTGATGACATTCTCATCTACTCTAGGACCAAGGAAGAGCATGAACAACATTTGAGACTAACCTTGCAGGTACTTAGACAACATCAGCTGTATGCTAAATTCAGCAAGTGTGAATTTTGGCTTAGATCAGTGACCTTCCTGGGTCATGTTGTGTCCGATCAGGGCGTGGAGGTGGATCCCAGGAAGACTGAGGCTGTGAAGAACTGGCCAAAGCCTCTTACTCCCACCGACATCCATAGCATTTTGGGATTGGCTGGTTACTACCGCAGGTTTGTGGAGGGATTTTCTTCCATTGCTGCCCCATTGACAGCTTTGACTAAGTAGAAAGCCAAGTTTGAATGGATGGAGACTTGTGAGAGGAGTTTCCAGGAGCTCAAGGACAGACTCACTTCAGCCCCGGTGCTTACTTTGCCTAAGTGTGGTGAGAATTACACTATTTATTATGATGCATCTAGGGTTGGTTTGGGTTGTGTTCTTATGCAAGTTGGTAAGGTGATAGCCTATGCGTCCAGACAGCTCAAGGTTCATGAGAAGAATTATCCCACTCATGACCTGGAGTTGGCAGCTGTGGTGTTTGCACTGAAGCTGTGGAGGCACTACTTGTATGGAGTGCATGTTGACGTGTTCACAGACCACAAGAGTCTCCAGTACATGTTCACACAGAGGGAGTTGAATCTTCGTCAGCGGAGATGGTTGGAGCTGTTGAAGGATTAACACTACACAATAACACATAGTCAAAGCACAACATGATTAACTAGATAGTAGCAATAGTCTAGCACATACTTCCACATATATATAGATATGATTATACATCATCAAATCAACTACACAAATAGCCATGTAAGTTCAGGTAGTGCCGACAAGGCCATGATCATCAATATACTAGAAAGTAACGCCGACAAGGCCACATCAATTCACATAACATCGCCACCAAAGGTGGACCAAGCCAATCATAACATAATTGAAGTAAAATTAACATTGAATAAGAAGAAATAGGGCAGCGTACCACCACTTCATCATCAACTCTTCAAGCTAATAAAAATCACCCAATTCAACATCATAAGGCCCTTACTCATGGCCATGAACACCAATTCAATACACAATTATAGAAATCAATGAAATCTAAATAATTTCAACATAGATTCAACAATAAAATACCATTTTGATAACAATTGAATACAATTCTTACATCAATAGATAGCCCATAAGAAACTACACATGAATTCATCAACATTAAGCCAATATCAAGTAACCCATCATTTAGTCAAAATCGTAGGTTCATCAATTTCATGGGTTCATAGGTAATTTAGGTTAAAATAATCAGTACAACATAAATCTAATCCATAATAGACGTTTGAAAACCTTTAATGCAAGAACCCATGGAAGAATCATGAAATTGGACAATTCCTCTTTGAAAACATCTTTGAAAGTTGGGCTCCTTGAAGAAACGAGTTTCAAGGATCAAAATCTATACCTCAATGATGATAATTCTTCACTTTTATGAAGAATTTCCAGTCAAAACGTCACACCAAACTCTTCGTTGATTTTGGACTTCAATGGAGACTTTGGGATTTTCTAAGGGATTTTGGGGTTTTGATTTAGAAGAAGGAAATATTCTAAGTGTTAAACACTTATATGATTGTTCAAAATACCCAATATACCCTTAATAAACCGCCAATACTATTATTTGGAAGTGGGGTGAATTTAAAAATTCACCCCTAGCTTGGCAGTGGACTGCGCAGAAAAACAGACCTCACCAATGGTTGGCAGTCGACGGACCATTTGCCCACAAACAGACCGTCCTGCTCCTCCGTTGGTTGGGTCAGAGACTGGACAAGGTTCCCATATCACCCAAGGTCAAGTCCCCATCGACGACACCCATCGACGGGGCGTCGATTGGCCCATGAGCAGTCGATGCCTCCGTCATTTGGGATCTGCCTAGGAGTGCCTTGTCAACCAGCTTGGGTCCTTCCTCAAGGACCCTTAGACGTTTCCAACCCAAATACGATTTTCTATGAGTTTAACACCTCTCACATAAATTTCATCAAAAACGAACACGTAAAACTCAACAAAACATGCCTAGACACACAAGGTCATTTCAAGGCATATCTTTCGAACTTCATGAACGTTCTTGGACGTTTGACCTCCAATCTCCACGAAACTTGACACACTGCCTATAAATGCTATAATAAATCATTTAAGGACCTTATAACCTAATGAATCACATATAAACACATAAAACCACATATGAGGCATTTAGGTGACTTAGTCGTCGAACGTCTTAGTCATCCCTTGACGTTTGACTTCCAACACACCGAATACTTTATCTACTGCCTCTAAACCATATTATAGACCACATTAGGACCTTAGATCACCTTTACCAACATGTTAGTCTCTATTTAACCTATGTCATTTTTTGGGGTCTTACATTCTCCCCACTTGGACAACATTCGTCCTCGAATGACACTTGTCACTCTTCGAACACTTCCAAGAATAAGGATTCAACTAGAAGCACATAACAAAACCATACAACACATAACCAAGAATAAAACTTCAATTTCCCATAGTCAAGAGATTCACAACCCAACAAGAAAGTAGAAAACAATTCTATAACTCATTATGCTACAAAACTCACATATTTCATTCCAAATGGTAAAAACTCATTTTATATGCAATATCTCACTCATATAAATCAATTCTAATCACATATCAACAATTTTAGACCAAAGATTTGATTACTCAATTTCACCAAAAATTTACAGTAAACAGTTTTCAAGCTACAGTGATTTTTGACAAATTTTACAAAAATGCAATCTTAAGCAATTCATGATATAGACATGCTAATATGCAAGGTAACATCATATAAACACCTTTTACAAGATTATCATAACTCAATAAAGCACACAATGCAAGAAGTTAAATGAAATTAAATTTCAACCAAACTTCTAAACATCATGCACATGCAACAACTTTTAGGAAATTCTAACCATACTCCCCCACTTAGAAGGGACTCATACTATAATAAGAGAAACAAGGACTTACCAACATCATTATCACCATCACCCGTCTTCTCAATTCTAGTCTGGAGTGCATAGAAACGCCTCTTTGTTGGAGCATCCTCCTTTGGAACACTAGGCTCAACCTTCTTACTCTCCTTCCTAGAAACAATGTTTGGACAATCTATCACTTTGTACCCATCTTTTCCACATCCAAAGCAATTACCCGTACTCACTAGACACTCACCATAATGTCTCTTATGACAAGTGGCACATGTAGGTTTTTCATTGCTAGAACCACCTCCTTTCTCAAACTTCTTCTTAGGCACACTAGATCCATCTTGAGTTTGAACCCTCTTTTTGAACCTAGGTTGCACTTGATCACTAGCAACACTCCCTTTCAAGTTCCTTGACATCCTCCTAAGCTTAGACTCTTCAATTGATTGTGCATACACCATGAGTCTAGCCAAAGTCATATCATCATGCAACATAGCCGTACGACATTCCTCCCTCACTAAGTCGGCTACACCCGTCACAAAGCGATTCATTTCATCCCTTGAATTAGACACTAGGGAAGGTGCATACCTAGACAAAGTTGAGAACTTCAAAGAGTATTCCTCAACACTCATATTGCCTTGTTTGAGATTGATAAATTCTTCTACTTTCTCTTCCCTGCTCTCACGGGGAAAGTACTTACCAAGAAAAACTTACTTGAATTCCTCCCACTCAATAGGACCGAACTCCACCGGCCTATTGTCTTTCCATTGAGTGTACCAAATTTGAGACACATCTCTCAATTGATAAGAAGCCAACTCCGCCTTCTCCCTAAATGTAACCCCCATAGCACTCAAAATATTGTACACACCATCAAGGAATTCTTGGGGGATCTTCATTCACCTTTGAGCAAAGAAAGATTGGAGAATTCAACCTCACAAAGTCTCACAACCTAGATGACATAGTGCTCTCCATAGCATTAACCCTAGGCACCATGTTCAAGTTAGCTTGATCCGTTATGGCTCGGGCTAAAGCAAGCAAAGCCTCTCCAATCACCCTATTATACAACTACGACACCTCATCACCTCCTCCCACATTAGGGGCATGATCACCTTGAAGAGGCACTTGAGCACCTTGGACACCTTGTCCATCATGAAGCACTTGCTCAACTTGCTCAACTTGAGGAGGAGCTTCCTCATTCACCCTTCCCTCTTCCATCCTTCTTGCGGCCATCCTTCTAGTATTCATCTCCTAGAAAACAAGGAAACACTTTTAGAAGGATACTAATAACATAACTCTACCGCACGAACATAGGTTTAGAAATGAAGGGAAAACACTATCGTCCTATAGCCTCTCGCCCATAGATGTGTCGCGACTCACACCGATGGTCAAGACTCTATTAAACGTGACTTTTCGAGACTTTTTGATTCCTAAGACTACTTCCATTAACATATGCTCTGATACCAAGCTTTTCACATCCCGAAACCACACCCTAGAAGTTAGGGTGCAATCTTGGATTGCGACCGGCGTATTCGACCTCTCGGAGGTCTCATACAAGCCTCTCATATCATTATCGCATATACATAATGAAAATTAGTGCGGAATTAAAACTTTTCATAAAAACAATATAGAAGTCTTTAAACTCTTTCATATAAGTAGAAATAGGATAACACTAAGTCTCGATCATCATCTTAAGACACGACAATACTTGGGACATGGCCCATACGAATTTAAAACATACTACTATATAGTCTATTACAAAACTTCATAAAAGAAACATAAAATGACATATATGCCCTCGAGTCAAATGAGGACATACTTCAACTTCTCTTGAACGATCTTATAAGTCCAAGTCTTCTTCCCAAAGCTCTTCACCTATTAAGAATTATAGATAGAAAATAAAGCATAGAATTAGTAGAACCACATGTACTAAGTATGACATTATGCATAAAATCATGAAAATGGACTTTATCGGAAATATGCATCTTTTAATTTTATAAATCATATTTTAATCATAACAACATCAATTATCAACATAGAAACACATACGATAACACTAAACCAAAAATATCAATTTTAAAGAACACTTTACAGTGAACTATATTCACTGTACAGTGAATTATTCACTGTTACAGTGAAATACTTTCACTTCTCCTTTTAACGACTTCTAGCATGTAATTTCCTCACTTAAAGTCATCCTAAGATTCACTTATGTCACACAAAGAGAGACCACCCATACACCCTCTCTAGATGTGCCTAAACGACCCTTAAGATTACTTATAATGAGTCACACACACACTTACAAAGTATCATAATCATCAAGGTAAGATTCTTCAACAAAAGGTGACTCTAAGTCTCACTTGAGTGAGTTGTCAAGCAACCACCCATACAATCCCTTACACACACACTCAAGAGATACTATAGACTCCCTAGGATAGAATCATTCTCACTAAACACACCAACACATAGATGATATGACATTCTCCTCCAAAGGCTATCACAAGACCTACTTAAGTAAATCAAGAAGATAACGTCCATGATTGACCTCTTCAATATTTTCTAAATAGTCCTTGAGACTAACTAAGGCTTAGATCATGTCCACAACACCAAACATCTTCCCTAACTAGAGTCATACTCAAGACTTCCAAAGATAAGACATGAAGAGATCATCCCATATGCCCTCTTCACACTTTAACTAAGGAGTCCTTAAGTCACTTTAGATTAGGTATTTATTCAATTACATACTTTCTAACATGAGTCATTAGTTCATTTGTAACGTTCCGGAAAATCATATGTCTAATGAAGATCCCAGTATGCCCTTAGGATAGCCTATTAGGGGTACATAGGCACCTCAATGCCCAATATTGAGAAATATTGGGCATAGTATAGATAAATTGGCTAAGAGTTATTAGCCAATTTTATATATACGATATGAAATATACTTTTTGGGTTGTCATACCCCAATTCAAGATTGACGTTTAAGAAATGTACCTGCAATGAAGACTCTAAGATAAAAAAAGACCCTAAGATAAAAATCATGTTTTGGAATACTAACACAAAAGGTATGAGGCATCCAAGTGTCAAGCCTAGATACCATTCCACATGACCATCTAAAATGATCATGTAGAGTAAGCAGTGCCCAAGGACATGGTGAGGTTCCTTGGGACAATAAGTAAACATTCCCAAATGAGCCATCAAGATAAATTAGTTAGGAAAGTGCAACAAACCCATGTGCAAGCACATGGGCATCACACGTGAAGGAGCCGGCCATGGGGGGACCACGGAACCACCCTAACCGAATTTGGTTAGGGCGGTTAGGCAAGACAGCACAGGCGGGTCCCTCCATGTGGGACCAGCCAGCCTAACTAACTCTAAGTCCTAACAAACTATCCTAACTAGAAAAATAACCTAGGACTAACCGAATTGGACCCCCTAATGAACCCGACAACCTAGGACTTGGTCGGGTGGCACCTAACTAACTTAGGGACAACCTAGTACCTAACCTAGGATGGTCCAAAGTTGTTAGTTGTGGTCCTAGTGACTTAGGGGTGTTTTGGAAATTTCCTTAAGTCCCATATTCAATAAATTAAGCCATCAAATTAATTAAATTAAGCCTTGGTCAGCCGAGAAACTTAGTCAAAATTGTAATTCGCTAAGTCAATGATTCTCCTATGTCTAGTCAACTTAAGAGGGGCGTTTTAGTAATTAACTAAGTAGTTATTTAATTAAGTTAATTAAGTCTTAAGTTTTATAATTCAAGATCAGTTCCTAAACCTAGAATTCACGATCAAATCTTGAGAGACTCACGACTAAGGCAGTAAACAACAAACCGCAAGAACGTAAAACACTAAAGTCTCTCTTAGGCGATTTCAAAGTACTTTTCAAGGATTTCATGTAGAGTGATCATCGTAGATTCGAATCTACATAAGGTATGGGTTTCTCTCCTGGAATTCTTTCTCCAAGAGTACTTTTCATCATCGTAATTCATGAAATCTCGAAAAATAGGGTTGTTCCCAAAGTTCTCGTTGAACTCCTTGTCCCTAGTATTCTTTTTGATTCTATGTTGAATAGGTTGGAGATCATGTTTTTGGTATGTGGTGCTGGCTGATTTTATGTGTAATGTTCTTGAATGATCAATGTCGCATGAACCTATGAACTTAAGATCGTATGAAGCTAATGTTTACAATGTGAATTAAGAACAAATCATATGTTAGTTACGTCCGTAAATGTCAAGTGTTGATGTGTGTGTGACAAATGTTAACTTGCTGTTTTGTAACGTTATGAAGATGCTAAAGTCATCAAATGTTAATATGATGCTGTCCAATATGTCTTAAAAATGTTACCCTAAAGTCATGAACTAAGATTGGCTGAAAAGACAACTATGAAATCACATCTTGAATGAATTGACTATCTGGTGCCAATAAAATTGGCTAACACTACTTTATCAAAACGAATTCATGTTAATGGCTAGGGGCTTATGTAAATGATTGAAAGATTGGCTAAAGGTTCATACATATTCAATTTAAATATGAGCCAATACTAATCATATGCCAATCTTGTGTAGTTAGAGTATCAAATGATATTATAAGGACTTCTAAAATAACTCAATGAATCCATAACCAAGGGATGACATTTATTGGGACAAATCCCAACATGCTCTACAAGAATGAACCACGAACATATGTAACTCATTGCAAGAAGTGTTCATCCTCCATAAACGATGAAATGAAGCTACTACACTAAAGTAAAGAAGTAACGTGAGTTTATAACATAATTAAAGGGGTCTAAATTAAGTAAGTCACCAGAATGGGGTGTTAAAGGAAGTGAGACAAGTCTTACTTACACCTAAGTTACTATGTTAAAAGAATACTCACGAATGAAGGTGTTAGATGAGACTAGTCTTATTAACACCTAAGGATGATATGTAAGGACAATTCACATTCATCAATGTAAAGTAAGGATGATATGTAAGAACAATTCACATTCATCAATGTAATGTAAGGATGATATGTAAGGACAATTCACATTTCATCAATGTAAAGTAAGGATGATATGTAAGGACAATTCACATTTCATCAATGTAAAGTAAGGATGACAAGTCATCAAAAGAGTAAATAAATCTCAATCTAGAAGTAAGCTTCCATAATGCTTGAGTCAACTCTAGAAGATAAAGAAGATAATGAAAGTGAGCACAGCACCGATAGACTAGTTATGAGCATGTGCTTGCACGTATAAGTCTCATGAAGACGAGGCTACCACCGAGGTGGATAATTAAGTAGTCTCTTTAAATCTCTAGTCTTCGAACTATGTCTAGCCAACATAGGAACTATCCAGTGGTTTCCACCTAAGCGAGCTAGGCATGTACGATTTCACCTTGGCCGGTGATTCCACCCCTTTTCGGTGTGGGGAAGACACTGGATTTCATGTTTATCTCACATGATCTATGTCGGTTAATGCTCACGATATGTTCTTTGTTCACTATAGCCATGAGCCACTCCTTTCCGGTGTGGAGTTAACACTTGAGATGCATCCGCCTTAGCTGGGGATCACCCC
Organism: Solanum sitiens; assembly: GCA_016801875.1. Taxonomy (NCBI): domain Eukaryota; kingdom Viridiplantae; phylum Streptophyta; class Magnoliopsida; order Solanales; family Solanaceae; genus Solanum; species Solanum sitiens. Next base: position 808,924 of record JABWTJ010000088.1, on the reverse strand, counting down.
TTTTCGGTGTGGGACAAACACTAGATTCCATGAGTAGCTCACATGATCTACATTCATTTTAACCGGTGAATCACCTCTTTTCAGTGTGGGGGAGACATTGGATTTCATGTTAAGCTTGAATGATCTTATTCCTAATGACGTCACTATGAAAGTGAGAATGATGATGATGATGGAACGTATGTTCAAAGTGAGCAATGAAGAAGAGCTTAAGAATGTCAAGTGCTAATGTCACACTCATGAAGTTTCAGCAAATAATTGGGCAAAGCCAAATAAGATTGGCTTATAATGACTTCTTATATGATGCTAATAAAGGGAAGTAGAAACATAACAATAACTAAATACCCCATAACTTCCCTAACATGAAAGTAATGAAATAGATGGCATAGCCAATAAGATTGACTTATGAAATGGTTATGAATACATAGAGTAAAGAATGACTCTCTATAAGGTAGGGAAATCATTCCTTAGTCCTTGGATTACTTACATCGATTCATTGTGGGTATGGGACTACAATGAATCATTGCACTTTTAAGTAAAACATAGGACCAGCGGAATTATTGAACTACACAAAAAAAAGAAGAAAAAGACTGAAAAATAATCTAAATGTCAAAATGGGAGCTCTCGGGTTAAGGAGATCAAATTTTCAAATCTTCGCTCGAGTTGTTCTAAAATTATGTTGATGATACTAATGTCTTGTAATCATATAGAAAATGAGTTGTGTGCTTTGAATGCATTAAAATACATTATATTCATACAAAAATTCACAACTAACGAATTAGGTAAGTCTAATGACTAGACTTTCCAGAAATGACATGTTGCTTAGGAAGATCTTTCATTGATCATGCATAGCTTTATGTGTATGTGTGCATACACCCATACTTAGTACAAGTGGTGTACTACCCCCCTACTATTTACTATTTTTATAGGTGTAGGTCAGAGAGCAGATTGACGACACTTGCAGCGGTTTGGACTTCAGCGTTTCTCCAGACCATTTGGTAGGTCCTCTTGATTTTGAGGATGCTACATGCATTAGTCCAGCTTTAGATATATACATAGCTAGTGGATGTTGTCCCTAGCATTTCTTTCATATTTCATTTCAAACATTTTGATGTAAGGCCGTGTTTGGCAAACTATTTACGATATATTCTTCTTCAGTTTTGAATTGATTCTTTATGTTAGATGGTTGTCTATTGATGTTGAGCTTAGTATGTAATGATTAATATGTTATGACTATATGAAGTCAAAGTAAACGTCATACATATAAATGGTTTTAAAATTTCTGTAAATTTAACTAGATGAATGTGATGAATATAAGATGAGGCTTGTCTGCGACCTCTGAAAGGTCAACGATGTCGGTGGTGATTCGGATTTAAGAATCCGGGTTGTTACAAACTTGGTATCAGAGCATGAGGTTAAATTACCTAGGATCTAAAGCTCAATACAACCACGTTACGTAGTTTCCAGCTTATGGTTGTGAAGCGCGCCACAATCATGACTTAGAGACTACGCGATGATAGAAAATTCTCCTTTCTTCTACTCTTTATCGTGCCTGTAGAGTGGTGACATTTTATGTCATTTTGAGGATCTAACTCTCTTCTTGTGTATACGTGTAGAAAATGAACACAAGGAGAAATGCCGCGAGAAAAGTTGAGGAAGTAGCTGCGGAAGGGAATCAAGCTCCTCCTCAAGCCCCAGCTGTTGCTGAACAAGTGCCTGTTAACCCAGAAGGGTTGACAAATGGTGAAGTGAGGAATGCTTTGCTGCAGATGGCACAAGCTATCACGAATCAGGCTCAAGCCGTGAGAGAGGGTGATCCCAGATAGAACCCGCATGCTAGTACCATGGCTAGCAGGCTGAGGGACTTCACCAGGATGAATCCCCCAGTGTACTATGGGTCCAAGGCCAGCGAGGATCCTCAGGAGTTTGTAGATGAGGTCCACAAGATTTTGTGTTCCATGGGAGTTAATGAGAAGGCAAAGGCTGAGTTGACTGCATATCAACTCAAGGATGTGGCACAGGTTTGGTACCAGATGTGGGTTGATGGCCGAGCTAGAGGAGGTGTTCCCATCACTTGGGATGTTCTCAAGACCGCCTTTCTGGAGAGGTTCTTCCCAAGGGAGCAGTGAGAAGCCAAGGTTGAAGAGTTTACCAATCTAAGACAAGGAGGTATGTCTGTCAAGGAGTATTCCTTGAAATTTGTGAAATTGTCAAAGTATGCTTCTTCTATGGTGGCAAATAGCAGGGATGAGATGAGCAGATTCGTTACTGGCGTATCTGAGGATCTGGTAGAAGATTGTCGGGCAGCCATGCTGCATGACAACATGGATATGGGCAGATTGATGGTACATACTCAGCTAGTAGAGGAGAGCCACCGTAAGAGAAAGGTTCACGAAGGCAAGAGGACTAAGGCCGTGGACCAGCCTAGTTCGAGCTCGGGTAGGGGCTCATTTGGAGTCCAAAACAGGCCTAAGTTCAAGAGGCACTCAGGTAACTTCGCTCCTTCAGGTAATTCAAGAGTTAAGGTGAATAAGTCTGGCCCCATAAAGGGCAATGACCGTAATGTCCAGTGAACCAACAGGCCTTGTGGTAAGTGTGGGCGTTCGCATGAAGGTGAATGTTTGGTAGGTACTAACAGCTGTTTCGGGTGAGGCAAAAGTGGAAACATGGTCCGAGAGTGTCCTCAAGTGAGTAATCAAGCCAAGGTAAATGCTCAGCCTCGGCCAAATGCAAATGTTGCAGCCGAACCTCCCAAGAGAAACAGGTTTTATGCACTGAAAGGTAGAGAAGTCAGCTGATGTAGTCACGGGTACGTTGAATGTCTTTACATTCCCTGTGTATGCATTATTAGATCCAGGATCCACTCTATCATTTTTTACTCCATTGATAGCTAGTAGATTTGATGTGTTTCCTGATATCTTGCATGATCCAATTTTAGTAAGTACTCCCATAGGGGACGGCGTTAGAGACGAAAAAGTGTACAAAAAATTGCCCAATTCAGGTCCTTGATATGGTCACTCACGCTGATCTAGTGGAGTTAGCCATGCTCGATTTTGACATAATCTTGGGTATGAATTGGCTCCACAAGTGTTATGCCATAATAGACTGTCGAAACAGGGCAGTGAGGTTTCAGTTTCCAAATGAGTTAGAACTAGAATAGGAAGGGCGTGGTTCAAGTCCAGTCGGCCAAATTGTTTCGAACTTAGAGGCCAACAGATGATAGCTAAGGGGTATTTATACCACATTGTTAGAGTCAATGACTTAGATCAAGAATTCCCTCCATAGGTTCTGTGTCAATAGTGACTGAGTTTCAGATGTCTTTCCGGAGGATTTACCAGGAGTCCCTCTTGAACGTGAGATTAACTTTGGTGTTGATTTAGATCCCAACACCAAGCCAATTTCTATTCCCCCGTTTAGGATGGCACCAGCTAAACTCAAAGAGTTGAAGTTGCAGTTAAAAAATCTACTTGATAAGGTCTTCATCCAGCCGAGCATATACCCATGGGGTGCTCTAGTGTTGTTCGTAAAGAAAAATGATGGAACCTTTAGAATCTGCATCGATTATCAGCAACTCAACAAAGTCACTATAAATAATAAGTACCCTCTTCACAGAATCGACGATCTGTTTGACCAAATCCAAGGTTCAAGTTTCTTTTCCAAGATAGACCTTCGGTCAGGCTACCGTCAGCTTAGAGTGAGGCAAGAAGACGTCCCTAAGACGACTTTTCGTACTAGATATGGACACTACGAGTTTCTGGTCATGTCCTTCGGTCTCACTAACGCACCAGCCCCGTTTATGGACCTTATGAATAGGGTCTTCCGTGAGTACCTTGATTCCTTCATCATAGTATTCATAGATGACATTCTCATATACTCTGAATCTAAAGAAGAGCATGAGGTACACTTAATAAAGACATTGCAAGTACTCAGAGAACATCAGTTGTATGCAAAATTCAGCAAATGTGAATTCTGGTTGAGATAAGTGACCTTTCTTGGTCATGTTGTGACCGACCAAGGTGTTGAAGTTGATCCTAAGAAGGTCGAGGTGGTGAAGAATTGGCCGAGACCCCTTACTCCTATAGATATTCGGAGTTTTTTGGGTTTAGCCAATTATTATCGCAGGTTTGTGGAAGTGTTTTCCACTATTGCTGCACCATTGACCACATTGACAAAGAAGAAGGCGAAGTTTGAGTGGTCCGAGAAATGTGAAAAGAGTTTTCAAGAACTCAAGAACTGACTCACTTCGGCCCCAGTGTTGACATTGCCGAGAAGTGGTGAGGGGTACATGGTATATTGTGATGCTTCTCGAGTAGGTTTGGGATGTGTTCTCATGCATAATGGTAAGGTGATTGCATACGCATCAATACAATTGAAAATCCACTAAAAGAACTACCCTACTCACGATCTTGAACTAGCCGCGGTTGTCTTTGCGTTGAAGATGTGGAGACATTATTTATATGGTGTACATATTGATGTGTATACTGACCATAAGAGTCTTCAGTATGTATTCACGCAGAGGGAGTTGAATCTTCGTCAGAAGACATGGATAGAATTTCTCAAGGATTATGACATGAGTGTGTACTATCACCCAGGTAAGGCCAACATGGTGGCCGATGCATTGAGCAGACTGAGTATGGGAAGCGTTTCACATATTGATGATGAGAAGAAGGAGCTGGTTCAAGAGGTGCACCAATTGGCAAGATTGGGTGTACGGTTGACAGATGCACCAAGTGGGGGTGTTTCGGTTCACTAAAATTCCGAATCCTCATTTGTTGTAGATGTTAAAGCCAATCAACACCTTGACCCAGTACTCATGGAGTTCAAAGACTCGGTATTGAGTAATTTGAGTGAGTCATTCTCGTTAGGTGAATATGGCATACTCAGATATCAAAACAGATTATGTGTGCCCAACGTGAATGATTTGAGGTTGAGTATTTTGGCAGAAGCTCATGGTTCATGATATTCCATCCATCCAGGTGCCACCAAAATGTACCAAGACCTTATAGAGGTCTACTGGTGGGAAGTCATGAAGAGAGACATCTCTAAGTTTGTGGAAGAGTGTCCGAACTGCGAACAGGTTAAGTCCGAACACCTTAAGCCTGGAGGTCTCACTCAGACGATTGAGATCCCAACGTGGAAGTGGGAGGCTATCAATATGGATTTTGTGGTTGGTCTACCAAAGACTAGGAAACTACATGATTACATTGGGGTTATCGTTGACAGAATGACCAAGTCCGCTCACTTCATACCTGTGAAGTCTACCTTCAAGGCCGAAGACTATGACAAGCTTTATATAGATGAGATAGTGAGATGGCATGGGATTCCTCTATCTATTATTTCGGACAGAGGGGCTCAATTCACTTCTCATTTTTGGAAATCTATCCAGAAAAGTTTGGGTACACGGGTGAAGCTTAGTACTGCTTTCCATCCGCAAACAGATGAGCAAGCAGAGCGTACCATCCAGATCCTTGAAGACATGTTGAGAGCATGTGTTATTGACTTCAAGGGGAGTTGGGATGATCATTTGCCACTGATAGAGTTGTCTTAGAATAATAGATACCATTCCAGTATTAGAATGACACCTTTCGAAGCATTATATGGCCGAAGATGTAGATCTCTGATTGGCTGGTTTGAAGTAGGAGAATCGGCCATCCTTGGTCCCGATATCGTGCATGAGGCAGTGGAGAAGGTGAAGATGATTAGGGATAGATTGGCTACGGCTTACAGTAGACAGAAATCCTATGCAGATAACCGAAAGATAGCTCTTGAGTTTGAGGTGGGTAATCTAGTCTACCTGAAGATATCACCCATGAAAGGGGTGATGAGGTTTGGTAAGAAAGGCAAGTTTAGTCTGATGTATATAGGTCATTATGATATCTTGCAGCGAGTGGGAAACATTGCATATGAGCTGAAATTACCTCAAGACTTGGCTTCTGTTCATCTAGTGTTTCACGTTTCTATGCTTAAGAAATGTCTAGGCGATCCAACATCTATCTTGCCAGTTGAGGGGTTAGGAGTTGATGAGAACCTTTCTTATTAAGAGGTTCCAGTCGAAATTTTAGATCGCCAAGTGAAGCGGCTGAGGAACAAGGAGGTTGCCACCGTGAAGGTCCTATGGCGAAACTATCTTGTTGAGGGAGCAACGTGGGAGGCCGAGGCCGATATAAGATCCCGTTACCCTCATTTGTTCAGTTCTTAAGGTTAGATATTCTCTTTCTAAGTCTGGTTTATGTTTAAGAAAACTCTAATTATAAATGCTTTAGTCGATTAGGTGTGATAGGCCACTAATCGTATGTCCTATAATAGCACTATGTGAGTTAAAATTAAGTCATGTTTGCATTTCATGTTATTGTTTTTCTGTAGCATAGACATGATTTTTGTATTGCATGAGTTGTGATGTGCATCAAGTTAAGTGTGATTGAGAAAGAAATTCCTCAATCTCAAATATGAAGCTTCATATAAGCTTGAATATCATGCATCATCCAAATAAGTGTGAATAATATATTCACAAAAGAGAAAAGTTTAAGAATGATAAAGTAACTTTCGAAAACCACCCTCTTTATTTAAATAATGTGTAAGTGTCATTCGGGGAAGAATGTTCCTAAGGGGGGGATAATGTAATGTTACGGAAAATTATTTGTCTAATAAAGATCTCAGTATGCCCTTAGTATAGCCTATTAGGGGTACATAGGCACCCTAATGCCCAATATTGAGAAATATTGGGCATAGTATAGAAAAATTGGCTAAGAGTTATTAGCCAATTTTCTATATACGAATATGAACTATACTTTTTGGGTTGTCATACCCCAATCCAAGATTGATGTTTAAGAAATGTACCTTCAGTGAAGACCCTAAGCTAAAAATCATGTTTCGGAATACTAACACAAATGGTATGAGGCATCCAAGTGTCAAGCCTAGATACCATTCCACATGACCATCTAAAATGATCATGTAGAGTAAACAGTGCCCAAGGACATGGTGAGGGTCCTTGGGACAATAAGTAAACATTCCCAAATGAGCCATCAAGATAAATTAGTTAGGAAAGTGCAACAAACCTATGTGCAAGCACATGGGCATCACACGTGAAGGAGCCGGCCATGGGGGGACCACGGAACCACCCTAACCGAATTTGGTTAGGACGGTTAGGCAAGACATGCACGGGCGGGTCCCTCCATGTGGCACCAGCCAGCCTAACTAACTCTAAGTCCTAACAAGCTATCCTAACTAGACAAATAACCTAGTATTAACCGAATTGGACCCCCTAATGTACCCGACAACCTAGTACTTGGTCGGGTGGCACCTAACTAACTTAGGGAACCTAGTACCTAACCTAGGATGGTCCAAAGTTGTTAGTTGTGGTCCTAGTGACTTAGGGGTGTTTTGGTAATTTCCTTAAGTCCCATATTCAATTAATTAAGGCATCAAATTAAATAAATTAAGCGTTGGTCAGCCGAGACACTTAGTCAAAATTGCAATTGGCTAAGTCAATGGTTCTCCTATGTCTAGTCAACTTAGGAGGGGCGTTTTAGTAATTAACTAATTAGTTATTTAATTAAGTTAATTAAGTCTTAAGTTTTATAATTCAAGATCAGTTCCTAAACCTAGAATTCACGATCAAATCTTGATAGACTCACGACTTAGGCAGTAAACAACAAACCACAAGAACGTACAACGCTAAAGTCTCTCTTAGGCGATTTCAAAGTACTTTTCAAGGATTTCGTGTGGAGTGATCGTCGTAGATTCGAATCTACATAAGGTATGGGTTTCTCTCCTGGAATTCTTTCTCCAAGAGTACTTTCCATCATCGTAATTCATGAAATCTTGAAATCTAGGGTTGTTCCCAAAGTTATCGTTGAACTCCTTGTCCCTAGTATCCTTTTCGATTCTATGTTGAATAGGTTAGAGATCATGTTGTTGGTATGTGGTGCTTGCTGATTTTATGTGTAATGTTCTTGAATGATGAATTTCTCATGAACCTATGAACTTAAGATCGTATGAAGCTAATGTTTACAATGTGAATTAAGAACCGATCATATGTTAGTTACGTCCGTACATGTCAAGTGTTGATGTGTGTGTGACGAATGGTTACTTGCTGTTTTGTAACGTTATGAAGATGCTAAAGTCATCAAATGTTAATATGATGCTGTCCAATATGTCTTAAAAACTTTACCCTAAAGTCATGAACAAAGATTTGCTTAAAAGACAACTATGAAATCACATCTTGAATGAATTGACTATCTGGTGCCAATAAAATTGGCTAACACTACTTTGTCAAAACGAATGCATGTTAATGGCTAGGGGCTTATGTAAATGATTGAAAGATTGTCTAAAGGTTCATACATATTCAATTTAAATATGAACATACGTAAGATTGGTCTATACCAACAAAAATGGTTATGTAATTTATTATCCAAATGTTGAGCCAATACTAATCATATGCCAATCTTGTGTAGTTAGAGTATCAAATGATATTATAAGCACTTCTAAAATAACTCAATGAATCCATAACCAAGGGATGACATTTATTAGGACAACTCCCAACATGCTCTACAAGAATGAACCACGAACATATGTAACTCATTGAAAGTAGTGCTCATCGTCCATAAACGATGAAATAAATCTACTACACTAAAGTAAAGAAGTAACGTGAGTTTATAACATAATTAAAGGGGTCTAAATTAAGTAAGTGACCAGAATGGGGTGTTAAAGGAAGTGAGACAAGTCTTACTTACACCTAAGTTACTGTGTTAAAAGAATACTCACGAATGAAGGTGTTAGAATGTGTGAGACTAGTCTCTTTAACACCTAAGGATGATATGTAAGGACAATTCACATTCATCAATGTAAAGTAAGGATGATATGTAAGGACAATTCACACTCATTAATGTAAAGTAAGGATGATATGTAAGGACAATTCACATTTCATCAATGTAAAGTAAGGATGATATGTAAGGAAAATTCACATTTCATCAATGTAAACTAAGGATGACGAGTCATCAAAAGAGTAAATAAATCTCAATCTAGCAGTAAGCTTCCATAATGCTTGAGTCAACTCTAAAAGATAAAGAAGATAATGAAAGTGAGCACAACACCGATAGACTAGTTATGAGCATGTGCTTGCATGTGTAAGTCTCATGAAGACGACGCTACCACCGAGGTGGATAAGTAGTCTCATTAAGCCTCTAGTCTTCGAACTATGTCTAGACAACATAGAATATAACCAGTGGTTTCCACCTAAGTGAGCTAGGCATGTACGGTTTCACCTTGGCCAGTGATTCCACCCTTTTTCGGTGTGGGGAAGACACTGGATTTCATGTTTAGCTCACATGATCTATGTCGGTTAATGCTCATGATATGTTCTTTGTTCACTATAGCCGTGAGCCACTCCTTTTCGGTATGGAGTGAACACTTGAGATGGATCCGCCTTAGCCGGGGATCACCCCTTTTCGGTGTGGGACAAACACTGGTTTCCATGAGTAGCTCACATGGTCTAGATTCATTTTAACCGATGAATAACCTCTTTTCAGTGTGGGGGAGACACTGGATTTCATGTTAAGCTTGTATGATCTTATTCCTAATGACGTCATTATGAAAGTGAGAATGATGATGATGATGGAACGTATGTTCAAAGTGAGCAATGAAGAAGAGCTTACGAATGTCAAGTGACAATATCACACTCATGAAGTTTCAGCAAATAATTGGGCAAAGCCAAATAAGATTGGCTTATAATGACTTCTTATATGATGCCAATAAAGGGAAGTAGAAATATAATGTTAACTAAATACCCCATAACTTCCCTAACATGAAATTAATGAAACAGATGGCATAGCCAATAAAATTGACTTGTGAAATGGTTATGATTACATAGAGTAAATAATGACTCTCTATAAGGTAGGGAAATCATTCCTTAGTCCTTGGATTACTTACATCAATTAATTGTGGGTATGGGACTACAATGAATCATTGCACTTTTAAGTAAAGCATAGGACCAAAGGAATTATTGAACTACACAACAACAAGAAGAAAAAGACTGAAAAATAATCTAAGTGTCAAAAAGGGAGCTCTCGGGTTAGGGAGATCAAATTTTCAAATCTTCGCTCGACTTGTTCTAAAATTATATTGATGATACTAATGTCTTGTAATCATATAGAAAATGAGTTGTGTGCTTTGAATGCATTAAAATACATCATATTCACACCAAAATTCACAACTAACGAATTAGGTAAGTCTATTGACTAGACTTTCCAGAAATGGCATATTTCTTAGGAAGATCTTTCATTGATCATGCATAGCTTTATGTGTATGTGTGCATACACCCATACTTAGTACAAGTGGTGTACTAACCCCCTACTAATTACTATTTTTATAGGTGCAGGTCAGAGAGCAAATTGACGATACTTGCAGCGGTTTGGACTTTAGCGCTTCTCCAGACCATTTGGTAGGTCCTCTTGATTTGGAGGATGCTACACGCATTAGTGCAGCTTTAGATATAGTTGTCCCTAACGTTTCTTTCATATTTCATTTCGAACCTTTTGATGTAAGGCCGTGTGTTGCAAACCATTTACGATATATTCTTCTTGAGTTTCGAATTGATTCTTATGTTAGATGGTTGTCTATTGATGTTGAGATTAGTATGTAATGATTAATATGTAATGACTATATGAAGTATAAGTAAATTTCATACATATAAAAGGTTTTAAATTTACCGCAAATTTAACGAGATGAATGTGATGAATACAAGATGAGGCTTGTCTGCGACCTCTGAGAGGTCAACGATGTCGGTGGCTATTTGGATTCAAGAATCCGGGTCGTTACAAACTTGGTATCAGATCATGAGGTTAAATTACCTAGGATCTAAATCTCAACAAAACCACGTTACGTAGTTTCTAGCTTATGTTTGTGAAGTGCACCACAATCATGACTTAGAGACTACGCGATGATAGGAAATTCTCCCTTCTTCTACTCTTTATCGTGCCATGTAGAGTGGTGACATTTTATGTCATTTTGAGGATCTAACTCTCTTCTTGTGTATACGCGTAGAAAATAAACACAAGGAGGAATATCGCGAGAAGAGTTGAGGAAGCAGCTGTGGAAGGGAATCAAGCTCCTCCTCAAGCCCCAGTTGTTGCTGAACAAGTGCCTGTTAACCCAGAAGGGTTGACAGTTGGTGAAGTGAGGAATGCTTTGTTGCAGATGGCACAGGCCATCACGACTCAGGCTCAAGCCATCACGCCTCAAGCCGCGAGAGAGGGTGCTCCCAGAGAGAACCCGCATGCTAGTACCATGGCTAGCAGGCTGAGAGACTTCACCAGGATGAATCCCCCAGTGTACTACGGGTCCAAGGCCAGCGAGGATCCTCAGGATTTTATAGATGAGGTCCACAAGATTATGTGTTCCATGGGAGTTGATGAGGAGGCAAAGGATTAGTTGACTGCATATCAACTCAAGGATGTAGCACAGGTTTAGTACCGGATGTGGGCTGATGGCCGAGCTAGATGAGGTGTTCCCATCACTTGGGATGTTCTCAAGACCGCCTTTCTGGAGAGGTTCTTCCCAAGGGAGCAGTAAGAAGCCAAGGTTGAAGAGTTTGTCAACCTAATACAAGGAGGTATGTCTTTCAAGGAGTATTCCTTGAAATTTGTGAAATTGTCAAAGTAGGCTTCTTCTATGGTGGAAAATAGCAGGGATGAGATGAGCAGATTTGTTACTGGCGTATCTAAGGATCTGGTAGAAGATTGTCGGGCAGCCATGCTGCATGACAGCATGGATTTGGGCAAATTGATGGTACATGCTCAGCAAGTAGAGGAGAGTCGCCGTAAGAGAAAGGTTCGCGAAGGCAAGAGGCCCAAGGCCGCATACCAGCCTAGTTCGAGCTCGGGTAGGGCTCATTTGGAGTCCAAAACAGGCCTAAGCTAAGAGGCACTCAGTTAACTTTTCTCCTTCAGGTAATTCAAGAGTGAAGGTGAATAAGTCTGGCCCCATAAAGGGCAATGACCGTAACATCCAGCGAACCAACAGGCCTTGTGGTAAGTGTGGGCGTTCACATGGAGGTGAATGTTTGGTAGGAACTAACAGCTATTTCGGGTGCGGCAAACGTGGACACATGGTCTGAGAATTTCATCAAGTGAGTAATCAAGCAAAGGTAAATGCTCAACCTTAGCCAAATGCAAATGCTGCAGCCGAACCTCCCAAGAGGAACAGGTTCTATGCACTAAAAGGTAGAGAAGTGCAAGAGAAGTCAGCTGATGTAGTCACGGGTACGTTGCATGTCTTTACTTTCCCTGTGTATGCATTATTAGATCCAGGATCGACTGTATCATTTTTCATTCCATTGATAGCTAGTAGATTTGATATGCTTCCTGAAATCTTGCATGATCCAATTTTAGTAAGTACTCCCATAGGGGACGGCATTAGAGCTGAAAAAGTCTACAAAAAATTGCCCAATTCAGAACCTTGATATAGTCACTCATGCTGATCTAGTGGAGTTAGCCATGCTCGATTTTGACATAATCTTGGGTATGGATTGGCTTCACAAGTGTTATGCCATAATAGACTGTCGAAACAGGGTAGTGAGGTTTCAGTTTCCAAATGAGTTAGAACTGGAATGGGAAGGGCGTGGTTCAAGTCCAGTCGGCCAAATTGTTTCGAACTTAGAGGCCAATAAGATGATAGCTAAGGGGTATTTATACCACTTAGTTAGAGTCAATGACTTAGATCAAGAAGTCCCTTCCATAGATTCTATGCCAATAGTGAATGAGTTCCCAGATGTCTTTCCGGAGGATTTACCAGGAGTCCCTCCTGAACGTGAGATTGACTTTGGTGTTGATTTAGATCCCAACACCAAGCCAATTTCTATTCCCCCGTTTAGGATGGAACCAGCTGAACTCAAAGAGTTGAAGTTGCAGTTAAAAAATCTACTTGATCAGGGCTTCATCTAGCCGAGCATATCCCCATAGGGTGCTCCAGTGTTGTTCATAAAGAAAAAGGATGGAACCCTTAGAATGTGCATCGATTATCAGACACTCAACAAAGTCACTATAAAGAATAAGTACCCTCTTCCCAGAATCGACGATATGTTTGACCAACTCCAAGGTTCAAGTTTCTTTTCCAAGATAGTCCTTCGGTCAGGCTTACATCAGCTTAGAGTGAGGCGAGAAGACGTCCCTAAGATGGCTTTCGTACTAGATAACGGCACTATGAGTTTCTGGTCATGTCATTCAGTCTCACTAATGCACCAGCCACGTTTATGGACCTTATGAATAGGGTCTTTCATGAGTACCTTGATTCCTTCGTCATAGTATTCATTGATGAAATTCTCATATACTCTAAATCTAAAGAAGAGCATGAGGTACACTTAAGAAAGACATTGTAAGTACTCAGAGAACATCAACTATATGCAAAATTCAGCAAATGTTAATTCGGGTTGAGATCAGTGACCTTTCTTGGTCAAGTTGTGACCGACCAAGGTGTTGAAGTTAATCCTTAGAAGGTTGAGGCGGTGAAGAATTGGTCGAGACCCCTTACTCCTACAGATATTCAGAGGTTTTTGGGTTTAGCCAATTATTATCGCAGGTTTTGTGGAAGGGTTTTCCACTATTGCTGCACCATTGACCGCATTGACAAAGAAGAAGGCTAAGTTTGAGTGGTCCGAGAAATGTGAAAAGAGTTTTCAAGAACTCAAGGACCGACTAACTTTGGCCCAGTGTTGACGTTTCCAAGAAGTGGTGAGGGATACGTGGTATATTGTGATGCTTCCCGAGTAGGTTTGTGATGTGTTCTCATGCAGAATGGTAAGGTTATTGCATACGCATCAATACAATTGAAAATCCACTAAAAGAACTACCCTACTCACGATCTTGAACTAGCCGCGATTCTCTTTGCGTTGAAGATGTGGAGACATTATTTATATGGTGTACATGTTGATATGTATACTGACCATAAGACTCTTCAGTATGTATTCACGCAGAGGGAGTTGAATATTCGTCAGAGGACATGTCTAGAACTTCTCAAGGATTATGACATAAGTGTGTACTATCACCCAGGTAAGGCCAACATGGTGGCCGATGCATTGAGCAGACTGAGTATGGGCAGCGTTTCACATATTGATGATGAGAAGAAGGAGCTGGTTAAAGAGGTGCACCAATTGGTAAGATTGGGTGTACGGCTGACAGATGCACCAAGTGGGGGTGTTTAGGTTCACTCAAGTTCCGAATCCTTATTTGTTGTAGATGTTAAAGCCAATCAACACCTTGACCCAGTACTCATGGAGTTGAAAGACTCGGTATTGAGTAAGTTGAATGAGTCATTCTCATTAGGTGGATATGGCATACTCAGATATCAGAACAGATTATGTGTGCCTAATGTGAATGATTTGAGGTCAAGTATTTTGGTAGAAGCTCATGGTTTTCGATATTCCATCCATCTAGGTGCCACCAAAATATACCAAGAACTTAAAGAGGTCTACTGGTGGGAAGTCATAAAGAGAGACATCTCTAAGTTCGTGGAGGAGTGTCCGAACTGCGAACAGGTTAAGTCCGAACACCTTAAGCCTGGAGGTCTCACTCAGACGATTGAGATCCCAACGTGGAAGTGGGAGGCTATCAATATGGATTTTGTGGTTGGTCTGCCAAAGACTAGGAAACTACATGATTCCATTTGGGTTATTATTGATAGAATGACCAAGTCCGCTCACTTCATACCTGTGAAGTCTACCTTCAAGGCCGAAGAATATGCCAAGCTTTATATAGATGAGATAGTGAGATGGCATGGGATTCCTCTATCTATTATTTCGGACAGAGGGGCTCAATTCACTTCACATTTTTGGAAGTCTTTCCAGAAAAGTTTGGGTACACCGGTGAAGCTTAGTACTGCTTTCCATCCGCAGACAGATGGGCAAGCAGAGCGTACCATCCAGACTCTTGAAGACATGTTGAGAGCATGTGTTATTGACTTCAAGGGGAGTTGAGATGATCACTTGCCGCTGATAGAGTTCTCTTACAATAATAGCTACCATTCCAGTATTGGAATGGCACCTTTCGAAGCATTATATGGCCGAAGATGTAGATCTTCGATTGGCTGGTTTGAAGTAGGAGAATCGGCCATCTTTGGTCCCAAGATCGTGCATGAGGCTGTGGAGAAGGTGAAGATGATTAGGGATATATTGGCTACTGGTTACATTAGACAGAAATCCTATGCAGATAACTGAAAGAGAGCTCTTTAGTTTGAGGTGGGTGATCAAGTCTACCTGAAGATATCACCCATGAAAGGGGTGATGAGGTTTGGTAAGAAAGGCAAGTTGAGTCGGAGGTATATAGATCCTTATGAAATCTTGCAGCGAGTGGGAAACGTTGCATATGAGCTGAAATTACCTCAAGACTTGGCTTCTGTTCATCCAGTGTTTCACGTTTCTATGCTTAAGAAATGTCTAGGCGATCCAGCATCCGTCTTTCCTGTTGAGGGGTTAGGAGTTGATGAGAACCTTTCTTATGAAGAGGTTCCAGTCGAAATTTTAGATCGCCAAGTGAAGCAGCTGAGGAACAAGGAGGTTGCCACCGTGAAGGTCCTATGGCGGAAACATCTTGTTGAGGGAGCAATGTGGGAGGCCGAGGCCAATATGAGATCCCGCTACCCTCATTTGTTCAGTTCTTATGGTTAGATATTCTCTTCCTAAGTTTGGTTTATGTTTAAGAAAACTCTAAGTATGTGTGCTTTAGTCGATTAGGTGTGATAGGCCACTAATCGTATGTCCTATAATAGCACTATGTGAGTTAAAATTAAGTCATGTTTGCATTTCATGTTGCTGTTTTTGTGTAACATAGACATGATTTTTGTATTGCATGAGTTGTGATGTGCATCAAGTTAAGTGTGATTGAGAAGGAAATTCCTCAATCTCAAATATGAAGCTTCAAATAAGGTTGAATGTTATGCATCATCCAAATAAGTGTGAATCAGATATTCACAAAAGATAAAAGTTTGAGCATGATAAATTAACTTTCGAAAACCACCCTCTTTATTTAAATGATGTGTAAGTGTCATTCGGGAACGAATGTTCCTAAGGGGGGGATAATGTAACATTCCGGAAAATCATATGTCTAATGAAGATCCCAGTATGTCCTTAGGATAGCCTATTAGGGGTACATAGGCACCCCAATTCCCAATATTGAGAAATATTTGGCATAGTATAGAAAAATTGACTAAGAGTTATTAGCCAATTTTCTATATACAAATATGAAATATACTTTTTGGGTTGTCATACCCCAATCCAAGATTGACGTTTAAGAAATGTACCTGCAATGAAGACCCTGACCTAAAAATCATGTTTCAGAATACTAACACAAAAGGTATGAGGCATCCAAGTGTCAAGCCTAGATACCACTCCACATGACCATCTAAAATGATCATGTAGAGTAAACAGTGCCCAAGGACATGGTGAGGGTCTTTGGGACGATAAGTAAACATTCCCAAATGAGCCATCAAGATAAATTGGTTAGTAAAAGTGCAACAAACCCATGTGCAAGCACATGGGCATCACACGTGAAGGAGCCGGCCAAGGGGGGACCACAGAACCACCCTAATCGAATTCGGTTAGGGCGGTTAGGCAAGACACGCACAGGCGGGTCCCTCTATGTGGGAACAGCCAGCCTAACTAACTCTAAGTCCTAACCAAATATCCTAACTAGACAACTAACCTAGTATTAACCGAATTGGACCCCCTAATACACCCGACAACCTAGGACTTGGTCGGGTGGCACCTAACTAACTTAGGGACAACCTAGTACCTAACCTAGGATGGTCCAATGTTGTTAGTTGTGGTACTAGTGACTTAGGGGTGTTTTGGAAATTTCCTTAAGTCCCATATTCAATTAATTAAGCCATCGAATTAATTAAATTAAGCCTTGGTTAGCCGAGAAACTTAGTCAAAATTGCAATTCGCTAAGTCAATGGTTCTCCTATGTCTAGTCAACTTAGGAGGGGAGTTTTAGTAATGAACTAAGTAGTTATTTAATTAAGTTAATTAAGTGTTAAGTTTTACAATTCAATATCTGTTCCTAAACCTAGAATTCACGATCAAATCTTGAGAGACTCACGACTAAGGCAGTAAACAACAAACCGCAAGAACGTAGAACGCTAAAGTCTCTCTTAGGCGATTTCAAAGTACTTTTCAAGGATTTCGTGTAGAGTGATCATCGAAATTCAAATCTACATAAGGTATGGGTTTCTCTCCTGGAATTCTTTCTCCAAGAGTACTTTCCATCGTCGTAATTCATGAAATCTGGAAAACTAGGGTTGTTCCCAAAGTTCTCGTTAAACTCCTTGTCCCTAGTATCCTTTTCGATTCCATGTTGAATAGGTTAGAGATCATTTTTTTGTATGTGGTGCGGGCTGATTTTATGTGTTATGTTCTTGAATGATGAATGTCGCATGAACCTATGAACTTAAGATCGTATGAAGCTAATGTTTACAATGTGAATTAAGAACCGATCATATGTTAGTTACGTCCGTAAATGTCAAGTGTTGATGTGTGAGTGACGATGTTGACTTGCTATTTTGTAACGTTATGAAGATGCTAAAGTCATCAAATGTTAATATGATGCTGTCCAATATGCCTTAAAAATGTTACCCTAAAGTCATGAACTAAGATTGTCTTAAAAGACAACTATGAAATCACATCTTGAATGAATTGACTATCTGGTGCCACAAAAATTGGCTAACACTACTTTGTCAAAACGAATGCATGTTAATGGCTAGGAGCTTATGTAAATGATTGAAAGTTTGGCTAAAGGTTCATACATATTCAATTTAAATATGAACATACGTAAGATTGGTCTATACCAACAAAAATGGTTATGTAATTTATTATCCAAATGTTGAGCCAATACTAATCATATGCCAATCTTGTGTAGTTAGAGTATCAAATGATATTATAAGCACTTCTAAAATAACTCAATGAATCCATAACCAAGGGATGACATTTATTGGGACAACTCCCAACATGCTCTACAAGAATGAACCACGAACATATGTAACTCATTGAAAGAAGTGTTCATCGTCCATAAACGATGAAATGAAGCTTCTACACTAAAGTAAAGAAGTAACGTGAGTTTATAACATAATTGAAGGGGTCTAAATTAAGTAAGTGACCTGAATGGGGTGTTAAAGGAAGTGAGACAAGTCTTACTTAGATCTAAGTTACTATATTAATAGAATACTCACGAATGAAGGTGTTAGAATGTGTGAGACTAGTCTCATTAACAACTAAGGATGATATGTAAGGACAATTCACATTCATCAATGTAAAGTAAGGATGATATGTAAGGACAATTCACATTCATCAATGTAAAGTAAGGATGATATGTAAGGACAATTCACATTTTATCAATGTAAAGTAAGGATGATATGTAAGGACAATTTACATTTCATCAATGTAAAGTAAGGATGACAAGTCATCAAAAGAGTAAATAAATCTCAATCTAGAAGTAAGCTTCCATATGCTTGAGTCAACTCTAAAGGTAAAGAACATAATGAAAGTGAGCACAACACCGATAGACTATTTATGAGCATGTGCTTGTACGTGTAAGTCTCATTAAGACGAGACTACTACCGAGGTGGATAAGTAGTCTCATTAAGTCTCTAGTCTTCGAACTATGTCTAGCCAACATAGGAACTAGCCAGTGGTTTCCACCTAAGCGAGCTAGGCAAGTACGATTTCACCTTGGCCGGTGATTCCACCCCTTTTCGGTGTGGGGAAGACACTGGATTTCATGTTTAGCTCACATGATCTATGTCAGTTAATGCTCACGATATGTTCTTTGTTCACTATAGCCGTGAGCCACTCCTTTTCGATGTGGAGTGAACACTTCAGATGGATCCGCCTTAGCCGGGGATCACCCCTTTTCGGTGTGGGACAAACACTGGATTCCATGAGTAGCTCACATGGTCTAGATTCATTTTAACTGGTGAATCACCTCTTTTCAGTGTGGGGGAGACACTGGATTTCATGTTAAGCTTGAATGATTTTATTCCTAATGACGTCACTATGAAAGTGAAAATGATGATGATGATGGAACGTATGTTCAAAGTGAGCAATGAAGAAGAACTTAAGAATGTCAACTGCCAATATCACACTCATGAAGTTTCAGCAAATAATTGGGCAAAGCCAAATAAGATTGGCTTATAATGACTTCTTATATGATGCCAATAAAGGGAAGTAGAAATATAACGTTAACTAAATACCCCATAACTTCCCTAACATGAAAGTAATGAAACAGATTGAATAGCCAATAAGATTGACTTATGAAATGGTTATGAATACATAGAGTAAAGAATGACTCTCTATAAGGTAGGGAAATCATTCCTTTGTCCTTGGATTACTTACATCGATTCATTGTGGATATGGGACTACAATGAATCATTGCACTTGTAAGTAAAACATAGGACCAAAGGAATTATTGAACTACACAACAACAAGAAGAAAAAGACTGAAAAATAATCTAAGTGTCAAAAAGGGAGCTCTCGGGTTAGGGAGATCAAATTTTCAAATCATCGTTCGAGTTGTTCTAAAATTATGTTGATGATACTAATGTCTTGTAATCATATAGAAAATGAGTTGTGTGCTTTTAATGCATTAAAATACATCTTATTCTTACCAAAATTCACAACTAACGAATTAGGTAAGTCTAATGACTAGACTTTCCAGAAATGACATGTTGCTTAGGATGATCTTTCATTGATCATGCATAGCTTTATGTGTATGTGTGCATACACCCATACTTAGTATAAGTGGTGTACTAACCCCCTACTATTTACTATTTCTATAGGTGCAGGTCAGAGAGCAGATTGACGACACTTACAGCGGTTTGGACTTCAGCGTTTCTCCAGACCATTTGGTAGGTCCTCTTGATTTTGAGGATGCTACGGGCATTAGTCCAGCTTTGTATATATACATAGCTAGTGGATGTTGTCCCTATCATTTCTTTCATATTTCATTTCAAACCTTTTGATGTAAGGCCGTGTTTGGTAAAACTATTTACGATATATTCTTCTTAAGTTTTGAATTGATTCTTTATATTAGATGGTTGTGTATTGATGTTGAGCTTAGTATGTAATGATTAATATGTAAAGATTAATATGTAATGACTATATGAAGTCTAAGTAAACTTCATACATATAAAAAGTTTTAAATTTTCCGCAAATTTAACTAGATGAATGTGATGAATACAAGATGAGGCTTGTCTACGACCTCTGAAAGGTCAACAACACCGGTGGCGATTCGGATTCAAGAATCCGGGTCGTTACATCATTAGTCCATTTAGAAGACATACATCACATAAAGGACATTCAAGTAATGGTCTTAGACAAGACCTAGGAACTCCAAATAACACCATCAAAGTCTATTGTGCAATGTCTAAGTAGTGTCCCATACCACCACCTAAACCTCATAAACCTATCAAATGCTAATAGGTATTCCATATGATTAGAATAGGCAATAACCGACATAGACCATGGTAGCAAAGCATGGAATCCAAAGTTCTATCCTACTTTGATGAGGTTTTTCTACTTGCCAATGGTAGAACATAAAGATCCCATGTAGGCACATGGCTAAGGAATATGAAGGGCGTACTTTGTATTCTAGTCTCATACTTAACCAGAACTACTTCCCATAGCCATACTCACTCAGTTCTCATAGATCAATTTACATTAAGGTTCATACAAATGGGTCCCATATCATGTTCATGACCCAATCACATTTACCCTACCGAAGCAAGGTCCATTAGGGCTATCTCACAATGAGAACAAGAAGCTCATCGCGAATTTACTAAGGTATGATATGATGCCGTTCCAGCCAATTAACCTTAAGTCCATCACTCATTACATGAAGGATACCATTACGGCTAATTACTTCACGATTCATAACCTTACCACTTGGTTCAAGGTTCCACATAAATGACCCTTTTATCATCATTCAAGGTCTCACCTACATTCATTTATTCAAGACTAAGACCCTTTAGGTTCCTAAGTCAAGACATCACAAATTCACATAAGCATCAAGTAAGGGACATAAGTCTACCTAAACAGGATACAACATACCTCGATTTATCACATATAGCCTATCTTCCTTTAGACTCTTAGGAATGACCCTTAACCTTATTAAGTCAACCTATTTATTACCTTAACATTATAAATTTAACCATTTTAGACTCATCTAACCAATTTAGGAATAACCATGTATCAACTCTAAGACTACACAATAACACATAGTTAAAGCACAACATGATTAACTAGATAGTAGCAATAGTCTAGCACATATCCACATATAGATAGATATGATTATAAATCATCAAATAAACTACACAAATAGCCATATAAGTTCAAGTAGTGCTGACAAGGCCATGATCATCAATATACTAGAAAGTAACGCCGACAAGACCACATCAATTCACATAACATCACCACCAAAGGTGGACCAAACCAATCATAACATAATTGAAGTAAAATTAACATTGAATAAGAAGAAATACGGCAGTGTACCACCAATTAATCATCAACACTTCAAGCCAATATCATTTGACCCAATTCAACATCATAAGGCCCTTACTCATGGCCATGAACACCAATTCAATACACAATTATAGAAATCAATGAAATCTAAACAAATTCAACATAGATTCAACAATCCAATACAAATTTGATAACAATTGAATACAATTCTTACATCAATAGAAAGCCCATAAGAAACTACACATGAATTCATCAACATTAAGCCAATATCAAGTAACCCATAATTTAGTCAAAATCTTAAGTTCATCAATTTAATGGGTTTATAGGTAATTTAGGTTAAAATCATCAATACAACATCAATCTAATCCATAATAGACGTTTGAAAACCTTTAATGCAAAAGCCCATGGAAGAATCATGAAATTGGACAATTCCTCTTTGAAATCTTTGAAAACATCTTTGAAAGTTGGGCTCCTTGATGAAACAAGTTTCAAGGATCAAAAGCCATACCTCAATGATGATAATTTTTCACTTTGATGAAGAATTTCCACTCAAAACGTCACACCAAACTCTTCGTTGATTTTGGACTTCAATGGAGAATTTGGGATTTTCTAAGGGATTTTGGGGTTTTGATTTAGAAGAAGGAAATATTCTATGTGTTAAACACTTATATAATTGTTCAAAATACCCAATATACCCTTAATAAACTCCAATACTATTATTTGGAAGTGGGTGAATTTACAAATTCACCCCTAGCTTGGCAGTGTACTGCGCAGAAAAATAGACCTTACCAACGGTTGGCAGTCGACGGACCATTTGCCCACAAACGGACCATCCTGCTCCTCCATTGGTTGGGTCAGAGACTGGTCAAGGTTCCCATCTCACCCAAGGTCAAGTCCCCATCAACGACACCCATCGATGTGGCGTCGATTGTCCCACGAGCCATCGATGCCTCCGTCGTTTGGGATCTGCCTGGGACTGCCTTGTCAACCAGCTTGGGTCCTTTCTCAAGGACCCTTAAATGGTACTTGGGGATAATTTTACCGGACGTATACAACCAAAATATTATCGTCTATGATTTTAACACCTCTGACATAAATTTCATCAAAAACAAACACGTAAAACTCGAAAAAACATGCCTAGACACACAAGGTCATTTGAAGGCATATCTTTCGAACTTCATGAACGTTCTTGGACGTTTGCCCTCCAAACTCCATGAAACTTGACACACTGCCTATAAATGATGTAATAAATCATTTAAGGACCTTAAAACCTCATGAATCACACATAAACACATAAAACCACATATGAGGCATTTAGGTGACTTAGTCATCGAACGTCTTTGTCATCCCTTGATGTTTGACTTCCAACACACCTAATACTTTATCTACTGACTCTAAACCATATTATAGACCACATTAGGACCTTATATCACCATTACCAACATGTTAGGCTCTAGTTAACCTAAGTCAATTTCGGGTTCTTACACTAGATGTGCCTAAACGATCTTTAAGATTACTCCTAATGAGACATATACACACCTACAATACATCAACATACAAGACATACATAATATGACAATCTCCCCTACCAAGGCTATCAAAAGACTTACTTAGGTACTCCTAGAAGAGAACTCACATACACCCTCTTCAAGGTTACCTAAATAATCCTTAAGACTTCCTAAGTTTAGATCATGTAAGACCTCAAAAATGACATAGGTTAACTAGAGCCTAATATGTTGGTATTAGTGTTATAAGGTCCTACTTATGTTAAATATGTGGTATAGAGGCAGTAGCTAAAATATTAGAGGTGTTGGAAGTCAAACGTCAAGGGATGACTAAGACATTTGACGACTAAGTCACCTAAATATCTCTTATGTGGTTTTATGTGTTTATATGTATTTAATGGTGTTCTAAGGTTCTTAATAGAGTTAATATAGCATGTATAGTCAGTGTTTAAAGGTTCGTAAAGTTTGGAGGTCAAACGACTAAGAACGTCCAAGGCATTCGAAAGATATGCCTTGAGTCGACCTTGTACGTCTAGGCGAGTTTCGTTGAGTTTTACTTGTTCGTTTTGGATGAAATTAATATGAGAGGTGTTAAACTTATAGATGATCATATTTGGGTTTGAAACGTCTGGGAAATTATCCCCAAGGACCATCAAAGGGTCCTTGAGGAAAGGAGCCAAAACCTGATTGCAGGCTGTCCCAGGCAGCCTTGGCGACGGAGCAGTCAACGGCCAGTCATGGCTGTGACGCCCCGTCACAAGGGATTCGTCATGGGGGCATTGTCCAAGGGTGTATAGGGAACCCTTGGCAAGCCACTGGAGCTTGCAACGGAGGTCCATGACGGCCCGTGTCAGCCGTGACGCCCCGTCACAAGGTAGTCGTCGCAAGCCAAGTCTCCTGCGCAGATTTTTCTGCCAAGTTAGGGGAGAACTTGTAAATTCACCCCATGTCTAAATAAGAGTTTAGGTGGTTTTTTAGGGGTCTTATGGGTATTTTAATTAACTCTTTAAGTGGTTAAGACCCTAGAGACTTCATTATTCTTCTAAAATCAAAACCCAAAGTCTCTTAGAAATCCCAAAACCTTCATTGAAGACTCCATTGAAGAGGCAGCTTGGTGAGGGGTTCTTGAGTGGAAATTCTTCATAAAAGTGAAGAATTATCATCCTTAAGGTATGACTTTTGATCCTTGAAACCTATTTCATCAAGGAGCCCAATCCTCAAAGTGTTTTACAAAGCTTTCTAAAGTGAATTGTCCAATTTCGGGATTCTACCATGGGTTCTTGCATAAATGATTTCTAAACATTGAATTATGATCTAATTGATATTGTATTGATGATTTCAACATAAATTACCTATGAACCCATGTGAATTGATGAACCCTAGTTTTGACTACTTATTGGGTTACTTGATATTAAGCTAATGTTGATGAATTGTGGTGTAGTTTCTTATGGGCTTTCTAATGATATAAGAATTGTGTTCAATTGATATGTAATTGATAATATATTGTTAAACCTAGATTGAATTGATGTAGATTCATTGAGTTTTATGGTTATTGCTTGAATTATTGTTCATGGCCATGGGTAAGGGCCTTGTGATGTTGGATTGGTTGATTTGGCATTGAATTGAGGTGTGGATAAGGGGATAAAGGTATGCTGCCCCATTTTCCTTAATTTGATATTAATTATACTTCGATTCTTTTGTGATTGGTATGGTCCACTTATGGTGGCGGTGTTGTGTGTTTTACTTGCAATTGACGTGGCCTTGTCGGCGTTACTTTATGCAATATTATGAGCATGGCCTTATTGGCAATTACTTGAAGTTATGTGGATATTTGTGTAGTTCATGATGTGAGTATGTCACTAATTATCTACATGTGAAGTTATATAGTCATGTATGTATTCTTCTAGTTATGTTGCCTTAAGTGATCATGTTAGACTTTGACTTGACATTATGAGAGTAGTGTTAGGTTAAGTCTTGGTTATTCATACTTGACTTTATGAGTCTATCTGGAGTATATTAATGGTGTTATGATGATATATAGGATGACTTGAAGATGTTAGGTTGTTTTAGAAGTGTTTCTAGAATGACTTGAATTATGGGTTAAAAGTGAAGTATGTGATGTCTTATCTTGGTTGACTTGTATCTCTTGCTTGATGTATATATGGTTATGAATATGTGATATCTTGACATAGGCTATTATAACTCTTAGTCTTGAATAATAATATAAGTGGGACCTTGATGATAAGAAGGTCAATTTATGTGGAACCTTGAACTTAGTGGCGAGGTTATGAATTGCGAAGTAGTTAGCCGTAATGGTATCCTTCATGTGATGAGTGATGGACTTAAGGTTGATTGGCTGGAATGGCATCATATCATATATTAGGGAAGTCGCTATGAGCTTCTTGTCACTAAAGTGAGATATGCCAGTGGAACTTGCTTTGGTAGGGTGAATGTAAAGGGGGTCATGAACTAGATATGGAACCTATTTATATGAACCTTAATGTGAATTAATCTATGAGAACGAAGGCTAGCACCGAGTGAGTATGAGTAGGGTTAAGTGGATTTAGTTAAAGAACAGACTGAATGCTTATTAAGCTCTTCATATTCCTTAACCATATGCCTACATGGGATGTGTCCATGTTCTACCATTGGCAAGTAGAACAACCTCGTCGAAGTAGGATAGAACTACGGATTCCATGTCTTGCTATCATGGTCTATGTCGGTTATTGGCTATTCTCATCATGTGGAATACCTATTAGCATTAGATAAGTTTATGAGGTTTAGGTGGTGGTATGGGACGCTATCTAGACATTGCACAATAGACTTTGAAGGTGTTATGTGGAGTTCCTAGGTCTTGTCCAAGACCATTATGTGAGTGTCTTATGTGATGCTTTATGTGAGTGTCTTATGTGATGTATGAGTCTTAATGAACTAATGAACTAATGACCAATGTTAGTGACTATGTGAATAGTTGAGTGCCTAATCTAAAGTGACTTAAGCATTCCTTAGCTAAAGTGTGAGGAGGACATGAAAGGATGGTCTCTTCATGTCTTATCTTTAGAAGTCTTGAGGATGACTCTAGTTAGGGAAGTTGGTTAATCTTGTTGACATGATCTAAACCTTAGGAAGTATTAAGGACTATTTAGGTAATCTTGGGGAGGTCATTGTACTATGGACTTTATCTTCTCGATTTACTTAAGTAGGTCTTTTGATAGGCTTTGGAAAGAGAATGTCTTCTAATCTAAGTGTAGGTGTGTTTAGTGAGAATGATTCTATTTGAGGTAGTCTATAGGATCTCTTGTGTGTGTGTGATAGAGATTGTATGGGCAGTCGCTCCACACTCACTCAAGTGAACCTTGGAAATCACCTTTGGTAGATCAATCTTACATAGATGTTTATGATTGTTTTCTAAGTATGTATGTGACTCATCGTAGGTAATATTAAGGGTCGTTTAGGCACATCTAGAGAGGGTGTATGGGCGGTCTCTTTTTGTGTTACTTAAGTGAATCTTAGGATGACTTTAAGTGAGGGAATTACATGCTAGCAGATGTTAAAAGGGATTGTTTGGACTTCACTGTAACAGTGAAGGGACTTCACAGTACAGTGAAGTGAACTCACTGTAAAGTGAGCCTTAAAATGTTATCTTTGGTTAATTGTTATCTTATGTGTTTCTTGATTGCTAAATGATGTTCTTTTGTTTAATCTATGATTTCTAAATGAAAAGATACATATTTCCAATAAAGTCCGTTTTCATGATTTTATGCATATAGCCATACTTAGTACATGTGGTTGTACTAATTCCATGCTTTATTTTCTATCTATAGTCCTTGGTAGGTAAGGAGCTTTTGGAGAAGAAGACTTGGGCTTAGAAGGATCGTCCGAGTAGAAGAGTTGAAGTATGTCCTCAATTGACTCGAGAGCATATGTCTTTTATTGTTTTCTTTGAAGTATTGTAATAGACTATGTCTTTCTATTTTCTTATTGAAGTATGGGCCGTGTCCCAAAGTACTCTTGTGTCTTAAGATGATGAGATTGAGACTTAGTATTTCTATTACTTTTATATGAAAGAGGTTTGTAAAGACTATATTATGTTTTGTGAAAAGTTCTAATTCCGCACTACTTTTCACTATGTATATGCAATGAATGATATGAATGAGGCTTGTCTTAGAACTCTGAGAGTTCGACGACGCCGGTCGCAATCCGAGATTGCACCCTATCTTCTAGGGTATGGTTTCGGGTTGTGACAGATCATGTCAAACATAACAAGCAACTTCCCTAACTAGAGTTATTCTCAAGACTTCCATAGGTAATACATGAAGAGATCATCCTTTATGCCTTCTTCACACATTAACTAAGGAATCCTTAAGTCATTTTAGATTAGGTACTTATCTATTTACAAATTTTATATCATTAAGTCATTAGGTAATTAGTTAATTTAAGAGATATACATCACATAAAGGACATTCAAATAATGGTCTTGGACAAGACCTAGGGACTCCTACTAACACCTTCAAAGCCTATTGTGCAATGTCTAGATAGCGTCTCATACCACCACCTAAACTTCATAGAACTTCTCTAATGCTAGTAGGTATCCCATTTGATGAGAATAGGCAATAACAGACATAGACCATGGTAGCAAAACATGGAATCCGGAGTTCTATCCTACTCCTATGAGGTTGTTCTACTTGCCAATGGTAGAACTTAGACACAACCCATGTATACACGTGGTTAAGGAAATATGAAGGGCATGCTTTGTAATCTAATCTCATTTTTTAACTATAACTACTTCCCTTACCATACTCACTTGGTTATAGCGTTCATTCTCATAGATTAATTCACATTAAGGTTCATACAAATGGGTCCTATATCATGTTAATGACCCAATTACATTTACCCTACCAAAGCAAGGTCCACTGTCTATCTCACTATGGCGACATGAAGCTCATCATGAATTTTTTAAGGATTGATATGATGCCGTTCGAGCAAATCAAACATAAGTCCATTATTCATTACATGAATGATACCATTACGGCATTCGACTTCAAGTTTCATAACCTTACCACTAGGTTCAAGGTTTCACATAAAGGACCCTCTTATCATCATTCAAGGTCTCACCTATCATTCCTTCATTCAAGACTAAGACACTTTAGCTTCCTAAGTCAAAAAATCACTTATTCATATTCATACAAGCATCAAGTAAGGGACACAAGTCTACCTAAACAAGACACAACATTACATCAACTTAGCAGATATAGCATATCATCTTTCAAGACACTTAGGAATGACCCTTAACATCATTTAGTCAACCTATTCATTACCTTAACATCATCAATATAATCATTATAGAGTCATATACCCAAGTTAGGAACAACCATATATCAACTCTAAGACTACACACTTAACACATAGTCATAGCATAACATGATTACCCAAATAGTATCAATAGAATAACACATACTTTTACATATAGATAGATATGATCATACTTCACATAATCAACTACACAAATCAACATAATACTTTAATTAGTTGCCAACAAGGCCATGATCATCAATATACGTAAAATAACACCGACAAGGCCACATCAATTCACATAACACCGCCACCATAAGTGGACTCATAACATAATTGATGTCTAAATCACATTAATAAAAATGAAATAGGACAGCGTATCACCTCTTCATCCTCAACACTTTAAGCCAATATCAAATCATTCAATTCAGCTTCATAAGGCCCTTACCCATGGCCATGAACATCAATTCAATACACAAACTATAATACTCCATGAAATCTAAGACAATTCATTATAGATTCAACAATCTATGACTAATTAGACATCAATTGAATACAATTTTTATATCATTAGAAAGCCCATAAGAAACTACACATGAATTCATAAACATTGACCAATATCAAGTAACCCGTAAATTAGTCAAAAACTAGGGTTCATCAATTACATGGGTTCATAAGTTTAATTGAGTTAAAATCACCTTAATAGCAACAATTCAATCACTAAACAATGATTTGAAACCATTAACGCAAGAACCCATGGTAGATCATGAAATAGGTCAATTCATCTTTTGAAAACTTTAGAAAACATATTTGAAAGTTGGGCTCCTTGATGAAACGAGTTTCAAGGATCAAAAACCATACCTTAACAATGATAATCCTTCAATTTGATGAAGAATCTTAACTCAAATAACCAATCCAAGCTCTTCCTTGAGTTTTAGCTTTAATGGAGTCTTGGGGAATTTCTAAGGGATTTTGGGGTTTTGAATTTTGAAGAATGAAATCTTCTAAGTGTTTTAGGATTATAATCACCTTTACAATACCCAATATACCCCTTAGTAACCTCCAAAACTTATATTTGGAAGTGGGGTGAAATTACAAGTTCACCCCTCACTTACAGTAAATTGCACGCAGTGAGGCAGTCCACCAACGTTTGGCAGTCGACAGACCGTTTGTCCACAAATGGACCGTCCTGTCCTTCCGTTGGTTGGTTCAGAGATTTTACAAGGTTATAATCTCTCCCAATACTAAGTAACTACCAACTTCACCCACCGACGGGCATTGATTTGCCCATGAGCCATTGATACCTCCGTCGTTTGGGACTTCATTGGACAGTCTTGACACCAAGTTTTGGGTCCTTCCACAAGGACCCTTGGATGGTCCTTGGGGATAATTTACCGGACGTTTCCAACTCAAACATGACCGTATACAAGTTTAGGACCTATCACATGAATTTCACCCAAAACTAACACGTAAAACTAAACGAAACATGCCTAGACACACAAGGTCATTTCAAGGCACATCTTTCGAATGTCGTGGACGTTCTTGGACGTTTGACCTCCAAACTTCACGAAACATGACACACTGCCTATATATACCATAATAAATCATTTAAGGACTTAAAAAAAATCATGAATCACACATAAATACATAGAACCACATACGAGGCACATAGGTGACTTAGTCGTGGAACGTCTTGGTCGTCCTTTGACGTTTGACTTCCAATGCACCTAAACTCTTACATACTGCCTCAATAACATATAATAGACATATTTAGGACCTTAGACCACCTTACCACAATTTTGGGCTCTAGTTCACCTATGTCATTTTCGGGATCTTACACTAACATACCTTAGAAATCAATGTCGACAATAAATGGTGAATTGGAGTTCTTCATACAAACCTTAGATTTCTCCTTCCTTATCTCTTGGGAAGTTTTTGGGGGTGATATTGGAGGAATTTAGGAATATAGGAGAATGATTTAGAGTAGGTAGTTTTAAGACCTACAAGACTTATATAGGGCTTAGGATTAGGACCAACACGACCTTGTTTAGACATTAATCACTTAGAGAAAATACTTAATAAGACTCTTAAAAAAATGTCATACCCTTCTACGGATCGTAGTGGTGAACCGCAGAAAAGTACAAAAACATTTTAAAGAATTGGACCAACTTTGATGAGATTGGTCTACAGCCCGTAGAACCTTCTACGGTCCGTAGACCCCAACTGTACAAACCTACTTAACCCTCAAAATTTTACTAAGTTTGGGACTCACCTATGAGACCTATCTACGACTCGTATAAGGATTGATATACCATCCTGGTGAACCATAAAATAGGGGTACTTGCCTTGATTTTAAAAATTATTACCCCTTGCTAAAGTTTCCATCTGCGACTCGTAGAACTTTTACGGTTTGTCGATGGGATATGTAAACACAACTGGCAACCCAAAAACTTATTTTCCTTCTTTTCCAAATTCAAGTTTTTACAATATCTTCCCCTTGGGAACATTCGTTCTCGAGTAGGACTAAAGATGGAATGAATATAGTAGGAGAGAAACTAACAACCCAACATTAATGCAATCACATAAATGCACCAAGGAGGAAGATCGCATCCAAGGTGAAGTATATTCAAAATATAATTTCATAAGGTATACATGTAACTTATATTCACTTGCACTTAAACATACAAGATCACTTCAAGCAGTTCATAACATCAAAATTAGATTTTTTTCATTAACATGCATGGAAAAGAAAACATGAGAATGACTAAGACATATCAAACCAAAAGGATGAACTATGAGGAACTAAATACCTCATGCTAGAGTAGGGGTGAAGGGGAAGAGATGGGGATATTGTGTCACGACTGAAATCTAGACCCCAGACGAGACCGGCGTCGTTGACCTCTCAGAGGTCGCAGACAAGCCTACTTACGTCATTCTTACTTTACATAGGTTAGTTTTTGTTTCTAAACATTTCTTACTAAACATTTCTAATACATTCGTAATTCGTTCAACATCAACCATCTAGTCATTAAGAGATAATCAAATGAAAGAAATAGTTCAATAACATAATTGTATAATTGCCAAAATGGCACCCATACATAGTCCGAATAAAATAAGAAAGAAACGCTAGTGGAACATGCTCCACTAGCTCAACTCCTAAACTAAGCTAGAACATAAACAGTAACATCCTCGAAAGCATGAGGACCTACCAAAAACCGGATGAATGCTGGACGTCCGGATAACTGCAGCGATGATCCTGTAGCTCTACCGTCCACCTGTGCCTGCACCTAAAATAGTAGAGTTTGTATAGGGTTAGTACACACTTGTACTAAGTATGGGTATATGCAAGCACACACCAAGGACATGCATGAGAAAGAATAGCTCCTTCCTAACAACATGATTTTTGGAAGTCACGTCAGTGGACTTGCCAAATTGAGATTAGGAAAGTTAGTGAACTTTCCAAATTTGGATTAGGAAAGTCAGTGAGCTTTCCAAATACGGATTAGGAAAGTCATGCCATGAGAGTAACATGCATCATCATACTTATCATATTGCACACATCACATAACATATTACACATATCACATATCATATTGTATATAGCACATAACATCTTTCATATCATTCATTCATATGCCATGAGACCTTGGAATCATGGACTTAACATTAAGACTTTCCAAAATGAGGGCTCAACATATGGGACCTCAACTAGGGAGTCTTCATTAGCAAACACAGAGTCTGCTTCGTTCATTCATATGTACTTTACTTCATTTCGTTCATAGTCCAGTGTAACCACCGGTTATACATAGGATGTAGTCTAAGACTTTCATTAGGTTCGTTGTGCAATGACCAAGAATGACCTAATGTCATTACTTGAATCTAACTCACCTTTTGATTATCCTATCCTAACACCTTTGGTATTCATTCATTTTATTAGGTGCATCATTTGAGGCTGGCCTCATTCATTCATTGGGAACTTTAACTTTAACCGACATAGATCATGTGAGCATCATGAAATCTAGTGTCTCCCTCACACCGAAAAGAGGTGGAATCACTGGCCAAAGTGATTCAATAACATGCTAGCGTACATGGGAATTTAACCCCGCCAGATCCCTATATTGGCAGTATAGGTTCGAAGGCTAGGAGATAAAAGGAGACCCATACCCGGCAAGCCGGACAGTCTCATCTCATGAGAGTTACGTGAACCTCCGCCCTTCCCGAAAGAAGGCATCACCGCTCATAGCTAGTCTATCGATGCTCAGTATAAAGTTCCATTTCATTCATCTCATACGTCATGGAAGCTAACTTCTAGTATGAGGACATCATAGCTCATTAGATGATTTCTCATCTCATCATTCGTATTAAGTGTGTTAAGCTCAATACTCTTATTAGAGTGTTCATAGAGATTGGTCTCTTCATTATCTTACACTCTCATAGGTGAATACATGTTGGTAACCTTTACTTAGGCTCATTTGAGATTACTCTCCTCATTTACATTAGCCTCATATCATGTTGTCACCACATTCATCATCATTTACATCTTTGTTTTTCTTAGTTATTCACATCTTATTACGTGTATGTTCATTTCGTCATATGCCAATGCACTTGGCCATTTGGTGTGTCTCACACCCTTACTTAACCCCTCTAGGGTTCATCATTCCATTTCATACATCTTAGGTTCACTTACTTTTGAACGATGTTAGACTTATGAGTCTAAACACACAAGCCATGAGGCTTCATTCGTAGTTCGTTAAGTAATTCTTACATTCCTAAGATTATGTAGTACAAGACTTATGTATCTTGTAGTTATGCCAAGATCTTGAATTTGATCTAAGTAGGTGGCATTATTCTTGGATGATTTGTTCACGTATGACTTATGTATCAAACGGAAGTTTGAGCAAGGAATCCCAAGTCTTGAAGCAATTGAATGTCATTAACATTATTAAGATTTTATTCTAATAGTCATAACATTTTAACTCTAAGTCAAATCACAATGGTTACATTGAAGGTTTACTTTTCTACTTAAAATCTCTCTTGCATTGGCCGATGGGTTGTGGGTTCAAGCCCCCACAACCCCATTTTCGTTTTTCTTTTATTTATTTCGGTTCATGTGAGGCTTTGGGACCCGAGGTCGAGTCCCCTCAGCCACACTCAATTCTCCTTTAATTTCCCTTCCCTTCCATTCGCTTAAGGCCGAGAGGTTGTGGGATCGAACCCCCACAACCTCTTTATTTTATTCTCCTTTTTGTAAGTTGACTATTTGAGTTGACTGTGAGGTTGTGGGGTCGAATCCCCACAGCCTCATTTCACTTTGATTATTATCTCCCTCATCCGCATAGAGGTCGTGGGTTCGATTCCCACGCCTCTCATATTTTTTTCTTAATTTTTCCTTTTCTTTGGTTACTAACCGAGAGGGTGTGGGTTCGAATCCCAGCCAAGACAGGTTCGAATCCCCCTCACCATACAAACTTTTTCTTCTTTAATTTTTTTTTGGGGATTTTAAAGGGGTGAGGTCTCGGGTTCGACCCCCAATGACCTCACCTATTTTTCTTTATTTTTCTTAACCTTCTAATCAACTTAAATTTGGCAGAGATATATCAACATAATGCTGGACATTTAAGGCAACTTCATTACTCATTTTTATCTCCATTTGTTCGTGAATTTATAGAGCAACACATAGTTCAGTTGGTGCATTCTTTAATACATTTTTTTTTTCACGAATTCTTAACCAAGATGTTTACTCCTCAATTCAGCCACACTTCATGTCACATGAACATCACATTTTACTTCAATTAGTGTACATAAAATAACAAACAAGACATTAACAAAATCAAGCCTCTAGGCCGAGACTCAAACATGCCATACACATTTTTTTTCTTAATTCGAACACACACATGGTTGTCTTTTCATGAATTAACGTACATCCAATACATTAACATTTAGCACAAACATAACATAATCCTAAGTCTACCAGCATTCATACCAACCTACATTCGTTGGGAGCTAATGACAGGGACATGCAATGGGGAAAACAACCTTAGTTTTTGAGCCGAATATACTGAGTCCTAGGGGTCTCTTGGGAAAGGGACCAAGAGTAAGAAGACCCATACCTTTGTTTTCTTGTTAAATGTCCAGAATGCTGCCCAAGAATTCTTCCACAAATCAGCCCACACACCCAAAGTCACACCTTACCCGACTAGTGTAGTACGTTCTGCTTAGCGTTACCGGGTTGCTTTCTCTTTTGTGTTTCTATCTTTCAAGTTCTTGATGAACTTTTGCCTTTTCTTGGTTTTTCTTTTGCTGATTGTTTTATCAGTTTGCAGCCAAGAAAAGAGAGTGAAAGAGAGAGAGAAATCGTGCAAGAGAGAGTGGGGGAAATGGGAGATAGAAGTCTAGTAGAAGTAGGACTTTGTGGGTATGAATTAGTCAACTTAATAATTAATCAAAATTAATAAAAATCTGATTTCTTTTTCCTAAATAAGCTAATATTAATTATTTATTAAAAACTAAGTTAACACATTAAAATAAAAGCAAGTTAAATCTTGCTTCTAGTGGGGCTCGAACCCGAGTGACCCCATTTGTGAGAAATGGGTCAATTCGGGTTTCCCCACCCGAAATACCTTAAATAAATAAATTAATTAATTAATTAATTAATTCCTCAGGGTAATTACAATATTACCCTTGGCTTGGAAAAGACCATTTTACCCTTGGACTCTCAAAACTTAAGATTTCTTCTTTTGAGTCCGGTAAAAACTCTTTCAATTAAATCTTCATTTTCGCGAGCCTCACATGGTTGGTT
The DNA here is from genome assembly GCA_016801875.1 of Solanum sitiens. NCBI lineage: Eukaryota > Viridiplantae > Streptophyta > Magnoliopsida > Solanales > Solanaceae > Solanum > Solanum sitiens. The sequence goes on along the minus strand of JABWTJ010000088.1, from coordinate 773,833 downwards.
CCAACCTTTCCAAGCTCAATTAACTCCCCAAGTTAGTTGGCTTGGTCGTAGTAAGGGTTCTGAGGTCTGGTTCTTCGCGTATCAATACGTGTGGACCTTGGTCTAAACGCATGCATTCTTGAAAAACCTAAGTCTTGATCCTATTCATTTTTACGGTTGTTACATTATCCCCCCCTTAGGAACATTCGTCCCCGAATGACACTACTACTTCATGTTGTAATGCTAGTCAGGTCATAATAAAAGCACTATACACAGTCAATCAATAGCAACAAATTACGGGGAGGTAAGGAAGCATAGGTTTAAGAGTATAAAGTCTAACCTCGAGAGCTGAACAGGTGAGGGTAACGGGCCCTCATGTCGGCCTCAGCTTCCCATGTAGCACCCTCAACAAGATTATTTCTCCACAATACTTTCACTCTGTCAATCTCCTTGTTCCTCAGCCGCTTGACCTGTCTGTCTAAGATCTCAACCGGTACCTCCTCATCAGACAAGTCTTCATCAACCCCAAACCTTCAACAGGTAAGATTGATGCTGGATCACCTAGGCACTTCTTCAACATAGATACATGAAAAACTGGATGTATAGAAGCTAACTCTGCGGGCAATGCCAACTCATAGGCCACCTCACCCACACGCTGTAGGATCTCATATGGCCCAACATATCTCGGACTCAGGTTCCCTTTCCTACCAAATCTCATCACTCCTTTCATAGGCGATATTTTTAAGTAAACCTGGTCACCAACATCAAACTCTAAGGGTCGCTTTCTGTTATCAGCATATGACTTCTGCCTACTGTACGCAGTAGTCAACCTGTCCCTAATCATTCTGACCTTCTCTAAGGCCTGATGAATGATCTCCGACCCCAAAATGGATGACTCTCCAACCTCGAACCACCCAACTAGAGATCTACACCTCCTACCATACAGTGCCTCAAACGGTGCCATCCCAATGCTGGAGTGATAACTATTATTATACGAGAACTCTATCAAAGGCAGATGGTCATCCCAGTTACCTCTGAAGTCAATCACACACGCCCTCAACATATCCTCCAATGTCTGTATGGTGAGCTCTGCCTGCCCATCTGTCTGAGGGTGAAAGGCAGTGCTAAGCTTCACCTGCGTGCCCAAGCTCTTCTGGAAAGATCTCCAGAAATGAGAAGTAAACTGAGCTCCTCTGTCTGAAATAATAGACAAGGGAATCCCATGCCATCTCCCAATCTCATCAATGTAGAGCCTCGCATAATCCTCGGCTCTGTAAGTAGACTTCACAGGGATAAAGTGGGAAGACTTAGTCAATCTGTCCACAATAACCCATAGAGAGTCATGCTGCCTCCTAGTCCTCGGAAGCCCAACCACGAAGTCCATATTAATGGCCTCCCATTTCCAAGTCGGAACCTCAATAATCTGCATCAGACCACCAGTCTTAAAATGCTCTGCCTTAACCTGCTGGCAATTAGGACACTTGGCCACATATTCTGCAATGTCCTTCTTCATGCCATCCCACCAATAAATCTGCTTGAGATCATGATACATCTTGGTGGAACCTGGATGTATAGAATATCTGGAACCATGGGCCTCAGCAATAATCCTGGTCTGCAAATCACCCACATCTGGTACACACAGCTTGTCCTGATATCTAAGTATGCCATCACCTCCCAAAGCGAAAGACTCATTCATCTTCAGCAGCACTGAGTCCTTCAACTCCATCAACACGGGATCTAGATGCTGACCCTGCTTGACTTCAACTACCAAGGATAATTCAGAACTAGGATGAACTGAAACATCCCCACTAGTGGAGTCAACCAAATGCACACCCAGTCTGGCCAGTCTGTGTACATCTTTTACCAGCTCCCTCTTCTCATCCTCAACGTGGGCTGTACTTCCCATGCTCATCCTGCTCAAAGCATCAGCTACAACATTAGCCTTACCTGGATGATAGTGCACATTCATGTCAAAATCCTTCAACATCTCCAACCATCTCCGCTGACGTAGATTCAACTTCCTCTGTGTGAACACGTACTAGAGACTTTTATGGTCTGTGAACACATCTACATGCACTCCATATAGATAATGCCTCCACAGCTTCAGTGCAAATACAACAGCTGCCAACTCTAGGTCATGAGTGGGATAATTCTTCTCATGAACCTTGAGTTGTCTAGATGCATAGGCTATCACCTTGCCGACCTGCATAAGAACACAACCCAAACCAACCCTAGATGCATCACAATAAAGAGTGTAGTTCTCACCACACTTAGGCAAGGTAAGCACCGGGGCTAAAGTGAGTCTGTCCTTGAGCTCCTGGAAACTCTTCTCACAAGTCTCCGTCCATTCAAACTTGGCTTTCTTCTTAGTCAAAGCTGTCAATGGGGCAACAATGGAAGAAAAGCCCTCCACAAACCTGTGATAGTAACCATCCAATCCCAAAAAGCTACGAATATCAGTAGGAGTAAGAGGTTTTGGCCAGTTTTTCACAGCCTCAGTCTTCTTGGGATCCACCTCCACGCCCTGATCGGACACAACATGACCCAGGAAGGTCACTGATCTCAGCCAGAATTCACATTTGCTGAATTTGGCGTACAACTGATGCTGTCTAAGTACCTACAAGGTTAGTCTCAAATGCTGTTCATGCTCTTCCTTGGTCTTAGAGTAGATGAGAATGTCATCAATGAATACTATGACGAACGAGTCAAGGTATTCACGGAAGACCCTATTTGTGAGGTCCATAAATGCAGCAGGTGCATTCGTGAGACCAAATGACATGACTAAAAACTCATAGTGACCATAGCGGGTACGAAAGGCTGTCTTTGGGATATCTCCATCCCTAACCCTAAGCTGATGATACCCTGAACGAAGATCGATCTTAGAGAAGAAACTAGATCCTTGGAGTTGATCAAACAGATCATCAATTCTGGGGAGTGGATACTTATTCTTTATAGTGACTTTGTTGAGCTCCCGATAATCGATACACATTCTAAGGGTTCCATCCTTCTTCTTTACAAACAACACTGGAGCGCCCCAAGGGGATATGCTCGGTTGAATGAAACCCTTGTCAGTGAGGTCTTTTAACTGCAGCTTCAACTCTTTGAGTTCCGCTGGAGCCAATCTGTAAGGAGGAATTGAGATTCGTTTAGTATCGGGTTTTAAATCGATACCAAAGTCAATCTCTCGAAGGGGAGGGACTCTAGGTAAATCATCAGGGAACACATCTAAGAACTCATTCACTACAGGTACTGAGTATATGGAAGGAATGTCATGATCTAAATCATTAATGCTCACAAGATGACACAATAACCCCTTGGACATCATTTTATTGGCCTTAAGGTTAGAAATGAAGGGGTTAGGACGACTCGAATTGTACCCCTCCCAGACTAACTCTTCTTCATTAGAAAAGCAAAATCTCACCACTCTACTACGACAGTCTAAGCAAGCATAACAATTGTGAAGTCAATCCATGCCAAGAATAATAACAAAATCATGCATGGGCAACTCAACCAGGTTTGCACACATAATTTTACCACTCACAACTATTGGGTAATCTTTGTATACTCTATCAGTTCTTACATTCTCTCCCAAAGGTGTACTAACCACTATAGGATCATGTACAACTTCAGCCAATACCTCAAATGTCAGAGCAAGCAGAGGAGTTACAAAGGAAAGTGTAGACCCTGGATCAAGTAAAGCATAAACAGAAGTTGAGAATACTTGCAGCATACCTGTGACCACATCAGCGGACTTCTCCTGCTCTTCTCTGCCCTTCAGGGCATAGAACCTGTTCCTCTTAGGAGGCTCGGCTGCTGCTGCACCTTGTGGGTTAGGCCTAGGCTGAATATTACCTCCAGTTTGACCTCTGTTCTGTGGGCAGTCTCTGACAAAGTTGGTATCAGAGCACTAGGTTAAATTACGAAAATAATAAGTTCACATCAACCACATTGAGTAGTTTCTAAGTCATGGTAGTGAAGTGCACCACTATCCTGGATTAGAGACTGCATGATGCATAGGAATTTCCCTTCTTCTGATCTTACCGTGCTTTTCTGAATGTCTAAATTCTTGGTGTTACGAGCGTGTCTAACATCAATCCTTTTTGTTTTTCCAGAGAATGAATACTAGGAGAGGATTTGGTCAGAGGAGAGGAGGAGCAGCTGCTAGGGGTAATCAGGATCTACCCCAGGCTCCAGCTGAAGGAGTGGCCATGCCAGTTAACCCAGCTGGGTTGACTGATGCTGAAGTGCGGGCATCTTTGGCCCAAATGGCACAGGCCATTACCATGCTGGCCCAGGCTATGACTGCCCAGGTCAACAGACAGGATGTTCAGAGGGAGAACCCACCGGTTCGTAGCATGGCTGATAGGCTGAGGGATTTCACGAGGATGAATCCTCCCATTTTCACAAGGGTTAAGACATCGGAGGATCCTCAAGAGTTTGTAGATGAGATGCATAAGATTCTGGTGGCTATGGGGTCTACTGATATTGAGAAGGCTGAGCTGGCTTCCTATCAGCTCAAGGATGTTGCACAGACTTGGTGCAAGATGTGGCAAGATAGTCATGTCTTAGTTGGAGTACCAGTCACGTGGGAGCTGTTCAAGACAGCATTTCTAGAGAGATTCTTTCCCAGGGAGATGAGGGAGGTCAAGGTTGAGGAATTCATCAACCTCAAACAAGGCTCCATGACAGTCAGGGAGTATTCCCTGAAGTTTGTTAAGCTGTCAAGGTATGTTATTTTTTCCCCTAAGTATTTAATAGCAAAAATAAGAATAATACTGAACCTTGTTGAAATCTCCCAGGTATGCTACTTCCCTGGTTTCTAACAGCAGGGATGAGATAAGCAGGTTCCTCACAGGAATCAATGGAGACCTGGAGGAGGAGTGTCGATCTGCTATGCTCCATGATAATATGGATCTTTCCAGGTTGATGGTGGATGTCCAGCAGGTAGAGGACAGCCGCAGGAAAAGAGGTGTTCGTGATGCTAGGAGGCCCAGGCCTCAAGACCAGGCAGGACCCAGTCATGGAGGCCACAGGAATAACTGTGGCGTCCGTGAGCAGCCAAGGTTCAAAAAGGGGCAACAGAGTTCTGGGAATTCTAATCCTCAGAGGAGTACTACACCTAAAGGAGGCAGACCTGAGCCCAAGAAGGGAAATGGAGGTGAGATACAGCGTACTAAGAAGAATTGTGCTAAGTGTGGCCGAGCTCACAGTGGAGAGTGCAGACAGGGCACTAATGCCTGCTTCGGTTGTGGTAAGAGTGGACACATGGTCAGAGACTGCCCACAGAACAGAGGTCAGGCTGGAGGTAATATTCAGCCTAGGCCTAACCCACAGGGTGCAGCAGCAGCCGAGCCTCTTTAGAAGAACAGGTTCTATGCCCTGAAGGGCAGAGAAGAGCAGGAGAAGTCCGTTGATGTGGTCACAGGTATGCTGCAAGTATTCTCAACTTCTGCTTATGCTTTACTTGATCCAGGGTCTACACTTTCCTTTGTAACTCCTCTGCTTGCTCTTACTTTTGAGGTATTACCTGAAGTTCTACATGATCCTATAGTGGTTAGTACACCTTTGGGAGAGAATGTAAGAACTGATAGAGTATACAAAGATTGCCCAATAGTTGTGAGTGGTAAAACTATGTGTGCAAACCTGGTTGAGTTGCCCATGCATGATTTTTATATTATTATTGGCATGGATTGGTTTCACAGTTGTTATGCTTGCTTAGACTGTCGTAGTAGAGTGGTGAGATTTCGCTTTCCCAATGAAGAAGAGTTAGTCTGGGAGGGGTACATTGCGAGTCATCCTAACCCCTTCATTTCTAACCTTAAGGCCAATAAAATTATGTCCAAGGGGTTATTGTGTCATCTTGTGAGTATTAATGATTTAGATCATGACATTCCTTCCATAGACTCAGTACCTGTAGTGAATGAGTTCTTAGATGTGTTCCTTGATGATTTACCTGGAGTCCCTCCCCTTCGAGAGATTGACTTTGGTATCGATTTAGAACCCGATACTAAACCAATCTCAATTCCTCCTTACAGAATGGCTCCAGCGGAATTCAAAGAGTTGAAGCTGCGGTTAAAAGACCTCACTGACAAGGGTTTCATTCAACCGAGCATATCCCCTTGGGGCGCTCCAGTGTTGTTTGTAAAGAAGAAGGATGGAACCCTTAGAATGTGTATCGATTATCGGCAGCTCAACAAAGCCACTATAAAGAATAAGTATCCACTCCCCAGAATTGATGATCTGTTTGATCAACTCCAAGGGTCTAGTTTCTTCTCTAAGATCGATCTTCGTTCAGGGTATCATCAGCTTAGGGTTAGGGATGGAGATATCCCAAAGACAGCCTTTCGTACCCGCTATGGTCACTATGAGTTTTTAGTTATGTCATTTGGTCTCACGAATGCACCTGCTGCATTTATGGACCTCACGAATAGGGTCTTCCGTGAATACCTTGACTCGTTCATCATAGTATTCATTGATGACATTCTCATCTACTCTAAGACCAAGGAAGAGCATGAACAACATTTGAGACTAACCTTGCAGGTACTTAGACAGCATCAGTTGTATGCCAAATTCAGCAAATGTGAATTCTGGCTAAGATCAGTGACCTTCCTGGGTCATGTTGTGTCCGATCAGGGCGTGGAGGTGGATCCCAGGAAGACTGAGGCTGTGAAAAACTGGCCAAAACCTCTTACTCCTACTGATATCCATAGCTTTTTGGGATTGGCTGGTTACTATCGCAGGTTTGTGGAGGGCTTTTCTTCCATTGCTGCCCCATTGACAGCTTTGACTAAGAAGAAAGCCAAGTTTGAATGGACGGAAACTTATGAGAAGAGTTTCCAGGAGCTCAAGGACAGGCTCACTTCAGCCCCGGTGCTTACCTTGCCTAAGTGTGGTGAGAACTACACTGTTTATTGTGATGCATCTAGGGTTGGTTTGGGTTGTGTTCTTATGCAGGTCGGCAAGGTGATAGCCTATGCATCTAGACAACTCAAGGTTCATGAGAAGAATTATCCCACTCTTGACCTAGAGTTGGTAGTTGTGGTATTTGCATTGAAGCTGTGGAGGCATTATCTGTATAGAGTGCATGTAGATGTGTTCACAGACCATAAAAGTCTCCAGTACGTGCTCACACAGAGGGAGTTGAATCTACGTCAGCGGAGATGGTTGGAGCTGTTGAAGGATTATGACATGAATGTGCACTATCATCCAGGTAAGGCTAATGTTGTAGCTGATGCTTTGAGCAGGATGAGCATGGGAAGTACAGCCCACGTTGAGGATGAGAAGAGGGAGCTGGTAAAAGATGTACACAGACTGGCCAGACTGGGTGTGCGTTTGGTTGACTCCACTAGTGGGGATGTTTTAGTTCATCCTAGTTCTGAATCATCCTTGGTAGTTGAAGTCAAGCAGGGTCAGCATCTAGATCCCGTGTTGATGGAGTTGAAGGACTCAATGCTGTTGAAGATGAATGAGTCTTTCGCTTTGGGAGGTGATGGCATACTTAGATATCAGGACAGGCTGTGTGTGCCAGATGTGGGTGATTTGCGGACCAGGATTGTTGCTGAGGCCCATGGTTCCAGATATTCTATACATCTAGGTTCCACCAAGATGTATCATGATCTCAAGAAGATTTATTGGTGGGATGGCATGAAGAAGGACATTGCAGAATATGTGGCCAAGTGTCCTAATTGCCAGCAGGTTAAGGCAGAGCATCTTAAGCCTGGTGGTCTGACGCAGATTATTGAGGTTCCGACTTAGAAATGGGAGGCCATTAATATGGACTTCGTGGTTGGGCTTCCGAGGACTAGGAGGCAGTATGACTCTATATGGGTTATTGTGGACAGATTGACTAAGTCTGCCCACTTTATCCCTGTGAAGTCTACTTACAGAGCCGAGGATTATGCGAGGCTCTACATTGATGAGATTGTGAGATGGCATGGGATTCCCTTGTCTATTATTTCAGACAGAGGAGCTCAGTTTACTTCTCATTTCAGCCACACTTCATGTCACATGAACATCACATTTTACTTCAATTAGTGTACATAAAACAACAAACAAGACATTAACAAAATCAAGCCTCTAGGCCGAGACACAAACATGTCATACACATTTTTTTTTCTTAATTCGAACACACACATGGTTGTCTTTTCATGAATTAACATACATCCAATACATTAACATTTAGCACAAACATCACATAATCCTAAGTTTACCAGCATTCATACCAACCTACATTCGTTGGGAGCTAATGACAGGGACATGCAACGGCGAAAACAACCTTAGTTTTTGAGCCGAATATACTGAGTCCTAGGGGTCTCTTGGGAAAGGCACCAAGAGTAAGAAGACCCATACCTTTGTTTTCTTGTTAAATGTCCAGAATGCTGCCTAAGAATTCCTCCACAAATCAGCCCACACACCCAAAGTCACACCTTACCCGACTAGTGTAGTACGTTTTGCTTAACGTTACCGGGTCGCTTTCTCTTTTGTGTTTCTATCTTTCAAGTTCTTGATGAACTTTTGCCTTTTATTGGTTTTTCTTTTGCTGATTGTTTTATCAGTTTGCAGCCAAGAAAAGAGAGTGAAAGAGAGAGAGAAATCGTGCAAGAGAGAGTGGGGGAAATGGGAGATAGAAGTCTAGTACAAGTAGGACTTTGTGGGTATGAATTAGTCAACTTAATAATTAATCAAAATTAATAAAAATCTGATTTCTTTTTCCTAAATCAGCTAATATTAATTATTTATTAAAAATTAAGTTAACACATTAAAATAAAAGCAAGTTAAATCTTGCTTCTAGTGGGGCTCGAACCCGAGTGACCCCATTTGCGAGAAATGGGTCAATTCGGGTTGCCCCACCCAAAATACCTTAAATTAATTAATTAATTAATTAATTCCTCAGGGTAATTACAATATTACTCTTGGCTTGGAAAAGACCATTTTACCCTTGGACTCTCAAAACTTAAGATTTCTTCTTTTGAGTCCGGTAAAAACTCTTTCAATTAAATCTTCATTTTCACGAGTCTCACATGGTTGGTTCCAACCTTTCCAAACTCAATTAACTCCCCAAGTTAGTTGGCTTGGTCGTAGTAAGGGTTCTGAGGTCTGTTTCTTCGCGTATCAATACGTGTGGACCTTGGTCTAATCGCATGCATTCTTGAAAAACCTAAGTCTTGATCCTATTCATTTTTAGGGTTGTTACATATTGATACATCATATCAGCCTCGGGCTCAAAAGTAGCACCCTCAACGAACTGATTCCTCCATGGAACTTTCATGAAAGCAACTTCTTTGTTTCTCAACTTATGGACTTATAACTCTATAATATCGATCAGAAACTCTTCATAAGAAGTTATTTTTAACTCCCAAACCTTCCAAAGGAACAATATATGTCGGATATCTAACACAGACAAGGAATACCAGATGTACTGACGCTAAATTGTTGGGAATATCAAGCTCATAGGAAACTTTACCAATATGCCTCAAAATATGATATGAGCCTACATATCAATTACTAAGCTTCCTTTTATTTACAAACCTCATGACATTCTTCATCGGTCAAATTTTCAAGTAAACCCAATCATCAAAATCAAACACAAGAGCTCCTATTATAACATTAACATTGGACTTCTGTCGACTTTGAGACACTTTTAGCCTTTTTCTAGTAAGCTGAACTTTCTCCATAGCCTCATGTACGAATTAAGGTTATATCAAAGAAACCTCACCTACTTCAAACCAACCAATAGGAGATGTACACCTCCTACCTTAAATAGCCACAAATAGAGCCATTCCAATTTGACTAATAGTTGTTATTATATGCAAACTCAATCAAATGCAAGCGATCATCACATTTACCGTTGAAATCAATTACACAAGTTCTTAGCACTTCAAAAATCTAAATAGTACATTCTGCTTTCCCGTCAATTTGGGGATGAAATGTCGTATTAAGCTTAACACGAGTACCAAGACCCTTTTGGAAAGATTTCCCAAACTGAGAAGCAAATTGGGTACCACAATCAGAGATAATGGATAAGGGAACTCCATCCAACCTAACCATCTTCCTTAGAGACAACTTAGCGTTATCTTTCACCGAATAAAAAACTTTGATTGGAATTAAATGAGTTGACTTCGTCATACGATCTACTATATCCCAAATTGAGTCATGTTGTCACCAAGTGTAAGGTAAACCAACAATAAAGTCCATATTAAGATCTTCCCACTTCCAAGTAGGGATGCTAATATCTTGGGAAAAACCTCCCATCTTTTGATTCTCAACTTTAACTTGTTGACAATTTAGACACTTACTACAAATTTTGCAATATCCTTTTTCATAACATTCCACCAATAGACCTACTGCAAGTCAATTTACATCTTGGTGTCTCCCGGGTGAATGGAATACTGAGAACTATGGGCTTATAATAAAATGTGCTCCCTCAAGTAATCAACATTGGGAACACAAAATCAACCTTGATATCTAAATACACCATCACCCTCTTGGTAGAAAGCCTCAACAAACTTTTAAGCACAACTTCATTCAATTCAACAAAAATAATAGGATTAAGACCTTTCTTGACTTTCACATCCGACACAAAAGATAATTCTAAATCGTAATTAACAATAACACCACCTTCATTAGAATCAACCAACCGAACACCCAATTAGGCCAATTTATGAACATCACAAACCAACTACTTCTTACCATAACCAACATGTGCAACAACAACATTATTCATGGACAACCAACTTAAGGCATCGACCACCATATGAGCTTTACCTAGGTGATAAATGACACTCATGTCATAGTCCGTCACTAGTTCTAGCCATCTAATTTGGCAAATATTAGATCCCTTTTCTTGAACACATATTGCAAGCTCTTGTGGTCGGTAATAAATCAACATTAACACCATATAATTTATATCTCTGAATCTTTAACGCAAACACAACTGCCTCTAGCTCCAAATAATGGGTAGGATAGTTATTTTCATGAATCTTAAGTTGCCTTGAAGCATAAGCATTAAATTTCTCATTTTGCATAACAACACACCCTAATACAATCCTTCAAGCATCATAATAAATAAAAAAAACCTCAGATCCTTCCGGTAAATTTAAAATAAGAGCCGAAGTGAGATTATCATTAAACTCTTAGAAACTTTCCTCACATGCTTCCGACCATATAAACTTAATTTTCTTTTGGGTAAATGCAGTTAATGGAGTGGAGATAAAAATAAATCCTTTCACGAACCTTCTATGATATCTAACTAAACCTAAAAAGCTTTGAATATCCGCAGTGGATAGAGGTCTAGGACAATTATTACCTACATCTTCTACCTTATGATCTACCTCAACCTTGAAACCAAAAAACTTTGGGTGATTCATTCTAGTGAACCCCTTTACTCAATTTCCATTGTACCCGAATTTGGGTTCACGGGGACCATAACCTCTCTATTTGCTTGGGTCATCATGTCTTGAACTAACACTTTAAAAGCATCCCAAAACTCTACATTAGTCACTTGTTTATCCAAAGGGTTGACCTAAACTTGAGAAGCTATTTGAGGAGGTTTTCGATCCACATTCTCACCCATTTTCCTCCTAACGTATTCTCTTTGAGGGGACATATTCTGAAAAACATCGGATAAGGATTAGGAGAAAGAAATATAGATTTAAATTCTATAGCACAACTTTAGAATGATGAAAGAAATAAAGTTTCCTAAACATCTTGTAGCCTCTTATTCATAAATGTGGCATGATTCACACACATCAACAAGAATCTACTCGATGTGGATTATAAGACATCCTACGACCCTTCTAAACCTTGTGCTAAGCATATCAATTTTGTCACGACCCAAAGTAAATCCTAGGTGTAACATGACGTATAGAATCTTGAGAGGTCTTACCCAAGGCACTTAGAATACATCAGACAAGATAATCAAAATAAAGATTTCAAAGAAACAGTCTTATAGCAATAAGGAATTCAATATAAATGGAAGTCTATATAAGTCTCAATAAGCTATCGATTACATTTAAAGAAGTGATTAGTACGTACCTCATACATCACATAAAATTCTATAAATTGAAATGACATAACGCAGTGAAATGGTCTTAGTCCTTGGAACACGAGGACTCATCAAATTCCTGAACACCAAAGATCAATTAGTCACAAGTATGAATTAGTACATGTAATGTCTTACGTATGACAGAAATGCATAAGAGTTTTGGAATCATGCTAAAAGGGACTTTACATGCTATGCAATGACCAAGCTAAATCATTACATAATAGGGTTAGAAAACATAAATCATAATCATGGTAAATGAAAACTAAGCATATTTAAATCACTTGTGAGATACTTTAGAAGTAACCTTAGTTCACTATTGTTGGAGGTTACAATGTAACCGACATAACCCATGTGAGCTATAACAAGGAATCCAATGTCTACCCTACACAAAAAAGGATTATCCTTACTTTCCAAGGTACGAACCATGAGTATGATCTAAAGGGGATCACCTACCTAATTTCTATCTAAGACATTCATCCTATGATGGCTCGTAGTTATCGGATAGAGAGATTCCTACTAGAAATTCAACCTCTACTAACTGGAGATTCTCCATCTCAATATCCTCTCGGTGCTAAAAAAATCCCAAAGAATGTTAATTAATCTTATTAGTTTAATCATCCATGGAAATGCACAATTAAGCAACCAATCCAAGATAAATTTAGTTAGAATAACTCCTTAATCTTGATTTAACTTAGGTGAGATAACCTTTCAACCTTACAAATCCTTTTGTGAGAAATCCTTTCACTACATGTTCTTAGTAGTATGTGAGTAAGACTTTCACAACAACAACAATGATGTTATTACTCCCAAAGAAAACTTAAATTATTTACATCAATTTCATTAAAAGAACATGCATAACTTCATAAATTCATCTTTCATAATTCATAAGCTTCATCATATGATCATAGTCTAAAAATCATGGATCATGTATGGGTTCATGTCAATTCAAATTTAAAAGTTATAATTACTTCAATTCATGCATAAAAAGATGGAAAATAATAAATTGAATAATAATTTAAAGAAAACCTATGAGGATTGAATAAAACCTTATATTTGATTTAGAATCTCACTTGTAAAATGGGATATTTTAGGAACCCTACGGAGGAAAGGACTCCGTAGGTGAATATTAACATACCTTAGAAATAAATGCCCACAATCTATGTTGAATTAGAATTATTCCAGCCAAACTCTAGCTTTCTCCATCCTTAGCTCTTGAGACGATTTGGAGGGTGATCTTGGAAGGAATTTTGGAATTTAGGAGAATGATTTAGAGTGAGTAGTTTTAGGACCCATAAGACTTATACATGTGTTAGGATTATGACCTAAATGACCTATTGTGGGCATTAATTACTCAGGAAAAAGACTTAGAATCCCCTTAAAAATAATTGTCAAACCCTTCTACTGTTTAGACTTACAACTGTAGAAAAGTCTAATAACTTTTTGTAAAAGTATTTTACCAAATTTGATGAGACTGGTCTACAACCCGTTAACCCAAATCATAGGAACCAACTTACACTCAAAATTTTACATAGTCTTGGAATCACGTACGAGACTTATCTACGACTTGTATAAGGATTGATTGACGAACCGTCATGTGAACCGTAAAAAAAGGGTACTGGGACTTGCTTTTGAAAGTTATTTTTCGTCTTCCAACGATTTCCATCTACGCCCTGTTGAAGCTTCTATGATTCGTAGATAGGACCCATAGACACAACCTGCAACCCAAAAACTTTTGTTGTTTCGTTCCAAATTCAGAGGTGTTACATAAAGGCCCTCAAATTTACTATTTAACTTTAACAAGTAGATCCAAGTCAAAAAATGGTCATCCACAATTGTAAAAAGCATTTTATAGCCATCAAAAGTAGGTAGATGAAATTGTCCCAACACATCTAGGTTTAGTAGGTCAAAAACACAAACATGTCTAGAAGTTGGAAAAGACTTCCTCGTTTGTTTAGACGGAGGACAAATGTCATTTATTTTTAGAATGATCAAGACTAAGCATATGTCTCATAGCTCAAATAGATGCATTTCCCAACCTCAAATGGAATTATAGACACCCTTTAATGGGAAAGACTCAATACTATCAGCCAATCATGCATGCAACTCATCAAAATGCACAAAACCAAGGAGGAAACATCAACTCCAAGCTAAATATAGTGAATACATCATAAGAAAAGTGGGAACTAGACCTAGCAACCTAATATGCATGAAATTTCAACAATCCTCATGTTCAATGAGGAACTACCATCTCCAAGATAAAAACATGCTCAACACAATCTCATGGAGCTTATATGCAATCTATGCTCAATAAATATATATCCAAGGAGGAAATCTCAACTCCAAGCTAAAACATGTTCAATAATTCATCTCATGAAGTTTATAGGTAACTCATACTTAATGCACAACAACATGAGGGAAAATCAATCATGTAAACTCATTTTCTTTCAAAACACAATTTTCTCATGAACATGCATAACATAAGGAAATCAGGGTAATAACTAAAACACACATGACATCGCAACAAAGACAAAACATGAGGAACTCAATACCTCAAGCAAGAGTAGGAGGACAAGGGAAAATATGAGGACATCGGGACATCATTTCGGCCTCAGCCTCCCATGTAGAGCCCTTACCTAAATGATTCCTCCATAACACTTTCACGGAAGCAACTTCTTTGTTCCTCAATTTCTTAATGTGATGGTCTAAAATCTCAATCGGTACTTCCGCATAAGAAAGAATCTCATCAATTCCAAACCTTCTAAGGGAGCTATAGATGTCGGATCTCTAACACAGGTTTTCAACATAGAGACATGGAAAAACGGATGCCATGATGTCAACTCATTTGGCAAATCAAGCTCATAAGCAACCTTACCAACACATCAAAATTTGATATGGGCCTACAAAATGGGCAATAAGCTTCCCTTTCTTATCAAACCTCATTACACCCTTCATGGGTGAGATTTTCAAGTAAATCCAATCATGCATATCAAATTAAAGATCTCTTTTTCTAACATCAACATAGAATTTATTTTGACTTTGGGCTGTTCTCAACCTCTCTTTTATAAGTCTGACTTTTTCCATAGCGTTACGAACTAACTCGGATTTGATCAAGGAAACTTTACCTACCTCAAACCAATCTATGGGAGATTCACACATCCTACCATAAAAAGCCTCAAATGGAGCCATACTAATATTGGAGTGGTAGTTATTGTTATAAGAAAACTCAATCAAAGGCAAGTGATCATCACAATTTCCCTTGAAATCGATGACGCATGCCCTCAACTTATCTTTCAATGTTTGGATAGTATGCTCCTCTTCCCCATCAGTTTGTGGATGAAAAGTTGTGCTAAGCTTAACTTTAGTACCAAGACTCTTTTGAAAAGATTTTGAAAACTAGGAGGTAAACTGCATAATCATATATAAGGGACAAGGGCACTCCATGCAACCTTACCATTTCCCTCAAATACAATTTAGCTTAATCCTCCACCGAATAAGACACTTCTACAAGAATTAAATGTGCCAATTTCATCATTCGGTCTACTATAACCCAATTGAGTCATATTGTCGCTGAGTACGTGGCAACCCTACTATGAAGTCCATATTCAAGTCTTCCCACTTCCAAGTAGGACTGCTAATGTTTTAGGACAAATCTCCTAGTTTCTGATGCTCAACTTTAGGACATTTAACCACAAACTTTGCAATATACTTCTTCATCCCGTTCTACCAATAGGTCTCCTGCAAGTTACAGTACATCTTGGTAGATCCGGGGTGAATAAAATACCGAGAACTATGGACTTCTAACAAGATCTGTTCCATAAAGCTTGACATATTGGAAAGCCAAGAACCTCAAAATAAAATCTACAATATCTCTCTCATTCCACATAATAAATAGTGCTGACTCAGGTTATGATACAACTTCACTACACCCGGATGGATAGAATATCAAGGACAATGGGCTTCCTCATGAACTAGTCTAACCAACTGCCTACCTTGGACATACAAATCATGCCTCCAATCTGGAAGACACCATCAGAATCAAGGATAACCTCCTTGGCTTCCCCTCTGATCACATTGTCTCGATTGATACATAGTTTCCTGTGATACCTTGAAAATAGCTTAAGTGATCTAGAGTCTAACATGTTGGTCTTAGTGTTATTAGTTCCTAAATGTGTTTAATATGTGGTATATAGGAAGTAGCTAAAGTATTAGGGGTGTTGGAAGTCAAACGTCAAGGGATGACTAAGATGTTTGACGATTAAGTCTCCTAAATGTGTAAAATGTGGTTCTATGTGTTTATGTGTGTTTATTAGTGTTTTAAGGTTTTGAATAGAGTTATTATAGCATTTATAGGCAGTGGTTAAAGTTTCGTGAAGTTTGGAGTTCAAACGATCAAGAACGCCCAAGGCATTCGAAAGATGTGCCTTGAGTAGACCTTGTACGTCTAGGCGAGTTTCGTCGAGTTTTATGTGTTCGTTTTGGTTGAAATTCATGTGAGAGGTGTTAAAATCATATATGGTCATGTTTAGGTTGTACAAGTCCTGGAAATTATCCCCAAGGACCATCAAAGGGTCCTTGAGGAAAGGACCCAAAATCTGTTGGCAGACTGTCCCAGATAGCCTTTGCGACGGAGCTTGTGACGGCCAGTCATGGCTGTGACGCCCCATCACAAGGGTTTCGTCGTAGGGTCCTTGTCCAAGGGTGTAGGGGGGACCCTTTTCAAGCCGTAGGAGCTGGATATGGAGGTCCATGACGGACCGTTTCACCCGTGACGGTCCGTCACAGACAGGTCGTCACAAGAGGTCTCCTGCGCAGATTTTTCTGCCAAGTTAGGGGTGAACTTGTAAATTCACCCCATGACTAAATAAGAGTGTGGACGGTTTATTAAGGGTATTTTGGGTATTTTAAAGGATTATATAAGTGTTTAACACTTAGAATAATTCATTTTTCTAAAATCAAAACCCCAAAGTCCCTTAGAAAACCCAAAGACTCCATTGAAGTCCAACTTGTAGAATCAGCTTGGTGTGGCTTTTTGAAGGAGAATTCTTCATCAAAGTGAAGGATTATCATCCTTAAGGTATGGCTTTGATCCTTGAAACTCGTTTCATCAAGGAGCCAACTTTCAAAGATGTTTTCAAAGCTTTCTAAAGAGATTTGTCCTATTTCGGGATTTCTACCATGGCTTCTTGCATAAATGATTTCTAAACATTGAATTATGATCTAATTGATATTGTATTGATGATTTCAACATAAATTACCTATGAACCCATGTGAATTGATGAACCCTAGTTTTGACTACTTATTGGGTTACTTGATATTAAGCTTATGTTGATGAATTGTTGTGTAGTTTCTCATGGGCTTTCTAATGATATAAGAATTGTGTTCAATTGATATGTAATTGATATTATATTGTTAAACCTAGATTGAATTGATGTAGATTCATTGAGTTTTATGGTTTATACTTTGAATTGTTGTTCATGGCCATGGGTAAGGGCCTTGTGATGTTAAATTGGTTGATTTGGCATTGAATTGAGGTGTGGATATGGGGATGAAGGTATGCTGCCCCGTTTTCTTTAATTTGATATTAATTATACTATGATTCTATTGTGATTGGTATGGTACACTTATGGTAGCGGTGTTACGTGAATTGATGTGGCCTTGTCGGCATTACTTTATGCAATATGATGATCATGGCCTTGTCGGCATTACTTGAAGTATATGATGATTATGTGAAATATGATAATGTCTATATATATGTGACAGTATATGTGTTCTTATATGAAGTGATGTTAGGTTATAAGATGTTATTCCTAAGTACTTCTAGAATGACTTATATTGTATGTTAAAGTGAAATATGTGGTGTCTTGTTTAGGTAGACTTATGTCCCTTGATTTATGCTTTTATGAATATTATTATGTGATGATTTGACTTAGTATGTTAAGAGTCTTGAATGATATAAGTGAGACCTTGATGATAAGAAGGTCAATGTTATGTGGAACCTTGTACTTAGTGGCGAGGTTATGAATTGTGAAGTAGTTAGCCGTAATGGTATCCTTCATGCTATGAGTGATGGACTTAGGGATGGTTGGCTGGAATGGCATCATATCATACCTTAGGAAAGTCGCGATGAGCTTCTTGTCGCTAAAGTGAGATATGCCCTAGTGGAACTTGCTTTGGTAGGGTGAATGTAAAGGAGGTCGTGAACTAGATAAGGACCTATTTATGTGAACCTTGATATGAACTAATCTATGAGAACTAAGGCTAGCACCGAGTGAGTATGATTAAGGGGGAAGTGGATTCAGTAAAAGAAAGAGATTGAATGATTCGTACACTCTTCATATTCCTTAACCATGTGCCTACATGGGATGTGTCCAAGTTCTACCATTGGCAAGTAGAAAAACCTCATCGAAGTAGGATAGAACTTCGGATTCCATGTCTTGCTACAATGGTCTATGTCGGTTATTGCCTATTCTCATCATGTGGAATACCTTTTAGCATAAGATAAGTTTATGAGGTTTAGGTGGTGGTATGGGACGCTATCTAGACATTGCACAATAGACTTTGAAGGTGTTATGTGGAGTTCCTAGGTCTTGTCCAAAGACCATTATGTGATCCATTATGTGAGTGTCTTATGTGATGATTTATGTTAGTGTCTTATGTAATGTATGTGTCTTAATGAACTAATGAACTAATGACAGATGTAGTAACTATGTAAATGGTTGAGTACCTAATCTAAGTGACTTAAGCATTCCTTAGCTAAAGTATGAGGAGGACATGAAAGGATGGTCTCTTCATGTCTTATCTTTGGAAGTCTTGAGGATGACTCTAGTTAGGGAAGTTGGTTAATCTTGTTGATATGATCTAAACCTTAGGAAGTCCTAAGGACTATTTAGGTAATCTTGGAGAGGTCATTGCACTATGGAAATATCTTCTTGATTTACTTAAGTAGGTCTTTTGATAGGCTTTGGAAAGAGAATGTCTTCTAATTTAAGTGATGGTGTATTTAGTGAGAATGATTCTATTTAAGGTAGTCTATAGGATCTCTTGTGTGTGTGTGAAAGGGATTGTATGGGCGGTCGCTCCACACTTACTCAAGTGAACCTTGGAATTGACCTTTGGTAGAGGAATCTTACATGGATGTTTATGGTTGTTTTCTAAGTGTGTATGTGACTCATCGTAGGTAATCTTAAGGGTCGTTTAGGCACTTCTAGAGAGGGTGTATGGGCGGTCTCTCTTTGTGTGACTTAAGTGAATCTTAGGATGACTTTAAGTGAGGGAATTACATGCTAGGAAGACTTAGGGTGAGGGTTTGGACTTCACTGTACAGTGAAGTGACTCACTGTAAAGTGGGTTCCTTTAAATGTTATCTTTGGTTTAATGTTATCTTATGTGTTTCTTAATTGATAAATGATGTTCTTATGTTTAAACTATGATTTCTAAATGAAAGAAGAATATTTCTAATAAAGTCCGTTTTCATGATTTTTATGCATATAGCCATACTTAGTACATGTGGTTGTACTATTTCCATGCTTTATTTTCTATCTATAGTCCTTGGTAGGTAAGGGAGCTTGGAGAAGAAGACTTGGGCATTAGAAGAATTGTCCGAGTAGAAGAGTTCAAGTATGTCCTCATTGTTTCGAGGGCATATATGTCATTTTATGTTTCTTTTATGAAGTATTGTAATAAGACTATGTTAGTTCTATTTTCGTATTAAAGTACTCTTGTGTCTTAAGTTGATGAGATCGAGACTTAGTATTTCTATATGAAATAGTTTTAAAGATTATTTAATGTTTTAGTGAAAAGTTTTAATTCCGCACTACTTTTCATTATGTATATGCGATGAATGATATGAATGAGGCTTGTCTTAGAACTCTGAGAGTTCGACGACGCCGGTCGCAATCCAAGATTGCACCCTATCTTCTAGGGTATGGTCTCGGGTTGTGACAAAGTTGGTATCAGAGCATAGGTTGGTGAAAGTAGTATTAGGTATCAAAAAGTCTCATCAAGTCATGTCTAGTAGAGTCTTGACCATCGGTGTGAGTCGCGACATATCTATGGGCGAGAGGCTATAGGACGATAGAGTTTCCCTTCTTTTCTATTCCTATATCGTGCGGTAGAGTAAATGTTATGATTATCCTTCTTATGAGTTTCCTTGTGTTTGCTAGGAGATGAATACTAGAAGGATGGCCGCTAGAAGGATGGAAGAGGAGAGGGTGAATGAGGAAGTTCTTCCCCAAGTTGAGCAAGTTGAGCAAGGTGCTCAAGCTGAGCAAGGTGTCCAAGGTGGGCAAGGTGATGAAGTGCCTCCCCAAGGTGATCATGTTCCTAATGTGGATAGAGGTGATGAGGTACCGAAGTTGTCTAATAGGGTGATTGGAGAAGCTTTGAGGGCTTTGGCTTAAGCCGTAACTACTCAAATCAATTTGAGTATGGTGCCTAGGGTTATGGAGAGCACTATGACTTCTAGGTTGAGGGACTTTGTGAGGATGAATCCTCCAATATTTCTTGGCTCTAAGGTAAATGAGGATCCCCAAGAATTTCTTGATGGTGTGTACAAAGTGTTGAGTGCTATGGGGGTTACATATAGGGAGAAGGCGGAGTTGGCTTCTTATCAATTGAGAGATGTGTCCCAAATTTGGTATACTCAATAGAAGGACAATAGGCCGGAAGATTCGGGTACTATTGAGTGGGAAGAGTATAAGGGAGCTTTTCTTGGCAAGTACTTTCCCCGAGAGAGAAGAGAATTCAAGGTGGAGGAGTTTATTAATCTCAAGCAAGGCAATATGAGTGTTGAGGAGTACTCTTTGAAATTCTCGACATTGTCTAGGTATGCTCCTTCTCTTGTGTCCAATCCAAGAGATGAAATGAGTCACTTTTGTACCGGAGTAGCCGATTTGGTGAAGGAAGAATGTCGTACCGCTATGCTTCATGATAATATGACCTTATCTAGACTCATGGTGTATGCACAATCTATTGAGGAGTCTAAACTTAGAAGGATGGCTAGAAGTTTGAAAAGAGGTGTTGCTAGTGATCAAGAGCAACCTAGGTTCAAAAACAGGATTGAATCTCAAGATGGACCTAGAGTTCCTAAGAAGAAGTTTGAGAAAGGAGGTGGTTCTAAGGATGGCAAGCCTACTTGTGCAAATTGTGGCAAGAGTCACTATGGTGAGTGTCTATTGGGTACCGGTAGTTGCTTTGGTTGTGGAAAGGATGGGCACAAAGTGAGAGATTGTCCAAACATTGCTTCTAGGAAGGAGGGCAATAGAGTTAAGCCTAGTGTTCCAATGGATGATGCTCCAACTAAGAGGTGTTTCTATGCACTCCGAACTAGAATTGAGAAGTCGGGAGATGGTGATGATGATGTTGGTAAGTTCTTGTTTCCCTTTTAGATAATATGAGTTCCTTCTAAGTGGGGGAGTATGGTTTGTAGATGGGATAGAAGTTTCTTGAATTGTTGCATGTGCATGATGTTTAGGAGTTTTGTTGAAATTGAATTTCATTTACTTCTTGCATTGTGTGATTTATGAATCTTTGAGCATGTTGTATGATGTGTTTACATGATGTTATCTTGCATTCTAGCATGTCGATATAAAGAATTGCCTAAAGATTGCATTTTTGGAAAAGTTGCTAAAATCACTGTTTCTTTGTGAACTGTTCACTGTAATTTTTTTGAGAAAATGACTAAGTGATTCTTTGGTCTAAAATTCTTGTTATGTGGTTAGAACTGATGTATATGAGTATGATGTTGAATATAAAATGTGTTTTTGCTATTTGGATTGAAGCATGTTAGTTTTGTAGCATAACGAGTTATAGAATTGTCTTCTAGTTTCTTGTTGTGTTGTGAATCTCTTGATTATGTGAAATTGATGATTTCTTCTTAAATATGTGTTGTATGGCTTGGTTATGTGCTTCTAGTTGAGTCTCTAATCTTGGAAGTATTCGGAGAGTGGCAAGTGTCATTCGAGGACGAATGTTGTCCAAGTGGGGGAGATTGTGAGACCTTGAAAATAGCTTAAGTGATCTAGAGTCTAACATGTTGGTCTTAGTATTCTAAGGTCCTAAATGTGTTTAATATGTGGTATATAGGCAGTAGATAAAGTATTAGGGGTGTTGGAAGTCAAACGTCAAGGGATGACTAAGACGTTTGACGACTAAGTCTCCTAAATGTCTAAAATGTGGTTCTATGTGTTTATGTGTGTTTCTTGGTGTTTTAAGGTTCTGAATAGAGTTATTATAGCATGTATAGGCAGTGGTTAAAGTTTCGTGAAGTTTGGAGTTCAAACGATCAAGAACGTCCAAGGCATTCGAAAGATGTGCCTTGAGTCGACCTTGTACGTCTAGGCGAGTTTCGTCGAGTTTTATGTGTTCGTTTTGGTTGAAATTCATATGAGAGGTGTTAAACTCATATATGGTCATGTTTAGGTTGGAAAAGTCCTGGAAATTATCCCCAAGGACCATCAAAGGGTCCTTGAGGAAAGGACCCAAAATCTGTTGGCAGACTGTCCCAGACA
Organism: Solanum sitiens; assembly: GCA_016801875.1. Classification (NCBI taxonomy): domain Eukaryota; kingdom Viridiplantae; phylum Streptophyta; class Magnoliopsida; order Solanales; family Solanaceae; genus Solanum; species Solanum sitiens. The sequence goes on along the minus strand of JABWTJ010000088.1, from coordinate 751,303 downwards.
GCCTTTGCGACGGAGCTTGTGACGGCCGGTCATGGCTGTGACGCCCCGTCACAAAGGTTCCGTCGTGGTGGCCTTGTCCAAGGGTGTAGGGGGGACCCTTGGCAAGCCATAGGAGCTGGAGATGGAGGTCCATGACGGACCGTTTCACCCGTGACGGTCCGTCACACACAGGTCGTCACAAGAGGTCTCCTGCGCAGATTTTTCTGCCATGTTAGGGGTGAACTTGTAAATTCACCCCATGACTAAATAAAAGTGTGGACGGTTTATTAAGGGTATTTTGGGTATTTTAAAGGAGTATATAAGTGTTTAACACTTAGAATAATTCATTCTTCTAAAATCAAAACCCCAAAGTCCCTTAGAAAACCCAAAGACTCCATTGAAGTCCAACTTGAAGAATCAGCTTGGTGTGGCGTTTTGAAGGAGAATTCTTCATAAAAGTGAAGGATTATCATCATTAAGGTATGGCTTTGATCCTTGAAACTCGTTTCATCAAGGAGCCAACTTTCAAAGATGTTTTCAAAGCTTTCTAAAGAGATTTGTCCTATTTTGGGATTTCTACCATGGCTTCTTGCATAAATGATTTCTAAACATTGAATTATGATCTAATTGATATTTTATTGATGATTTCAACATAAATTACCTATGAACCCATGTGAATTGATGAACTCTAGTTTTAACTACTTATTGGGTTACTTGATATTAAGCTTATGTTGATGAATTGTTTTGTAGTTTCTTATGGGCTTTCTAATGATATAAGAATTGTGTTCAATTGATATGTAATTGATATTATATTGTTAAACCTAGATTGAATTGATGTAGATTCATTGAGTTTTATGGTTTATACTTTGAATTGTTGTTCATGGCCATGGGTAAGGGCCTTGTGATGTTAAATTGGTTGATTTGGCATTGAATTGAGGTGTGGATATGGGGATGAAGGTATGCTGCCCCGTTTTATTTAATTTGATATTAATTATACTATGATTCTATTGTGATTGGTATGGTCCACTTATGGTGGCTGTGTTACGTGAATTGATGTGGCCTTGTCGGCGTTACTTTATGCAATATGATGATCATGGCCTTGTCGGCATTACTTGAAGTATATGATGATTATGTGAAATATGATAATGTCTATATATATGTGAAAGTATATGTGTTCTTATATGAAGTGATGTTAGGTTATAAGATCTTATTCCTAAGTACTTCTAGAATGACATATATTGTATGTTAAAGTGAAATATGTGGTGTCTTGTTTAGGTAGACTTATGTCCCTTGCTTTATGCTTTTATGAATATTATTATGTGATGATTTGACTTACTATGTTAAGAGTCTTGAATAATATATGTGAGACCTTGATGATAAGAAGGTCAATGTTATGTGGAACCTTGTACTTAGTGGCGAGGTTATGAATTGTGAAGTAGTTAGCCGTAATGGTATCCTTCATGCTATGAGTGATGGACTTAGGGATGGTTGGCTGGAACGGCATCATATCATACCTTAGGAAAGTCGCGATGATCTTCTTGTCGCTAAAGTGAGATATGCCCTAGTGGAACTTGCTTTGGTAGGGTGAATGTAAAGGAGGTCGTGAACTAGATAAGGACATATTTATGTGAACCTTGATGTGAACTAATCTATGAGAACTAAGGCTAGCACCGAGTGAGTATGAGTAAGGGGGAAGTGGATTCAGTTAAAGAAAGAGATTGAATGCTTCGTACACTCTTCATATTCCTTAACCATGTGCCTACATGGGATGTGTGCAAGTTCTACCATTGGCAAGTAGAACAACCTCATCGAAGTAGGATAGAACTTCGGATTCCATGTCTTGCTACAATGGTCTATGTTGGTTATTGCCTATTGTCATCATGTGGAATACCTTTTAGCATTAAATAAGTTTATGAGGTTTAGGTGGTGGTATGGGACGCTATCTAGACATTGCATAATAGACTTTGAAGGTGTTATGTGGAGTTCCTAGGTCTTGTCCAAAGACCATTATGTGATCCATTATGTGAGTGTCTTATGTGATGATTTATGTTAGTGTCTTATGTAATGTATGTGTCTTAATGAACTAATGAACTAATGACCGATGTAGTAACTATGTAAATGGTTGAGTACCTAATCTAAGTGACTTAAGCATTCCTTAGCTAAAGTATGAGGAGGACATGAAAGGATGGTCTCTTCATGTCTTATCTTTGGAAGTCTTGAGGATGAATCTAGTTAGGGAAGTTGGTTAATCTTGTTGATATGATCTAAACCTTAGGAAGTCTTAAGGACTATTTAGGTAATCTTGGAGAGGTCATTGCACTATGGAAATATCTTCTTGATTTACTTAAGTAGGTCTTTTGATAGGCTTTGGAAAGAGAATGTCTTCTAATTTAAGTGATGGTGTATTTAGTGAGAATGATTCTATTTAAGGTAGTCTATAGGATCTCTTGTGTGTGTGTGAAAGGGATTGTATGGGCGGTCGCTCCACACTTACTCAAGTGAACCTTGGAATTGACCTTTGGTAGAGGAATCTTACATGGATGTTTATGGTTGTTTTCTAAGTGTGTATGTGACTCATCGTAGGTAATCTTAAGGGTCGTTTAGGCATATCTAGAGAGGGTGTATGGGCGGTCTCTCTTTGTGTGACTTAAGTGAATCTTAGGATTACTTTAAGTGAGGGAATTACATACTAGGAAGACGTAGGGTGAGGGTTTGGACTTCACTGTACAGTGAAGTGACTCACTGTAAAGTGGGTTCCTTTAAATGTTATCTTTGGTTTAATGTTATCTTATGTGTTTCTTAATTGATAAATGATGTTCTTATGTTTAAAATATGATTTCTAAATGAAAGATACATATTTCTAATAAAGTCCGTTTTCATGATTTTTATGCATATAGCCATACTTAGTACATGTGGTTGTACTAATTCCATGCTTTATTTTCTATCTATAGTCCTTGGTAGGTAAGGGAGCTTGGAGAAGAAGACTTGGGCATTAGAAGAATCGTCCGAGTAGAAGAGTTCAAGTATGTCCTCATTGTTTCGAGGGCATATATGTCATTTTATGTTTCTTTTATGAAGTATTGTAATAAGACTATGTTAGTTCTATTTTCGTATTAAAGTACTCTTGTGTCTTAAGTTGATGAGATCAAGACTTAGTATTTCTATATGAAAGAGTTTTAAAGACTATTTTATGTTTTAGTGAAAAGTTTTAATTCCGCACTACTTTTCATTATGTATATGCGATGAATGATATGAATGAGGCTTGTCTTAGAACTATGAGAGTTCGATGACGCCGGTCGCAATCCAAGATTGCACCCTATCTTCTAGGGTATGGTCTCGGGTTGTGACATTTCTCATCATTAAACTGGTGCCTAAAAATCTGCTGTAAGGAAGAACAAGACTCAACGAAAGCAATCAAACTACATGTTTTCTTAAGGATCTGTAAGTGGGCGAGAATTTTGGCTATCCTCTAAACATCGCTAGCCAATGGTCTTTTCTCCACTTTAATAGAAAGTAGACTTCCCATGCTAGAAGTCTTCCAACTGAAAGCATTAGCCGCCACATGCCTTCCCAGATCCATCTGCACTGCCTCAAGTTCATATCCCTCTAACTAAAGATATACTAAAGACTCCGATGGTCCGTCAAAACCTTAGAATGAACTCCATAAAGATAATGCCGACATAGATTAAGCATAAACAATACTACTGCCAACTCTAAATCATAGGTAGGGTGGTTATTTTTAGGGAACTTAAACTTCGTAGAAGCATAGACAATCACCTAACCCTCTGCATCAGAACACCACCTAACCCTACTCCAGAAACATCATAATAAACAATGAAATCCACACCCTCATATGGTTAAGTCAAAATAGGAGCCAAATTCAACAAGTTCTTGAGCTTTTGAAAGCTCACCTCAGACTCATCAGACCAGTGAAAACTTACACTCTTTCGAGACAATCTAGTCAAGGGAGACGTAATAGCGGAGAAACTTTCTAGAAATCGTTAGTAATAGTCCAAAGCCCCACAAAATTTCGAATTTCAATAACCAATGTAGGTTTGGTCCAACCCTTCATGTCTCAGTCTTGGTTGGATCAACCAGAATACCCTCTTTGGACACAACGTGTCCCCTAAATGCAACATAATCAAGACAAAACTCGCACTTAAAGAACTCGGCATAAAGGTTCTCTTCTCTTAATTTCTTGAGTACAATCCTCAAATGCCAATTGTGATCCTCCTCATTCTTGGAGTACACCAAGATGCCATCAATAAATACTATCACAAACGAATCCAAAAAAAGTCGAAACACCCTATTTATCAACTCCATGAATGTTGAGAGGAATTAGTCAAACCGAAAGACATCATAAGAAGATCATAGTGCCATAACCAGTCTTAAAAGATCTCTTTGGGAGTTTATGAGGCTCTAATCTTTAGCTGGTGATAATAGAATCTCAAATCAATCTTATAAAATAAGATGCACCCTACATGGATCAAACAAATCATCAATACGAGGAGGAGGATACTTGTTCTTCACCGTCACTTTGTTCAATTGACGATAATGAATACACAACCTCATAGATCTATCCTTCTTCCTAGTAAACAACATAGGAGCACCTCATGGAGAAACATTAGGGAAAATGAACTATTTTCTCAACAAATCCTACAGTTGATCCTTCAATTCCTTTAACTCACCTATAGCCATATGATAAAGAGCAATAGATATGGGCTTGGTGCCCGTCTCATAGTCAATAGAAAAATCAATATCTCTATCTAGAGAAACACCTAGAATATCAATAGGAAATAGATCTACGAACCCGTGAACCACGTGCATATAATCTAGGAGAGGTGTCTCAACGCTAGTATCCTCAATGAAATCAAAGTAGGACAAACACCCTCTATCAACCAATATCTGATATCTAATAAAGGAGATAACCTTGCTAGGGTAAGAACCACTAGCACCGATCCACTAAACTCTTGGGACACCGGGCATCACTAAAGTAACAATATTGGCATAATCATTAAGAATAACATGATGCAAAGAAATCCTATCTATACCCAAGATAATATCAAAGTATATCATTACAAAGATGATCAGGACTACAGAAGTATCATACCCAACAAAACAAATAAAACATGATCAATACAGTCGATCCACCACTAAGGTTTCACCCATTTGTGTAGAAACATGAATAGGAAAAATCATGCAATCAGAAATCTTATCAAACCCAACAACAAAATAGGTATACACATAGAAGAAAATAGTTCCTGGATCAAACAATAGAGATAGAGGTCGATGGAAAATGTGGACAATACATGTGATCACAATATCAGAAGTCTCAACCTAGGGCCTCTTTGTAAAAGCATAGCACTGGCCATCTCGGCCATGAATAGACTAAGTAGAACCTCTACCTCCACCCTACGGAGCTGGAACACCCCTACCAAAAGTCCTACAACCCTTACTAGCATGAGATTTTGACTCCTGGTCTGAGGCGCTGAATCCCTAACTAGATTAGCTAAAAAGAACGTTGAGGTCATGAATAAATATGTAGAGGACACTTTGGCATCATATGACAATGATCCACACAAGTGAAGCAATATCTTGGCACGTATAGCTGATGTTATTGGCCAGGCTGGCTACTATATCTACATCGGCTATAACCATAAGATTCTCAAGCTAACTGCCTACTCTCAGCTCCTGGCATAGAGACATGAACTGGCCCACAGTGTTGAGGAACCACTACCCCTATGTGAACCTCTACTTCCAAATGAGGCACTAGAAAACTGACCAAACGAACAGGCCTTGTGGGCTCCCAAAACTTTTCCAAGACCATCAACTCCGCCTACTTGGCGGTGCCCATAATAGAATATAAGAAAGCCCCATCCCTAGCTTCCCAGGATACATGAGATTTGATGGATAATATCAACCCTCTCACAAATCGACGAACTATCTCTGCCTCATCTAGAACAATAGTCAAAGCATGCCTTAAGAGCTCGCGAAATGGTCCTTATACTCAATCACAAACAGAATACCCTGAACCAATCTCTTAAATCTCAGACTATTCTCTTCTCTCACACTCCAAAGAATGAAGTTGTCCTTGAAAGCACTAAAAATCACATCCCACTCAATTGGAAAATATCCTACTAGTCTAGGTCTCAAAAAATCCCTCCACCACTCTCTAGAGCGACCACAAAGCTAAAGTGAAACTAACCAAAAACCATGAGCATCCACCAACTCATAACCTCAAGCATCCATGGCACAAAGTAAAAACTCATGAGCATCCTTGGTGTTACCACCTGGCACTGTGCGGTTTCATTATGAAACCTCTCATAGAACTATTGATCTGTCGCTATCAAAATAACCTTAAGAGGAATTTTCAGACCAACAACCGGTATTGAAACAACTTGCACCTAGTGGCTTACCCACATGAATATGAACACCTAGAGTATGATGCAAGCCTGGGGTCAGCTTCCCTAGAGAAAGGTTTTATAATACACCAAGCATCCTCAACAAGGTCTTTTGAAAAACCTTAGCTCCAAACTCAGGAGGAACCTGGTCCTCAACAACCTCAACCTGTGGCTCAAGAGTTCCATATCTAGATATACCTATACCTCTACCTCTTGATGGTTTTGGTCCATGAGCATGACCTATAACCAGTGCTACTCCACAAGCACGACCTCTAGCTCGAGCCCTACCTCTACTCTAGCTGGGTTCCCAACAATAGCCTTTCTGACTTCCTCCCCTCTACCACTGGAAAGAAAATTTAAGATACCATTTTGTCACAACCCAAAAATGGATGTGATGATCCTTGTCTATTCCAAATAGACAAGTCAACGTCATATCAACGAAAATGAAATAAATATAGACATACAACAAAACAAAATAAGACAAAGGCGGAAAGTTTATTTATTCTAAACTATACCCCAAAACATGGTTATCATGTGCACAAGCCACTAATGAAAATAAAGAATTTAAAAGATAAGTACAATTCTTATTCTTTGTTTCTCCAGTAAAACAAAGCTTAAAAAAAAACAAAAAAGAGGGCCCGCCAGGATCGATGACAAGCAACTACCTCTCAAAATCTTCACAAGCTTCGACTGTAAAGAGGAGGAGAAGAAGATCAGACAAGTTTGGGCTTGAAATATACACAAGTATCGAAGCAAAGGGTGAGTACCAACAACACGGTAACCAAAAAGCAACCTACTAAACAAAGCAACTATCTAAAAAATTATTACACCTTGGAAATGCAATGACTTAAGGTAGAGCTTTGAATGAAGTTTAATAACTTAAAAAGGGTTAAAATTATGTTTTATGACCTAAAATAAACTAACTAACTTGGTTTTGAAGTGTTAGTGTATAGGCGTCAAGGAACGACCATGACTTCCGAAAACCAGTGAAAATGATCTAGTGTATATTTAGGTCTTGTAAAGGGTTTGAAGAGTCGTATGAGGTCTAAACCTGGTAAAAATACATGGAATACATGTTACTACGTGTTTATGGTCAAAATGTCTGGGTACGACACCCAAGGACCACCCTAGGGGTCCTTGAAGAGGACCCAACCATTTGACCAAAAAATTGTTAAATGATAGCTTGACTTACGGTAGCAGTGACGAGCTGTCACTGGTATTACACCCCATAAGTGAGTCTAGTGGGTTGATACTTATACTTACGACCTGTCGGACAAGCCGTACAGCCACCTACTTTCCGTATGTGGTGGCCGCAGGTTATTGTCAGGTAAGTGAGTTTCACTTTTAAGTCAAGGGTCTTATTAAGAGTTAGTTATTTTACAAGGGTTTAGGAGGGGTGAGTTATTTAATTACCTAACTAAACCTAACTATAATACCACAACCCCAAGAACCCAAGTCATTCTAACTATACTTACAAAACTAAGTCAAGCTCTCTGAAAACTCTCTCAACTCAAGACTCCATTGAAGAAGAAGATAAAGCTTTTTCTAGGGATTCAATATACAGATTTTTCTCCATTAAATTATTAAGGATTAAAAAAGGTATGGGAACTCTTAAATCTTGGGACTCCTTTCCCAAAGAGTTTCCTTCAAATTGATTTTTCATGTTCTTCCAAAATTCTAGATTTCCCTCAATTTCGTGGGTCACCTTTAAAGTTGAATTATTTAGTCTAGATTTGATTAATAATGATTGATTATTAATGTTTATGAATGGTTTGATGTATTACCTAATGTTTTGACCTAATTTCTTAAAGACCCATGAATGTCCGTTTTCTCCTAACCCTAACTCATCTTGAATTATGTTGATTAATGATTAGAGGTGATGTAATTGAGTATTTTCTTGTATAATTGATAATTGTATGATGTTGATAATTGATTTTATGGATAAATATCATGGATTGGGATGAAGTCTGGAAAGGGTTTTCTTGAATGCCATTGGTCAGATCTTCAAGGTCATGGATATTCTATTGTAGTATTGGTGGTTTCTCTTGGGTAATGTTGATTAATTGAAGTATGAATGATGAAGTTACGAATGTCTGATCATGCTATGAATATGACGGTTTTGAGATGATGATAGGTGTGCTAATATTAGGGATTAATGGTAATTCCCATGTACATCTTAAGACTATGAAGTAATGTTCTCACATGATGTTGGATTTGAGATAAAAGGGCTTTCTATTCTTAAAACCTATGAGCTATGAACATGTTATATGAGGGGTTAAACTCCTAAGACTATGTTATGAATTAATGTTAATGAAGACTTTAAAGACACTTCTAAAAGGGAATTTAGCTTAGCACCGAGTGAACTTGACATTGAGAGGTGTCCCTTCACAAAGGAAGTGTGGTTCACACTATGTTCTATCATGAGGTTGAAACTACAATGCTAGTTAGCATAAAGAGGGTTTCTAGTAACAACCTTCTAGTTCCTTAACTATGTGCCCCCATAGGAACCTTAGCTAGTGGATCCACCTAGATTCTATATGAATGTTTGTATTATTTTGGCAAGTAGAATACCCTCATTTTGGTGTGAGGGGATGACACTGAATTCCATATAGCTCACATGGTCTATGTCGGTTATGTCGAAGTTTCCCAAATCTTAAAATGAATAAATGAACGCAAGAAGATGAACACTAACTATGACTACATAAGAGGTGTTATTTAGTATTGGTAAGGGTATGGGACTTTACCTATACATTGCACAAGTGGACATTGAGGGGAATTCTAGGGTGGGTTCTTTATGTATATATGTTATGAATGAAATACATGATGTTGGTATCATATGATATGTATGATATTGGTTTCACTTGATATACATGATGTTGGTCTCATATGATATGTATGATATTGGTTTCACTTAATATACATGATATTGGTCTAAATTGGTATGCATGGCATGGACTACACTTGTTATGATGATGTATGAGATAAAAGACAATTCTTGTGATCTCTTTGTTAGTTTACTTGGTTTAAGTGGGGTATTGGGGTTTCACATACACATTACACTAGTAGACTTGGATTGGGGTTATGAGTAAGGTCTTGAGATGTGTTGATGAAAGGGACTCTAATTATGAAATGTTGACTATGGCTGTATTGTGATGTTACTCTTGAATATGGATATGTCTTGTTGTTATGATACGGACTTGTATGTGATTCTTGGAATGTGCATAAAGTCTTTTAAAGTTAATATAGCATGCTTATAGCAAGATGTCCCTTTCTGCATGTTTTCAAATGTTTTACTTTCATATGTTTCCATACTTAGTACATGTGGTTTGTACTAACCTATATCTCTTCTATTTTCTACATAAATGTAGGTTCGGGCCATTGAGGTGATTCAAGGCCATTTTGTCATGAAGCTTGGATTGTTTCCCAAGTTGGTGAGTCCTCAAGTTTGAGAACAAAACCCTATGATTCTAGGCTTAGTTGTTTTGATTATATTGAACGACATTGTTCTACTTCTCCTATTTCAAGGACTCTGTTGTATTAATTATATATGACTTGTAATGATGTAAGGGTTAAGTCCCAATTATCATACTCTTATGTTTAGATGGCAATGTGTGATAACTTAGTTTCTATTTCTGATATATGTAGTGAACTTGAACTTTTAATGAAAAGTTTGAAATTTTCCGCTTTTATTCTATCTATGATGCAATGATGAATGCTAAGGGCTTGCTAAGAACTCTTCGAGTTTAACGATGTCGGTTACTTCCAGGAGGTACTCTTGGGTTGCAACAAACTTGGTATTAGAGAATGAGGTTGAATAAATACTAGGAATGATGTCACACAAAACCACGTCTATGTAGAGTCTTGTTCATAATTGTGAAGCGCGCCACACTTATGAATGATAGGCTATGTTATGCTTAGGAAATTGTCACTTTCTTTGGTATTCTTAAGTCGTGACTAAAGAGTCTTAAATCTATGTGTCCGTTTTCTTCTAATCATTTCCTTGTGGATATAGGCTATGACTACTAAAAGGGCATCCACAAGAAGGGTTGAAGAGGAGATTGAAAATGCGGGAGTTCCTCCCTAAGGCAACCAAGATCCTCCTCAAGAACAAGTTCCTCTACGTGGCCAAGCCCTGGCCAATGCTCCGGACATGTCCAAGCTTAAGATATGACGGTCCAAGCAAATCGGGAAGTTGCACCTCGTGTGAGTCAAAATTCTAGTACCATGGCTTCACGTTTGAGGGACATCACTACGATGAATCCTCCAATGTTCTTTGGGTCTAAGGTAAATGAAGATCCTAAAGACTTTCTATATGAGGTTTATAAATCTTGTATGCTATGGGGGTAAGTTCAAATGAGAAGGCCGAGCTAGACGTTTATAAAATCAAGGATTTGGCTAAAACTTGGTACACTCAATGAAAAGACCATAGCGCTTTGAGAGTGGTTCCTATAAGTTGGGAAGTCTTTAGGAGGTCATTTCTAGATAGGTTCTTCCAAAGAAGAAATAAAGGCAAAAGTGGAAGATTTCTGTCACATCCTGAGACCACACCCTAGAAGATATGCCACTTTCAGAGTGCAACCGGCATACGTGACCTCTCGGAGGTCTTATACAAGCCCTTTCGAATCGTTCATCGCATCTACATAGTGAAAAGTAGTTCGGAATTAAAACTTTTCACAAAATATTTTCATTGTCTTTAAAATCTCTTTCATATAAAACTCATACGAAATACTAAGTCTCATTTCATCAAATCTTATACATAAGAGAACTTGGGACACATCCCATACACAAAAGAAATATGGTACTACTAAGTCTATTACAATACATGAATAAGAGAAATAAAAGACATCTATGCCCTCGAGTCAAATGAGCACATACTTCAACTTCACTTGAATTATGATATGATACAAGTCTTGCTTACCAATGCTCCTCACCTACCAACCACTATAGAGATAGATAAAAGCATGGAATTAGTACAACCACATGTACTAAGTATGGCATAATGCATAAAAATCATGAAAATGGACATTTATTGGAAATATGCATCTTTTTGATTTAAATATCATAATATAATCATAAGAACAACATTTCACATCTTAGAAACACATAAGAGTTCACTCAAACAATTTAGGACATTTTTAGAAATCCTTACAGTAAAGTCATGTCACATTACAGTGACTTAATTCACTATTTTAGTGAAGTTTCTCAACTTCACCTTAGTCACCTTCTAATATGTAATTTCCCCACTAAAAGCTATCCTAAGACTCACTTAAACAATACAAAGAGAGACCGCCCATACACCCTCTCTAATCTTGCCAAAATGATCCTCAAGACTACTTATAATGAGACGTACACACTTACAAGACACCAAAACACATAACATGAATAATATGAAATTCTCCTTGCCAAGGCTGTCAAAAGACTTACTTAAGTACTCCTAGAAGAGAACGCAGATACACTCTCTTCAAGGTTACCTATATAATCCTTAAGACTTCCTAAGTTTAGATCATGCCTAAAGAATCAACCAACTTCCCTAACTAGAGTCATTCTCAAGACTTCCCTAAATAAGACATGAAGAGATCATCTCTTATGCCCTATTCACACTTTAACTAAGTGTCACAACCCGAAACCATACCCTAGAAGATAGGATACAATCTTGGATTGTAACCGGCGTCGTCGACCTCTCAGAGGTCTAAGACAAGCCTCTCATATCATTCATTGCATTGGCATAGTAAATTTAGCAAAAAATTTAAAACTTTTCATAGCACATCATATGCTAGAAACATCACATCATATATATATAAAACATAAATCATAATACATATTTAGACTCTAAGTCTCTTTGCCATCATAGACTCAATAACTTTAGAGTACATTAGGGACACGGCCCATACGACACATTACATAACTATACAATATTTAAAGACTTTACATTAAAGACATTAGTAGGACATCCTTGAACTTAAGGATTCCTTTCCTTGAGCTTGGGAAATCACATATCAAGCTCCTCAATCATAGATCTTCTTTAAGCATTCCATAACCTACACTTTGTGTAAAAAGTAGAGAAGAATGGGATTAGCACAAGAATGTACTAAGTATGGCAACCATGCAAAAACATGCATTTAAAAGGGACATTTCCTTTGAAATCATACTTCATGCCATTTTGAATAAATCATCATAAAACCTTTATCAATGGCATTTATATCATCCACATACTTCATAGCAACACGATCAAAGGCCAAACATCATAGAAAAGCACATATAGAATTTAAGTACAATTTGAGGTGACTTTATAGTGAGCTCCATCACCTTTACAGTGAACTCTTACTCTTAATTCATTAGCCTACTAAGTAATCCTTTAGGGATACTTGGTGCAATGTATCACCTTAGGAACCCAAGAGAAAAGCCACATAGCATCTACACAAGACAACACAAGTCATCATAGAAGTATAGTACAATATAAACATAGTCAAACCAAGACTACAATATCATACATAAAGGACACATACATAATCATATGCATTAGGGTACCTTCCTAAGACTTCCTAAGGAGTCACTTGTGCAATGTCTTGATGGGTTCATTACTTCCACCTATCCTAAGTAACTTACCTTAAGTCCTCCTAGTTAGGATCCTATTCAATTACTTCCATTGTCCATTTTATCTTTAGGGAAACCATAGCATTAACCGACACTAAGACCATGGGTGCTAAACATGGAATTTGGTATTGTAGAGCCTTACACCAAAGGAAGGTGTTCCTACCTAGCCAAGGTAGAGCATTAACATACATTCTAGCATCCTAAGTGAAATCACTTTGCTAGATCCTATGTGGCAAGCATAGTTTATGGAACTAAGAGATAGGTATTCCCTCTATATACCATTTGGTAATGGGGCCTCACCTCATGAGAAAACATGAGTGAATATTCCTCAAGGAAAGTCAACACTTCATGTAAGTCCATAGGTGAGTATTCCTCTAAGGAAAGTCGACACCTTATGTAGGTCCATAGGAGATTATTTCTCTAAGGGAAGTCAACAGTCTATAAGGGACAAATGGTGAATATTTCTCCAAGGAAAGTCAACACCTCTCAATGTCAAGTTCACTCGGTGCTAAGCTAAGTTCCCTTTATTGAAAAGCCTTTATTACGTTTGTTTATAAAAAACATAAGCTTAGGATATTCATCATTCATATGCTTATAGCATATTCAAGCACCTATCTAGTTTTGGAGTATTCTTGGGCACCCCTAGAAAGGCCTCTTCTCACTAACTAGATCATCCATGTGTGTGAGTGTATACTTAGATGTGAGCAAACCTTTCACATAACACATAAGGTCACACATGTTCATATATCAATGCATAAGTCTATAGGCATAACTATATGAGCAATACTTTCATATAAACCTACTAAGACACTATACGCATTCATACTTCATTATATCATATTCATAACATGTTCATATAATCATCCTTCATATGCATGAGAACCAAACCTAGGAACTATCCTACCAAGATACACATGTGCAATGCATAAACAAGGTCCCATACCCTTGCCCATACTAGTACACCTATCAAGTCATCCTAGTAAGGGAATACAAATCGTACATTCATGAACATCACCTTAACATGCATAGTAGTAGACACTAGTGAATATGAGAACTACCTTTCATTTAGACACAATGACTTATACTACTTGTAATATGCATGTAAGTGAGAGTGTGTGTACATTGACCAACATGATCATATAATGGCTATCAATAACTTCTTGAGTCAGCCACCCTCTTAGACCACATTATACTTCCAAGCACATAGCACACAAAACATAATAGCATAGGAGACAAAACAATATATACCTTATAATCAAGACTCCTAACTTTAGCTATTTACACTTTCATATAAGGGTACATAAGTAAGGGGTTATTAACCATCTTAACACATCCATGGCAGCACCTATACTTTACCCTAACATGGTTATACACATGCTCATACAATAGCCACACAACCTAATTCACAACTAGAATAGGAAAATAGGCATAAGCTTCTCATAGTATCATCTTAAGCACATGTTCATAAGTTCATCAATTTTCCTTCAAGGCCATGATCAACACATATATAATGACAATAAAGTAAACACCTCCACCATAAGTGGACCATACCACACAATGCCATACAAGGCTTCATCAACATTTCTATAAAGAATAGAGAAGTAGAAGAGTAGAGGAAATAGGCATTCTTACCAACTCCCCAACCTTTGATCCTCATTGATCAATACACCTTGTTTATCAATAATTCATATATATATGGCAGTAGCTAAATGTACTTTAAACATATAAGAAACCATGTACAAGTCACTACACGATTATACCATAACATATACATCACATACTAGGAAAGTAGAAGAACATAGATCGTTAATCAATTTCATTCATATGTATTATAGGTCATATTTAATGAATCATATCATCCTAAGGTAGTAGCTAATGAAATCATAATCTAGATGAGACACTACTACAATTTGCCATTAAGGTCGATACAAGCATGCTTCATATAGGGAGTTCATGGAAAGTAAGTTTACATAGATTAATCATATTCAACCTATCATGAATTGACCCATATTTTATTAATTACATATAATTCATCCTCATATTTCATTATAGGCAGCAACTATAGACATTAATCATAATCAATTCCTATAGCGACTAACCTAACGTCAAGATCACAAGTTACAACTTCATAGACAAGAAGAACCTAGATTAATTCAAACCAAGCCTTCTCTACTTTGGTCATACATGATTTATATCCACAATTAAACCATGGTATTAACCTAAAACAGTAGCTACAAGAACCACAACTTAATCGAAATTCACTTTAGATCATAAGAAAGCCAATGTTACAATGAACTATAGAAACTACGCTAAACATGCTCAAATCTTCATACATTGATCCTCATGGATCATTCAACATCAATTCAACATAAATTGATGTAAATAACAGTACATACAATCACTTCAACGTAAGGGAATCATATTTCAATCGATAACAAGTCAAGATCACAAAGCCCATGCAAGAGCTAAACCAATTTTGGAAGGAACATGGGTTCATCATGCAATTGGAGTGAAATCACATTAAAATCACTGTATTAGCTTCAATTCATCATGATTTAATCATAAAAATGTTTTGAGAAAGATCCCATGACTAGATTGGAAGATTGGAAACTTGATCATAAGATTTCTTTGAAAAACATTGAGAATGGCTCTCTAGATGAAAAGATAACTAGAGATGAAGATCACCATACCTTAATCTTCATGAAGACCTATAAAACTTGATGAAGAACCCATGAGAATCCAATCTACAAGCTGTTCTTGAGCTTCAAAAACCATGGAGGTTCTAGAGAGAATATTTTTTAGGGGAAAGGCTTAAAACATGTGAGAGGATTTTGGGAATGGGTTGATCACGTTTTTAAAGACTTATATACACCTAAAATTAACTAAATAAACCTATTATAGTCAGGTTAGGACGTGGGGTGAATTTCCCATTCACCCCTTTAAGTGGCAGCACGCAGGCAGTCAAACCTGCAGGCACCCGCGACGAGGGTCTCGACGGGGCGTCATGGGCATGACGGGGCGTCATGCCCTCCGTCACCCATGACTTAGCCAAATTCTTGTCTCAAGACCTGACCAAGGCAATCCCCCTTCGACGAGACCTGCTCGACGGGCCGTTGGGGGACCAACGATCCGTCGTTGGGTCCGTCAAGGGACACTGCCCAGGCATTGTCTAGGCAGCTTTGGGGTCCTTCTTTTGGGGCCTCTTGTGGGGACCTTTAGAAGTCGTACCCATACGTTTCCAAATCTATTACAAACCTTAACATGTTATAGACCTTCCACATAAATTTCATCCAAAACAAACACCTACAAGACGTCCAAACAGCCTTGACACCAACATGACATACGACGAACGTCTTAGGGGCTATCTTTCGAACGCCTTGGACGTTCTTGGGAGTTTGCCTCCAAACTTCACGAAACTTCATAAAATAACATGAAACATCATTATAAACCATTTCAAGACTTATTAGACTCAGTTCATACAATTTAGGCATGCATACACACATGAGGCACATAAGCGACTATTCGTCGAACGTCTTGGACGTCCCTTGACGTTTGACTTCCAAATCACTTCAAACTTTGCACACTGCCTATATAACACCTAATGAGGCATTTTACAACCTTATAATATTATGACAAACATGTTAGGCTCTAGACATGGAATCCGGAGTTCTAACCTACTCCAATGAGGGTGTTCTACTTGCCAATGGTAGAACTTGGACACATCCCATGTATGCACATGGTTAAGGAATATGAAGGGCTTACTTTGTATTATAGCCTCATCCTTTAACTAGAACTACTTCCCTTAGAATACTCACTCGGTGCTAGCCTTTGTTCTAATGGAGTAATTCACATTAAAGGTTCATACAAAGGGGTTCCAAATCAAGTTCATAACCCAATTAGATTTACCCTACCAGAGAGGTCCCCTAGGGCTGCCTTACAATGGTGACAAGAAGATCATAATGACTTTCCTAAGGATTGATATGATGTTGTTCCAGCCCATCAACCTTAAGTCAATCATTCATTACAAGAAGGATACCATTACGGCTTTCGACTTCAAGGTTCATAACCTTACCACTAGGTTTAAGGTTTCACATAAAGGACCCTCTTAACATCATTCAAGGTCTGATGTCATTCATACATTCAAGCCTAAGAGACTTTAGCATCCTATGTCAAGACATATCATATTCACATTCATACATGTATCAAGTAAGGGATACAAGTCTACCACACAAGACACATTAAGACTTCACTTTATCACATATTACATATCATATTCAAGAAGCACATAGGCACAACTTTCATCACGGTCACCCTATACACTAATATAACATCATCAATATAGCTATCATAAGAATCAATAACCCATTAGGAATAATTATGCATCAACTCTGAGACTACACACATCAAGATATAGTCATAGTCTAACATGATCACCTATAAAGCATTAATAGAAGAAACCACATACTTTCACATTACTTCAAATATAGGTATATATGATCATAATTCACATAATAAACTACACAAATCATCATAATACTTGAAGTAGTGCCGACAAGGCCATGATCATCATAATACATAAAGTAACGTCGACAAGGCCACATCAATCACATAACATCGCCACCATAAGTGGACCATACAAATCACAACATATTTCAAGAGCTATAATACTTAAAATAATGATAATTAGGGCAGAGTACCACCAATCCATTCTCTCCACTTCAATCCTTAGCTAAATCATCCAATTCAATACCATAAGGCCCTTACCCATGGCCATGAACATCAATTCACTGCATAAATCATCATACTCAATGAATCTAGGTTAATTCAATATAGATTTATCAATCTAAGACAACCTATACATCAATTGAACACAATTCATACATCATTCTATAGCCCATAGAAAACTACACTAGAATTCATAAACATTAAGACAATATCACTTAACCCATAAAGTAGTCAAAAACTAGGGTTCATCAATTACATAGGTTCATAGGTTAAATTGAGTTAAAATAATTTAATTAACAAAAATATAATCAATACAGAATGATTAAAAACCTTTAATGCAAGAACCCATGGATAGATCATAAAATTGGACAAGTTCATCTTTGAAAACTTTAGAAAACTTCATTGAATTTGTGCTCCTGATGAATAGAGTTTCTAGGATAAAAAATACCTCAATTAAGCTAATCCTCCAATTTGATGAAGAATCACCATTCAAATATCCAATCCAAGCTATTCTTTGAGTTTTGGCTTCAATGGAGTTCTAGGGAATGTCTAAGGGATTTTGGGTTTTGATTTTGAAGAATAAATTCTTGTAAGTGTTAAAGACTTATAAACATGTTTAGAATATCCAAAAGACCCCTTAGGAACCGCCAAACTTATAATTTGATGTTGGGTGAATTGACCTATTCACCCTTCAACTTAAGAGTGATTGTACGCAGGAGGCAACACCATCGATGGATGTCCACCAACGGACCGTCCCTCAACCAAAGGACCGTTCTGTTGGTCCGTGGTTTGGGACTTAGGTTGTTCCTTGGCCTGGAATTCTCCCATACCTAATTTCTGACCCATGACACCCATCGACGGGGCGTCGACTGTCCCACAAGCCGTATACTACCTCCGTCGTTAGGGGCTATCTAGGCAATCTTGGCTTCAAGGAAGGGTCCTTCCTCAAGGACCCTTGGTTGGTCCTTTGGGATGTTTTCATGGACTTTTCCAACCCGAATATGCTTGTATACAAGTTTAGGACCTACCACATGAATTTCATACCAAACAAACACGTAAAACTCGATGAAACATGCCAAGATACACAAGTTCATTTCAAGGGAAACCTTTCGAACGTCATAGACGTTCTTGGACGTTTGACCTTAAAACTTCACGAAACTTTACACACTGAGTATATACACTATAATAAATCATTTAAGGACCTTATAACCTCATGAATCACACGTAAACACATCAAACCACATATGAGGCACATAGGTGATTTAGTCGTCGAACGTCTTAGTTGTCCCTTGACGTTTGACTTCCAATGCACCTAAAACTCTACACACTGCCTCCATAATACTTTATAGACTAATATAGAATCTTATACAATCATTACAATCATGTTAGGATCTAGCTTCACCTGAGTCATTTTCGGGATCTTACAATCTCCTCCACTTGGCCAACATTCGTCCTCGAATGACACTTGCCACTCTCCGAACACTTCCAAGAATAGAGATTCAATTAGAGATCTTAACCATACCATATAACACATTATAAAATAAAAACATCTAGAGAAACATCAATTTCTGATAGTCAAGAGATTCACAACACAACAAGAAACTAGAATAAATTCTACAACTCATCATGCTATAAAACTCACATCCTTCATTCCAAATAGCAAAAAATCGTTTTGTATTCATTATAATGCTCAAATAATTCATTTCTAACCACATTACAACAATTTTTGACCAAATAATGAATTAGTCAATTTTAGCAAAATCTTACAGTGAGCAGACAGTCCTTTGTGAATTGTGTAAAATTTTCAAAAATGCAACTTTTGGGCAAGTCATGATGGAAACATGCTAATATGCAAGATAAAATCATATAAACACCTTTTACAACATAATCATAACTTCATAAAATACACAATGCAACTCACGGTACCCCTTAGACACTCACCATAATGTCTCTTTCCACAAGTGACACATGTAGGCTTGCCATTTTGAGAACCACCTCCTTTATCAAAATTCACCTTAGGAATACTAGGTCCATCTTGAGTTTGAGCCCTCTTTTTGAACCTAGGTTGACCTTGATCACTTGAACCACTTCTCTTCAAGTTTCTAGCAATCCTTCCAAGTTTAGACTCCTCAATAGATTTCGCATACACCATGAGTCTAGCTAAGGTCATATAATCATGTAGAATGGTGGTACAACATTCTTCTCTCACTAAGTCGGCGACCCCGATCACAAACCTACTCATCTCATCCCTAGGATTAGACACTAAGGATGGTGCATATCTAGAAAACATAGAGAACTTCAAAGAGTACTCCTCAACACTCATATTTCCTTGCTTGAGATTGATAAACTCCTCTACCTTCACCTACCTCCTCTCACGGGGAAAGTAATTACCTAGAAAAGCTTCCTTAAATTCTTCCCACTCAATAGGAACCGACTCAACCGGCCTATTATCCTTCCATTGAGTGTACCACACTTGAGAAACATCCCTAAATTGATATGAAGCTAACTCGGCCTTCTCCCTAGAGGTAACTCCCATAGCACTCAACACCTTGTACACACCATCAATGAACTCTTGGGGATCCTCTCCCACCTTAGAGCCAAGAAAGCTAGGAGGATTCATCCTCACTAAGTCTCTGAACCTAGAGGTCATAGTGCTCTCCATAACATTCACCCTAGGCACCATACTCAAATTCGCTTGAGTAGTCATGGCTCACGCTAAAACAACCCTCTCTATTAGTCAATTCCGGGTGAACCACCGAAACCTCATTACCTCCTTCCACAATAGGGACTTGATGACCTTGGGGAGGCACTTGAGGAACTTGCTCAACTTGAGGAGGAATATACTTATGCACATCATTCTCCTCAACTCTCCTAGCCAGTGTCCTCATCAAATTCATCTTCCTAGAAACACAAGGAAAACCATAAGAAAAGAGTACTCATAACTTTTACTCTACGGCACGACATAGGAGTAGAAAAGATGGGAAACTCTATCATCCTGTAGCCAATAACCCATAGATGTGTCGTGACTCACACCGATGGTCGAGACTCTACTAGACGTGACTTGATGAGACTTTTTGATTCCTAAGAATACTTTCATATCCTATGCTCTGATACCAAGCTTGTCACATCCCGGGACCACACCCTAGAAGATATGGCACTCTCGGAGTGCAACCGGCGTACTTGACCTCTCGGAGGTCTTATACAATTCCTTAAGTATCGTTCATCACATATACATAGTGAAAAATAGTAAGGAATTAAAACTTTTCACAAAACATTTTCATAGTCTATAAAATATCTTTCATATAAAACTCATACGAAATACTAAGTCTCATTTCATCAAATCTTAGACATAAGAGTACTTGGGACACGGAACATACACAAAATAAATATGGTACTACTAAGTCTATTATAATACTTCAACAAGAGAAATAAAAGACATATATGCCATCGAGTCAAATGAGGACATACTTCAATTTAACTTGAATGATGTTGCGATCCAAGTCTTGCTTACCAATGCTCGTCACCTACCAACCACTATAGAGATAGATAAAATCATGGAATTAGTACAACCACATGTACTAAGTATGGCATAATGCATAAAAATCATGAAAATGAACATTTATTGGAAATATGCATCTTCTTGATTTAAATATCATAATACAATCATAAGAACAAAATTTAACATCTTAGAAACACGTAAGAGTTCACTTAAACAATTTAGGACATTTTTAGAAAACCTTACAGTAAAGTCATGTCACTTTACAGTGACTTAATTCACTATTTCAGTGAAGTTTATCAACTTCACCTTAGTCACCTTATAACATGTAATTCCTCCACTAAAATCTATCCTAAGAATCACTTAAGCAATACAATGATAGACTGCCCATACACCCTCTCTAAGCATGCCCAAATGATCCTCAAGACTACTTATAATGAGACATACACACTTACAAGACTCCAAAACACATAACATGAACAATATGACATTCTCCTTGCCAAGTCTATCAAAAGACTTACTTAAGTACTCCTAGAAGAGAACTCCCATACACTCTCTTCAAGGTTACCTAAATAATCCTTAAGACTTCTTAAGTTTAGATCATGCCTAAAGAATCAATCAACTTCCCTAACTAGAGTCATTCTCAAGACTTCCCTAGATAAGACATGAAGAGATCATCCCTTATGCCCTCTTCTCACTTTAACTAAGGAATCCTTAAGTCACTCTAGATTAGGTACTCATTCACTTACATGCTTTCTAACATAAGCCATTATTTCATTAGTTCGTTAAGAGACATTCATCACATAGAGGACATTAAAGTAATGGTCTTGAAGAAGGCCTAGGGACTCTCACTAACATCTTTAAAGCCTATTGTGCAATGTCTAGATAGCGTCCCATACCACCATCTAAACCTCATAGAACTTCTCTAATGCTAATAGGTATCCCACATGATGAGAATAGGCAATAACCAACATAGACCATGATAGCTAAATATGGAATCCGGAGTTCTAACCTACTCCAATGAGGGTGTTCTACTTGCCAATGGTAGAACTTGGACACATCCCATGTATGCACATGGTTAAGGAATATGAAGGGCTTACTTTGTATTCTAACCTTATCCTTTGACTAGAACTACTTCCCTTACCATACTCACTCGGTGCTACCCTTTGTTCTCATGGAGTAATTCACATTAAAGGTTCATACAAAGGGGTTCCATATCAAATTCATAACCCAATTAGATTTTCCCTTCCAAAGAGGTCCACTAGGGCTACCTTACAATGGTGACAAGAATCTCATAATGAATTTCTTAGATTAATACGATGTCATTCCAGCCAATCAACCTTAAGTCCATCATTCATTACAAGAAGAAATACCATTACGGCTTTCGACTTCAAGGTTAATAACCTTACCACTAGGTTTAAGGTTTCACATAAAGGACCCTTTTAACATCATTCAAGGTCTCATTTCATTTATACATTCAAGACTAAGAGGCTTTAGCATTCTAAGTCAAGACATCTCATATTCACATTCATACATGTATCAAGTAAGGTACACAAGTCTACCACACAAGACACACTAAGACTTCACTTTATCACATATTACATATCATATTCAAGAAGTACATAGGCACAACTTTCATCACCTTTAAGTCACCCTATACACTACTATAACATCATTAATTTAGCCATAATAAGACTCAATAACCAATTAGGAAGAATCATGCATCAACTGTAAGACTACACACATCAAGACATAGCCATAGTCTAACATGATCACCTAAATAGCATCAATATAAGAAACCACATACTTTAAATTTACTTCACATGTAGGTAGATATGATCATACTTCACATAATCAACTACACAAATCATCATAATACTTGAAGTAGTGCCGACAAGGCAACATCAATCACATAACACCGCCACCATAAGTGGACCATACCAATCAAAACATAATTCAAGAGATATAATACTTAAAATAAAGAGAATTAGGGCGGAGTACCACCAATCCATTCTCTCCACTTCCATCCTTAGCTAAATCATCCAATTCAATACCATAAGGCCCTTACCCATGGCCATGAACATCAATTCATTGCATAAATCATCATACTCAATGAATCTAGGTTAATTCAATATAGATTTATCAATCTAAGACAACCTATACATCAATTGAACACAATTCTTACATCATTCTATAGCCCATAGAAAACTACACTAGAATTCATAAACATTAAGACAATATCACTTAACCCATAAAGTAGTCAAAAACTAGGGTTCATCAATTACATAGGTTCATAGGTTAAATTGAGTTAAAATAATCTAATTAACAAAAATATAATCAATACAGAATGATTAAAAACCTTTAATGAAGAACCCATGGATAGATTATAAAATTGGACAAGTTCATCTTTGAAAACTTTAGAAAACTTCATTGAATTTGTGCTCCTGATGAATAGAGTTTCTAGGATCAAAACCCATACCTCAATTAAGCTAATCCTTCAATTTGATGAAGAATCACCATTCAAATATCCAATCCAAGCTATTCCTTGAGTTTTGGCTTCAATGGAGTTCTAGGGAATGTCTAAGGGATTTTGGGTTTTGATTTTGAAGAATGAATTCTTCTAAGTGTTAAAGACTTATAAACATGTTTAGAATACCCAAAAGACCCCTTAGGAACCGCCAAACTTATAATTTGATGATGGGTGAATTTACCAATTCACCCTTTAACTTAACAGGGATTGTACGCAGGAGGCAACACCATCGATGGATGTCCACCAACGGACCGTCCCTCAACCAAAGGACCATACTGTTGGTCCGTGGTTTGGGACTGAGGTTGTTCCTTGGCCTGTCATTCTCCCACGTCTAAGTGCTGACCCATGACACCCATCGACGGGGAGTCGACTGGCCCACGAGCCGTCTACTGCCTCTGTCATTTGGGTTTTCTAGGCAGTTTTGGCTTCAAGGAAGGGTCCTTCCTCAAGTACCCTTGGTTGGTCCTTGGGGAGGTTTTCCCAGACGTTTCCAACCCAAATATGCTCGTATTTGTGTTTAGCATATCCCACACGAATTTCATCCAAAACGAACAGGTAAAAATTGACTAAACATACCAAGACACACATGGTCATTTCAAGGGAAACCTTTCGAACGTCATAGACGTTCTTGGACGTTTGACCTTTAAACTTCACGAAACTTGAAAAACTGCCTATATATACTATATTAACTCATTTAAGGACCTTATAACCTCATGAATCACACATAAAAACATAAAACCACATATGAGGCACATGGGTGACTTAGTCGTCGAACGTCTTAGTTGTCCCTTGACGTTTGACTTCCATGCACCTAAAACTCTAGACACTGCCTCAATAACACTTTATAGACCAATTTAAAACCTTATACCATCAACACAACTATCACGCCTCAAATCCCATTAAGACGGACACGCACCTGATGCCCTAATGCCCCGGGAGAACCACCCCAAAATCTTTTCTTACTATACATATAACTATAACAATCGTGACAAGTTCACAAAGGACGCAGCGATAAAAACAAACATAAATGGACCCAAAAAGTTATATACAAGACTTGGTCGTTGAGTCCACAACTCCTTAAGACACAACCGAACCATGTACATATGTCTCCAAAGCCTCTAAAAGATAGAAGACTTAGAGTAGGTTGGGATAGACCCCGCCTTACCCTTAACTACGATACAATACCAAACTGAAGTTACCAAGGACTCAGTAAAGTTCCAAATCAACCTGGAGCTCACCAAAAGTATCTGAGTGTCGTATGCTCCTACTGAGGAGGTCTACTAGCTGGAGTACATGTGCCAGTAGCATGAAATGCAGCGTCCCTAGCGAGGTACCTTAGTTAAAAAAATGTACTAAATATGTAAGGCAATATAGCATATGTAATACGAGGGCTAAAATGAAATTAAGTATCAACATATGAGTGCATAGATCAGGAGAGAAGACCACATTTGCTTAATCTTGTGAGATCATGTAAGTTACATTGTTTTCTTTACATTTCTGTACGTTATAATCTTTGTAGGGCATGTGATACAAGTGACCAGCTGCTCAGTGGTAGAAGAGGATAAACCATGTTAGGCATATTAACCCCTGGGATGCGGTCCTCATAATTACATAATTTGGGATCGACCCTCGCTAGGATTTCACAGCTGAGCTGCCACCCTTCTATACCAAAAGGGATCGGCCCATGTTAGGCTTTTGCCCTTGATCTGCCATCCTTATGTACCAGTTGGGATCGACCCATGCTAGGCTTTCACCCCTGGGCTGCCACCCGTAATTATATAGATTTCTTCACTTAGATTCTTTAATCTTTGTGATTGTTCTTTATCAGTTAATAACACTTTTGGGATTGTTCTTTGGATAATCGTAACTCTTTGGAGATGTTATTTTGGTGGTCATAATCATTTTGGAGATATGGAAGTACCGACCAGTAATAGAAGATATGACACTAATACTTCAAGGCGATAACAATGACATAAGGAGCTATGTTGTCACGACCCAAAAGTACCCCTTAGAAGTTAGGGCTAACTCTCGAATCGTGGCCGGGCGTACTTGACCCTTTGGGGTCTCGTACAAGCCCTTCAACTCTCGTTCATAACATAAAGCATGAAAAGTAGTGCGGAATTTTAACTTTTCACGATAATAATAATAAAATAAGTATTTTCATAAATGCTAGGAAATCTTGTCGTCACAAGCCAACTTAAAGACACAACTTAGAATCTTAGGGACACAGCCCTTTATAATAAAAGGAAATACAAATTAAGTCTTAATAGAAAAACTAAGAAACATAAACTATGTCCTCGAATATATGAGGACATACAAAATTCTTGAGAGATAGAATTCCCAAGCTTCAACTTCGATCTTCAAAAAGGCTTCCAACCTATACTCATAAGGTATATAAAAGTATGGGGTTAGTACAACAATGTACTAAGTATGGCATATGCAAAAACATGTAAAAGGGACATTTTTAGCAAAATAAGCTTTCATGCCAATTTAATAAAACATTCATGAACTTATGGACAAAACAACATAAGAAGCATCATTAAACACTTAAAGGAGAATTTCCAAAATTTTACCTTAACAATACACTTTACAGTAAGCATACCAAAACTTACAGTTAACCAACTCGAGCATACAATTTCACATAAGTACTCTCTTCCAATAGGACTCTTAGGTCACAAACTAAGTGCAATGTGAGAGTAGCATCCCATACTACCACTCCCACTAGCGCTCCTAATGGATTCCCAAGGATTCGAGCACGTTACGACAATTTAACCAACATTACAGTAAACTACATTGGACATTACGCTGAACTACCTAGACTCCAAAATGGTGAGACTTCCAAAGCATTGCCAATGAGTAATAAGCATCATTTCCGTAGGAGTTTCCCTTCAAAGATAATCTTAAGACTCACTAAGGTAAGACATGAAGAAAGTACACATATAACTTCTTCAATACACACCAAATCGACCCTCAAGACTTCGTTCCTTTCGGCATACTCACCTCGGGATAACAAGCACCCACTTAATGGCAATACAATAGAAGAACACCCAACAATACACCAAAGGCTTCTCTTTCGGAATGCCTACTTAGTGCAATGAGTAGGATGGCGTCCCATACTACCACCTACCCTAACTAGTACATTCTTTTAGAAGGTTTAGCACCAAGTCATCCATTTCGGAAGGTCCTACTTAGTGCAATGGATAGGTAGCATCCCATACCACCACCTACCCTAAGTAGCACGTTCCTTTAGAAGACTTAGTTCAATCAAAATCACATAGGTAACACATTAATTAGACAACTTATCATTTCCATTACTTCTGTGGGGGGTTAGCTTAACCAACAAAGACCATGAGAGCTAGGCATTGAATACCGATATTAACCCCTATCAGATGAGGGATCCTCACTTGCTTAGAGTAAGGTCATACTTATTAGCTTTTACATGGCTTTTCCAATAGCTATACCTATGCGGGCACATAATTAAGGAATAGGGAGATTGCTACTAAGTAACTAATCCTCTACTAATGAGGAGTGCTCATCTCAAGCGGCATAAAAGAATACGACATCTCAACTCACGAAGTGTATTCCACCTCTTCTTCCTATCCACTCGGTGCTAGGCATAACTCCCCACAGATTCTCACATTATAGACTACAAGTTAAGGATAACTAGCGAATGCCACATCTTAACTCACGAAGTGCATTCATCCTCCTACCTATATAGGAAAGCTCATTAGGAATAGTGAGGTTGCTACTAGACACCTCATCTCAACTCACGAAGAGTGTCCACCCAAAGACTCCCCTTCTTACTAAACTTAACTTCATCCATTCACTTAAAGTGTGTGTGCATACATTTGAGCACACCTTGCATATAGACCTCATTTCATATACATTACTTCTAATCATGCTTTAGACTTACATTTATCAACTCACACACACTTACATACTTCACTTAGTCAATTCTCCAATTCTACCAAAATCTAGGTCAAACATACAATTTAAGCTTCACAATCACAAAACAAGACCCATTTACAATTTCCAATCATTCTACCATTTATACCTGCAAGATAACATTCTCAATATATACTAAACATCACCAATTAATCAAATAAGCACCGCCACCAAGAAGGTGGACCATACCACTCAAGATCAATTCATCATAAGCATAATACGATATAAGCAACTATTCAATTTACTAAGACCTAACAAACAACAACATTTTTATCATAATTTAATCATAATAGGGCCCTTAGGGCAGTATATAAACCCACATTACAACACAATAAAACCAAAGTTCATTTCATACATAAACATGCTCATTTGACCCATTTCATAAACCACAATTTGAAAGGAAACTTTAACATGATTTCATTAGGGTTTTAGTATTAGAATCATCAACTAACATTAATAATATCATTAATTTGTCAATAGAAACATTTTCATGCAAGACCCATATTGGGTTGAAGATAATAGAAGTTAGGGTTTAAAACCACTTTTTGAAATTCATTAGAAATGGCTTCTTGAATGAAAGGGTATTCAAGAATGGATTCCATACCTCACTAATCAAGCAAAAATCCAATAGTTTTTGTGAAGAAACACGTCCAAAGCAGCCCTCCTTTCCCTCCTTGAGTCTTGGCTTTAAGGGTGACTTTGAGAGAGTTTTCTTTTTAGAGAGAGAGTTTGAATGTTGAAGAGAGGGGTATTATCTAGGTCTAGGGTTTAAAACTATTTTAATATAACCTAAAACACTAAAATTATCCACCTAGGGTCTTAAAAGACTTGGGGTGTATTTACATAAATCACCCCAAGTTGGCAGCAACTTCACAGACTCGCAGGCCTCTCACAGACGAGACCTTCACCAACGGACCGTCTGTGCATCAACGGACCATTGGTAGGGTCTCGTTGGTGGATACTTAGCTCCAAAATGGAGCCTGGCCACCAATACCTTCTGGTCCAATCGAATCCCTAGGTCGAAGGACCGTTGGTGGACCAACGAACCGTCCTTAGGGTCGTCGATGGCCACTGCTTTTTGGCAGTTTTGCCCAAGTCTTGGGACCTTCATCTAGGGCCCCTTGTGGGTCCTAGGTTGGGTCGTGCCCGGACGTTATACCCCTAAACTAAGTAGTCTAGGTCTTAGGAACATCCCACCTTAGTTTCAAGGAAAACGAACACGTAAAACTCATCCAAACACAACAAGACACACAAGTACATTCTAAGCCACACCTTTCGAATGTCATGGACGTTCTTGGTCGATTGAACTCCAAACTCAACCAAACTTCACACACACCTTAGGAATACTAAACTAACTTATTTTAACTTAAGATCAATTCAATAAACAACCACGAGGCTCTAGTTTACCTTAGTTCATTTTGGGGCGTCATATTCTCCCCCACTTGGAATAACATTCGTCCTCGAATGACACTTAAATTTTAAGAATGACAAGGACTCACTTAGAATCACATAATACACTTATATCATGATCAAAACATCAATAATCAAAGCATCAACTAGCAAGGAACATCATTTCACACTTTCAACACTTAGCAACATAGGCAACCTTTGCCAAACCTCACAAAGTCAAAACTCAACTTTAAACTTCTTTTATGGAGGAACTACCTTCTCCAACATTAAACATGATCATATACCATACTTTTAAACAAATTGAAACTTCAATTCAAGACGAAACAATTTTCTTAAAAAAAAAATCAAAATTCTACAGTGATGTTCAGTGTGTTCACTGCCAAGCAACCAAAATTTTTTGAAAATTCATTCTTTAAGCAATTCATCAAGATGACATGATCATATGAACTATAAAACCACATAAACTCATTTCATAACACAAAAGCAACAATAACAAAGAGTGAAGACTTACCAAAACCATCAATCCGGATTAATTATCCTTCCTAACCCCCATCCCATAAGAAGGGTTCTTCTTGGGAGCATTATGATCTAGGGAAGCTTGATTGACATCTTTCCCCCTTTATTTGAGGTTTGGGCAGTCCCTCATCTTGTGGCCCTTATTACGACATGCAAAACAACCATCCGTTCCGGCAAGACGCTTACCCCCATGTTGCTTGCCACAAGTAGGGCACCTAGCCCTCTCATAGGAATGACCACTACCTTGAGAATGTTGATTTGGATCCCTATCCTTGTTTCCCATGGAAGCATCTTGGGGATAAAACCTCTTCTTAGGCTTTTGGTGACTAGAATCATCCGACCTAGGTCTCTTATCCTCTTGCCTTATCTCCCTAATTTTGGACTCCTCAATTTGTTGCGCATAAACCATGAGCCTAGAGATATCCATATCATTAAGAAGCATTACCATACGACACTCTTTTTCCACCAATCTAGACACGCCCATCACAAATTTGTTCATCCTAGACCTAGGGTTCGCTACTATTGTTGGGGCATACTTAGAAACTTGAAGATAGTATTCTTGCACACTCATTCCCCCTTGATGAAGATTCATAAACTCGGCCATTTTCTTCTCCCTCCACTCTAGGGGAAAGAACCTATCTAGGAAAGTCTCTTTGAATTCCTCTCAAACAACCAAACCTCTTTCTAAGGGTCTGTCACCTCTCCATTGCTCATACCACACTTGAGCCACCTCCTTAAGTTGGTAAGCGGCTAACTCCACTTTCTCCCTAGGGGTCACACCCATAGCATCTA
Organism: Solanum sitiens; assembly: GCA_016801875.1. Classification (NCBI taxonomy): domain Eukaryota; kingdom Viridiplantae; phylum Streptophyta; class Magnoliopsida; order Solanales; family Solanaceae; genus Solanum; species Solanum sitiens. The sequence goes on along the minus strand of JABWTJ010000088.1, from coordinate 720,915 downwards.
CCACTTTGAAAACCTCATCTATGAAACCTTGTGGATCTTCATCCACCTTAGTCCCATGAAAAGTTGGAGGGTTCATCCTCACGAAATCGCTAATTATAGAGGCTGGAGTACTAGCATTTGGTTGGGGCCTATCTCCTTGGTTAGCTTGGCCCACAAAGTGATTGTTGACAACTTGAGCTTGAGCCGTCATGAGTTGGGTCAAGTTCATTAGGGAAGCCCTCAACTCCGCATTAGTCATATCACCCTCAACAATAGTAGCTTGAGGCACTTGAGGTCCTTGGGGTTCCGGAGGCACTTGAGGTTCTTGAAGGGGAACCTCCACATTTTCCTCCCGTAAGCCAACAATAGGAACTTGGTCAACACGGGGAAGGACTCTCTCATTTGCTACACCTCCCTCCTCCCTTCTAGCGGTCGATCTCCTAGTATTCATATCCTAAAAGCACAAAAAGAAGAGGTTCAAAAAAGACACCTTATATACTCAACTCTAAGGACGATATTGGAATACAGAAGAAAGTGAAACTTCTATCATCCTATAGCCTCTTGTCCATGGATGTGTCGCGACTCACACCAATGACCAAGATACTAATAGATGTGGCTTGTGAGACTTTTAGACCTTAAACTATTTCCCAAAACCTTATGCTATGATACCAAGACTGTCACGACCCGAAAGTACCCCCTAGAAGTTAGGTCTAACTCTAGAATCGTGGCCGGGCTTACTTGACCCTTTGGGGTCTCATACAAGCCCTTCAACTCTCGTTCATAACATAAAGCATGAAAAGTAGTACGGAATTAAAACTTTTCACGATATTAATAATAAAATAAGTATTTTCATAAATACTAGGAAATCTTGTCGTCACAAGCCAACTTAAAGTCACAACTTAGAATCTTAGGGACACGGCCCTTTACAATAAAAAGAAATACAAATTAAGTCTTAATAGAAAAACTAAGAAACATAAACTATGTCCTCGAATATATGAGGACATACCAAATTCTTGAGAGATAGAATTCCCAAGCTTCAACTTCGATCTTCAAAAAGGCTTCCAACCTATACTCATAAGGTATATAAAGTATTGAGTTAGTAAAACAATGTAGTAAGTATGGCATAACCAAAAACATGTAAAAAGGGACATTTTTAGCAAAATAATCTTTCATGCCAATTTAATAAAACATTCATGAACTTATGGACAAAACAACATAAGAAGCATCATTAAACACTTAAAGGCGAATTTCCAAAAGTTTACATTAACAATACACTTTATAGTAAGCACACCAAATCATACAGTGAACCAACTCGAGCATACAATTTAACATAAGTACTCTCCTCCAATAGGACTCTTAGGTCACACTAAGTGCAACGTGAGAGTAGCATCCCATACTACCACTCCCACTAGAGCTCCTAATGGATTCCCAAGGATTCGAGCACGTTATGACAATTTAACTAACAATACATTAAACTACATTGGACATTACAGTGAACTACCTAGACTCCAAAATGGTGAGACTTCAAAAGCATTGCCAATGAGGAATAGGCATCATTTCCGTAGGAGTTTCCCTTCAAAGGTAATCTTAAGACTCACTAAGGTAAGACATTAAGAAAATACACATGTACTTTCTTCAATACACACCAAAGCGACCCTCAAGACTTCCTCTCTTTTGGCATACTCACCTCGGGATAACAAGCACCCACTCAATGGCAATACAATAGAAGAACACCCAACAATACACCACAGGATTCCCTTTCGGAATGCCTACTTAGTGCAATGAGTAGGATGGCGTCCCATACCACCACCTACCCTAAGTAGTACATTCTTTTAGAAGGTTTGACACCAAGTCTTCCCTTTCGGAAAGTCCTACTTAGTGCAATGTATAGGTAGCGTCCCATACCACCACCTACCCTAAGTAGCACGTTCCTTTAGAAGACTTAGTTCAATCAAAATAACATAGGTAACACATTAATTAGACAACTTATCATTTCCATTACTTTTATGGGGGTTAGCTTAACCGATAAAGGCCATGAGACCTAGGCATAGAATACCGATATTAACCCCTATCGGATGAGGGATCCTCACTTGACTAGAGTAAGGTCATACTTATTAGCTTTTACATGGCTTTTCCAATAGTCATGCCTATGCGGGCACATAGTTAAGGAATAGGGTGATTGCTACTAAGTAAATCATTCTCTACTAACGAGGAGTACTCATCTCAAGAGGTATAAAAGAATACGACATCTCAACTCACGAAGTGTATTCCACCTCTTCTTCCTATCCTCTCGGTGCTAGGCATAACTCCCCACGGATTCTCACATTATAGACTACAGGTTAAGGATAACTAGCGAATGCCACATCTTAACTCACGAAGTGCATTCATCCTCCTCCCTGTCTAGGAAGCTCATTAGGAATAGTGAGGTTTCTACTAGACACCTCATCTCAACTCACGAAGAGTGTCCACCCCAAGACTCCCTTTCTTACTAAAGTTAACTTCATCCATTCACTTAAAGTATGTGTGTATATATGTGAGCACACCTTGCATATAGACCTCATTTCATATACATTACTTCTAATCATGCTTTAGACTTACATTTATCAACTCACACACACTTACATACTTCACTTAGTCAATTCTCAAATTATACCAAAATCTAGGTCAAACATACAATTTAAGCTTCACAATCACAAAACAAGACCCATTTACAATTTCCATTCATTCTACCATTTAGACCTTCAAGATAACATTCTCAATATATACTAAACATCACCAATTAATCAAATAAGCACTGCCACCAAGAAGGTGGACCATACCACTCAAGATCAATTTATCATAAGCATAATACGATATAAGCAACTATTCAATTTACTAAGCCCTAACAACCTACAACATTTTTATCATAATTTCATCATAATAGGGTCCTTAGGACAGTAGGTAAACGCACATTGCAACACAATAAAACCAAAGTTCATTTCATACATAAACATGCTCATTTGACCCATTTCATAAAGCACAATTTGAAAGGAAACTTCAACATGATTTCATTAGGGTTATAGTATAGAATCATCAACTAACATTAATAATATCATTAATTTGTCAATAGAAACATTTTCTTGCAAGACCCATTTTGGGTTGAAGATAATAGAAGTTAGGGTTGAAAACCCCTTTTTGAAATTCATTAGAAATGGCTTCTTGAATGAAAGGGTATTCAAGAATGGATACCATACCTCACTAATCAAGCAAAAATCCAAGAGTTTTGGTGAAGAAACACGTCCAAATCAGCCCTCCTTTCCCTCCTTGAGTCTTGCCTTTAAAGGTGACTTTGAGAGAGTTTTCTTTTTAGACAGAGAGTTTGAATGTTGAAGAGAGGGCTCTTATCTACGTCAAGGGTTTAAAACTATTTCAATATAACCTAAAAACACTAAAATTATCCACCTAGGGTCTTAAAAGACTTGGGGTGCATTTACATAAAACACCCCAAGTTGGCAGCAACTTCACAGACTAGCAGGCCCCTCACAGACGAGACCTTCACCAACCGTCTATGCATCAACGGACCATTGTAGGGTCTCGTGGGTGGATACTTAGATCCAAAATGGAGCCTGTCCACCAAGACCTTCTGGTCCAATCGAATCCCTAGGTCGACAGACCGTTGGTGGACCAACGAACCATCCTTAGGGTCGTCGATGGCCACTGATTTTTAGCAGTTTTGTCCAAGTCTTGATCCCTTCATCTAGGGCCCCTTGTGGGTCCTAGGTTGGGTCATGCCCGGAAGTTATACCCCTAAACTAAGTAGTCTAGGTCTTAGGAACATCCCACCTTAGTTTCAAGGAAAACGAACACGTAAAACTCATCCAAACACAACAAGACACACAAGTACATTCTAAGGCACACCTTCTGAACGTCATGGACGTTCTTGGTCGATTGAACTCCAAACTCAACCAAACTTCACACACACCTTAGGAATACTAAACTAAATTATTTAACTTAAAATCAATTCAAGAAACAACCACGAGGCTCTAGTTCACCTTAGTTCATTTTGGGGCATTATATATGTAACATCAACACGTTACTTTAAGAGCTTAATGACACAATTGACTTCAAACAACAAAGAGGAGAATTCACAAGACTTGCTTTTGCAAATACCATTCCTATACTAGCACATGGGGGGATAATTACACAAGTATAAAATAGTGAACATATAATGAAGTAGTTCTATGCACTACGGAGAGGGGGGAGTATTATTAGCTATTTGGAGATAGTACGCTGCCACTATGTTTCCTTTTCTAGGAATAGAACTTATGAGATTCACTTCATTGGTATTAATCGCAAGTATCAGATTTCATGCCAAAGGAATATAGAATCGAATAGCCTTACATACCTTATCCTCTAACCGATATAACTATCATGATTTAGCCTCCCCTTTTCGGTTTTAATCTCAATTTCTGCAACCTCTCCTTATAACTTGAGTTCTTCTAGAACTTCAACTTTCCTTCACACTTGGTTTGCAGATATGAGGGTTTCTTGAAGAACCCTAGAACAACTAAAAACTGCGGGTTTAATCTTGAAGAGAAAAGAGAGAGAGAGAGCTGGAGATAATTCTCAATATTATGTGTTAAAATGGGTGAAGAATATATGCTTATATTGGATATATATAAAGATTTATTGACCACAAAAATATACTCTAGACCCTCCTTTTTTTGGGGTTCATTTTCAGCCACTAATTGCTCAAGTAGGTGATGCACCTTCTTATGCACATCAAGCAGCTCAAAGGGTCAAACTAGGTGATGCACTTAGTTGCTTTCACTTGGGATTTATCTATATTGGGACTTGACAGGTTTGGCTGCTGGGCTTTCTTTAAGTTTTATTTTCTTTTAATAGGTTTGGGCTTCAAGTGAGCCCATTACTATAATTCTAAATCTAGTCCATCAAGCTTGGTCCCTTTAACAATATCCATATAGCTCAAGTAGGTGATGCAACTGCTAGCTTAATAAAGCCAAGCAAGCAACTCAATTATTTTATTCTATTTTATGAATACTAAATCCTTTTGGTTCAACTTAGAACTTAACTTTCAAATTTAAGCTCAATTACCACCTTACTATCTCTTGTTGAAATACATCCGACGGAGTCAACTTACAGTAAACACGCTGAAACGTGCATGGCATGATACATCACTTTCCGGCTAAGTTAAACCAACACTAATCATATAAGAAACAGGGTCCCTTACCTATACTATAAGGCCAACAGTAGCACAAGAATATAACAAGCATATGCGTAAGACGGGCTGTTACATCCTCCCCCACCCTAAAACATTCATCCTCGAATGTTACCATAGTTATCCAACCCAAACATATTCAAGCCTACGTTAGTACTATTATCAATCACATAACATATATAGACGTATAATTACTTGTCGGCATATAAACTAAGCATTTTCATATTTCTCTTGGATTTGAAAGAGATGAGGATACTTTAATTTCATTGCTTCTTCCACTTCCCATGTAACCTCTTCTACTTGTTGGTTCCTCCATAATACTTTTACAGAAGCTACTTCTTTATTTCTTAACTTTCTAACTTGTCGATCCACAATAGCAATGGGTACTTCTTCTAAGTGAGATCTCTTGTAACCTATACATTTTCAGTAGGAGTAATACGAGATAGGTCACCTACGCATTTTTGTAGCATTGAGACATGAAACACCGGATGAACTGATGAAAGCTCTTGTGGTAGCTCTAATTCATAGGCTACTTGGCCGAATTTTCGAATAATCTTATATGGCCCTACATAGCGTGGACTTAATTTTCCCTTTTTACCAAACCTAATTACCCCTTTCATTAAAGACACCTTCAATAACACCCAATCCCATATAGAAAATTCTAGTCCTCTCCTTCTAATATCCGTATATGATTTATGTCGACTTTGAGATGTTTCTAGCTGCTGCTGTATCACTTTGACTTTTTCCATAGCTTTATGAACAATATCTGGCCCAAATAAGGTAGTTTCACTTGTTTTGAACCAGCCAATTCGTGATCTACACTTTAGACCATATAAGGCTTCATAAGGTGCCATTTTAATTCTCGAATGGTAGCTATTGTTATAAGCAAATTTAATAAGTGGTAGGTGAATCCCAGCTATTCTTAAAATCTAATATACAAGCTCGCAGCATATCCTCAAGTGTCTGAATTGGACGTTCTGCCTGGCCATCCTTTTGAGGGTGAAAGGTTGTACTTAAATTCACTTGTGTTCCCAAACTCTTTTTAAACGACTTCCAAAAATTTGCAGTGAACTGAGCTCCTCTATCAGATATTATGGAGATTGGCACTCCATGTAGTCGAACTATCTCTTTAATGTACAACCTCGCATACTCTTCAGCTGTATAAGTAGTCTTCACCGACAAGAAGTGCGCTGCTTTGGTAAGTCTGTCGACTATTACCCATATGGAGTCAAACTTCCAGAATGAGCGAGGCAAACCAGTGATAAAATCCATGTTGATTATGTCCCATTTCCAAATCGTAAGTTCTATACGCTGCATATAACCTCCAGGCGTCTGGTGTTATACTTTTACCGGTTGACAATTAGGACAATGAGCCACGAATTCTGCAATCCTCCTCTTCATGTCCCCCCACCAATACATTTCTTTCAAGTAATGATACATTTTAGTTGGCCCTAGATGAAAAGAGTATCTTGAATGATGTGCTTCCATCATGATCCTCTTTCTTAGTTCATCTACATTAGGTACACACAATCTGTTCTGAAATCGAAGTACTCCCACTTGTGAAAGGTCAAATTCCTTTGTCATACCATGTTGTACATTCTCCTTAAGCTGTAAAATAATAGGATCAGTGTATTGATTCTCTTTCACTTCCACTACTAATGAGGATTCTGACGCATTTTGCACAATAACCCCTTCGTCTTGAGATTCAAGAAGGTGAACCCCCAAGCTAGCTAGTTGGCATAGATCCTTAGTTATTCCTTGTCGTTCCACAAACTACCCATAAGTACTTTCTAGTATTTTACGGCTTAAAGCATCAGCTACTACATTTGCTTTACTGGGATGATACAAGATATCAATGTCATAATCTTTTAATAGCTCCAACCACCTTTGATGCCTCAGATTTAAGTCCTTTTGCTTAAAGATATATTGCAAACTCTTATGATCAGTGTGTATATGTCAACATGAACTCCACACAAGTAGTGGTGCCATATCTTCAAATAAAACACAACTGCTGCTAGCTCTAGATCATGGGTTGGATAATTTTTCTCATGTGGCTGCAGCTTCCTTAATCCATAAGCTGTACCACACTGCATTAATACACAACCTAAGCCCACTCCAGAAGCATCATAATACACTGCATAGCCTTCCGTGCCTACCAATACAGGTGTAGAAGTTAATTTACTCTTCAGTTCTTAGAAGCTTCTTTCATATTCATCACTCCACTGAAACTTGGTTTCTTTATGTGTTAGATTTGTTAAGGGTGCAGCAATGGAAGAGAATCGTTCAACGAACCTTTTGTAATAACCTGTCAATCCAAGAAAACTACGGATCTCCGTAGGAGTTATAGGTCTTGTCCAGTGTTTTAGGCTTCTATCTTCTGGTTATCAACCCTAATTCCTTCATCAGATACAATATGACCTAAGAATGCCATAGATTTCAACCATAACTCACATTTAGAGAACTTTGCATATAATTTACGATCACGAAGAATTTGTAAAATGTGCCGCAAGTGATTAGCATGATCTTCTTCCGATCTTGAATACACCAAAATTTCATCTATGAACACTATCACGAACACATCTAAAAATTGCTTAAACACCGTATTCATCAAATCCATAAAGTTGCTGGTGCATTTGTTAGCCCGAATGACATGACTAAGAACTCAAAATGACCATACCGTGTTCGGAAAGCTGTCTTGGGTATATCTTTCTCCTTGACCCTCACTTGGTGATAACCCGACCTTAGGTCGATATTTAAAAAACACCTAGCACATTGTAACTGATCAAACAAATCATCAATTCTAGGGAGGGGATATTTGTTCTTAATTGTTATCTTATTCAACTGCCGGTAGTCGATACACGTTCTTAACGATCCATCTTTGTTGCGTACAAATAAAACTGGTGCTCCCCATGGGGACATACTAGGCCTTATGAAACCTTTTTCTAATAAGTCTTTTAATTGCTCTTTCAACTCCCATAGTTCTGCCGGAGCCATTCTATCCGTAGGAATTGAGATAGGTTGAGTATTTAGAAGCACATCAACACCAAACTCCACTTCTCGTTCTGGTGTAACATTTTGAAATACCGAGGTCATGTGATAAGACTTAAATGGTCTCCTTAGGATCTAAACCAGTGTTCCTACCCAATTAGGCATATTTAGAGTCTTTGAAGTGGTGTTTTAACCGAAACTCTTATACGTCCGGCAAATTGGGTCATAAGAGGGCTAGAGTGTCCTTTTGAGTTAACCTAGTTAAAGAGTCGGAATATGGTAAATGGTTGTTACCATAGGTGTAAAATATAGTGTGGGATGGTTTCATTCTGGAAAAATCAGGGTACGACTCCCCGAGGACCAAACAAGGACCCTCAAGGAGGACCCTAGAAATAGAAGGGCATGACGGACCCCATGACGGGGCATCACAGGCGCGACGGGACGTCAAGGTCTCCGTCGTGCCAGCCTTGGTGCCGTGGGACAAACCTCCGCCTGCACAAGTCTCTGACCAACATGACGGATGTGCAGGACGGAGGGATGTCAGTCCGTCACGCCCATGACGGACCGTCGTGCCATCCTTGGTGTCTGGGGAGAAAGCCTCCGCCTGCACAAGTCTCTGACCAACGTGACGGATGTGCAGGACGGAGGGATGTCAGTTCGTCATGACCACGACGGACCGTCGTCGGGGATCCGTCGTGGAAGGTCTGTGGCAGTTTTGGAAAAGTTAGTTTTAGTTAGTTAATTAATTAATTGACTTAGGGGTAATTAAGGGTTTAAGAGAGACTAATTAAGTGACTTAAGACCCCACTATAAATACCCAACCCTCATTAGCCTAATCATTCTCTCAAAAACAAAACTCTCTTCCTTCTCTCTACTTTCTCTCTCTATTGGAAGACTCCATTGGAGATCAACTTGGGGAGATCATTGGGGGTTGATTTAGCACGAAATTCACCATCAAAACGTCATCAAACCTTAAGGTATGGGATCTAATTCACCTTTGAGATTCTTTCCTCAAAGGGTTCCTTCAAAGCTTTTTCCAAAAAGTTGAGTTTCTTATGGGTTTCATCCAAATCCGAATTTGATCATGTGAATTGAGTTAATTATGTATTCTTTGGGTTAGAATGAATAGATTATCATGAATTGTAACTTGATTATGGTTAATTGATGTAGTTTGATCTAGGTTGTGGGTGATGACCCCTAACCCTTAACCCTAAATGTTGAATTGATATGGATTAGGTTGAGTTTGATAGAATTGACCTCATAATAAGTTAAATGGTCTTTAATGATTGTCATTGTATTGATTATGGGTCTATTATGATGAATTGAAGTTCTTCACACCTATGTTCTTGAATATTGAATCTAAGTTAAGAAGATACACTTGAGATCATGTTACTAAGCTTTGATGTAGTATTGCTTCATAGTATAGTGCTTCTCCTTGATTAGTTCTTGTGATTTATTATTGAATTACATCGATGTGATGATCTAAGATTGGTTGATCTATGGGTTGATGGTAAGGCCCTTTATTGATGGACTAGGGAGGAGTATTGGTAAGTCTTGATGATCCTAGCCTTCACTTCAAATTATGGTTAATTGTCATCAAGTGATAATGTTATGTTGAAGTATGCTTTGATTGATGTGATAAGATGATATGATACATGAACTTATATGCTTAGGTTGGTTGTGAGGTTGCTAAGTGTAATGTAATATAGGGAAGTTGTTCGATGTGCCCTATTATGATGAGATGTACGAGGGTTGACTTCACCTATATGAATTGTTAATGAAAGGACATAATTCTCATACAATTCTTATTTGAGCTATAATGATGATATACAAGGGATTGACCCTTCTATCTAATTAAATTGAGAAGATTAATAAAGATTAAAGGCTTCTCTACAAATGGGGACTTAGCTTAGCACCGAGCGAACTTGACATTGAGAGGTGTTGACTTCCCTTAGAGGAATATTCACCATTTGTTCCTTATAGAGTGTTGACTTCCCTTAGAGGAATACTCACCTATGGATCTACGTGAAGTGTTGACTTTCCTTGAGAAATATTCACTCATGAATTCTCATGAGATGAGGCCCCATTACCGAATGGTATATAGAGGGAATACCTATCTCTTAGTTCTTGAACTATGTTGCCACCATAGGATACTAGCTAGTGGATCCACCTAGATAGCTATGTTCACGTTAGGTTCTACCTTGGCCGGTAGACCACCTTCCATCGGTGTAAGGTTTCATGACACCGGATTCCACATTCGATTATGTGGTCTATGTCGGTTAAGGCAAATGTTCCCTAAACTAAAATGAATGAATGAATAAGGTATAGGCTAATTAAAGTAACTTGAGAGGTTGGCTATAGCTTAGGTAGGGGTATGGGACTCTACCTACGCCTTGCACGAGTTTGCCTTGATAGGAACTTTGAGAGGTCAATATTATGCATGTAAGGCGATAGTATGATGTAAATGGTTGGTATGTTGAGTAACATGCTTATGAATATAATGTTGTTGTCTTTGCTTGAAGTAGGATGTATCATGACATGACGAGTATGTTGGTAAGTAAATTGCTAATTGTAGTCTTGGTAGGTTACTTGATTGAGTAGGAGATATGGTAATTTTACTTGATCATTGCACTTGTGACTTATTGAAGGTTATCATTAGTATGCTTTGCTTTGCTATGGTTTAATTTCATGTGTAGTCTATTATGTTTTCATAAATGTCCCTTTCTAAATATATTTGATTGGTAATTGCATATGAGATTCCATACTTAGTACATGTGGAGTACTAATCCCTTTTCTTTCCCTTTTCCCCAAACATTTTAGGTTCGGGTCGTTGAGCTTGATCCAAATTGCTAGGAAGGAAGACTTGGGTAATTTGTCATCCAAGTGGTAGGTCCTCACTCTCTCGAGGACGTGGCCGATATCTCTCTCTTATGATGTGTAGATACTATGATTCTATGTTGACTCCGTTATTCTCTTGAGACGATGTAGTAGACAGCCTATATGCGGCTTCTTTCATTTGATGTAGGGCTATGCCCAAGATTTATTGTAATCGATAGATGGTTCATGAGAAGAGATGGTTTTATGACTATTATTTTCTAAATATATAAGTGTATGAAATAAAAGTAGAAGACTAAGTAATCTTCGTATATGAACAAGTCTATGTATACTTGATATATATAATGATGTGTATGTAGAGGTCTATGTAAACCTCCGAGTAGTTCTAGATAAAAAGTTTTTAATTCTTACTGATTTTTAGTCGATGAATGCTATGACGAAGCTAAGAGGCTTGTCTTAGTCCTCCGAGAGGACGACGATGCCAGTTACGTCTAGGGGGTAAACCCGGATGTGACAAACTTGGTATCAGAGCATGAGGTTGAATATCCTTGATGTTAACGTCTCTCTCTCAACCACGTTATTTAAGTTTGTATTCATAATTGTGAAGCGCGCCACACTTATGAATAGGAACTTATTTGGCGATTAGGAATCATTCTCATTGTTGGAAATCCATATCGTGCCCCTAGAATGTACGTCGGATATGCTTTCACCTGAACCTTGTGTTTTGGTTATAGGAGATGAATACTAGAAGAAACGCGGCTCGAAGACTTGAGGAAGAGAAGGCTGCTGCGGGAATTCCTCGTGACGAACCTGCTCCTCCTCTTGAAGAGGTTGCTATTGATGACCAGGTTCCTGCTGATCCTCCACCGATGACAGAGGCTCAGATGAGAGCTATTATTGCTCAAATGGCTCAAGCCATGACTACTCAAGCTCAAGCCGCAATAGTGCAAGCCCAAGCTATGACTGCCCAAGCCAATAGGGATTTGGCACCTAGAGTCCATGAACAGACTATGGCCTCCAGACTTAGGGATTTCACTCGAATGAATCCTCCTGTCTTTTATGGGTCGAAGGTTGATGAAGACCCTCAGGAATTTATTGATGAGGTTCACAAGATTTTGTGTGCTATGGGGCTGTCGTCTAGCGAGAATGCCGAGTTGGCCTCCTACCAACTCAAGGATGTCGCTCAGATATGGTATGCGCAATGGAAGGACAACAGGCCACTTGGAAGTGGGTTAGTGACGTGGGAGTTATTCAAAGGGGCCTTCATTGATCGGTTCTTCCCTAGAGAGATGAGGGAAACGAAGGTGGTGGAATTCATCAATCTCCGCCAAGGAACGATGAGTGTTCATGAGTATTCTCTGAAATTTACTCAATTGGCCAAATATGCTCCGTCTTTGGTCTCCGATCCTAGAGACGAAATGAGTCGATATGTGACAGGTATATCGGACGATTTACAAGAGGAGTGTCAATCGGCTATGCTACATGATAACATGAACATTGGTCGTCTCATGGTGCATGCAAGAAGGGTTGAGGAGGCTAGATCAAAAAGGAAGGATAAGGACTCAAGGAGGACAAGGTCTTCTGAGAGTGAAACTGCTAAAGATAGGTTGGGAATTCAAGACAGGCCTAGATTCAAAAAGAGGTTCTCAAACCACGTTCCATCCAAATTTCCCAAGACTAGGGATTCTAAAGCTCCTAGACCAAAAGTTGCCAAGGGAAAGGATGGGAACTCATCTAATGAGAAGCCTACATGTTCTAAGTGTGGGAAAGGTCACTATGGAGAATGTTTGATTGGAACGGGAAATTGCTTTGGTTGTGGAAAGATTGGTCACAAGGTGCGGGATTGTCCAAATGCTAAGGGACAAGAGAGGGGTGGTCATCCAAGTGGTTCTAATAGTGCTCCCAAAAAGAACCGTCTTTATGCTCTTCGTACTAGAGATGACCAAGAGGCCTCTCCCGATGTGGTGACTGGTATGTTACAAATCTTTGCCATTGATGTGTATGCATTACTTGATCCGGGTGCTACGTTGTCTTTCGTTACTCCATTGGTAGCTAAGAAGTTTAGTACATTACCCGATGTTTTGCATGAACCTATTTTGGTGTCTACCCCGGTGGGTGAGTCAGTGGTAGCAAAAAGAGTCTATCAAAATTATCCTATTTCAATACCTCATAGAGTTTCTCATATTGATCTAGTTGAGCTAGACATGATTGATTTTGATGTCATATTAGGTATGGACTGGTTGCATGCTAGTTTCGCTTCCATCAATTGTAGGACCAAAATTGTGAGGTTTTGTTTCCCAAATGAACCCGTTATAGAGTGGAAGGGTGGAAATTCTCTTCCTAGAGGTCGTTTTATAACATGCCTAAAGGCGTGTAAAATGATCTCGAAGGGGTGTCTCTACCATATTGTGAGAGTCCAAGAAGTGGATTCCGAAGTTCCTCCTATAGAGTCAGTCCCCGTGGTGAGTGAATTTACGGAGGTCTTTCCTGATGACCTTCCTGGCATTCCTCCCGAACGGGAAATCGATTTCGGTATCGATTTGCTACCGGAAACAAATCGTATTTCTATTCCTCCTTATAGAATGGCTCCGGCCGAGTTAAAGGAATTGAAGGCACAACTTAAAGATTTTCTAGACAAGGGCTTTATAAGGCCTAGCATTTCTCCATGGGGTGCTCCGGTCTTGTTCGTGAAAAAGAAGGATGGGTCCTTGAGAATGTGTATTGACTACCGACAACTCAACAAGGTTACTATCAAGAACAAGTATCCTCTTCCTCGGATTGATGATTTATTTGATCAACTCCAAGGAGCGAGTTACTTCTCAAAGATTGATTTGAGGTCAGGGTACCACCAGCTTAGAGTGAGAAATGAAGATATTCCAAAGACAGCTTTTCGGACTCGATATGGACATTATGAGTTCGTGGTTATGTCCTTTGGTCTCACAAATTCTCCGGCGGCGTTTATGGATCTGATGAACAGGGTGTTTTGAAAGTACCTTGATTCATTTGTTATTGTATTTATCGATGATATCTTGGTGTATTCGAAAAATGAGGTTGACCACATGGATCATCTAAGGGTAGTATTGTAAACCCTTAGGGAACATAAATTGTTCGCCAAGTATAGCAAGTGCGAGTTTTGGCTGAGGTCGGTGGCATTTCTTGGGCACATCATCTCTAGTGAGGGAGTTGAGGTAGACCCAAGGAAGACAGATGCGGTAAGAAACTGGCCTAGACCCTTGACCCCAACTGACATTAGGAGTTTCTTGGGTCTAGCGGGTTATTATCGAAGGTTCGTAGAAGGCTTTTCATCCATTGCATCTCTTTTGACTTCATTGACTAAAAAAGGTAAAAAGTTTGAATGGTCAGAGGCATGCGAGAAGAGTTTTCAATTATTGAAGGATAGGCTTACTTCCGCTCCGGTGTTAACTTTACCGGAAGGATCTAAAGGGTTCATTGTGTATTGTGATGCATCCCGCGTAGGTTTGGGGTGTGTGCTTATGCAGAATGGGAAGGTGATTGCCTATGCTTCGCGGCAACTTAAGGTGCATGAGAGAAATTATCCGACTCATGACCTTGAGTTAGCGGCCGTGGTGTTTGCTTTAAAAATATGGAGACACTACTTGTATGGTGTTCATGTAGATGTTTTCACTGATCATAAGATCCTTCAATATGTGTTTACTCAAAAAGATTTGAATCTTCGACAAAGAAGGTGGTTAGAGTTGTTGAAAGATTATAATATGAGTGTCCTATATCATCCCGGCAAGGCAAATGTGGTGGCAGATGCTTTAAGCCGTATGACTATGGGTGGTGTGACTCATATAGATGAAGACAAGAAAGATCTAGTAAAAGATGTTCATCGTTTGACTAGATTGGGAGTGCGATTGGTGAGTTCGCTAAATGGAGGTGCCACGGTTCATCATAGCTCCGAGTCATCATTGGTGGTTGAGGTGAAGTCCAAACAACACCTTGACCAACTATTGATGGAATTAAAGGAATCGGTTCTTGGCAAGGCGAACGAGTCTTTCTCCTTAGGAGAAGATAGTGTATTGAGGTATCAAGGGAGGTTGTGTGTTCCTGATGTGGATGGATTAAGGGATCGGATCCTTGATGAAGCCCATGGATCCCACTATTCCATCCATCCCGGTTCTACAAAGATGTATCATGACCTTCGAGAAATATATTGGTGGGAAGGTTTGAAGAAGGATATAGCGGAATTTGTTGCTAAATGTCCGAATTGTCAACAAGTGAAGGCGGAACATCAAAAGCCGGGTGGCTTACTACAGGAGATCCAAATTCCTACTTGGAAGTGGGAAGACATTAATATGGATTTCGTAGTAGGGTTGCCTCGGACTCAAAAGTCATATGATTCTATATGGGTGATTGTTGATAGATTGACTAAGTCCGCTCACTTTATCCCCATCAAATCTACGTATTCGGCGGAAGATTATGCGAAGATTTTCATAGATGAGATTGTGTGTCGTCATGGTATTCCGTTATCCATCATTTCGGATAGAGGTGCACAATTTACATCTAGATTTTGGAAGTCGTTTCAAAAAGGTTTGGGTACTAAAGTGAAATTAAGTACCGCCTTCCATCCTCAAACAGATGGTCAAGCGGAATGCACGATTCAAACTCTTGAGGATATGCTTAGAGCTTGCATCATTGATTTTAAAGGGAGTTGGGATAAGCATTTGCCGTTGGTGGAGTTTGCGTATAATAATAGTTTTCATTCGTCCATCTCCATGGCTCCCTATGAAGCCTTGTATGGAAGGAGGTGTAGGTCTCCTATAGGATGGTTTGAAGTAGGTGAGTCATCGATATTCGGTCCCGACTTGATTTACAAGACATTGGAGAATGTACATATCATAAGAAATAGGTTGCAAACAGCCTATAGTCGACAAAAGTCCTATGCCGATAATAGAAGAAGGGACTTGGAGTTTGAAGAGGGTGATAAGGTGTATTTAAAAATCTCACCTATGAAGGGTGTGGTAAGATTTGGCAAGAAAGGGAAGTTGAGCCCTCGATATGTAGGCCCTTATGAGATTTTAGAAAGGGTTGGTAAAGTTGCCTATCGTTTAAGATTACCCAATGAGCTAGCTTTGGTTCATCCGGTTTTCCATGTCTCCATGTTGAAGAAGTGTGTCGGGAATCCCGAGTCTATTCTTCCTCTTGAAGGCCTCGGAGTCAAGGATAACCTCTCTTATGAGGAGGTTCCGGTTCAAATCCTTGATAGGCAAGTGAAAAGGTTGAGGAACAAAGAGGTGGTTTCCGTAAAGGTGCTATGGAGGAACCACCTAGTTGAGGGTGCAACATGGGAGGCGGAAGCCGACATGAAAACCCGTTATCCTCATCTTTTTGATGTTTAAGGTTAGTACCTCTCTCTAATGATATAAATACGTTAGATATTGTGAATCTCTGTTGTTTTTGTGAAACTTTGCAAAACTCCTAGTTTGGAGACTTCTAAAATGGAGTCACTTTAAGGTGACCTTAGATAAATTTGGAAGTTGTTTGGTTTCTTGCATATTTGAGACAAGTTTGGTGATTTAGATATGGTAAATTGATGTTTTGAAGTATTTTTATGAAATAATATAGTTCATGCTAACTAAATATTGTGAATTGGTTGAGCTGCTAGTCTTGAGTCTACTCCCACATTTTAAGAGTGTTTGGTGTCATTCGGGGACGAATGTTCCTAAGGGGGGGATAATGTAACATTTTGAAATACCGAGGTCATGTGATAAGACTTAAATGGTCTCCTTAGGATCTAAACCAGTGTTCCTACCCAATTAGGCATATTTAGAGTCTTTGAAGTGGTGTTTTAACCGAAACTCTTATACGTCCGGCAAATTAGGTCATAAGAGGGCTAGAGTGTCCTTTTGAGTTAACCTAGTTAAAGAGTCGGAATATGGTAAATGGTTGTTACCATAGGTGTAAAATATAGTGTGGGATGGTTTCATTCTGGAAAAATCAGGGTACGACTCCCCGAGGACCAAACAAGGACCCTCGAGGAGGACCCTAGAAATAGCAGGGCATGACGGACCCCATGACGGGGCGTCACAGGCGCGACGGGACGTCAAGGTGTTCATCGTGCCAGCCTTGGTGCAGTGGGACAAACCTCCGCCTGCACAAGTCTCTGACCAACATGACGGATGTGCAGGACGGAGGGATGTCAGTCCGTCACGCCCACGACGGACCGTCGTGCCATCCTTGGTGTCTGGGGAGAAAGACTCCGCCTGCACAAGTCTCTGACCAACGTGACGGATGTGCAGGACGGAGGGATGTCAGTTCGTCATGACCACGACGGACCGTCGTCGGGGATCCATCGTGGAAGGTCTGTGGCAGTTTTGGAAAAGTTAGTTTTAGTTAGTTAATTAATTAATTGACTTAGAGGTAATTAAGGGTTTAAGAGAGACTAATTAAGTGACTTAAGACCCCACTATAAATACCCAACCCTCATTAGCCTAATCATTCTCTCAAAAACAAAACTCTCTTCCTTCTCTCTACTTTCTCTCTCTATTGGAGATCAACTTGGGGAGATCATTGGGGGTTGATTTAGCACGAAATTCACCATCAAAACGTCATCAAACCTTAAGGTATGGGATCTAGTTCAACTTTGAGATTCTTTCCTCAAAGGGTTCCTTCAAAGCTTTTTCCAAAAAGTTGAGTTTCTTATGGGTTTCATCCAAATCCGAATTTGATCATGTGAATTGAGTTAATTATGTATTCTTTGGGTTAGAATGAATAGATTATCATGAATTGTAACTTGATTATGGTTAATTGATGTAGTTTGATCTAGGTTGTGGGTGATGACCCCTAACCCTTAACCCTAAATGTTGAATTGATATGGATTAGGTTGAGTTTGATAGAATTGACCTCATAATAAGTTAAATGGTCTTTAATGATTGTCATTGTATTGATTATGGGTCTATTATGATGAATTGAAGTTCTTCACACCTATGTTCTTGAATATTAAATCTAAGTTAAGAAGATACACTTGAGATCATGTTACTAAGCTTTGATGTAGTATTGCTTCATAGTATAGTGCTTCTCCTTGATTAGTTCTTGTGATTTATTATTGAATTACATCGATGTGATGATCTAAGATTGGTTGATCTATGGGTTGATGGTAAGGCCCTTTATTGATGGACTAGGGAGGAGTATTGGTAAGTCTTGATGATCCTAGCCTTCACTTCAAATTATGGTTAATTGTCATCAAGTGATAATGTTATGTTGAAGTATGCTTTGATTGATGTGATAAGATGATATGATACATGAACTTATATGCTTAGGTTGGTTGTGAGGTTGCTAAGTGTAATGTAATATAGGGAAGTTGTTCGATGTGCCCTATTATGATGAGATGTACGAGGGTTGACTTCACCTATATGAATTGTTAATGAAAGGACATAATTCTCATACAATTCTTATTTGAGCTATAATGATGATATACAAGGGATTGACCCTTCTATCTAATTAAATTGAGAAGATTAATAAAGATTAAAGGCTTCTCTACAAATGGGGACTTAGCTTAGCACCGAGCGAACTTGACATTGAGAGGTGTTGACTTCCCTTAGAGGAATATTCACCATTTGTTCCTTATAGAGTGTTGACTTCCCTTAGAGGAATACTCACCTATGGATCTACGTGAAGTGTTGACTTTCCTTGAGAAATATTCACTCATGAATTCTCATGAGATGAGGCCCCATTACCGAATGGTATATAGAGGGAATACCTATCTCTTAGTTCTTGAACTATGTTGCCACCATAGGATACTAGCTAGTGGATCCACCTAGATAGCTATGTTCACGTTAGGTTCTACCTTGGCCGGTAGACCACCTTCCATCGGTGTAAGGTTTCATGACACCGGATTCCACATTCGATTATGTGGTCTATGTCGGTTAAGGCAAATGTTCCCTAAACTAAAATGAATGAATGAATAAGGTATAGGCTAATTAAAGTAACTTGAGAGGTTGGCTTTAGCTTAGGTAGGGGTATGGGACTCTACCTACGCTTTGCACGAGTTTGCCTTGATAGGAACTTTGAGAGGTCAATATTATGCATGTAAGGCGATAGTATGATGTAAATGGTTGGTATGTTGAGTAACATGCTTATGAATATAATGTTGTTGTCTTTGCTTGAAGTAGGATGTATCATGACATGACGAGTATGTTGGTAAGTAAATTGCTAATTGTAGTCTTGGTAGGTTACTTGATTGAGTAGGAGATATGGTAATTTTACTTGATCATTGCACTTGTGACTTATTGAAGGTTATCATTAGTATGCTTTGCTTTGCTATGGTTTAATTTCATATGTAGTCTATTATGTTTTCATAAATGTCCCTTTCTAAATATATTTGATTGGTAATTGTATATGAGATTCCATACTTAGTACATGTGGAGTACTAATCCCTTTTCTTTCCCTTTTCCCCAAACATTTTAGGTGCGGGTCGTTGAGCTTGATCCAAATTACTAGGAAGGAAGACTTGGGTAATTTGTCATCCAAGTGGTAGGTCCTCACTCTCTCGAGGACGTGGCCGATATCTCTCTCTTATGATGTGTAGATACTATGATTCTATGTTGACTCCGTTATTCTCTTGAGACGATGTAGTAGACAGCCTATATGCGGCTTCTTTCATTTGATGTAGGGCTATGCCCAAGATTTATTGTAATCGATAGATGGTTCATGAGATGAGATGGTTTTATGACTATTATTTTCTAAATATATAAGTGTATGAAATAAAAGTAGAATACTAAGTAATCTTCGTATATGAACAAGTCTATGTATACTTGATATATATAATGATGTGTATGTAGAGATCTATGTAAACCTCCGAGTAGTTCTAGATAAAAAGTTTTTAATTCTTACTGATTTTTAGTCGATGAATGCTATGACGAAGCTAAGAGGCTTGTCTTAGTCCTCTGAGAGGACGACGACGCCGGTTACGTCTACGGGGTAAACCCGGATGTGACATCTGGAGGCAAACCTAGAAGATCCTCAGGAAACACATCCGGAAATTCATTTACCACTGGAACAGATTGAAGGGTTGGTGGCTCTGCATCTACATTTTTCACTCTGACCAGGTGACATATGTATCCTTTGGAAATAATCTTCTTTGCCTTAAGATAAGAAATAAATTTACCTCTTGGCGCCCCAATATTACCTTTCCATTCGAGGACTGCCTCTTTTGGAAACTGGAAATGCACTATCTTAGATCGGCAATCTACCGTGGCATAACAAGAAGCTAACCAATACATACCCATTATAACATCAAAATCTACCATGTCTAGCTCAACAAGGTCAGCCAATGTATCGCAATCACAGACAGTTACAATGCAATTACGATAAACTCTTCTACCTATAATTGACTCACCAATCGGTGTAGACACTTCAAATGGCTTCACTAATATTTCTAGTGTTCTTATGAACTTTCCAGTAATCAATGGTGTAACATATGATAGTGTATACCCCGGATCAATTAATGTGTATACAATATGTGAAAAGATGGAAAATGTACTTGTAACCACATCCGGCAAGGCTTCTAAATTTTGTCAATTCCCTAGTGCATATGTGTGATTCTGACCTCCACTGGAACTAGCCCCTCCGCTAGATCCTCTACCACAACCTGTAGGCATCTGTAGCCCCCTACCCAAAGAAAGTGTTGATGAGTTTGATGCAACAACTGATCTAGTTGGCTGTGCAACGCCACCCACGCCCCTATGAGGGAAGTTTCTCATCATATGCCCTGGTGTGCCACACCAAAAACAAACATCTGTCCCAAACCTGCATGCACCAAGATAATCCTCCCACATTACTTACAAGTCTGTCGAGGAGGCCTTGATTGGCTCATAATTCCCTTCTCTTGATGACCCACAATTTATGAGCCTTGTCTTTCACTTCTTTGCCCAAACTGATTGCCCATACACCCTTGCAATTGTGGTTTAACACTAGCTGTAGAGTAGAAAGATGATGGCCTAGGTGGTCTTTTAGAGAACCGAGTCCAAAACTCACCTTGGGATAGTGTAAACTGCCCCATGGATCTGGCCCTCTTAGAATGTTGTATTTCCGACTCTTGTGTCCTTCTTCTTTGCCTTTGATCCTCTAACTTTTGCGCAAAGGCCTGCATCCTTGCTATATCCATATATTTATTCAATGAATCAATGTTACAATCTCTAACTAAATATGGGTCTAATCTATCCGCATATCGATGAACTCTATCCTCCATGGTAGCTACTACATTAGGAGCATATCTAGCCAAGGAGTTGAATTTGACATTGTACTCTCTCACGCTCATACCTCCTTGATGGAGATTTAATAACTAATCCGCACGGGCCTCTCAGATCTCCAATGGAAGATAATGGTCAAGGAATGCTTTTTGAACTCTTTCCACGTAGCTGAAGGTGCATCTGTTCCCCTAGATTGCTTACAAGATTCATACCACAATATAGCCACACCCTTTAATCTATATGCTGTTAGCTCAAGTGCTTCTTTACCACTTACATGCATAATATCCAAAGTGCATTTTATTTGATCTATAAAGTCTTGTAAATCGTCATTAGGATCTTACCCGGGGAATTTTGGAGGGTCTAAGTTATGAAAATCACGTATCCATATTCCAGCTGCTCTATCTACAGCACTAGTACCTACAACTGGACCTTCTTGCCTTTGTCCATGACCAGCAACTATACGAGTCAATAATTGGACTGCATTTCTCAAATCTTGCTCGGTAGCATTAATAGGTGGTTCTTGAGGTTCATCTCCTCTCCTTAGTTCTTCAGGAGATAGAGGCTTCAGGGAAGTCTGCGATAGAGACTCATCATGAGACCCACTTTGAACAGCTTGACTTGGTGGTGATTGGCTAGTCCCTTCTTGGGCAGCCACATCTACTTGCTTACCGGTACTTTTACTGCTTCTCGTAACCGACATCTTTGCTATGATAAAACAATTTAAAAATTAGATATGATTCACCTACAACATTGGTTCTATTGCAAGATCTAAGAAATGAAATAAATGAGACAACTCCTACATGTCCCATAGCCTCCTGTTTATAGATGTGGTGCACGACACATCCATAAGAACGACTCTACACAGAAACAGCTTTGTAGACTCCCTAGGATGACCTGCTCTGATACCACTTTTGTCACGCCTCAAATACCATTAAGACGGGCAGGCACCCGATGCCCTAATGGCCCGGGAGAACCAACCTGAAATATGTTCTTACTATGCATATAACTATATCAATCGTGACAAGTCATAAAGGACACAGTGATAAAAACCAACATAAGTAGACCCAAAAAGTTATATACAAGACTTGGACGTTGAGGCCACAACTCCTTAAGACACAACTGAACCATGTACATACGTCTACAAAGCCTCAAAAAGATAGAAGACCTAGAGTAGGTCGGGACAGACCCCGCCTTACCCTTAACTACGATATAATACCAAAATGAATTTACCAAGGATTCAGTAAAGCTCCGAATCAACCTGGAGCTCACCAAAAGTATATGAGTGTCGTATGCTCCTACTGAGGAGGTCTACTAGCTGGAGTACATGTGTCTGTAGCATGAAATGCAACGTCCCTAGCGAGAGACGTCAGTACGAAAAAATGTACTGAATATGTAAGACAATATAGCATATGTAATACGAGGGCTCAAATGAAATCAAGTATCAACATATGAGTGCATAGATCATGAGAGAAGACCACATTTGCTTACTCTTGTGACATCATGTAAGTTACATTGTTTTCTTTACTTTTCTGTACGTTATAATCTTTGTAGGGTATGTGATACAAGTGACCAGCTGATAAGTGGTAGAAGAGGATGACCCATGCTAGGCATATTAACCCTTGGGATGCGGTCCTCATAATTACACAATTTGGGATCAGCCCATGCTAGGCTTTTGCCCCTTAGCTGCCACCCTTCTATACCAATAGGGATCAGCCCATGCTAGGATTTCGCCCCTGAGATGCCACCCTTATGTACCAGTTGGGATTGACCCATGCTAGGCTTTCTCCCATGGGCTGCCACCCGTAATTATATAGATTTCTTTACTTAGATTATTTAATCTTTGTGATTGTTGTTTATCAGTTCATAACTCTTTTGGGATTGTTCTTTGGATAATCGTAACTCTTTCGAGATGTTATTTTGGTCGTTATAATCATTTTGAAGATATGGAAGTACGGACCAGTAATAGAACACATGAAAATAATACTTCAAGGTAATAACAATGACATAAGGAGATATGTAACATCAACACATTACTTTAAGAGCTTAATGAGACAATTGACTTCAAACAACAAAGAGGAGGATTCACCAGACTTGCTTTTGCAAATACCATTCCTATACCAGCACATGGGGGAATAATTACACAAGTATAAAATAGTGAACATATAATGAAGTAGTTCTATGCACTATGTAGAGGGGGAAATATTGTTAGCTATTTGGAGATAGTACGCTGCCACTATGTTTCCTTTTCTAGGAATAAAACTTATTAGATTCACTTCATTGGTATTAATCGCAAGTATCAGATGTCATGCCAAAGGGATATAGAATCGAATAGCCTTACATGCCTTATCCTCTGAACGATATAACTGTCACGATTCAGCCTCCCCTTTTTGGTTTTAATCTCAATTTCTGCAACCTCTCCTTATAACTTGAATTCTTCTAGAACTTCAGCTTCCCTTCACACTTGGTTTGCAGATATGAGGGTTTCCTTAAGAACTCTGGAACAACTAAAAACTGTTGTTTTAATCTTGAAGAGAAAAGAGAGAGAGAGAGCTGGAGATAATTCTCAATATTATGTGCTAAAATTGGTGAAGAATATCTTCTCATATTGGATATATATGGAGCTTTATAGACCACAAAAATATCCTCTAGAACCTCCTTTTTTTGGGGGTCTATTTTCAGCCACTAATTGGCCAAGTAGGTGATGCATCTGCTTATGCACATCAAGCAGCTCAAAAGGTCAAACTAGGTGATGCACCTAGTTGCTTTTACTTGGGCTTTATCTATATTGGGCTTTGGAAGGTTTGGCTGCAGGGCTTTCTTTCATTTTTATTTTCTTTTAATAGGTTTGGGCTTCAAGTGAGCCCATTACTATAATTCTAAATCTGGTCCCTCAATCTTGGGCCGTTTAACAATATCCATATAGCTCAAGTAGGTGATGCAGCTGCTAGCTTAATAAAGCCAAGTAAGTAGCTCAATTATTTTATTTTATTTTATGAATATTGCATCCTTTTGCTTCAACTTAGAACTTAACTTTCAAATTGAAGCTTAATTACAACCTTACTATCTCTAGTTTAAATACATTCGGCGGAGTCAACTTACAGTAAACACGCTGAAACGTGCATGGCATGATACATCACTTTCCGGCTAGTTTAAACCAACACTAATCATATAAGGAACATGGTCCCTCACCTATACTATAAGGCCAGTAGTATCACAACAATAGAACAAGCATATGCGTAAGACGGGTTGTTACAACAACCATGTTAGGCTCTTACTTCACCTAAGTCATTTTTGGGATCTTACAAATTTATCAACCTTCGTCAAGGAGGTATGAGTGTTCAAGAATAGTCTCTGAAATTCACTAAGTTTTCTAAATATGCCACTTTTTGGTGACTAATCCGAGGGATGAAATGAGTCTCTTTGTGACGGGTGTGTGTGATTGTGGAAGAGTGTCGTGCGGAAATACTACACAATGACATGGATTTATCTCATTCGATGGTGAATGCTTAACAAGTTGAGGAGAAAAGGCTTAAGAGGAATAATAGGGATGCCAAAAGGGCAATGCCCTATGATGGAGGTGCTTCTAAGGGTAAACTTGAAGTCCAAGACAAACCAAAGTTTAAGAAGATATTCTCCAACCAAGTTCCTTCTAATTTCTCAAAGGGAATAAAGGATATGGTATCTAACCCTAAGCCTTAAGGGGGAAATGGTGGTGGTTCACGAAGTTAGAAAACTAATTCTACCAAATGTGGCAAGAAGCATGTGGGTAAATGTCTAGTGGGTACGGACAATTGTTTTGGTTATGGAAAGAGTGGTCACATGGTGAGGGATTGTGCCATTGTAATACTCTGAAAGTCTAAAGCCTAATATAGAGCCTAACATGAGAGTGTAAGAGTTGTAACACTGATTTAAAGTCAATTATAATGTATATAATTCATTTAAGAAGTTTTAGAATCAAAACATCAAGGAACGTCCATGACGTCCAGAAACTAGTTCAAGAGGTGCTAGTGTGCCTTAGCCTATTTGACTAAGTTTTATGAGTCGGAAAATGATGAAATTTAGTGGTAAGGTGTATAACACGTATTAGTGTTAGTTTATAGTCGAAACTTCTGGGTACAACTCCCCAAGGACCAACCAAAGGACCTTGAGGAGGACCCTTGCAATTTGGCAAAAAGCTGCCATGAGGCAGTGTTCACCAACGGATTGCAGGCGACAATACGTTGGTGAATCGATGGGGCGTCGATGCCTCCATAGATGCCTCCGTCGATGAATACTTATCCCAATTTTTGAAGGGGTCGTTTTTGCAATTCTCTGACCAAAACTACCGATGTGCAGCACGGAGGCCACACTGCCCGTCGACTGACCTACGGCCCGTCAGTCGGGGTCTCGTAGGTTAGGTCTTTGTTTGACTGTGCTGTTTTAGTTAATTCATTTAATTATTTAATAGGTTAGTTAGTTAATTAAGGGTTAAGGTAGGTTCAATTAAGTTAATTAAGGACCTCTATATAAAGACTTAGCCTAATTAAACTAGATGTAACTCTCATAATTTCCCAAAACCAAATTGCTCCTCCTTCTCTCTTCTTTCTCTCTCCCAAAGAAAATACATATAAGACCAAGAAAAGGAAGGTAATAGGTCTGAAAATAGTCAAGTTTTCTCCATAAAACTTCATCAAATATGAGGTATGGGATTTCTTTCACCTTTGGGATCTCTTTCCCCAAAGGGTTCCTCCAATTAAATTGTTTTCAAAAAGATGAATTTCAAGTGCGTTTATTTCCAATATGAAATTGATCTTGTGAATTTCTTTGTTTATGATTTCTTTTGTTATTATGAGTAGATTAACATGCATCATGATTACATTATACTACTTCTTGATGAATTGACCTAGGTTGTGGAAGATGACCTTTACCCCTTAACCCTAGGTTGTGATCTTGAATTGAATTGTATAATATTGATACGATTGACTTGGTTAATGTGTGAATTACTATTCTATGTTGTTATTATGCCAAGTTATGAGTATATTGTGATATATACTAATCTAATTATGCTAGTTCTTCAGTAATTAACCTAGATTGTGAAGTAGATCATGAATTTGACCTAAGTCTCTAACTCTAGGCTATGAACTAGTGATGTATTGTTGTGTAGTGATTCAATTGACTTTATTATTATGTTGGTTACAATGGTATAATGGTATTACACCCATTGGTGGGTTGAATTGGATGATTGATGGTAAGACCTTGATGATGGCTTGTGAAGGAGATTGGGGTAAGTCTTGTGATCTCAATTCTTTACTTCAATTATGATTACTTGTGATTAAGTGATGATGTTGTATTTAAGTATACATGATCTTAAGATTGATAGGGTTTGTATGATGTTGAATTGGAATGTCTTGAACTACGGTTTGTGAGTTTTTGGCTAAGATGTAAATGTTATAATGATGGTGATAACTTACCAATGTACCTTATTATGATGTGACTATGAAAATGTGCTAACCTCACATGTATGAATTGTAATAAAAGGACAATACCCATGCAATTATTATTGATCTATGATGATGATGATTATATAAGGGATATAACCTATGACCTACATTAAGTTATGATTATTAATAAAGGCATTAAAGACATTTCAGAAGGAACTCTAGCTTAGCACCAACTGAACTAGAGTGAGGAGTGTCCCTTCCCACATAGGGAAGGTTGGATCACTAATGTACTCATGATATTGGAAACTATAATTCATGTAGCATAAAAAGGGTCCCAACTATATCTCCTACTTCTTGAACTATGTTCCCCATATGAATACTAGCAAGTAGATCCACATAGAAGCTATGTTCATGTTTTGGTACTACCTTGGCAAGTAGTCCACCTTCTTTTGGTGTAGGGTTCCATGACACCGAATTACACATTAGCTCATATGGTCTATGTCGGTTAAGGTAAGATGTTCCAAAAGGTAAAATGAAGTAATGAATGAACTCTAACTAGGGTGACCTAAGAGGTTTAGCTTAGTCTAGGTAGGGGTATGGGACTCTACCTATACATTGTACTAGTTAGCCTTGAGGGAAGTCTTAGAAGAATGTTCTTATGTATGTATATGCTTATAAATGTAAATGATATGTATATAATGATCTTACATGTTGATGTCACTATATGATGTTGGTTTCACTTATGAACATGTGTTTGGTCTCTATAGCTAAATAATGATGATGTTTACTCTTAATGATATGCTATGTGAAGTTGGACATTGTTTATAGTTCTTGTTAGGTTTACTTGATTGAGTAAGGTTATGGGGCTTTGCTTAGTCATTGCACTAGTGGACTTAAATGAGGGTTCATAGGTAGTGGTATTTCTTTGGTAATGATGTTATGAACTATTATATATGCTTGTTGATGTTATAACTTGATGGTAGAGTTGTATTTATTATGTGCTCAATTATGTTGATATGCATGTTGACTTGACTAGATTTAGTATTGTTGGTCTTGTGATGTACATGGTATTGACTTAATGAATATGTATGATTGACTTGTATTGGTTCTTGAATGTACATAAGGCTTTTCAAAGTAAATTACATACTTTAATTAAATGTCCCTTTTTAGTATGATTTTATATAGTCTGTGCATGTGGTCCCTTACTTAGTACAAGTGGTGTGCTAACCCCATTTTCTCCCTTTTTCCCATCATTTTAGGTTCCGGTCGTTGAAGGGCTTGTGACGACATTTGTGGCCAGGTAAGTGAGTTTCACTTTTAAGTTAAGTGTATTGTCACATTCGGGGAGCACCCCCTAGACGTAACCAATGTCGTCGTTCTCAAAGAGAACTAAGACTAGCCTCTTAGCAGACATAATTACATTCATAGGCTAAATGCAGAAAATTTTTTAAAAAAATCTTCTATATTTATCATGAGGTTTACATAGACCACTCGCATACACATAATATATTCATATCGAGTTTACTTAGACCATTCGTATAAAAATATTACATAATCTTCTAATTTTATGGCACACACACATATATATATATAAGATACAATATAGTTTTAAAATGGATGTCTCATATCATAACCATCTAAACAAGAGTATAACAAATGGGCATAGCCCATACATCAATACAATAAAAGCCACATATAGGCTATACAATCATAGTGCTTAAATGAAAGAGAATGAACAAAGTGTCTTTAAGACTAATCAACATCCAATGCTAGAAGGTGGCATTGTCCTCGAAGTGGTGAGGACCTACCCAACTTGGAGAATAAGGATCCAAGTCTTCTTCAAAGTCATCACGAACCCTTCAACGGCCGGAAGGGAAAATGGGAGAAATTAGGTTAGCACATCACTTATACTAAGTATAGGACCATATGCACATACAACATAGAAATCATTCTAAAAAGGGACATTTTATTAAAGCATGCTAATTTATTTTAAAAACACATTATGCACATTCAAGAACCAATACAAGTTAATATTACATATTCATTGAGTAAAGACCATGTACATCACAAGACCAACAATACTAAGTCTAGTCAAGTCAACATGCATATCAACATAATTGACCACATGATCAAGACAACTCTATCATCAAGTTATATTATCAACAAGCATGTATATGAAGTCATAACATCATAACAAAAACAAGACCATTACTCATTAACCCTTATTAAGTCCACTAGTGCAATGACTAAGTAAGGCCACATAACCTCACTCAATCAGGTAAACCTAATAAGAACAATAAGCAATGCCCAACTTCACATACCTTATCATTAAGAGTAAGCATTATCACACTTTAGAAATTGAGACCAAACACATATTCATAAGTTAAACCAACATCACATAATGTCATAGATATGTAAGATCATCATATACATATCATTTACATTTATAAGCATACACATACATCAGAACATTTTTCTAAGACTTCACTCAAGGCCACCTAGTGCAATATATTGGTAGAGTCCCATACCTACCTAGACTAAGCTAAATCCCTTAGGTCATTCTACTTAGAGTTCACTGCATTACTTCATTTTACCTTTTGGGAACATCTTGCCTTAACCGACATAGACCACATGAGCTAATGTGGAATCCGGTGTCATGTAACCCTAAACCGAAATAAGGAGTACTACTTGCCAAGGTAGTGCCAAAATATGAACATAGCATCTATGTGGATCCACTAGCTAGTATTCCTATGGGGGCAACGTCGTTCAAGAACTAGGAGATGTAGTTGGGACGCTCTTTATGCTACATGCATTATAGTCTCCAATCTCATGAGTACATTAGTGATCCTACCTTCCCTATGTGGGAAGGGACACTCCTTACTCTAGTACACTCGGTGCTAAGCTAGAATCCCTTTTGAAATGTCTTTACGACTTTACTAATTATGATAGCTTAGTTTAGGTCATAGGGTCTATCCCTTATATATTCATCATCATAGATCAATAGAAGCTGCATGAGTATTGTCCATTTATTACAATTCACACATGTGAGGTTAGCACATTCACATAATTATTTTATGATAGGGCAGATAGGTAAGTCATCACCATCCTTATATAATTACATCTTAGCCAACAACTCACAAGCCATAATTCAAGACATTCCAATTCAACATCATACCAACCCTAATCAATCTTATCTAAGGAAATCATAAACAAAGCAGTGTAGAAGGTCTAATTCGTAATAGAAGAAAACCCACTTAAAATTCATCTTTTTGAAATCAATTTGGAGGAACCCTTTGGGGAAAGAAATCCCAAAGATTAAAGGAATCCCATACCTTGTTAATTGATGAAGATTGATGGAGAAAAACCCCTTCTCGCAGCCCTTAGAACTTGACCTAGCCTTCAATGGATTTCTTCTATTTGGGAAAGAGAAAGAAAAGAGCAGGAAGAGAAATTGGGTTTTGGGAATTATGAGAGTTGGGTTAGTTTAATTAGGCTTAGGTCTTTATATAGAGGTCCTTAATTAACTTAATTTAACCTACCCTAACCCTTACTTAACTAATTAACCACATAATTAAATAAATGAAACAATTAAAATAAAACAGTAAAACACAGACCTGACCTATGAGAGCCCGACCTACGGGCCGTAGGTTAGTCGACGGCCAAGCCCCCCTCCGTGCTGCACATCCGTTATTTTGGTCAGAGACTTGCCAAAATGAACTCTTCACTAATTTGGCTAAGTGACCACCGATGGTGGCAATTGATGCCCCATCGATTTGACCACGCCTCATCGCTTGCAAGTCGTCGATGGCTATTATCCTAGACAGCTTTTAACAAAAATGCAAGGGTCCTCCTCAAAGACCCTTTGATTGGTTCTTGGGGAGTGTTACCTAGGAGTTTACACCCTAAACCAACTCTAATACGTGTTATACACCTTACCACAAAATTTCATTGAATTATGACTCCTAAAACCTTGTCAAATAGGCTAATGCACACTAGCACCTCTTGGACTAGTTTCTGAACGTCATGGATGTTCTTTGACGTTTTGATTCTAAAACTTTCTAAATGACTTATATACATTATATTTGACCTTAAAACAGTGTTACCACTCTTAGAATCTCATGTTAAGCTCTATATTAGGCTTTATACTTTCGGAGTATTACATTATCCCCCCCTTAGGAACATTCATCGCCGAATGACACTAAAATTATTTGAAAGTAAGGAATAAACTCAAGACTACCAGTCCAACTAACAAAAACATATCAAAACATGAGTTAGAATTCACATCAATATAACCACATGACCTTTTTCACAATGCAACTCAAAAAATTGTTTTCAACCTATAAGAGTTCAACATTCATTACATGGTTATTCACTTATGCTAAAGTTTTCTTCAACACATATCAACATGCTCCTCATGAAGGCACAATATACCAAAATACACCACATAAGTTCAAATCAAGTAAAAGAGCATTTTCTTGAAAACTTTCATTTCAATAGGCACAAATCACTGTAACAAAGCATAAAATTCACTATTTTACCAAAAATCAAGGCGTAAAATCCTTTACTTCAATTATGATTACTTGTGTTTAGTGATGAAGTTATATTGAAGTATACCTTGTGATAAGATTTATTAGGGTTGGTATGATGTTGGATAGGAATGTCTTGAATTATTGCTTATGATTTGTTGGCTAAGATGTAATGATATAAGGATGGTGATTACTTACCTATTTCTCCCTTATCATAAAATGATTATGTAAATGTGCTAACCTCACAAGTGTGAATTGTAAAAAAAAAGGATAATAATCATGAAATTTCTATTGATCTATAATAATGAATATATAAGGGATAGACCCTATGACCTAAACTAAGCTATGACGATTTAAAAAGTCTTAAAGACATTTCAAAAAGGGACTCTAACTTAGCACCGGGTGAACTAGAGTAAGGAGTGTCCCTTCCCACATTGGGAAGGTAGGATCACTTATGTACTCATGAGATTGGAGACTATAATTCATGTAGCATAAAGAGGGTCCCAACAACATCTCCTAGTTCTTGAACCACATTGCCCCCATATGAATACTAGCTAGTGGATCCACATAGAAGCTATGTTCATGTTTTGGCACTAACTTGGCAAGTAGTACGCCTTTTTTCGGTGTAGGGTTCCATGACACCGGATTCCACATTAGCTCATGCGGTCTATGTCGGTTAAGGGAAGATGTTCCCAAAAGGTAAAATAAAGTAATGAAGTGAACTCTAAGTAGAATGACCTAAGGGGTTTATCTTAGTCTAGGTAAGGTATGAGACTCTACCAATACATTGCACTAGCTAGACTTGGGGGAAGTCTTAGAAAAATGTTCTGATGTATGTATATGCTTATAAATGTAAATGATATGTATATGATGATCTAACATGTTAATGAAATTATGTGATGTTGGTATAACTTATGAATATGTGTTTGGTCTCAATTGATAATGTGTGATGATGTTTACTCTTAATGATAAGGTACGTGAAGTTGGGCATTGCTTATAGTTCTTGTTAGGTTTACTTGATTGAGTGAGGTGATGGGGCCTTACTTAGTCATTGCACTAGTGGACTTAATGAGGGTTCATGAGAAATGGTCTTATTTTGGTTATGATGTTATGAACTCTTATACATGGTTGTTGATATTATAACTTGATGATAGAGTTGTATTGATTATGTGCTCAACATATTGATATGCATGTTGACTTGACTAGACTTAGTATTGTTGGTCTTGTGATGTACATGGTCTTGACTCAATGAATATGTACTATTAATTTGTATTGGTTCTTGAATGTGCAGAATGTGTTTTCAAAGTAAATTAGCATGCTTTAATGAAATGTCACCCTTTTAGCATGATTTCTATGTTGTATGTGCATATGGTCCTATACTTAGTACAAGTTATGTGCTAACCCTATTTCTCCCTTTTTCCCCAACATTTTAGGTTCCGGTCGTTGAAGGGTTTGTGACGACTTTGAAGAAGACTTGGATCCTCATTATCCAAGTTAGGTAGGTCCTCTCCACTTCGAGGACAATGCCACTTTCTAGCATTGGATGTTGATTAGTCTTAAAAACACTTTGTTCATTCTCTTTCATTTGAATACTATAGTTGTATAGCCATTATGTGGCTTTTATTGTATTGATGTATGGGCTATGCCCAATTGTTATACTCTTGTTTTGATGGTTATGATATGAGACATCCGTTTTAAGACTAGATAGTATCTTATATATATATATATATATATGTGTGTGTGTGTTTGTGTGTTTGTGTGTGTGTGTGTGCCATAAAAGTAGAAGACTATGTAATTTTCTTATACGAAGCGTCTAAGTATACTTGATATGAATATATTATGTGTATGCGAGAGGTCTATGTAAACCTCATGATAGATATAGAAGAAAAGTTTTAAATTTTCCGCATTTTAGCCTATGCATGTAATGATGTATGCTAAGAGGCTAGTCTTAGTCCTCTTCGAGGAGGAGGACGCCGGTTACGTCTAGAGGGTGCTCCCCGGATGTGACAAACTTGGTATCAGAGCATGATGTTGAATATCCCTAGAAATGATGTCTCATTAAACCACGTCTATGTAGATTCTTATTTATAATTGTGAAGCGCGCCACACTTATGAATGAGAGACTATGTGATGCTTAGAAACTCTCATCTTTTTGTATTCCTATGTCGTGCCTCTAGGGTCTTATTATGTTCTTTCACCTAAACCTTGTATCGCTTTTATAGGTATGAATACTCGAAGGGCAGCTACGAGAAGGGTCGAAGAAGAAATGGCTAATGTGGGAGCTAATAACAATCAAGTGCCTCCACAAGACAACCAAGTGCCTCCACTTGAAGAAGTTGCTATGGGTGATTAAGTTCTGGATGTTCCTTCACCAATGATCGATGGAGATATAAGGGCAGCCTTTCCCACTTTGGATCAAGCCATGACCTCTCAAGCTAATGCAGTCACTTCTCAAGTTCAAGTTATGACGACCCAAGTGAATAGGGAGGTTAGACCTCGAGTGCCTCAACATGCTAACACTATGGCCTCGCGTTTGAAAGACTTTGCTAGAATGAGTCCACCTATGTTTTTTCGATCAAGGTGGGATGATGACCCTCAAGATTTCCTCGATGAGGTCTATAAGATTCTCTATGCTATGGGTGTGACCTCAATTGAGAGGTTCAAGTTACAGGCTTATCAACTCAAAGATAAGGCCCAAACTTGGCACATGCAATGGAGGGATAATAGGGCACTAAGAGGTAGTACGGTGACTTGGTAGATCTTCAAGAAGGCTTTCCTTGATAGGTTCTTTCCTAGAGAGATGAGGGAAGCTAAGGTGGAAGAATTCATTAACCTTCGTCAAGGAGGTATAAGTCTACTTGACTATTCCTTGAAATTCACTAAATTGTCCAAGTATACTCCATCCTTGGTTTCAAACGCAAGGGGTGAGATGTGTCAGTTTCTTACGGGGGTGTTCGATGACTTGGTGGAAGAATGTTGTTCCACTATGCTTCATGATAATATGAATATCTCTCGTCTCATGGTTCATGCTCAACAAGTGGAAGAAACAAGTTAAGGAGAAAGAGTAGGGAGGCCAAGAAGGCCAAGTCTTATTAAGGCGGTTCTTCAAAGGGTAGGCTTGGCATTCAAGACAAGCCTAGGTTCAAGAAGAAGTTTTTTAATCAAGTCCCTACAAAATTTCCCAAGGCTCGAGATGAGAGGGTTTCTAACCCTAAGTCTCAAATTGGAAGAGGTACTACCTCACCAAGAAAGAAGCCAACTTGTGGAAAGTGTGGCAAGAAGCATTATGGTGATTGCTTTGTTGGGACGGACAATTGTTTTGGGTGTGGCAAAAGTGGCCACAAGGTTAGGGATTGCCCTAATTTGAACAGGAAAGACAAAGGTCGCGGTCAAGCTCAGGCTAGTGGTTCTAATGTGGATCCTCCAAAGAAGAATCGCTTTTATGCATTTCACTCTAGAGGTGAAAAAGAGAGTTCTCCCGATGTGATGACCGGTATGTTACAAGTCTTTACTATTGATGTATATGCTTTACTTGATCCGGGTGCTACATTATATTTTATTACTCCCTTGATAGCTAGAAAGTTTTATATTTTCTCGATATTCTAAATGAACCTTTCATGGTAACTACCCCGGTAGGTGAGTCGGTGGTTGCAAAGAGGGTATATAGAAATTGTCGTATAATGTTTCCCAATAGAGTTACCCATGTTGATTTAGTAGAAATTGATATGATTGACTTTGATGTCATTTTGGGGATGGATTAGTTGCATGATTGTTTTGCTTTCATTGATTGTAGAACAAAAATTGTCAAGTTCAATTTTCCAAATGAACCCATTTTAGAGTGCAAGGGGGCAAATTCTATTCCTAGAGGTCGTATTATCTCTTGTCTTAAGGCTTGTAAAATGATCTCAAAAGGTTGTCTATATCACATTGTAGGAGTCAAAGATTTAGACTCCGAAAATCCTCCCATTGAGTTATTCCCCGTAGTAAGGGAATTTTTGGAGTTTTTCCTAATGATCTTCTTGGAATCCCTCCAGAATGGGAAATTGATTTTGGTTTTGACTTGCTACCGGATACTAATCCCATTTTAATTCCTCCTTATCAGATGACTCCGACCGAATTGAAAGAGTTGAAGGCTCAACAGAAGGATTTACTAGATAAAGGCTTTATTAGACTTAGTATTTCTCCATGGGGTTCTCCGGTTTTATTTGTGAAGAAGAAGGATGGGTCCCTTAGAATGTGCATTGATTGTCGCTAACTCAATAAAGTCACTATTAAGAACAAGTATCGGATTGAAGACTTGTTTGATCAACTCCAAGGGGTAAGATACTTTTCTAAGATTGACTTGAGATCGGGGCATCACCAACTTAGGGTCAGAGGTGAGGATATATCAAAAACAGCATTTCGAATAAGATATGTTCACTATGAGTTCTTAGTAATGTCATTTGGTCTCACTAACGCCCCGGCGGTATTTATGGATCTCATTAATAGGGTGTTTCGAAGTTACCTAGATTCATTTGTCATTGTTTTTATTGACGACATCTTGGTATATTCGAAAAATAAGGGTGAACACATGGACCATTTGAGGGTGGTGTTACAAGTGGTTAAGGAAAACCAACTATTTGCCAAGTATAGCAAATGTGAGTCTTGGTTGAGGTCGGTGGCATTTCTTGGTCATATCATCTCTAGTGTGGGAGTTGAGGTTGATCCAAGGAAAACAAATGCGGTGAAAAATTGGCCTATGCCATCGACTCCAACCAACATTAGGAGTTTCTTGGATCTAGCGGGTTATTATAGAAGGTTTGTGGATGGTTTTGCATCCATTGTTTCTCCCATAACTACCTTGACCCAAAAGAGCATGAAATTTGAGTGGTCGGAGGCATGTGAAAGGAACTTCCAAATCTTTAAAGATAGGCTTACTTCCGCTCCGGTGTTGACTTTACTGAAGGGTACCAAGGGCTTCGTTGTATATTGCGATGTATCCCGAGTGGGCTTAGGGTGTGTCCTTATGGAACATGTGAAAGTAGTAGCTTATGCTTCTACACAACTTAAGGTGCATGAGAAGAATTATGCAACTCATGATCTTGAGTTAGCGGCCGTGGTATTTGCTTGAAAACTATGGAGACATTATTTGTGTGGTGTTCATGTTGATGTGTATACCGACCACAAGAGTCTTCATTATATGTTTACTCAAAAGGAGTTGAATCTCTGATAAACAAGGTTGTTGGAATTTTTTGAAAGATTACGACATGAGTGTTCTCTACCACCCCAACAAGGCTAATGTGGTTGAGGATTCTTTATGTAGTATGACCATGGGTAGTGTGTCTCATGTAGAAGAAGCTAAGAAATACCTAGTAAAAGATGTTCATAGGTTGGCTCATTTGGGTGTTAGATTGGAAGATTCCCCAAATGGTGGTTTTATGGTCCATCATAACCCTGAATCATCTCTGGTGGTT
This sequence comes from Solanum sitiens, assembly GCA_016801875.1. Classification (NCBI taxonomy): domain Eukaryota; kingdom Viridiplantae; phylum Streptophyta; class Magnoliopsida; order Solanales; family Solanaceae; genus Solanum; species Solanum sitiens. The sequence continues at coordinate 684,282 of JABWTJ010000088.1, read as the reverse complement.
GAGGTTAAGTCTAAGCAACACCTTGATCAACCATTGATGGAGTTGAAGGAGTCGGTTATTGGTAAGCTTAATGAGTCTTTCTCCTTAGGGGGGATGGTGTCTTGAGGTATCAAGGAAGGTTGTGTGTTCCCAATGTAGATGGCTTGACAAACCGGATTCATGAGAAAGCTCATGGGCCCCGTTATTCCATTCATTCGGGTTCTACAAAGATGTATCATGACCTTAGGAAAGTGTTTTGGTGGGAAGGCTTAAAGGGTGACATAGCGGAATTTCTTGCAAAATGTCCAAATTGCCAACAAGTGAAAACCGAACACCAAAAGCCGGGTGGTTTACTTCAAGAAATACAAGTTCCCACTTGGAAATTATTATGGATTTCGTGGTAGGTTTTCTTCGGACACAAAAGCACTATGACTCCATATGGGTGGTTGTGGATAGGTTGACCAAGTCCGCTAATTTTATTCCCATCAAGTCCACTTACTCGGCGAAGTATTATGCAAGGATGTCATAGATGAAATTATGTGTCGACATGGTATTCCTTTATCCATCATATCGGATAGGGTGCACAATTTACATCTAGGTTTTGGAGGTCATTCCAAAAAGGGTTGGGTACCAAGGTGAAGCTAAGCACCGCTTTTCATCCCCAAACGGATGGTCAATGTAGCATACTATTCAAAACCCTTGAGGATATGCTTAGATCTTGTATATTTGATTTCAAGGGAAATTGGGATAAACACTTGCCTTTGGTGGAGTTTTCTTACAATAATAGTTATCATTCATCTATATCTATGGCTTCTTTTGAGGCCTTGTATGGTAGGAGATGTAGATCTATAATTGGATGGTTTGAAGTGGGCGAGTCTTCACTTTTGGGTCCTGAATTGATTTATAAGACTTTGAGAAGGTTCATATAATATGGAATCACTTGAAAATAGACTATAGCCGGCAAAAGTCTTGTGCCGACCATAGGAGAAGAGACTTAGAGTTTGAAGAAGGTGATAAAGTGTATTTAAAAATTTTGCCTATGAAAGGGGTAGTGATATTTGGCAAGAAAGGGAAGTTGAGTCCTCGTTATCTGGGTCCCTATTAAATTTTTCAAAGGGTCGGCAAGGTTGCATATGAGTTGAGGTTACCTAGTGAATTGGCTTCGGTTCATTCGGTGTTCAATGTTTCAATGCTTAAGAAGTGTACCAGTGATCCCGAGTCCATTCTTCATATTGAGGGTCTAGGTGTTCAAGAGAACCTCTCCTATGAAGAGGTTCTGGTTGAAATCCTTAATAGACAAGTAAAGAAGTTAAGGAACAAAGAGGTGGCTTCCGTAAAGGTGTTATAGAAGAACCACCTAGTTGAGGGTGCAACATGGAGGCCGAGGCTGATATGAAGTCCCATTACCCTCATCTATTTGATAACTATGGTTAGTTGTTCCTATATATAGTGAAAATAATGATTTTATTTGAATTTGCCTTGATTTTTGGTAAAATAGTGAATTTTATGCTTTATTACAGTGATTTATGCTTATTAAAATGAAAGTTTTAAAGAAAATGCTCTTTTACTTAATTTGAACTTATATGGTGTATTTTGGTATATAGTTCCTTCATGAGGAGCATGTTGATATGTGTTGAAGAAAACTTTAGCATAAGTGAATAACCATGTAATGAATGTTAAACTCTTATAGGTTGAAAATAATGTTTTGAGTTGCATTGTGAAAAAGGTCATGTGGTTAGATTGATGTGAATTGTAACTCATGTTTTGATATGTTGTTGTTGGTTGGGCTACTAGTCTTGAGTTTATTCCTTACTTTCAAAGAATTTTAGTGTCATTCTTTGAAAGTAACTCATCACTTGTACTAAGTATAGGACCATATGCACATACAACATAGAAATCATGCTAAAAAGGGCACATTTCATTAAAGCATGCTAATTTACTTTGAAAACACATTATGCACATTCAAGAACCAACAAAAATTAATAGTACATATTCATTGAGTCAAGACCATGTACATCACAAGACCAACAATACTAAGTCTAGTCAAGTCAACATGCATATCAACATATTGAGCACATAATCAAGACAACTCTATCATCAAGTTATAATATCAACAAGCATTTATAAGAGTTCATAACATCATAACCAAAACAAGAACATTTCTCATGAACCTCATTAAGTCCACTAGTGCAATGACTAAGTAAGGCCCCATAAGCTCACTCAATCAAGTAAACCTAACAAGAACTATAAGCAATGCCCAACTTCACGCACCTTATCATTAAGAGTAAACATCATCACACTTTATCAATTGAGACCAAACACATATTCATAAGTTAAACCAACATCACATAATGTCATTAATATGTAAGATCATCATATACATATCATTTACATTTATAAGCATATACATACATCAGAACATTTTTCTAAGACTTCCCTCAAGGCTAACTAGTGCAATGTATTGGTAGAGTCCCATACCCTACCTAGACTAAGATAAACCCCTTAGGTCATTCTACTTAGAGTTCACTTCATTACCTCATTTTACCTTTTGGGAACATCTTGCCTTAACCTACATAGACCACATGATCAAATGTGGAATCCGGTGTCATGGAACCCTACACCGAAAAAAGGCGTACTACTTTCCAAGTTAGTGCCAAAACATGAACACAGTATCTATGTGGATCCACTAGCTAGTATTCCTATGGGGGCAACGTGGTTCAAGAACTAGAAGATGTCGTTGGCACCCTCTTTATGCTACATGAATAATAGTCTCCAATCTAATGAGTACATTAGTGATCCTACCTTCCCTATGTGGGAAGGGACACTCCTTACTCTAGTTCACTCGGTGCTAAGTTAGAGTCCCTTTATGAAATGTCTTTAAGACTTTACTAATCGTCATAGCTTAGTTTAGGTCATAGGGTCTATCCCTTATATATTCATTATTATAGATCAATAGAAATTGCATGATTATTATCATTGTTTTTACAATTCACACTTGTGAGGTTAGCATATTTACATAATCATTTTATGATAAGGGAGAAATAGGTAAGTCATCACCATCCTTATATCATTACATCTTAGCCAACAAATCACAAGCAATAATTCAAGACATTCATATTCAATATCATACCAACCCTAATAAATCTTATCACAAGGTATACTTCAATATAACTTCATCACTAAACACAGGTAATCATAATTGAAGTAAAGGATTGAGATCACAAGACTTACCCCAATAACCTTCACAAGCCATCATCAAGGTTTTATCATCAACCATCCAATTAAACCAAAAAATGGGTGTAATATCATCACACAATAGTAATCAACACAATAATGAAGTCAACTGAGTCACTACACAATAATTCATCACTAGTTCATAGCCTAGGGTTAGGAACTTGGGTCAAATTCATGATCTACTTCACAACCTAGGTTATTTCATCAAGAACTAGCATAATTGAATTATAATACATCATAATATACTCATAAATATCTAAATAAATCATAAACAAAGCATTGTAGAAGGTCAAATTCGTAATAGAAGAAAACCCACTTGAAATTCATCTTTTTGAAATCAATTTGGAGGAACCCTTTGGTGAAAGGAATCCCAAAGATGAAAGGAATCCCATACCTTGTTAATTGATGAAGATTGATGGATAAAATACCCTTCTTGAATACCTTAGACCTTGACCTAGACTTCAATGGAGTTCTTCTATTTGGGAGAGAGAAAGAAGAGAGCAGGAAGAGCAATTGGGTTTTGTGGATTATTAGAGTTCGGTTAGTTTAATTAGGCTTAGGTATTTATATAGAGGTACTTAATTATATTAATTGAACCTCCCCTAACCCTTAATTAACTAACTAACCACTTAATTAATTTAAAATTAAACAGTAAAACACATACCGGACCTACGAGACCCCGACCTATGAGCCGTAGGTTAGTCGACGGCCAAGCCCCCCTCCATGCTGCACATTTGTCATTTTTGTCAGAGACTTGCAAAAATGAACTCTTCACGAATTTGTATAAGTAACCATAGATGTTTGAAATCAACGCCCCATCGATTGGACTACGCCTCGTCGCCTGCAAGTCGTCGATGGCTACTATCCTAGACAGCTTTTAGCCAAATCGCAAGGGTCCTCCTCGAGGAACGTTTGGTAGGTCCTTGGGGAGTCGTACCTAGATGTTTCAAACCTAAACCAACTCTAATACGTGTTAGACACCATACAACCAAATTTCATTGAATTCTGACTCCTAAAACCTTGTCAAATAGTCTGAAGCACGCTAGCACCTCTTGGACTAGTTTCCGAACGTAATGGACGTTCCTTGACTTTTTGATTCTAAAACTTCCTAAACGACTTATATACATTATATTTGACCTTTAAACAGTGTTACCACTTTTAGACTCTCATTTTAAGCTCTAGATTAGGCTTTAGACTTTCAGAGTATTACATGTATTATAAAGAGTTAGTTATTTAAATAGGGGTTAGGAGGGGTAGTTAGTGAGTTAAATACATAAATAAACTTAACTATAATACACTAAACCCAAGACCCCAAGTCATTCTAACTAATCTCACAAAACAAAGTCAAACTCTCTCAACTCAAGACTCTATTGAAGAAGAAGATAAATCTTTATATGGGGCTTCAAGATCAAGACTTTTGTCCATTAATCCTTAAGAATTAAACAAGGTATGGAAACTATTCACTCTCGGGACTCCTTTCCCCAAGAGGTTCCTTAAAATTGATTTTTCAATGTTCTTCCAAAATTCTTGATTTCACTGAATTTCGTGGTCACCTTTAAACTTGACTAATTCGGTCTAGATTTGATTAATAATGATTTATTATGAATGTTTATGAATTGTTTGATGTATTACCTTAGGTTTTTGACCTAATTCCTCAAAGACCCATGAATGTCCCTCTTCTCCTAACCCTAACTCTTGAACTATGTTGATTAATGATTAGAGGTGATGTAATTGATTATGTTCTAGTATAATTGATTATTGTATGATGTTGATAATTGATTTGATGAATAAATATCATGGATTTGGGATGAAATCTTTAAAGGGTTTTCATGAAGGTCATTGGTAAGATCTTCAAGGTCATGAATATTCTACTGTAGTATTGTTGGCTTATCTTGGGTAATGTTAATTAATTGAATTATGAATGATGAAGTTACGAATGTATGATAATGCTATGAATATGATGTTTGTGAGATCACGATAGGTGCACTAATATGAGGGACTAAAGGCAATTCTCATGTACATCTTAAAGCTATGTTATGAAGTAATGTTCTCACATGATGTTGGGTTTGTGATGAAAGGGCTTTGTTATCTTAATACCTAGGAGCCATGAACATGTTATATGAGGTTTTAAACTCCGAAAACCTATGTTATGAATTAATATTATTGAAGACTTTAAATATACTTCAAAAAGGGAATTTAGCTTTGCACCGAGTGAACTTGACTTTGAAAGGTGTTCCTTCACAAAGGAAGGGAGGTTCACACTATGTTCTATCATGAGGTGTAAAATACAATGTTAGTTAGCATAGAGAGGGTTTCTAGTAACAACCTCCTAGATCCTTAACTATGTGCCCCTATACGAATCTTATCTAGTGGATCCAGCTAGACGCTATACAACTTTTTATGTCTTACCTTGGCAAGTAAGATACCCTCCTTTTGGTGTGAGGGGATGACACCGGATTCCATGTAGCTCACATGGTCTATGTCATTTATGGCAAAGTTTCCAAAATGTTAAAATGAATGAATGAACGCAAGAAGATGAACACTAACTAGGACTACTTAAGATGTGTTACTTAGTGTAGGTAAGGGTATGAGACTTTACCTATACATTGCACAAGTGGACCTTGAGAAGATTTCTATGGTGGGTTCTTTATGTATATATGTTATGAATGAAAATCATGATGTTGGTCTCATACAATATGTATGATATTGTTTTCACTTGATATACATGATGTAGGTCTCATATGATATGTATGATATTGGTTTCACTTGATATACATGATGTTGGTGTAAATTGGTATGCATGGCATGAACTACACTTGTTATGATGATGTATGAGATAAATGTCACGACTGGAATCTAGACCCCAGACGAGACCGGCATCGTTGACCTCTCAGAGGTCGCAGATAAGCCTACTTACGTCATTCTTACTTCATTTAGGTTAATTTTAGCGGAAAATTTGAAACTTTTTGTTTCTTAACATGCATAAAGGTCATTCTACTTACATTCACAATGTTCACAATCAACCATCTAACATTAAGATTATCAACTGAAAGAAATAGTTCAATACTCCATTAAATGTATAATTGCCAAAATGGCACCAACACAATGTCTTAAATAAAAATGGAAAGAAACACTAGTGAAACATACTCCACTAGCTAAAGCCTGCATCTAAGCTAGATAGTAACGGTAGACATCCTCGAAAGCATGAGGGCCTACCAAGTCCAGATGAAAGCACCACGTCCGTATAGCTGCAACTCAACCTGTAAGCTATAGCGTCCACCTGTGCGTGCACCTAAAAATATAGAGTTGTATGGGATTAGTACATACTTGTACTAAGTATGGGTATATGCAAGCACACACCAAGGACATGCATGAGTAAGAATAGCTCTTTCCTAACAACATGATTATGGAAAGTCAAGTCAGTGGACTTTCCAAATTGGGATTAGGAAAGTGAGTGAGCTTTTAAAATTTGGATTAGGAAAGTTAGTGAACTTTCCAAATTTGGATTAGAAAAGTTAGTGAGCTTTCCAAATTTGGTTTAGGAAAGTCATGCCATGAGAGTAACATGCATCATCATACTTATGATATTGCACACAGCACATAACATCTTACACATAGCACATATCATATTGCATATAGCACATAACATCTTTCATATCATTCATTCATATGCCATAAGACCTTGGAATCATGGAATTAACATCAAGACTTCCCAAAATGAGGGCTCAACATATGGGACCTCAACTAGGGAGCCTTCTTTAGCAAACACAGAATCTGCTTCATTCATTCATACGTACTTTATATGTCATTCATTCATAAGCTAGTGTAAATATCAACTATACCTAGGATGTAGTTTAAGACTCTCATCGGGTTTGCTGTGCAATGATCAAGAATAACCTAGTATTATTACTTGAGTCTAGCTCACCTCTTGATTATCCTATCCTAACACCTTTGGTATCGTTCATTTCATTATGTGTATCATTTGAGGCTGGCCTCATTCATTCATTGGGAACTTTAACTTTAAACGACATAGATCATGTGAGCATCATGAAATCCAGTGTCTCCCCCACACCGAAAAGAGGTGGAATCATCGGCCAAAGTGACCCAAAACATGCTAGCATACATGGGAATTGAACCCCGCCAGATCCCTATATTGGGAGTATAGGTTCGAAGACTAAGAGATATAAGGAGACCCATACCCGGCATGCCGTACAGTCTCATCTCATGAGAGTTACATGAACCTCCGCCCTTCCCGAAAGAAGGCATCACCGCTCATAGCTAGTCTATCGGTGCTCAGTATAAAGTTCCATTTCATTCAACTCATACGTCATGGAAGCTGACTTCTAGTATGAGGACATCATAGCTCAATAGATGATTTCTCATCTCGTCATTAGTATTAAGTATACATTATTCTCAATACTTTCATTAGAGTGTTCATAGAGACTGGTCTCTTCATTAACTTTACACTCTCATAGGTGAGTACGTTTTAGTAACATTTACTGAGGCTCATTTGAGATTGCTATCATCTTTCACATTAGCCTCTTATCATGTTGTCACCACATTCATTAACATTAGCACATTTGCTCTTCATAATTACTCACCCCTTTTTACGTGAATGTTCATTTCATCATATGCCAATGCACTTGGCCATTTGTGTGTTTCACACTCTTACTTTACCCTTCTAGGGTTTCATCATTTCATTACATAATATTCATTTCATCGTATGCCAATGCACTTGGCCATTTAGTGTGTTTTACACTCGTACTTAACCCTTCTAGGGTTACATCATTTCATTACATACATCTTTGGTTCACTTATTTTTAAACGTATGCTAGACTTATGGGTCTATACACACAAGCCATGAGGCTTCATTCATAGTTCATTTAAGTGATTCATATCTTCCTAAGATTATATGGTACAAGACTTATGCATCTTGCATGTATGCCAAGATCTCGATTTCGGTCTAAGTAGGCGGCATTATTCTTTAACATTTAATTCACGTATGACTTATGTATCAATACGGAATTTGGGCAAGGGAACCCGGTTTTGAATCCCTTGGACAACACTTACATTTTTCATTTATTTTATTTTGGTCCACACGACTTGGGGACCCAAGATCGAGCCCCAACACCTTCGTTTCCTTTTAATTTCTTTTATTTGAAATCTCACTTTCTTGGCCGAGGGGTTGTGGGATCTAACCCCTACAGCCCCTTTTATTTTTTTATTTCTTATTCCTTGACTTTTTTTTTTGAGTTGACCATGAGGTTGTGGGATCGAACCCCCACAGCCTCACTTTACTTTTCTTTTAATTATTCGTTACTGCCTAGAGGTCGTTGGTTCGATTCCCACGCCTCACATTTCTTTTCTTTTCATTTTTTTTCCTTAAGCTTGACTGAGAGGTTGTGGGTTCGAATACCACTCCTCTCATTTCTTATTTTCATACATCATTTTCCAGCCAAGACCATGGTTCGAATCCCCTTCACCACATTCCTTTTTACTTCTTTATTTTCATGGATTTTAACATGGTGAGGTCACGGGTTCAATCCTCCATGACCTCACTTGTTTTAATTCATTTTTCACAACATTTTGAACCCTCTTAACTTGACCGAAATTCATCACTTGAAGCTGGAAATTTTGTAGTTTTTCAGCATCTTTTCATCAAGTTACACATTAGTTCTTAGGGAAATTTCATAGTGCATTTAGAACGTTTTAGGTGCATTTTCATGGATTCGTTTAGCCAAGAGATTATCACTCAAATCAGCCACATTTCATCTCATATGAACATCACGATTTACATAAATTTATGCACGTAAGTTAACAACCATAACATCACAATCTTTGAGCCTTAACCCAAGAACACCTAGTCACGGTCACATTTTTGCACACACATGCACATAGTTTCGGAACAGATAGGTTGTCATTCATACGATTTTAAACACACATTCATGAACATATTATTTCACGAAAACACAATACAAGCCTAATATCTACCAGCAAACATACCCAACCTACAAATCATTGGGAGCTAGTGACAGGGACATGCAATGGGGAACAACCCTAGTTTTCGGATTAGAATATACTGAACCTTAAGGGGTATCTTGGGAAAGGGACCAAGAGAGAAGAGAACCCATAACTTTTTGTCGTTCAAACCTCGACTTTCTGCCCAAAGAACTCCTCCAAACACACGTCCAACACAGAAAGTTCAACACCAAACCCGACGGACAACCTTCTTTTTGCCTACATGATTGATTTCGTTGTTTGTTTTTATCTTTTGTGGTGAGTTCTTCAAGTGTGAAGAACTTGGTTTATCTTTCTGTTCTTGAAGTTATTTTGGCAGACAGAATGTGAAAAAGAAGAGAGATTGAACGTGTGTTGAGAGATAGACGTGAGAGGAGAGAGTTATCTTACGCTTAGGAGTTTAGTTTAGGACTTAGTCAAATAAGGTTTAGTTAAATATTAAAAAAAATCTGAATTCCCTTTTATTTTAAATCAGCCAATAAATAATAAATATCAATTAGTTACATTAATTTACCAACTTAAATAAAAACAAATTTAATTCATTGCTTCCACCTAGGTTTGAACCCGGGTGGAGCAAGACTTCACTCTAAGAACCAATTTTCAACCCTCTCTCCCCCAAATGCCCCTCCACCGTATTAATTAAATAATTCATTACATATTTAGGGAAATTACGATACTACCCTTAGCCTGGAAAAAGACCATTTTACGCCTAGACCCTCCAAACCTAAGATTTTCCCTTTTTAAGTCCGGTAAAGACTCCTTCGAGTAAATCTTCATATTCGAGAGCCCTACATGGCTGGACCCAACCTTTCCTAGCTAAACTAACTCCCCAAGTTAGTTGGCTTGGCTATAGAAAGGGTTCAGAGGTCTGGTTCTACGCGCATCAATCCGTGTGAACCCGGTCTAATCGTAGGCATTTTAGACACATTAAGCATTACTTATCATATCCATTTTTAGGGTTGTTACATTATCCCCCCTTAGGAACATTCGTCCCCGAATGACACTACTAACTATCTAGCGTAATGCCAGTCAGATCATCACATAGTTACTATACACAATCAAGCAATAGCAACAAAGAATGGAGAGATAAGGAAACTTAGACTTAAGAGTAGGAAGTCTAACCTCAAGAGCTGAAAAGATGAGGGTAGCGGGATCTCATATCAGCCTCGGCCTCCCACGCAGCACCCTCAACAAGATGATTCCTCCACAATATCTTCACTGTGGCAATCTCCTTGTTCCTCAGCCGCTTGAATTGTCTGTCTAAGCTCTCAACAGGCACCTCCTCATAGGACAAATCTTCATCAATCACCAAACCTTCCACAGGTAGAATCAATGTTGGATCACCTAGGAACTTCTTTAACATGGATACATGAAAGACTGGATGGACAGAAGCTAGCTTCGCAGGCAATGCCAACTCATAGGACACCTCACCCACAAGCTGTAGGATCTCATATGGCCCAACATACCTCGGACTCAACTTTCCCTTCCTGCCAAACCTCATCACCCCCTTCATAGGTGATATCTTCAGACAGACCTGGTCACCAACATCAAACTCTAATGGCCATTTTATGTTATCTGTATATGACTTATGACGACTGTAAGCAGTATCCAACCTGTCCCTAATCACCCTGACCTTCTCTAAGGCCTCATGAATGATCTCTGGACCCAAAATGGATGAATATCCAACCTCGAACCACCCAACTGGAGATCTGCACCTTCAACCATGCAATGCCTCAAACGGTGCCATCCCAATGCTGGAGTGATAGCTATTATTATACAAGAACTCTATAAAAGGTAGATGGTCATCCCAGCTACCCCTGAAGTCAATCACATACGCTCTCAACATGTCCTCCAATGTCTGAATAGTGCGCTCTGCCTACCCATCAGTTTGAGGATGAAAGGCAGTACTAAGCTTTACCTGCGTGCTTAAGCTTTTTTGGAAGGATCTCCAAAAATATAAAGTGAACTGAGCTCCTCTATCTGAAATAATAGAAAAAGGAATCCCATGCCATCTCACAATCTCATCAATGTAGAGTATCGCATAATGCTCGGCTCTGTAAGTAGACTTCACAGGGATAAACTAGGCAGACTTAGTCATCCTGTCCATAATATCCCATATGGAGTCATGCTGTCTACTAGTCCTCGGAAGACCAACCACGAAGTCCATATTAATGGCCTCCCACTTCCAAGTCAGAACCTCAATAATCTGAGTAAGACCACCAGGCTTAAGATGTTCTGCCTTAACCTGCTGACAATTAGGACACTTGGCCACATATTCTGCAGTGTCCTTCTTCATGCCATCCCACCAATAAATCTGCTTAAGATCATGATACATCTTGGTGGAACCTGGATGTATGGAATATCTGGAACCATGGGACTCTGCAATGATCCTGGTCCGCAAATCATCCACATTTGGTACACACAGCCTGTCCTGGTACCTCAGTACGCCATCACCTCCCAAAGCAAAAGACTCATTAATCTTTATCAACACTGAGTCCTTCAGCTCCATCAACACAGGATCGCGATGCTGACCCTTCTTGACTTCAACTACCAAGGATGATTCAGAACTAAGATGAACTGAAACACCCCCACTAGTAGAGTCAACCAACCGCACACCCAGTCTGGCCAGTCTGTGTACATCTTTCGCCAACTCCTTCTTCTCATCCTCAACGTGGGTTGTACTTCCCATGCTCATCCTGCTCAAAGCATCATCTACAATATTAGCCTTACCTGGATGGTAGTGGACATTCATATCATAGTCTTTCAACAGCTCCAACCATCTCCGCTGACATAGATTCAACTCCCTCTGCGTGAACACGTACTGGAGACTCTTGTGGTCTATGAACACATCCACATGCACTCCATACAAGTAGTGCCTCCACAGCTTCAGTGCAAACACCACAACTGCCAACTCCAGGTCATGAGTGGGATAATTCTTCTCATGAACCTTGTGTTGTGTGTACGCATAAGCTATCACCTTACCAACCTGCATAAGAACACAACCCAAACCAACCCTAGATGCATCATAATAAACAGTGTAATTCTCACCACACTTAGGTAAAGTAAGCACCGGGGCTGAAGTGAGTCTGTCCTTGAGCTCCTGGAAACTATTCTCACAAGTCTCCGTCCACTCAAACTTGGCCTTCTTCTTAGGTAAAGCTGTCAGTGGGGCAGCAAGGGAAGAAAAACCCTCCACGAACCTGCGGTAATAACCAGCCAATCCCAGAAATCTATGAATATCGGTGGGAGTAAGAGGTTTTGGCCAGTTCTTCACAGCCTCAGTCTTCCTGGGATCCACCTCCACACCCTGATCGGACACAACATGACCCAGGATGGTCACTGATCTAACCCAGAATTCATACTTGCTGAATTTGGCATACAACTGATGTTGTCTAAGTACCTGCAAGGTTAGTCTCAAATGTTGTTCATGCTCTTCCTTGGTCCTACTTTTAGATAGAACATGGCTGGGAACTGAAGATTTGATGGGAAGGACACGAAGTGTCGTATTATTCATTCCACAGGACCTTGGTTGAAGGTTACGAAGTAAAGGGTCCTTGGATTATGAGCCTTTGATGGAATAGATGAGGATGTCATCAATGAATACTATGATGAAAGAATCAAGGTATTCACGGAAGACTCGGTTCATGAGGTCCATAAATGCAGCTGGTGCATTAGTGAGACCAAATGACATGACTAAGAACTCATAATGACCATAACGGGTACGAAAGGTTGTCTTTGGGATATCTCCATCCCTAACCCTAAGCTGATGATACCCTGAACGAAGATCAATCTTAGAGAAGAGACTAGACCCTTGGAGCTAATCGAACAAATCATCTATTCTGGTAAGTGGATACTTATTCTTTATAGTGACTTTATTGAGCTGTCGATAATCGATACACATTCTAAGGGTTTTATCCTTCTTTTTCACAAACAACACTAGAGCGCCCCAAGGGGATATGCTCGGGTGAATGAAACCCTTATCAGTGAGATCTTTTAACTGCAGCTTCAACTCTTTGAGTTCAGCTGGAGCCATTCTGTAGGGAGGAATTAAAATTGGTTTAGTATCGGGTTCTAAGTCGATGTCAAAGTCAATCTCTCGAAGGGGAGGGACTCCAGGTAAATCATCAGGAAATACATCTAGGAACTCATTCACTACAGGCACTGAGTATGTGGAAGGAATGTCATGATCTAAATCATTAACACTCACAAGATGTCACAATAACCCCTTGGACATCATTTTATTGGCCTTAAGGTTCGAAATCAAGGGATTAGGACGACTCGAGTTGTACCCCTCCCAGACCAGCTCTACCTCATTAGGGAAACAAAATCTCACAACCCTACTACGGCAATCCATGCAAGCATAACAACTATTAAGCCAGTCCATGACAAGAATGATGTCAAAATCGGTCATAGGTAACTCAACTAAGTCTGCACACATAGTCCTACCACATACAATTATTGGGCAATCCTTGTACACTCTATCAGCTCTTACATTTTCTCCTAAGGGTGTACTAACCACCATAGGATCATGCAAAACTTCAGGCAATATCTCAAAAGTTAGAGCAAGCAAAGGAGTTACAGAGGAAAGCGTAGACCCTGGATCAAGTAAAGCATAAACAGAAGTTGAGAATACTTGCAGCATTCCTGTGACCACATCATGAGCATAGAACCTGTTCCTCTTAGGAGGCTCGGATGCTGCTGCACCCTGTGGATTAGGCCTAGGCTGAGCATTACCGCCAGCCTGACCTCTGCTCTGTGGGCAGTCTCTAACCATGTGCCCACTCTTACCTTAACCGAAGCAGGCATTAGTGTCTTGTCTGCACTCTCCACTGTGAGCACGGCCACACTTAGCACAGTCCTTTCTGGGACGCTTCATCTCACCTCCATTGACCTTCTTGGGCTCAGGTCTGCCTCCTCTAGGTGTTGTACTCCTCTGAGAATTAGAGTTCCCAGAACTTTGTTGCCCCTTTCTGAACCTGGACTGCTCACGGACGCCAAAATTATTTATGTGGCCTCCATGGTTGGGACCTGCCTGATCTTGAGGCTTAGGCCTCCTAGCATCACGAACGCCCCTCTTCTTGTGGTTGTCCTCTACCTGCTGGACATACACCATCAACCAGGAGAGGTCCATGTTATCATGGAGCATCGCAGACCAACACTCCTCCTCTAGATCTCCGTTGATTCATGTGAGGAACCTGCTCATCTTATCCCTGCTGTGATTAAAAGGGAAGTAGCATACCTGGATAGTTTAACAAACTTCAGTACTCATCTCATCCTTGCTGTTAGATACACGGGAAAGTAGCATAACTGGATAGTTTAACAAACTTAAGGGAATACTCCCTGACTGTCATTCATCCCTGCTTAAGGTTGATAAACTCCTCAACCTTGGACTCCCTCATCTGCCTGGGGAAGAATCTCTTCAGGAAGGCTGTCTTAAACAGCTCCCAAGTGATCGGAACTCCTCCCAAAGCTTGGCTATCCTACCACATCTGCACCAAGTCTTTGCAACATCCTTGAGCTGATAGGAAGCCAGCTCAGCCTTCTCAGTATCTGTGGCCCCCATAGCCACCAAAATCTTATGCACCTCGTCCACAAACTCCTGGGGATCCTCTGAAGTCTTAGACCCCGTGAAAATAGGAGGATTCATCCTTGTGAAGTCTCTCAGCTTGTCAGCCATGCTACGAACCGGTGGGTTCTCCCTCTGAACATTCTGCCGGTTAACCTGGGCAGTCATGGCCTGGGCCTTCATAGTGATGACCCGGGCCATCTGGGCCAGTGATGCCCGCACCTCCGCATCAGTCAACCCAGCTGCGTTAACCGGCATAGCCACTCCTTCAGCTGGATCCTGGGGTGGAACTTGATTGCCCCCAGCAGCTGCTCCTCCTCTCCTCTAACCAACGTTCCTCCTAGTATTCATTCTTTGAAAACAATAAGAATTGATGTTAGACACGCTCATAACACCAAGAAATCAGACATTAGGAAAAGCACGATAAGATCACAAGAAGGGAAATTTTCCGACGCATCATACAGTCTCTAATTCAGGATAGTGGTGCACTTCACTACCATGACTTAGAAACTACTCAATGTGGTTGATGTGAACTTATTATTCTTAAAATTTAACCTAGTTCTCTGATACCAACTTTTTCACGACTGGAATCTAGACCCCAGACCCCAGACGAGACTGGCGTCGTTGACCTCTCAGAGGTCGCAGATAAGCCTACTTACGTCATTCCTACTTCATCTAGGTTAATTTTAGCGGAAAATTTGAAAGGTTTTGTTTCTTAACATGCATAAAGGTCATTCTACTTACATTCATAATGTTCACAATCAACCATCTAACATTAATGTAAGACCTTGAAAATAGCTTAGGTGATCTAGAGCCTAATATGTTGGTATTAGTGTTCTAAGGTCCTAATTATGTTTAATATGTGGTATAAAGGCAGTAGCTAAAATATTAGAGGTGTTAGAAGTCAAACGTCAAGGGACGACTAAGACGTTTGACGACTAATTCTCCTAAATGTCTCTTATGTGGTTTTATTTGTTTATGTGTGTTTAATGGTGTTTTAAGGTTCTTAATAGAGTTATTATAGCATGTATAGGCAGTGGTTAAATTTTCATGAAGTTTGGAGGTCAAACCACTAAGAACGTCCAAGGCATTCGAAAGATATGCCTTGAGTCGACCTTCTACGTCTAGGCGAGTTTCGTCGAGTTTTACGTGTTCGTTTTGGATGAAATTCATGTGAGAGGTGTTAAACTCATAGATGATCGTATTTGGATTCGAAACGTCCAGGAAATTATCCCCAAGGACCATCAAAGGGTCCTTGAGGAAAGGACCCAAAACCTGATGGCAGGCTGTCCCAGGCAGCCTTGGCGACGGAGCAGTCAACGGCCAGTCATGGCTGTGACGCCCCGTCACAAGGGATTAGTCGTGGGGGACTTTTCCAAGGGTGTAGACAGAACCCTTGGCAAGCCACTGGAGCTTGCAACGGAGGTCCATGACGGCCCGTGTCAGCCGTGATGCCCCGTCAGAAGGTAGTCGTCGCAAGCCAAGTCTCCAGTGCAGATTTTTCTGCCAAGTTAGGGGTGAACTTGTAAATTCATCCCATGTCTAAATAAGAGTTTAGGCGGTTGTTTAGGGGTCATATGGGTATTTTAATTAACTATTTAAGTGGTTAAGACCCTAGAGACTTCATTATTCTTCTAAAATCAAAACCCAAAGTCTCTTAGAAATCCCAAAACCTTCATTGAAGACTCCATTGAAGAGGCAGCTTGGTGAGGGGTTCTTGAGTGGAAATTATTCATCAAAGTGATGAATTATTATCCTTAAGGTATGGCTTTTGATCCTTGAAACTTATTTCATCAAGGAGCCCAATCCTCAAAGTGTTTTACAAAGTTTTCTAAAGTGAATTGTCCAATTTCGGGATTCTACCATGGGTTCTTGCATAAATGATTTCTAAACATTGAATTATGATCTAATTGATATTTTATTGATGATTTCAACATAAATTACCTATGAACCCATGTGAATTAATGAACCCTAGTTTTGACTACTTTTTGGGTTACTTGATCTTAAGCTAATGTTGATGAATTGTTGTGTAGTTTCTTATGGGCTTTCTAATGATATAAGAATTGTGTTCAATTGATATGTAATTGATATTATATTGTTAAACCTATATTGAATTGATGTAGATTCATTGAGTTTTATGGTTATTGCTTTGAATTATCGTTCATGGCCATGGGTAAGGGCCTTGTGATGTTGGATTGGTTGATTTGGCATTGAATTGAGGTGTGGATAAGGGGATGAAGGTATGCTGCCCCATTTTCCTTAATTTGATATTGATTATACTTCGATATTATTGTGACTGGTATGGTCCACTTATGGTGGCGGTGTTATGTGTTTTACTTGCAATTGATGTGGCCTTGTCAGCGTTACTTTATGCAATATATGAGCATGGCCTTATTGGCAACTACTTGAAGTTATGTGACTAATTGTGTAGTTGATGATGTGAGTATGTCATTACTTATCTACATGTGAAGTTATATAGTCATGAATGTATACTTCTAGTTATGTTGCCTTAAGTGATCATGTTAGACTTTGACTTGACATTATGAGTATAGTGTTAGGGTTAAGTCTTGGTTATTCCTACTTGACTTTGTGAGTCTATGTGGAGTATATTAATGATGTTAAGATGATATATAGGATGACTTGAAGATGTTAGGTTGTTTTAGAAGCGTTTCTAGAATGGCTTGTATTATGGGTTAAAAGTGAGGTATGTGATGTCTTGTCTTGGTTGGCTTGTATCTCTTACTTGATGTATATATGGTTATGAGTATGTGATGTCTTGATATAGGATGTTATAAATCTTAGTCTTGAATAATAAATATAGGTGGGACCTTAATGATAAAAAGGTCAATGTTATGTGGAACCTTGAACTTAGTGGCGAGGTTATGAATTGTGAAGTAGTTAGCCGTAATGGTATTCTTTATGTTATGAGTGATGGACTTAGGTATGGTTGGCTGGAATGGCATCATATCATACCTTAGGAAAATTGCTATGAGCTTCTTGTCACTAAAGTGAGATATGCCCTAGTGGAACTTGCTTTGGTAGGGTGAATGTAAAGGGGGTCATGAACTAGATAAGGACCTATTTATATGAACCTTAATGTGAACTAATCTATGAGAATGAAGGCTAGCACCGAGTGAGTATGAGTAGGGTTAAATGGATTCAGTTAAAGAACAGACTGAATGCTTATTAAGCTCATCATATTCCTTAACCATGTGCCTACATGGGATGTGTCCAAGTTCTACCATTGGCAAGTAGAACAACCTCATCGAACTACGATAGAACTTCGAATTTCATGTCTTGCTACCATGGTCTATGTCGGTTATTGCCTATTCTCATCATATGGAATACCTATTAGCATTAGATAAGTCTATGAGGTTTAGGTGGTGGTATGGGACGCTATCTAGACATTGCACAATAGACTTTGAAGGTGTTATGTGGAGTTCCTAGGTCTTGTCCAAAGACCATTATGTGATGCATTATGTGAGTGTCTTATGTGATGTATGAGTCTTAATGACCTAATGAACTAATGACCTATGTAGTAACTATGTAAATGGTTGATTACCTAATCTAAAGTGACTTAAGCATTCCTTAGCTAAAGTATGAGGAGGACATGGAAGGATGGTCTCTTCATGTCTTATCTTTGGAAGTCTTGAGGATGACTCAAGTTAGGGAAGTTGGTTAATCTTGTTGACATGATCTAAACCTTAGGAAGTCTTAAGGACTATTTAGGTAATCTTGGAGAGGTCATTGTACGATGGACTTTATCTTCTCGATTTACTTAAGTAGGTCTTTTGATAGGCTTTGGAAGGAGAATGTCTTATCATCTAAGTGTTGGTGTGTTTAGTGAGAATAATTCTATTTGAGGTAGTCTATAGGATCTCATGTGTGTGTGTGATAGAGATTGTATGAGCGGTCGCTCCACACTTACTCAAGTGAACCTTGGAATTGACCTTTGGTAGATGAATCTTACATCGATGTTTATGATTGTTTATTTGAAGTATGTATGTGACTCATCGTAGGTAATCTTAAGGGTCGTTTAGGCACATCTAGAGAGGGTGTATGGGCGGTCTCTCTTTGTGTGACTTAAGTGAATCTTAGGATGACTTTAAGTGAGGGAATTACATGCTAGGAGATGTTAAAAGGAAGGTTTGGACTTCACTGTAACAGTGAAGGGACTTCACTGTACAGTGAAGGGACTTCACTGTACAGTGAAGTGAACTCACTGTAAAGTGAGCCTTTTAAATGTTATCTTTGGTTAATTGTTATCTTATTTGTTTCTTAATTGCTAAATGATGTTCTTATGTTTAAACTAAGATTTCTAAATGAAAAGATGCATATTTCCAATAAAGTCCTTTTTCATGATTTTATGCATATAGCCATACTTAGTACATGTGGTTGTACTAATTCCATGCTTTATTTTCTATCTATAGTTCTTGGTAGGTAAGGAGCTTTTGGAGAAGAATACTTGGGCTTAGAAGGATCGTCCGAGTAGAAGAGTTGAAGTATGTCCTCAATTGACTCGAGGGCATATGTCTTTTATTGTTTTCTTTGAAGTATTGTAATAGTCTATGTTTTTCTATTTTCGTATTGAAGTATGGGCCGTGTCCCAAAGTACTCTTGTGTCTTAAGATGATGAGATTGAGACTTAGCATTTCTATTACTTTTATATGAAAGAGGTTTTTTTAAAGACTATATTATGTTTTGTGAAAAGTTTTAATTCCGCACTACTTTTCACTATGTATATGCAATGAATGATATGAATGAGGCTTGTCTTCGAACTCTGAGAGTTCGACGACGCCGATCGCAATCCGAGATTGCACCCTATCTTTTAGGGTATGGTTTCGGGTTCTGACAAAGTTGGTATCAGAGCATAGGATTGGTGAAAGTAGTATTAGGTATCAAAAAGTCTCATCAAGTCACGTCTAGTAGAGTCTTAACCATCGGTGTGAATCGCGACACATCTATAGGCGAGAGGCTATAGGACGATAGAGTTTCCCTTCTTTTCTACTCCTATGATCGTGCGGTAGAGTTATGTTATGATTATCCTTCTTATGAGTTTTCTTGTGTTTACTAGAAGGATGGCCGCTAGAAGATTGGAAGAGGAGAGGGTGAATGAGGAGATTCCTCAAGTTGAGCAAGGTGCTCAAGGTGGGCAAGGAGGGCAAGGTGCTCAAGCTGATCAAGTGCCTCCCCAAGGTGATCATGTTCCTAATGTAGGAGGAGGTGATGAGGTACCGGAGTTGTCTAATAGGGTGATTGGAGAGGCTTTGATGGCTTTAGCTCAAGTCGTAACCACTCAAATCAATTTGAGTATGGTGCCTAGGGTTATGGAGAGCACTATGACTTCTAGGTTGAGAGACTTTGTGAGGATGAATCCTCCTATCTTTCTTGGCTCTAAGGTTAATGAGGATCCCCAAGAATTTCTTGATGGTGTGTACAAAGTTTTGAGTGCTATGGGAGTTACATCTAGGGAGAAGGCGGAGTTGGCTTCATACCAATGGAGAGATGTTTCTCAAATTTGGTACACTCAATGGAAGGACAATAGGCCGGAAGATTCGGGTCCTATTGAGTGGGAAGAGTTTAAGGGAGCTTTTCTTGGCAAGTACTTTCCCCGAGAGAGAAGAGAAGTCAAGGTGGAGGAGTTTATTAATCTCAAGAAAGGCAATATGAGTGTTGAGGAGTACTCTTTGAAATTTTCGACATTGTCTAGGTATGCTCCTTCTCTTGTGTCCAATCCAAGAGATGAAATGAGTCGCTTTTGTACCGGAGTAGCCGATTTGGTGAAGGAAGAATATCGTACCGCTATGCTTCATGATAATATGACCCTATCTAGACTCATGGTGTATGCACAATCTATTGAGGAGTCTAAACTTAGAAGGATGGCTAGAAGTTTGAAAAGGGGTGTTGCTAGTGATCAAGAGCAACCTAGGTTCAAGAAAAGAGTTCAATCTCAAGATGGACCTAGAGTTCCTAAGAAGAAGTTTGAGAAAGGAGGTGGTTCTAAGGATGGCAAGCCTACTTGTGCAAATTGTGGCAAGAGTCACTATGGTGAGTGTCTATTGGGTACCGGTAGTTGCTTTGGTTGTGGAAAGGATGGGCACAAAGTGAGAGATTGTCCAAACATTGCTTCTAGGAAGGAGGGCAAGAGGGTTGAGCCTAGTGTTCCAAAGGAAGATGCTTCAACTAAGAGGCGTTTCTATGCACTCCGTACTAGAATTGAGAAGTCGGGTGATGGTGATGATGATGTTTGTAAGTTCTTGTTTCTCTTTTGATAGTATGGGTTCCTTCTAAGTGGGGGAGTATGGTTTGTAGATGGGATAGAATTCCTTGATTTGTTGCATGTGCATGATGTTTAGGAGTTTGGTTGAAATTGAATTTCATTTACTTCTTGCATTGTGTGATTTATGAAACTTTGAGCATGTTGTATGATGTGTTTACATGATGTTATCTTGCATATTAGCATGTCTATATAAAGAATTGCCTAAAAATTTCATTTTTGGAAAAAAAATGCTGAAATCACTGTAGCTTTATACACTGCTCACTGTAAAAAAATTTAGAAAATGACTATTTGATCCTTTGGTCTAAAAATCTTATTATGTGGTTAGAACTGATGTATATGAGTATGATGTTGAATATAAAATGAGTTTTTGCCATTTGGATTGAAGCATGTGAGTTTTGTAGCATAACGAGTTATAGAATTGTTTTCTAGTTTCTTGTTGTGTTGTGAATCTCTTGATTATATGAAGTTGATGATTTCTTCTTGATAATGTGTTTTATGGTTTGGTTATGTGCTGCTAGTTGAATCTCTTATCTTGGAAGTGTTCGGAGAGTGACAAGTGTCATTCGAGGATGAATGTTGTCCAAGTGGGGGAGATTGTAAGACCTTGTAAATAGCTTAGGTGCTCTAGAGCCTAATATGTTGGTCTTAGTGTTCTAAGGTCCTAATTATGTTTAATATGTGGTATAAAGGCAGTAGCTAAAATACTAGAGGTGTTAGAAGTCAAACGTCAAGGGACGACTAAGACGTTTGACGACTAATTCACCTAAATGTCTCTTATGTGGTTTTATGTGTTTATGTGTGTTTCATGGTGTTTTAAGGTTCTTAATAGAGTTATTATAGCATTTATAGGCAGTGGTTAAAGTTTCGTTAAGTTTGGAGGTCAAACGACTAAGAACGTCCAAGGCATTCGAAAGATATGCCTTGAGTTGACCTTGTACGTCTAGGCGAGTTTCGTCGAGTTTTACGTGTTCGTTTTGGATGAAATTCATGTGAGAGGTGTTAAACTCATAGATGATTGTATTTGGGTTGGAAACATCCGGGAAATTATCCCCAAGGACCATCAAAGGGTCCTTGAGGAAAGGACCCAAAACCTGATGGCAGGCTGTCCCAGGCAGCCTTGGCGACGGAGCAGTCAACGGCCAGTCATGGCTGTGACGCCCCGTCACAAGGGATTCGTCGTGGGGGACTTGTCCAAGGGTGTAGAGGGAACCCTTGTCAAGCCACTGGAGCTTGCAACGGAGGTCCATGACAGCCCGTGTCAGCCGTGACGCCCCGTCACAAGGTAGTCGTCGCAAGCCAAGTCTCCTGTGCAGATTTTTCTGCCAAGTTAGGGGTGAACTTGTAAATTCACCCCATGTCTAAATAAGAGTTTAGGCGGTTGTTTAGGGGTCTTATGGGTATTTTAATTAACTATTTAAGTGGTTAAGACCCTAGAGACTTCATTATTCTTCTAAAATCAAAACCCAAAGTCTCTTAGAAATCCCAAAACCTTCATTGAAGACTCCATTGAAGAGGCAGCTTGGTGAGGGGTTCTTGAGTGGAAATTCTTCATCAAAGTGAAGAATTATCATCCTTAAGGTATGGCTTTTGATTCTTGAAACTTATTTCATCAAGGAGACCAATCCTCAAAGTGTTTTACAAAGTTTTCTAAAGTGAATTGTCCAATTTCGGGATTCTACCATGGGTTCTTGCATAAATGATTTCTATACATTGAATTATGATCTAATTGATATTTTATTGATGATTTCAACATAAATTACCTATGAACCCATGTGAATTGATGAACCCTAGTTTTGACTACTTATTGGGTTACTTGATATTAAGCTAATGTTGATGAATTGTTGTGTAGTTTCTAATGGGTTTTCTAATGATATAAGAATTGTGTTCAATTGATATGTAATTGATATTATATTGTTAAACCTATATTGAATTGATGTAGATTAATAGAGTTTTATGGTTATTGCTTTGAATTATTGTTCATGGCCATGGGTAAGGGCCTTGTGATGTTGGATTGGTATTTGGCATTGAATTGAGGTGTGGATAAGGGGATGAAGGTATACTGCCCCGTTTTCCTTAATTTGATATTAATTATACTTCGATATTATTGTGATTGGTATGGTCCACTAATGGTGGCGGTGTTATGTGTTTTACTTGCAATTGATGTGGCCTTGTCAGCGTTACTTTATGCAATATATGAGCATGGCCTTATTGGCAACTACTTGAAGTTCTGTAACTAATTGTGTAGTTGATGATGTGAGTATGTCATTACTTATCTACATGTGAAGTTATATAGTCATGTATGTATTCTTCTAGTTATGTTGCCTTAAGTGATCATGTTAGACTTTGACTTGACATTATGAGTATAGTGTTAGGGTTAAGTCTTGGTTTTTCCTACTTGACTTTGTGAGTCTATGTGGAGTATATTAATGATGTTAAGATGATATATAGGATGACTTGAAGATGTTAGGTTGTTTTAGAAGTGTTTCTAGAATGGCTTGTATTATGGGTTAAAAGTGAAGTATGTGATGTCTTGTCTTGGTTGGCTTGTATCTCTTACTTGATGTATATATGGTTATGAGTATGTGATGTCTTGATATAGGGTGTTATAACTCTTAGTCTTGAATAATAAATATAGGTGGGACCTTAATGATAAGAAGGTCAATGTTATGTGGAACCTTGAACTTAGTGGCGAGGTTATGAATTGTGAAGTAGTTAGCCGTAATGGTATCCTTCATGTTATGAGTGATGGACTTAGGGATGGTTGGCTGGAACGGCTTCATATCATACCTTAGGAAAATCGCTATGAGCTTCTTGTCGCTAAAGTGAGATATGCCCTAGTGGAACTTGCTTTGGTAGGGTGAATGTAAAGGGGGTCATGAACTAGATAAGGACCTATTTATATGAACCTTAATGTGAACTAATCTATGAGAACAATGTCTAGCACCGAGTGAGTATGAGTAGGGTTAAGTGGATTCAGTTAAAGAACAGACTGAATGCTTATTAAGCTCTTCATATTCCCTAACCATGTGCCTACATGGGATGTGTCCAAGTTCTACCATTGGCAAGTTGAACAACCTCATCGAAGTAGGATAGAACTTCGGATTCCATGTCTTGCTACCATGGTCTATGTCGGTTATTGCCTATTCTCATCATGTGGAATACCTATTAGCACTAGATAAGTTTATGAGGTTTAGGTGGCGGTATGGGACGCTATCTAGACATTGCACAATAGACTTTGAAGGTGTTATGTGGAGTTCCTAGGTCTTGTCCAAAGACTATTATGTGATACATTATGTGAGTGTCTTATGTGATGTATGAGTCTTAATGAACTAATGACCTATGTAGTAACTATGTAAATGGTTGAGTACCTAATCTAAAGTGACTTAAGCATTCCTTAGCTAAAGTATGAGGAGGACATGGAAGGATGGTCTCTTCATGTCTTATCTTTGGAAGTCTTGAGGATGACTCTAGTTAGGGAAGTTGGTTAATCTTGTTGACATGATCTAAACCTTAGGAAGTCTTAAGGACTATTTAGGTAATCTTGGAGAGGTCATTGTACTATGGACTTTATCTTCTCGATATACTTAAGTAGGTCTTTTGATAGGCTTTGGAAGGAGAATGTCTTATCATCTAAGTGTTGGTGTGTTTAGTGAGAATGATTCTATTTGAGGTAGTCTATAGGATGTCTTGTGTGTGTGTGATAGAGATTGTATGGGCGGTCGCTCCACACTTACTCAAGTGAACCTTGGAATTGACCTTTGGTAGATGAATCTTACATCGATGTTTATGATTGTTTTTTTGAAGTATGTATGTGCTTCATCGTAGGTAATCTTAAGGGTCGTTTAGGCATATCTAGAGAGGGTGTATGAGCGGTCTCTCATTGGGTGACTTAAGTGAATCTTAGGATGACTTTAAGTGAGGGAATTACATGATAGGTGATGTTAAAAGGAAGGTTTTGACTTCACTGTAACAGTGAAGGGACTTGACTGTAACAGTGAAGGGACTTTTCCCTTCACTGTAACAGTGAAGGGACTTCACTGTACAGTGAACCTCACTGTAAAGTGAGCCTTTTAAATGTTATCTTTGGTTAATTGTTATCTTATTTGTTTCTTAATTGCTAAATGATGTTCTTATGTTTAAACTAAGATTTCTAAATGAAAAGATGCATATTTCCTATAAAGTCCTTTTTCATGATTTTATGCATATAGCCATACTTAGTACATGTGGTTGTACTAATTCCATGCTTTATTTTCTATCCATAGTTCTTGGTAGGTAAGGAGCTTTTGGAGAAGAAGACTTGGGCTTAGAAGGATCGTCCGAGTAGAAGAGTTGAAGTATGTCCTCAATTGACTCGAGGGCGTATGTCTTTTATTGTTTTCTTTGAAGTATTGTAATAGACTATGTCTTTCTATTTTCGTATTGAAGTATGGGCCGTGTCCCAAAGTACTCTTGTGTCTTAAGATGATGAGATTGAGACTTAGCATTTCTATTACTTTTATATGAAAGAGGTTTTATTAAGGACTATATTATGTTCTGTGAATAGTTTTAATTCCGCACTACTTTTCACTATGTATATGCAATGAATGATATGAATGATGCTTGTCTTCGAACTCTGAGAGTTCGACGACGCCGGTTGCAATCTGAGATTACACCCTATCTTCTAGGGTATGGTTTCGGGTTCTGAAAATTAAGATTATCAACTGAAAGAAATAGTTCAATACTGCATTAAATGTATAATTGCCAAAATGGCACCAATACAATGTCTGAAATAAAAACGGAAAGAAACACTAGTGGAACATACTCCACTAGCTAAAGCCTGCATCTAAGCTAGATAGTAACGGTAGACATCCTCGAAAGCATGAGGGCCTAACAAGTCCGGATGAAAGCTCCACGTTCGGATAGCTGCAACGTCAACCTGTAGGCTCTAGCGTCCACCTGCACCTTCACCTAAAAATATTGAGTTGTATGGGATTAGTACACACTTGTACTAAGTATGGGTATATGCAAGCACACACCAAGGACATGCATGAGTAAGAATAGCTCTTTCCTAACAACATGATTATGGAAAGTCAAGTCAGTGGACTTGCCAAATTGGGATTAGGAAAGTGAGTGAGCTTTCCAAATTTGGACTAGGAAAGTTAATGGGCTTTCCAAATTTGGATTAGGAAAGTTAGTGAGCTTTCCAAATTTGGATTAGGAAAGTCATGCCATGAGAGTAACATGCATCATCATACTTATCATATTGCACACAGCACATAACATCTTACACATAGCACATATCATATTGCATATAGCACATAACATCTTTCATATAATTCATTCATATTCCATGCTAGCGTACATGGGAATTGAACCCCGCCAGATCCCTATATTGGCAGTATAGGTTCAAAGACTAGGAGATATAAGGATACCCATACCCGGCATGCCGGACAGTCTCATCTCATGAGAGTTACGTGAACCTCCGCCCTTCTCGAAAGAAGGCATCACCGCTCATAGCTAGTCTATCAGTGCTCAGTATAAAGTTCCATTTCATTCAACTCATACGTCATGGAAGCTGACTTCTAGTATGACGACATCATAGCTCAATAGATGATTTCTCATCTCGTCAATAGTATTAAGTATACATTATTTTCAATACTTTCATTAGAGTGTTCATAGAGACTGGTCTCTTCATTAACTTTACACTCTCATAGGTGAGTACGTTTTAGTAACATTTACTGAGGGTCAGTTGAGATTGCTCTCATCTTTCATTAGCCTCTTATCATGTTGTCACCACATTCATTAACATTAGCACATTTGCTCTTCATAATTACTCACCCCTTTTTACGTGAATGTTCATTTCATCATATGCCAATGCACTTGGCCATTTGTGTGTTTCACACTCTTACTTTACCCTTCTAGGGTTTCATCATTTCATTACATAATATTCATTTCATCGTATGCCAATGCACTTGGCCATTTAGTGTGTTTTACACTCGTACTTAACCCTTCTAGGGTTACATTATTTCATTACATACATCTTAGGTTCACTTATTTTTAAACGTATGCTAGACTTATGGGTCTATACACACAAGCCATGAGGCTTCATTCATAGTTCATTTAAGTGATTCATATCTTCGTAAGATTATGTGGTACAAGACTTATGCATCTTGCATGTATGCCAAGATCTCGATTTCGGTCTAAGTAGGCGGCATTATTCTTTAACATTTAATTCACGTATGACTTATGTATCAATACGGAATTTGGGCAAGGGAACCCGGTTTTGAATCCCTTGGACAACACTTACATTTTTCATTTATTTTATTTTGGTCCACACGACTTGGGGACCCAAGATCGAGCCCCAACACCTTCGTTTCCTTTTAATTTCATTTATTTGAAATCTCAGTTTCTTGGCCGAGGGGTTGTGGGATCGAACCCCTACAGCCCCTTTTATTTTTTTATTTCTTATTCCTTGACTTTTTTTTGAGTTGACCATGAGGTTGTGGGATCGAACCCCCACAGCCTCACTTTACTTTTCTTTTAATTATTCTTTACTGCCTAGAGGTCGTGGGTTCGATTCCCACGCCTCACATTTCTTTTCTTTTCATTTTTTTTCCTTAAGCTTGACTGAGAGGTTGTGGGTTCGAATACCACTCCTCTCATTTCTTATTTTCATACATCATTTTCCAGCCAAGACCATGGTTCGAATCCCCTTCACCACATTCCTTTTTACTTCTTTATTTTCATGGTTTTTAACATGGTGAGGTCACGGGTTCAATCCTCCATGACCTCACTTGTTTTAATTCATTTTTCACAACATTTTGAACCCTCTTAACTTGACCGAAATTCATCACTTGAAGCTGGAAATTTTGTAGTTTTTCAGCATCTTTTCATCAAGTTACACATTAGTTCTTAGGGAAATTTCATAGTGTATTTAGAACCTTTTAGGTGCATTTTCATGGATTCGTTTAGCCAAGAGATTATCACTCAAATCAGCCACATTTCATCTCATATGAACATCACGATTTACATAAATTTATGCACGTAAGTTATCAACCATAATATCACAATCTTTGAGCCTTAACCCGAGAAAACCTAGTCACGGTCACATTTTTGCACACACATGCACATAGTTTCGGAACACATAGGTTATCATTCATACGATATTAAACACACATTCAAACACAATACACACCTAATATCTACCAGCAAACATACCCAACCTACAAATCATTGGGAGCTAGTGACAGGGACATGCAATGGGATCAACCCTAGTTTTCGGATTAGAATATACTGAACCTTAAGGGGTATCTTGGGAAAGGGACCAAGAGAGAAGAGAACCCATACCTTTTTGACATTCAAACCTCGACTTTCTGCCCAAAGAACTCCTCCAACCACATGTCCAACACCGAAAGTTCAACACCAAACTCGACGGACAACCTTCTCTTTGCCTACGTGATTGATTTCGTTGTTTGTTTTTATCTTTCGTGGTGAGTTCTTCAAGTGTGAAGAACTTGGTTTATATTTCTGTTCTTGAAGTTATTTTGGCAGAGAGAACGTGAAAAAGAAGAGAGATTGAACGTGTGTTGAGAGATAGACGTGAGAGGAGAGAGTTATCTTAGGCTTAGGAGTCTAGTTTAGAACTTAGTCAAATAAGGTTTAGTTAAATATTAAAAAAAATCTGATTTCCCTTTTATTTTAAATCAGACATTAAATAATAAATATTAATTAATTACATTAATTTACCAACTTAAATAAAAACAAATTTAATTCATTGCTTCCACCTAGTTTCGAACCCGGGTGGAGTAAGACTTCACTCTAAGAGCCAATTTTTAGCCCTCTCTCCCCAAAATGCCCCTCCACCTTATTAATTAAATAATTAATTACATATTTAGGGTAATTACGATACTAACCTTAGCCTGGAAAAAGACCATTTCACACCTAGACCCTCCAAACTTAAGATTTTCCCTTTTTAAGTCCGGTAAAGACTCCTTCAAGTAAATCTTCGTATTCGAGAGCCCTACGTGGCTGGACCCAACCTTTCCTAGCTCAACTAACTCCCCAAGTTAGTTGGCTTGGCTGTAGCAAGGGTTCAGAGGTCTGGTTCTACGCGCATCAATCCGTGTGAACCCGGTCTAATCGTAGGCATTCTAGACACATTAAGCATTACTTATCATATCCATTTTTAGGTTTGTTACAATAAAAGACAATGCTTATGATTTTTTTTTTAGTTTACTTGGTTTATGTGGGGTTATGGGGTTTCACATACACATTGCACTAGTAGACTTGGATTGGGGTTATGAGTAAGGTCTTGAGATGTATTGATGTAATGGACTCTAATTATGAAATGTTGACTATGGCTCTATTGTGATGTTACTCTTGAATATGGATGAGTCTTATTGTTATGATATGGACCTGTATGTGATTCTTGGAATGTGCATAAAGTGTTTTTAAGTGAATATAGCATGCTTATAACAAAAAGTCCCTTTGTGCATGTTCTCAAATGTTTTACTTGCATATGTTTCCATACTCAGTACATGTGGTTTGTACTAACCCATATCTCTTATATTTTCTACATAAATGTAGGTTCGGGCCATTGAGGTGATTCAAGGCCATTTTGTCAAGAAGCTTGGATTGTTTCCCAAGTTGGTGAGTCCTCAAGTCCGAGGACAAAACCCTATGATTCTAGCCTTAGTTGTTTCGCTTATATTGAAAGACATTGTTCTACTTCTCTTATTTTAAGGACTATGTTGTATTCTTTTTATAAGACTTGTAATGATGTAAGGGCTAAGTCCCAACTCTCATACTCTTATGTTTAGATGGAAATGTGAGACAAGTTAGTTTCTATTTTAGTTATATGAAGTGAAGTTTAACTTCAAATGGAAAGTTTAAATTTTCCGCTTTTATTCTATCTATGATGCAATAATAAATGCTAAGGGCTTGTCTATTACCTCTTCGAAGTCGGCAACGCCGGTTACTTTTAGGGGGTACTCTCGGGTCGTAACAAAAATAAATACCCCAGACTCACCAACCGAACCTCCTCAAACTACAACCTGCACAGAAATCAGCCAAACCTAGCGTTCTACAATACACGGCTCACAAGGCCCAATAGTCAAAATCTAATTGCCAAAATTCAACAATTAAACAAATCAAATAATTCAACCTAAAATTCAAATAGTCCAGTCACACGTAACTGTTACATTAATCTCAAGTATCAAGCAAGTCAAGCATAAGGTATAAAGTGACATAATCAAATCACTGGCCCAAAACACTCACCAGTAAATACCTCGGCATAGTAGCACTCACTGACAAACACCTCGGCCTCATATTAATCACATGTCTCATCACATTGTTCAACGATCAATGCACACAAGAAGTATCACGCCACATAGAAGAAACAAAAAATTACACAATTCAAATCCACATTCATGCTTGGAAGAATTTCACCAATCAATAAACAAGGGGTTACAGTAAGGCACTTTTCATCATCATGATCAACATATAGCATTTTCCATTTCAACCCTTTATAATTTATTTAGATATAAAAAGTGAACACTTCAACCCTTCACCTCATCCCCATTACTCCCGACACACAATCAACAATGGTAACATACAAATTCAACTAGAATACAAGGTTTAGGAAGCGATTTGCCTTGATCAATCAACAATAAATCCAATAGTTGTGTCTTCCCCTTCCTAATCACTTCCAAAGCCACATAATCTATATTAAATCAAGTATCTACAATCGTTCATCAGAACAACACTTCCAACATAAATTATATAGAGAAATGGGTCAAACAACTCAAAACCCAATTTTAAAATGGAGTTTGAATTTGGAAAACAATACTCGAAAACATTGCTCAAGGCTTTAGGAACTCATTAGGGATTATTTTGAAAATGGAGTTAAAATCAATTCATCAACTCATTTTTACTTCATAACTCAATCTCATGAAGAACTCCCAATTTATCAACCTAAAATCTTGATTGAAACTCATAAATTCAATAATAGTAATGGGTAACTAAAGATTTAGAGTTAATAAATGTTACCCAACAATTTTATGTTGAAATAACCCTTACCAAGTTCTCAAATCTCCGAAAATGAAAATGGGGAAGAAACCCTAAAATTTGGATCTAACACTTCAAGGGGTCCTCCGCAAATGCGAGTTTTAATGACTCGGATCTTTGCATATGAGGAAGGCCTCTCGTGAATGTGACAGGTCTTCCACAAATGCGTAGGTCAATACTTTGACCACCGAAAAACACGGTTCAAACTCCATAAACATGGGGTTATCATCCCCTTCCCTCCATGAAACGGCCACAAGATTTGCGAACGCAGAAGGGGGCACCAAAACACAAATAACAAGCCAACTCAAAATCATCAAAAGCACCAGTGGGATTCATTTGTAATACCATATACACAATCCTCATATGAAAATCCATTCTTGACTCAATAGAATTGTTAAAACACCAATCAAAGGTCTCCTTGACTTGACATCCGTGAAAACCATTAAAAAACTAACTCAACACCTAAAAAGGCTAAATCAAGCTAAGGACCTCTAAAAAATGAACTAAGGCCTCACCTAGGCTTAAAATAATCCCCAAATTCAATGAAACTCTTTGAATTCTAATCCAATCAAGCGAGCTCCAATTGTTTACCGAAGTTAACCCAAATGTTAAATTTCCACAATTTAACAACTCAGAACATCAAATCCTCAAAAAGAATTAGAATCTGAAACTAACAACTCTCACATTCCATATTCTAGGAATGATGGAATTGACAAAATTCCATTATGACAATTGAAACTCCAAAAGGCCTCAAAAACTACTTTCTTAACAACTTGGCCTTTTAAAACTCACAAACCTACCAAATTCTCAACTTTTTACTCAAAGCTATGTACAAACTTTTTAAACTCCATAAAAAATGAATAAAGGTCAATATCAGGAGGGGAGAAATATTATATTCTAGAAATTCAAAAAAATGACTGACTGGGTCATTAAAAATCAGCTCTAGGTTGGAATATATTTGATATCCACGAAACCAGATCCAATTGTTATGCACAATATCTACATCAAAAAATGATGTTATTCAACATCAAAGAAGGCTAAATCAAGTCACAAAATATGTTCTAAGGAAAACGGTGATCAAGTGGCTTGATACAAATATTGTTTACCCAAATTCTAACAATAATTTGGTTAGACATATTCAATGTGTCCCTAAGAGAGGAGGTATTGAGGTGATGAAAAATGTGAAAAATGAGATAATTCCTTTATGCATCGAATATGAATGACGCCTGGTCCTTTTATTTCTCATCCTTCATTCTTTATGTGTTCTTTCGAATTGTGTTTGTGTTCTTTTCTTAATATGAACTCTTAAAGTCTTCAATAATTATTGAGAGATTCTACTTGTCCTAATAACATGTCTTTATTTACAATCCAAATTAAAGTAAGTTCACATGAAAAGTTTAAAGGCCTTATTTCTATTTAAAAATTTAAGAGCTTTCAGTTGTTACATATTTATACATATGCACCTATCACGCCCTGAGCCTACAACATGGGCGCGACAGGCACCCGAGAACCAATGTTGGCCCCAAGCAAACCCTTGTCCTGACTTAAAAACTAGCAGAAGATTTTCTCAACATAAGATAACTTTAAAAGTAACACTTTAACTCAAATGAATTAACTCAGAGTATTTAAAGAAACATTCCCTAGAAAAATTGGCAACTCAAGTCTCAAACATCAATAACTGAAATGAACAAGGCTCATGAACAATGACTATCTATTTGAAGCCTGTAATACTATGAGGGATGTCGGGACAAAAACCCTATCATCCTAACAACTGAAATAGCTGAAACTTAAAAAAAGGGATACTCAGGAAAGCAAGGAGGCTCACTAAACAACTCTGAAACTCGACTGGATCAATGAAATACTAGATGCTAATCGTTGTCAGATGTATCTGCATCATAAAAGATGTAGGTCAACTAGTGTCAGTACATGAAATATACGAGTATGTGAGGGGAAATTTAAATAATACAGAAACTTGAACGGGATCTGAAAGAAACACTTACCTCAGATCAACTCAATTCAGGGATACTCAACTCATTTAAATATAAAGCAATAGTAAAGCATGTAGTATAAGGAAAAACTTTTAAAACAATAGATAGTAACTCAATGTATTCAAAAACACAAATACTCAATTTCTATACAAGGATACAAAATAAACTTTGTTTGTATATGAAAATAAAAAAGTATATGTCGCAGTTTCTCTAACTGACATCCATCAATATGAGTTATGTGGTGATACAACATCTTACCCACAATGCCAAAGTCGTCCTATACTTTTACGAGGTGTAGAACCTACTACTAACTGTGTCACATCCCGAGAGCATACCCTAGAAGATATGGTACTCTCAGAGTGCAACCAACATATTTGACCTCTTGGAAGTCTTGTAAAAGCCCTTTCATATCATTCACCGCATATACATAAATGCAAAGTAGTGCGGAATTAAACCTTTTCACGACATGCGAATAGTCTTTCAAAACATCTTTCATATAAAATCTATAGGAAATACTAAGTCTCATTTCATCAAATCTTAGACACAAGAGTTCTTGGGACACGGCCCATAAAATAGAAATATAGTACTACTAAGCGTATTACAATACTTTAATAAAAGAAATAAAAGATATCTATGCCCTCGAGTCAAATGAGGACATACTTACCTGCTTGAAAGATCCTATAATCCAAGCCTTCGCCTCCAAAATCACCTTCACCTATGAATCACTTTAGATATTGATAAAAGCATGGGATTAGTACAAACACATGTACTAAGTATGGCATAATGCATAAAAATCATGAAAACAGGCATTTAATAGAAACATGATCTTTTTAATTTAAATATCATAATATAAGCATAACAAAAACCTTTAACACCTTAGAAACACATAAGAAGTCACTTAAGCAATTTATCACATTTTTAAGGAACACATTAGAGTGAGCTAATTGTTACAGTGAATTACCTCACTGTTACAGTGAAGTCCTTTAACTTCACATTGAGTCACTTTCTAGCATGTAATTCCCCCGATGGAGGGTGTTCTACTTGCCAATTGTAGAACTTGGACACATCACATGTAGGCACATGGTTAAGGAATATGAAAGGTTTACTTTGCACTCTAGACTCATACTTTAACTAGAACTACTTCCCTTACCATACTCACTTAGTGCTAGCCTTTGTTCTCAAAGAGTAATTCACATAAAGATCATACGAAGGGGTTCCATATCTAGTTCATAACCCAATCACATTCACCCCACCAAAGAGGTCCCTTAGGGCTGCCTTACAATAGAAAGAGGATAGCTTAATGACTTTCCTAAGGATGATATGATGCCGTTACAGCCAACCAACCTTAAGTCCACCATTCATTTCAAGAAGTATACCATTATGGCTTTCGACTTCAAGGTTCATAACCTTACCACTAGGTTTACGGTTTCACATAAAGGACCTTCTTAACATCATTCAATGTCTCATGTCATTCATACATACAAGACTAAGAGGCTTTAGCACCCTAAGTCAAGACATCTCATATTCACATTCATACATGTATCAAGTAAAGGACACAAGTCTACCACGTAAGACACACCAATACTTCACTTTATCACATATAGTATATCATTCTAGAAACACATATGAATAACCATTATAATATTTAAGTCAACCTATACACTACTATAACATCCGTCATAGACTCATATAGTCAAGTAGAAATAATCATGCATCAACTCTAAGATTACACACATAAGGACGTAGTCATAGTCTATCATGATCACCTAATATCAATAGAAGAACACATACTTTCATATTGATTAACATGTAGGTACATATGATCATACTTCACATAATCAACTACACAAATCATCATAATACTTCAAGTAGTTGCCGACACGGCCATGATCATCATAATACATAAAGTAACACTAACAAGGCCACATCATTCACATATCACCGCCACCATTAGTGGATCATACCAATCACAACATAATTCAAGAATCACCTTAACTTGACAGTGAAGTCCTTTAACTTCACATTGAGTCACTTTCTAGCATGTAATTCCTGCACCAAAAGCTATCCTAAGACTCACTTAAGTAAGACAATGAGAAACCACCCGTACACTCTCTCTAGGCACACCTAAATGATCCTTAAGACCACCCATAATGAGATACACACTTACAATACACCCAACACATAAAGACGAGGTTCTCCTACCAAAGGTGATTCTAAGGTTCACTTCAGTGAGTTGTGAAGCGACCGCCCATACAATCCCTTCACGCACATGGTTAAGGAATATGAAGGGTTTACTTCGCACTCTAGCCTTATCCTTTAACTAGATCTACTTCCCTTACCATACTCACTCGGTGATATCCTTTGTTCTCATAGAGTAATTTACATTAAGGATCATACGAAGGGGTTCCACATCTAGTTCATAACCCAATCACGTTCATCGTACCAAAGAGGTACCCTAGGGTTGCCTTACAATGGCAAAGAGGATAGCTTAATGACTTTTATAAGGATGATATGATTCCATCCCAGCCAACCAACCTTAAGTCCACCATTCATTACAAGAAGGATACCATTACGGCTTTCGACATTAAGGTTCATAACCTTACCACAAGGTTTATGGTTTCACATAAAGGACCTTCTTAGCATCATTCAAGGTCTCATGTCATTCATACATACAATACTAAGAGCATTCAGCATTCTAAGTCAAGACATCTCATATTCACATTCATACATGTGTCAAGTAAAGGACATAAGTCTACCACATAAGACACACCAATACTTCACTTTATCACATATATTATATCATTTTAGAAGCAAATAGGAATAACCATGATCATATTTAAGTCATCCTATACACCACTATAACATCATTAACAGAACCATCATAGACTCATATAGTCAGTAGGAATAATCATGCATCAACTCTAAGACTACACACATAAGGACATAGTCATAGTCTATCATGATAACCTAATATTATTAGAAGAGCACATACTTTCACATTACTTAACATGTAGGTATATATGATCATACTTCACATAATCAACTACACAAATCATCATAATACTTCAAGTAGTTGCCGACAAGGCCATGATCATCATAATACATAAAGTAACGCCGACAAGCCCACATCATTCACATAGCACCGCCACCATGAGTGGACCATACCAATCACAAAATAATTCAAGA
The DNA here is from genome assembly GCA_016801875.1 of Solanum sitiens. Classification (NCBI taxonomy): domain Eukaryota; kingdom Viridiplantae; phylum Streptophyta; class Magnoliopsida; order Solanales; family Solanaceae; genus Solanum; species Solanum sitiens. Next base: position 647,987 of record JABWTJ010000088.1, on the reverse strand, counting down.
GATATATTACATTAAATAAAGAGAATCAGGGCAGTGTACCACCAATCGATTCTCACCACTTCAATCCATAGCTAAATCATCCAATTCAATACCATAAGGCCCTTACCCATGGCCATGATCATCAATTCAATACAAAAATGATAATACTCAATGAATATAGGTCAATTCAATTTAGATTTATCAATCTATGACAGCCTATACATCAATTTATTACAATTATTACATCATTTGATAGCCCATAGAAAACTACACTTGAATTAATAAGCATGAAGACAATATCAAGTCAACCATAAAGTATTCAAAAACTAGGGTCCATGAATTACATGGGTTCATAGGTTAATTGAGTTAAAATAATCTAATTAACATCAATGTAATAAATATACAATGATTTAAAACCTTTAATGCAAGAACCCATGGATAGATCATAAAATTGGACAAGTTCATCTTTAGAAAACTTAGAAATATCTTTGTATTTTGGTCTCCTTCATGAGGAGAGTTTCAAGGATCAAAAATAATACCTCAATGATGTTAATCCACGAAATTGATCAAGAATCACCACTGAAATCTCCAACCCAAGCAAATTCCTTCAGTTTTGGCTTCAATGGAGTTCTAGAGATTTCCTTAGAGATTTTGGGGTTTTGATTTGGAAGAATGAATTCATCTAGGTACTTAAGACTTATATATCCACTTAAAATTCCTAAAATACCCCTAAGTAGACGCTAAAACTCTTATTTGGACATTGGGTGAATTTACCAATTCACCCTTCAACTTAACAGTGAAGCTGCGCAGGAACAAACCTCACGAATGACTTGCCATCGACGGACCATTTGTCCACAAACAGACGGTCCTGTCTGGCCGTCGTTTCGTTCAGAAGTTGGACATTGGGAGCTTGATATCCCTAGGCTAATTCTTGACAAACGACTCCCATCAACGGGGTGTCGACTGGCCAACGAGCCATCATTTGCTTCAGTCGATTGGGCTGGTCTTGACAGCCTTTGGCTCAAACGAAGGGTCCTTCCTCAAGGACCCATGGTTGGTCCTTGGTGACTTTCACCTGGACGTTTCTAACCAGAATATGATATTATACGAGTTTAGGACCTCCCATATCAATTTCAGCCAAAACGAGCACATAAAACTCGATGAAACATGCCAAGACACACAAGGTCGTTTCAAGGCAAACCTTTCGAACGTCATGGACGTTCTTGGACGTTTGACCTCCAAACTTCATGAAACTGAACACACTGCCTATAAACACTATAATAAATCATATAAGGACCTCATAATCTCATTAAACACACATATAGGCACATATAGACACATGACATGCATAGGTGACTAGTCATCGAACGTCTTAGTCGTCCCCTGACGTTTGACTTCCAATTCACCAAAACTCTTAGACACTGCCTCAATACCACATTATAAGCCATTTTAGGACCTTATACCATCATGACAAACATGTTAGGTTGTATATTCACCTATGTCATTTTACAGGTGTCACAATCTCCCCCACTTGGATAACATTCGTCCTCGAATGACACTTGCCACTCTCCGAACACTTCCAAAAGTAGCGATTCAACTAGCAGATCATAATCATACTATAACACCTTATACAATACAAACATCTAGAGAAAACATCATTTGCATATAATCAAGAGATTCACAACACAACAAGAAACTAGAAGAAATTCTACAACTCATCATGCCATAAAACTCACATCCTTCATTCCAATTAGTAAAAACTCTTTTTATTTTCATTACCATACTCATATACATCAGTTCTAACCACATTACAACAATTTTCCACAAAATAATGAATTAGTCATTTTTTGCAAAATCTTACAGTGAATTGGCAGTTTTTTATAGTGAATTATGTCAAGATTTTCAAAAATGCAACTTTTAGGCAATTGATGATGAAAACATGCTAATATACAATAAAACCATATAAACAATTTTTCAACATAATCATAACTTCATAAAATACATAATGCAAGGAATCAATTAAATTGAATTCCAGCAATACTCCTAAACACCATGCGCATGCAACATATTATTCCATCTAGCCCATCTACTAACCGTACTCCCCCACTTATAAGGAATTCATAACTCAAAAGTAATACAAGAACTTACCATCATCATCATCATCACCCTCATACGGCTTTGCTTCTCTAGTCCGAAATGCATAGAAACGCCTCTTCTTTGGAGCATCATCTTTCGGAACATTAGGAGCAACTTGCTTACCATCTCTAGTAGGAAAATCCCTCACTTTGTGTCCATCTTTAACACATCCAAATCAACTCCCGGTTCCCAATAGACATTACCCAGTGCCTCTTTCCACAAATAGCACTTGTAGGCTTGCCATTTTGAGAACCACCTCCTTTCTCAAATTTAACCTTAGCACTCCTAGGTTCTTCTTGAGTAGTAACCTTCTTCTTGAACCTAGGTTGACTTTGATCACTTGAACCACTCCTCTTTAAGTTTCTAGAAATCTTACCAAGTTTAGACTCCTCAATTTATTGAGTATAAACCATGAGTCTAGACAAAGTCATATCATCATGTAGCATGGTCGTACATCATTCTTCTCTCACTAGGTCGGCAACCTCGGTCACAAACCTACTCATCTCAAACCTAGGGTTAGACATTAAGGATGGGGCATATCTAGACAACATAGAGAACTTCAAAGAGCACTCCTCAACACTCATATTTCCTTGCTTGAGATTGATAAACTCGTCTACCTTTACCTACCTCCTCTCACGGGGAAAGTACTTTACTAGAAAAGCTTTTTTAAATTCTTCTCACTCAATCGGACCCTACTTAACCGGCCTATTATCCATCCATTGAGTGTACCACACTTGAGAAACCTCCCTCAATTGGTACGAAGATAACTCCGCTTTCTCCCTAGAAATCACCCCAATGGCACTCAACACCTTATACACTCCATGTAGGAATTCTTGGGGATCCTCTCCCACCTTAGATCCAAGAAAGATGGGAGGATTTTTCCTCATAAAATCTCTCAATCTAGATGTCATTTTGCTCTCCACAACATTCACTGTAGGTGCAATACCCATATTCACATGGGTAGTCAAATCTCGGGCTAAAGTAATAAAAGCCTCTCTAATCTCCCCATTTGTCATTTCTGGGGGAGCCACCGAAACATCATTACCTCCTTCCACAATAGGGACTTGAGCACCTTGATCCACTTGATCCCCTTGATCACCTTGCTCGACTTGAGGAGGAATCTTCTCATTCTCATCATTCTCCTTAACTCTCCTAGTCGTTGTCCTCCTCGTATTCATCTTCCTAGAAACACAAGGAAAACCATAAGAAAAGAGAACTCATAACTTCTAAATCTCTACGACACGACATAGGAGTAGAAAAGAAGGAAAAATATATCGTCCTATAGCCTCTCACCAATAGATGTGTCGCAACTCACACCGATGGTCGAGACTCTACTAGACGTGACTTGATGAGAATTTTTTATTCCAAAGAATACTTTCATAACCTATGCTTTGATACCAAGATTATCACATCCCGAGAGCATACCCTAGAATATATGGCACTCTCAGAATGCAACCGGCGTACTTGACCACTTGGAGGTCTTGTACAATCCCTTTCATATGGTTCATTGCATATACATAAATGAAAAGTAGTGCAGAATTACAACTTTTCACAAAATGCGAATAGTCTTTCAAAACTTGTTTCATATAAAATCCATAGGAAATACCAAGTCTCATTTCATCAAATCTTAGAACAAGAGTACTTGGGACACGGCCCATACAATAGAAATATAGTACTACTAAGTCTATTACAATACTTCATTAAAAGAAATAAAATACATCTATGCCCTCGAGTCAAATTAGGACATACTTCTACTTGCTTGAAAGATACTATAATCCAAGCCTTCGCCTCCAAAAGCACCTTCACCTATAAATCACTTTAGAGATAGATAAAAGCATGGGATTAGTACAAACACATGTACTAAGTATGGCATAATGCATAAAAATCTTGAAAATGGACATTTAATGGAAACATGCTCTTTTTAATTTAAATATCATAATATAAGCATAAGAACAACCTTTAACACCTTAGAAACACATAAGAAGTCACTTAAGCAATTTGTCACATTTTTAAGGAACACTTTACAGTGAACTAATTGTTAATGTGAATTACTTCACTGTTACAGTGAAGTCCTTTAACTTCACATTGAGTCACTTTCTAGCATGTAATTCCCGCACCAAAAGCTATCCTAAGACTCACTTAAGTAAGACAAAGAGAAAACGCCCGTACACCCTCTCTAGGCACAATTAATGATCCTTAAGACCACCCATAATGAGATACACACTTACAATACACCCAACACATAAAGATGAGGTTCTACTACCAAAGGTGATTCTAAGGTTCACTTCAGTGAGTTGTGAAGCGTCCGCCCATACAATCCCTTCACACACACTTAAGGGATCCTTTGGATCACTTAACATAATCGCATTCATAGAATATGACATTCACCTCCAAAAGGTTATCAAAAGACCTACTCAAGTAAATCAAGAAGAGAATTTCCATGCTTGACATCTTCGAGATTACCTAAGTAATCCATAAGACTACCTAAGTTTGGAACATGTCTACTTAATCAACCAACTTTCCTAACCATTCTTAAGACTCATCTAGGTAAGATATGAAGTGGCCATTTCTATGCCCCCTTCACACCTTAACTAGAAAACCCTTAACTACTCTAGATAAGTACTTATTCATTTAACATGCCTCTTAACTTAATTCATTACATTCATTAGTACATTTAAGATACATTCATCACATAAGGACATTCAAGTAATGGTCTTGGAGAAGACCTAGGGACTCTTACTAACATTTTCAAAGCCTATTGTGCAATGTCTAGATAGCGTCACATACCACCACCTAAACTTCATAGAACTTCTAAACTACAAGTAGATATCCCATATGATGAGAATATGCAATAACAGACATAGACCATGGCAGCAAAGCATGGAATCCGGAGTGGTAACCTATTCCAATGGAGGGTGTTCTACTTGCCAATGGTAGAACTTGTACACATGTAGGCACATAGTTAAGGAATATGAAGGGTTTACTTTGCAATCTAGCCTCATCCTTTAACTAGAGCTACTTCCCTTATCATACTCACTCGGTGCTAGCCTTTGTTCTCATAGAGTAATTCACATTAAGGATCATACGAAGGGGTTCCATATCTAGTTCATAACCCAATCACGTTCACCCTACCAAAGAGGTACCCTAGGGCTGCCTTACAATGGCGAAGAGGATAGCTTAATGACTTTCCTAAGGATGATATGATTCCATCCCAGCCAACCAACCTTAAGTCCACCATTCATTACAAGAAGGATACCATTACGACTTTCGACATTAAGGTTCATAACCTTACCACAAGGTTTACGGTTTCACATAAAGGACCTTCTTAGCATCATTCAAGGTCTCATGTCATTCATACATACAATACTAAGAGGATTTAGCATCCTAAGTCAAGACATCTCATATTCACATTCATACATGTGTCAAGTAAAGGACACAAGTCTACCACATAAGACACACCAATACTTCACTTTATCACATATAGTATATCATTTTAGAAGCACATAGGATTAACCATGATCATCTTTAAGTCATCCAATAGACCACTATAACATCATTAACAGAACCATCATAGACTCATATAGTCAAGTAGGAATAATCATGCATCAACTCTAAGACTACACACATAAGGACATAGTCATAGTCTATCAGGATCACCTAATATCAATAGAAGAGCACATACTTTCACATTACTTAACATGAAGGTATATATGATCATACTTCACATAATCAACTACACAAATCATCATAATACTTCAAATAGTTGCCGACAAGGCCATGATCATCATAATACATAAATAACGTCGACAAGGCCACATCATTCACATAGCACCGCCACCATTAGTGGACCATACCAATCACAAAATATTTCAAGAGATATATTACATAAATTAAAGAGAAATAGGGTAGTGTACCACAAATTGATTCTCACCACTTCAATCCATAGCTAAATCATCCAATTCAATACAATAGGCCCTTACCCATGGCCATGATCATCAATTCAGTACAAAAACTATAATACTCATTGAATCTAGGTCAATTCAATTTAGATTTATCAATCTAAGACAGCCTATACATCAGTTGAATACAATTATTACATCATTCGATAGCCCATAGAAAACTACACTATAATTAATAAGCATTAAGACAATATCAAGTCAACCATAAAGTATTCAAAAACTAGGGTTCATGAATTACATGGGTTCATAGGTTAATTGAGTTAAAATAATCTAATTAACATCAATATTATCAATATAAAATGATTTAAAACCTTCAATGCAAGAACTCATGGATAGATCATAAAATTGGACAAGTTCATCTTTAGAAAACTTAGAAATCTCTTTGTATTTTGGGCTCCTTCATGAAGAGAGTTTCAACGATCAAAAACCATACATCAATGATGTTAATCCGTGAAATTGATCAGGAATCACCACTGAAATCTCCAACCCAAGCTTTTCCTTGAGTTTTGGCTTCAATGGAGTTCTAGAGATTTCCTTAGAGATTTTGGGGTTTTGATATGGAAGAATGAATTCATCTTGGTTATGACTTATATATCCACTTAAAATTCCTAAAATACCCCTAAGTAGCCGCTAAAACTCTTATTTGTACGTTGGGTTAATTTACCAATTCATCCTTCAACTTAACAGTGAAGCTACGCAAGAACAAACCTCACCAATGACTGGCCATCGACGGACCGTTTGTCCACTAACGGACGGTCCTGTGTAGCCGTTGTTTCATTCAGAAATTGGACATTGGGAGCTTGAGATCCCTAGGCTAATTCTTGACCAACAACTCTTATCGACGGGGTGTCGACTTGCCAATGATCCATCGTTTTCTTCAGTCGATTGGGCTGGTCTTGACAGCCTTTGGCTCAAACGAAGGGTCCTTCCTCAAGGACCCTTGGTTGGTCCTTGGTGACTTTCACCTGGACGTTTCTAACCCGAATATGATAGTATACGAGTTTAGGACCTCCCATATCAATTTCAGCCAAAACGAGCACATAAAACTCGACGAAACATGCCATGACACACAAGGTCGTTTCAAAGCAAACCTTTCGAACGTCATGGACGTTCTTGGACGTTTGACCTCCAAACTTCATTAAACTCAACACACTGCCTACAAACACTATTATAACTCATATAAGGTCATCATAACCTCATGAAAAACACATATAGGAACATATAGACATATGAGACACATAGATGACTAATCGTCGAACGTCTTAGTCGTCCCTTGACGTTTGACTTCCAATTCACCTAAACTCTTAGACACTGCCTCAATACCATATTATAAACAATTTTAGGACCTTAGACCATCATGACAAACATGTTAGGCTCTAGATTCACCTAAGTCATTTTAGAGGTGTCACAAACTGGATCCACTAGTCTATGCTAAAAAGCATTAATGAATCATCTAAAAAGTATGGCCCTTTCAATCCACGTTGGAAACATGATTTATCGAGACTTTGATTTCACGTATCAGTGCTCAGTACTACTCCCCAAATGTAACTAGCTCATGCGATTTAAAAACATAACTTTTATGTTGTTTGCGATTACGACTCAAAAATATTTCTCTTAAAAGATATGGTACTAAAAAACTAGCTTTAAAACTCTTTTGGAAATTAGTATTTTCTTTCGTCTTAAATAAGAAAACATTTTCTCTTGGGAATACTTAGTTCCCTTATATCATTTTTAAGAAAATTAAATTATCATTAATATTTCTCAAACTCAATGATCAAATGTTAAAATAAGTTTTTGAAAATGTTTGCAAAAGAGTAGAAGACTAGAAAGAACTCTCAAGACTTGACTCTTAGCTTTACCTGGAAGAGGAGGTTGAGGAGGAGGAGGAGGAATCTAGGGTAGAAGTTACCATGTATTAAATCTTGGTTAAGGTCATTTATATGAGATATCTTAAGATTATTCATACATTGGTTCTTCCACCCATGGATCCCCCATATATTCCCCCAGTTGTGAACTCAAAACCCAAATTCTAGCTAAGGTTGTGATTACATTGAGGGTAGGACTTGATTGTGACTCAAATCTGGTGGATATAATTCAATTATGTTTGAATTATGTTTGTTTAATGATTATATGAGGTTTTGATGTGAATTCCATGATTACCCTAATCTAAGTTGAAGAATGTGATCTTTGTGGGTTTATGCCAATAGAGGCAATGTTGAAGGTTCTAAACTGATCTTCCTATTTCAATGTCTTGTATTGTAATTGATCAAGGTTAGGATCATCTAATTATTAATTTAATGACTTGATTGAATAGGAAGTATATTTACTTTTAAAGTTAGCATTGAACATATATGATCAATTTGGACTAGAATAACTTCGCAATGAAAGATATGATCAAATTACCTTGGAATCTAGGTATAAAGAAGAGACTAAGAAAGAAACCTTGAGAGTAGGGTTGGTGATCATGATATCGAGGAGCCTTAGGGTGAAGCTATTGAGATTATCTAATGATGTAAAGTCTTTAAGAGTAAAATCCACATATGAACCCAAGGCTAATGAATATAATTGTGTAGAGAGACCTTACATATGTAGATCACCTTATGAATCATAGATGGTAGGAAGTGATAGAATCACATAGGTCATGATGATATCCTTGTCTAATGAAGTCCTCTATACATGAGGCTAAACATGAATATGAACTTAACATTAAAGACTTCTCACATATTAATAGTTCTATAATTGAAGGACTTCTCCTAACTAATTGAACCTAAGGCTAGAGAAACATTATACCTAGGTCATAGATGGTTATAGTTGCTCACACATGGTCTTGAAAACGTATTAGCATGGATTGGTGGTAAATAACACATTTCCATTAACGTGAGTCCAAGTAGAGAATCAATGATTATCTTGTAGGATGTATGCCTAACACCAGACGATATTGCAATGAGAATGAAGGTTCCCAACTAGATGAGTTTGGGCTTTCACGGAGGTTCCCACCTAGTTAGTTTGGGCTTCCCACAAGGGATCTCTCACCTAGAAGAGTATTGAGTTCCCGAAGTGTATCTCATGGGATAGAAGCCTCACCTAGTAGAGTTTGGGTTTCTAGTAGCAATATTTGTATCCCTTAACTACATGCCCCCTAGGAAGTTAGCTAGTGGATCAAACTATGCTAACAAACCGGTTCCCCCTTGGCAAATGTACCAACCCTTATAATGTGGGTAACACCATGAGATATCATATGTTCTCATGTCGGTTAAGGTTATATCCTAATTACAAGATTAGTAATGAACTAAGATTGTTCTAAATGTAGCTTTTCCTATAGATTTCAAACTACATGGGCTAATATTATGCATAAAGAAACATCTCCTAGAGTCCAATGTAAGTAATAATCTAAAATTATGCTTTATATAGCATCTTCTAGATATCTAACTAAATCAACTAGAGTATGCTTTAAGTAGTATCTCCTAGAGTTCAAATATAATGAACCAAGATATACCTAGTGTAGTATACCCTAAGGTTCAACCTTAATGAATTAAGATGTACTGAGTATATTATATCCTAGGGTTCTAACAGAGGAATTAAGACAAAGTTAGTGAAGGACGTCTTAATGCTTCAAGAGTATAAATTGACTTAGATATTATTGTGTATGGCCTCCAAGATTCCATAACCATAATGAACCTAGACATACTAAAAAAATTATCTTATAGGGTCCAAATCTATAATGAACTTAGACTATGCTTTAAGTAGCCTCTCCAAGGGTTCAAACATGATGAACTAAAATGTACCTAGGATAGTATGTCTTAGAGTTAACAACAACAAGGAACTAAGATTGACCTACTTAAGTGTCATCCTAGAGTTCCCCTACTTAGAAAACAAGGGCTAGTCTATAATTAAGGAACATAAGTATGATGACCCAAAAGTAGTACTTAGTATGAGTAGTAGTATGGGATGCTACTCATGCCTTGAACAAGTGTGACTAAAGGTTATCTTATGTGAGTGATGCTTGATGAATTGTTGCTATAAACTCCTTCCAAGATAGGATTGACTAGAAGTGATAATTCACTAAGTGATACCAAAGAAGGGTAAATATAACTTGGATGACTTCAAGGAAATTCTTAGTGTGAAGGGTATTGTGGGATTCCTTTTATGCATTACACAAGTGTTCCTTGAGGTCACTTAGGAATATGGTGCACTTATGGAAGAAAGATTTAAGAGTTAACCATACCTATAGACCATGATTAGGATGACCAAAAGGGGATACTTGGCTTGGGTACTATTATGGGATTCTATTCTTGCTTTGCACCTGTGTGCTTTTGAGGTTACATGAGAATGGTGCTATTATGGTATTTCTGACCAAGAGTGTCACACCCCGAGCCTACATCCTGGATGTGGCTGGCACCCAATGACAATTGATGGCCTTGAGCGAACCCTTGGCCTAGCTTACTAAACTCAGTCGAAGACTTAACTTAATAAAAAGCAAGAAACATTCTCATAAAGATAACTTGAACCAAATATCATGGCCAAAATGGCACTTAAGTCTCAAAATAGAATATATGTAATGTAAATAAGAGACTCAAAACTAAACTATCTGACTGTCTACCTGTCTATGAAGCCTCTATAATACTAAGAGGGATGTTGGGACAGACCCCACAACATCCTATAAAAGAAAATACTGAAAAACAGTAAATATGTATCCTCCAGAATTCAAGGAGGCTCACCATTTACTCTGAGTGCTTAGCTGGATCAACGAGGCGCTGGATGATGCTAATCCTGGTTACCTACGACTGCATCATGATATAATGCAGGCAAACTTGCATCAGTACATTGAATGTACGAATATGCGATTTTGAATGCTAACATAACTTAAGATTGAAAAGAGTAAGAAGAAACACTTACCTTGGATCTGCTCAACTCATGAATAACTTGACTAATTATAAAGCAATAAGACACATGCAATGCATAAAAGCTTCTAAAACGATGTAAACACTTAGTTCATTAAATAAAATGCAATAACAAACTCAACTTTACTTATATATGAAGTAATATAGTTTCTGTTGGAGATTCTCTAACCGACAACCACCAGTATGAGCCTAAGTGGTGATATAGTGTCTTGCCCATGCTGCCAGAACTGTCTTATACTTTGTCGTCGCATAGAACTACTTAACTTAGTGGATCCACTAGCTTAACTTATGGAGATTTGAGTTAATATGAACTCTCATACTCACATCGGTGCTCAATACTACTCCCAATAATACTTAAGCTCATGCTTTAAGAAACAACTTTCTTCTTTGGGTTGAGATAATTGCTCAACAATTGGAATCAATGTTCCCTTTTCTTGTTCAAAACTCTCTTGGGAAATCTCAGTTTCCTCTTAACTTAAATGTGAAGACACTTATAAAATTTTAGGAAATACTTAGTTCCCTTATAACTTTTGAGAAATGAACTCAACTCTTTACTCTTTGCTTAACTTGAAACTTGAGTCTTAAATCAACTCTTAGGGAATACTTAGTTCCCTTATATTTCTTGAAGGAAAAACTTAAACTTTTTACTCTTTACTTTAACTTGAAACTTGAGCCTTAAAACGAAGTTAAAATGTTTACTAAAGACTCTTGAAGATCTTTAGGAACTTTACTTCAGAATAGCTTTTTAACTTTAGACTTGACTCTTAACCTCTTTGACATTGATATTAACTTTTCTTGAATTGGATTACGGATTCAAGGTTCTGATTCGTGTTCTTTGGTTATTTCTAGGTGTTTAGAAATTACTTGAAGTAATTAGAATCATTGGAAGGTGTGAATATACATTAAAAGGACTTATAAAGGCTAAACTATGAAAACAGGGTAAAAAATGCCAATTTGGCAGTGTCCGGGGCGCGCCGCGCCAGACCACTTAGTCTGAGGCACTTTTCTGGTGCGCCGTCCTAGGCCTTCTAGCGCAAATTGGGCGCGCTGCACCAGGTGTTACCCAGATACGCCTGAAAGTTTTTCTTCTCTCGTTTTCTAATCCTAAATCGCCTAAACCTCCATAGTTATCTTCCCAAACCCTACCTTCAATACCCAATAGATCTAACTCGAAAAACAACTCAAAAATTACGAATCAACATCAATGGGCATTAAAACAACTCAACTAAATAGGGATTCGACAAGATTCATCAAGAATTCACTTTCTTAACATGCAAGCAATTCTAAAACCACTGAATTGAAACAAGTTTTGTTTGTGCATGAATTAACCAACACGTAATATCTCACATACCTTGATAGAGATCACCCCGATGAAATCCACTCACAATTCCTTGGTGTTCTTGGCGAATTCTTGATCTTTATCACTTTCCTTCTTCTCTTCTTTCTTCTCCAAGCCCTAAGCATAAAGTTAAACCTTCTGATCTGACTAAAACTGGTTTTTACCCCAAATAAACCCCTAAAACGAAATAGGAACTAGATGGGAAATAGTAGTTTGCATTTAAATCCAAATTGAGACCTTTCTCAATCCAACAACCCAATTTTTGATAGGCATATCTCCCTCATACGACAGTGAAAATGCGCAAACTCGGCGGCATTAGAAATATGTCTCCATGGGATTTCCAACCACATCATGAACTACCCCTAACTCATCCTAAGCTTAGAAGTTATGGTTGTTTGAAAATGACCAAAACTCACTTTCTTAACTTAGAAAATTTTTCCAGATTTTCCCCTTTCTTTCGAAAATTAATTATTTTTAGCTATATAAAGTTACGAGATGTTACTATATCTCCCCCTTGGAAAAATTCTACCTTAAATGAGATTTTTCCACTAAGCTAAGAATAGTAACCTCAAGTTTACACTCAACAATCAAAAGCAAGTAACAACATGCTTACTCATAGTTTAATAAGTACTAAGAAGACAATTAGTACCTTGATCTTCATTCTATCTAGATTCAAAGAGATGTGGATATCTCTTCTTCATATCCTCTTAAGTTTCCAAGTCGCTTCTTCAACAAATTGGTTCCTCCAAAGGACCTTGACTGATGCTACCTCCATTGTTCTCAACTTGCGAACTTAGCAATCTAAAATCTTAACTGGAATCTCCTCATAGGATAAATTATCCTTAATCCCAAAATTTTCAGTTGCTACAATCAATGAAGGATCACCCATACAATTCTTCAACATGGAGATATGAAATACTGGATGAACCGCTGCTAACTCTTGTGGTAGCTCAATTCATAAGCTACATTGCCAATGCTCTAGGATATTCTATAAGGTTCAATATACCGAGGACAAAGTTTCCCCTTCTTAACGAACCTCATAACACCTTTCATGGGTGAAACCTTCAGGATTACCCAATCATCCACTTCAAACTCCAACGACCTTCTACTAACATCTATGTTGGACTTTTGACGACTCTGTGCCGTTTTCAATCTCTCTTGATACACCTTCACCTTCTCCATGGCTTGGTGAACTTGATATGGTCTTATCAACCTTGCTTCACAAACTTTTAACCACTCAATAGGGTATCTGCATCTTCTCCTATAAAGAGCTTCATATGGAGTCATTTGGATGCTCGAATGGTAGTTGTTATTGTAAGCGAACTCAATGAGAGGTAGGTGATCCCAATTCCCCTTGACATCAATCACACAGGACCGCAAGATATATTCTAAGGTCTTGATAGCAAGCTCCGCTTACCCATCCGTTTGAGGATGAAAAGTCGTGCTTAAGTTCACCTTTGAACCCAAACCTTTCTCGAAAGACTTCTAAAGTTGTGTAGTAAATTGTGCACCTCTATTTGAAATGATCGACACTAGACTCCATGAAGTCTCACCACTTTCTATATGTGTAACTTTTCATAATTCTCTGTTGAATGAGTGGTCTTTACTGGCAAAAAGTGGGCTGATTTTGTCATTCTATTGACAATTACCCAAATCGTTTCATGCTGCCTGCGAGACCTTGGCAAGCCTGTGTTGAAGTGCTTATTAATCATCTCCCACTTCCATTCCAGAAGTTCTATGTTCTAAGACAACCCTCCAGGCCTTTGTTGTTATATTTTCACTTGCTGGCAATTCAGGTACTTGACAACAAACTCAACAATGTCCTTCTTAATACCTTCCCACCAATATACCTTTCTCAAATCGCGGTACATATTTGTGGAATCCAGATGGATAGAATATTTGGAGCTATGAGATTCCTCCATGATTCTCTCTTGGAGTTCATCCAACCAAGGTACACACAATCTACCTTGATACTTCAGCACACCATCTCCCCCTTGTTCAAAAGCCAATATTCTTTGCTTATGAACATTCGCCTTCAAATAAAGCAAAATAGGGTCTTGGTCTTGCTTTTGTTTCACCTCTGACACTAGTGATGATTCAATCCCATTTTTCACCACTATCCCTCCTTCTGTGGAATCCATAAGTCATACTGCCAGGCTTGAAAGTCTATGCACATTTTTGGCTAACTCCCTCTTTTCTTCCTCAACATGGGTGGCACTCCCCATTGATAACCTACTTAAAGCATCAGCAACTACATTAGCCTTATCTGGGTGGTAAAGAATACTCATTTCATAATCCTTGAGTAATTCTAACTACCTCCTCTGTCTGAGATTGAGCTCTTTCTGGGTGAACACATATTGTAGGCTCTTGTAATAAGTGAATATATCAACATGAACACCATACAAGTAGTAACGTCATATCTTCAAGACGAATACTACAGCAGCCAACTCTAAGTCATAGGTTGGGTAATTTCTCTCATGAACCTTCAACTGTCTGGAGGCATAAGTTATAACTTTACCATTCTGCATTAGAACACAGCCCAACCTAATTCTAAATGCATCAAAATACACCACAAAACCTTGTGTACCCTCTGGTAAGGTTAAAATCGATCTAGTAGTCAACCTCTTTTCAATTCCTGAAAGCTCTTCTCACAAGCTTCAGACCATTGAAACTTCACTGTATTCTGAGTCAACTTGGTCAAAAGAGATGAAATAGATGAAAAAACCTCAATAAATCTTCTGTAGTATCCAGCAAAACCCAAGAAACTCCTTATATTAGTTGGAGACGTGGGTCTAGGCCAAATCTGCACCGTTTCAATCTTTTGGTATCAACTCTAATCCCATAACCGGAAACTATGTGGCCCAAGAATGCCACAAACTTAAGCTAAAACTCACACTTGGAGAACTTGGCATACAACTCCTTATCTTTCAAAGTATGAAGAACTATCCTGAGGTGACTAGCATGATCCTCTTCATTATTTGAACATATTAGTATGTCATCAATGAAGATGATAACAAACATAAATAAGGCTTGAAGACTCTATTCATAAGATCCATGAATGGTTCTGGTGCATTGGTCAATCCAAAAGACCTGTCCAAAAACTCATAATGCCCATATCTGGTTCTAAAAGTTGTCTTTGAAATGTCACATTCCCTAACGTTTAACTGATGGTAGCTAGATCTGAGATCAATTTTCAAGAAATAGGTGGTACCCTGAAGTTGATCGAAAAGATCATCTATCCTTGGAAGAGGATACTTATTCTCTATGACAACCTTATTCAATTGACGGTAATCTATACACATCCTAGGGAAACTATCTTTCTAAATTACAAGCAAGACCGGAGCGCCCCAAGGTGAGACACTTGGTCGAATGAAACCTTTATCTAACAAATCTTTCAACTGTCCTTTCAACTCTTTTAACTCTGTTGGTGCCATTATATATGACAAAATATATAGGACAAATATCTGGAATGATGTCTATGCCGAAGTCTATTTCTATCTCAAGAGGGACTCCAGGTAGATCATCAGTAAAGACTTCTGAAAACTCCTTTACTATAGAGACTGATTGAAGGGGAGGTAACTCAATACTTAGTCATTAACTCAGACTAAGTGATCGATACATCTCTTTGAAACTAACTTTCTCGCCTTAAGGTACGAAATAAAACCACCCTTAGGCACTGCTTAACTACTACTCCACTCTATAACTGGCTCATTAGGAATTTGAAACTTGACAACTCGAGTTCTAAAATATATTGATGCATAACAGGCATAAAGCCATTCCATACCTAGAATGACATCAAAATCTACCATGTCTAAATCCACTAGATCATCCATGATTTTCTTGTGATTGATGGAAATAGGACAACCATGATAGAATCTTTCCACTAGAATAGACTATCCAACAGGTGTAAAAACACAGAAGGGTTCATAAAGTTTCTCATGAAGAATCTCAAACTGATTTGCAACATAAGGGGTTACAAAAGACGAACTTGCTCCTGGGTTTATCAAAGCATAAGCATCAAAAGTAATAACTTTGATCATAGTAGTGAATACATCTGGGAGTTGTCTTGCTCTTGGCGGCTAATAATGGCATATAGGCGTTTTGCCCCTCCGCCAGTACCAGAAGTGGCTCCTCCAGGTGCAACCCTGTTTGGTGGAGCAACTGATGAAGATTAGGCTTTGTTTCCAAGAATTACACTACCCTGCATGTTCTTAGGGCACTCTCTCATGAAGTGACCCTCTTGACCACACTTGACGCAACCTGTCTGGCCATCACGACATTTACCCGGGGTAGGTTCTACCACACTTAGCACATTCCAACTATCTCCATGTGCCAAACTTCCTTGAGAATGTGCTTGTCTAGATCTGAAGTTTTTTAAATTCTGGCAATGATGCTCACCTTTGTTTCTGGTGCAAGAGTACTAGCAAATGATGGTATAGGCCCCTTTTATTTATGAAATTGTGGCCGATTCGAACCTGCCCTCAATATGAACTAGGTTTATCTTGAGACTCAAATGTGCTTAAAGAGTTAATAAAATGTAAATAAAGTGTTTAACAGCTTGTAATAGTCATTTTAAAGAGTTTGGGAATCAGACGTCAAAGGACGACCAAGACGTCCGGAAACTAGTCCTTAGCGTGTTAGTGTGTCCTTGTATTTTTTCCTTGTTTTTATGTGTTGTTTGGAGTCTAAAAATAGTGTAGTTAACTCTAGTATCTTAATATACATGTTAAGGGTAAAAATGTATGGGTACGACTCCCCGAGGACCACCCTAACAGTCCTCGAGGAGGACCCAAACGTTGGAACAAGAAGCTGCCTAAGGCAGAGTCCATCACCAAGATTTAGATCCACTCATGCGTCATGCGACTGGCACTTAAACTGCCTGTGCATCACACAACCAACACAAGGTTCACGTCCTCAAAATTATGGTGAGGCAAAATTGGGAGATGCCTCCGCGATGCGCAGCCACTTCCCAGATTTGGTTGTGCTTTTTGAAAGTCAAGTTTGACATGTCTAAGAGTCCAAATAAGTATGGGATGTTTTGGTAACTTTGGGAGTCGGTCATAAACTATTTTTATGTCCCATTTAACACCTTTCCCAAGTCAAAAACCCCAACACCCATTAAGAAATCATAAATCCCAAAACTATCTTCTCTTCCAAATTCTCTCAAACCTCCATTGAAGACTAAGCTCAAGGTTAAAGCTAGGAGCTGGATTTTATGGTTTCTTCTCCATATTTTCGTGGCTTCTCATATAGTAAGGCATGGTAATCGTTGATTCTTACTTAATCTTCCATCTAAGGGGTTGCTTCAAAGGTTTTTAAAAGAGATTGTATTATCAAAATTACCAACTTTCAATCTAGCCATGGGTTCATTGTCAAACGAATTTCAAAAAAAATCTAATGGTGAATTGATGATTATTCAATGTTTTAAAGATGATCTCCTAAGGAATTTATGAAAGAACCCATGATCCATCTATTTCTAAAATTTGCCTATAATGTGGGTCTTATGATCTTGATTATATGTTAATTGAATTGTGATTAGATTGTAACGAATTGATTAGTTCTATATTCGTTTATGTAAATTGATTATGAATTTTTGATAATTGGTCCATGGTTATCATGGCTTGGAGTATGGGTAAGTTGACCTAATTTCCTAGTCTTTAGTATTGAATTTGGTGTTGTTTGGTTTGGTCTACTGATGGTGTGGTGTTTACTTTCTTGACTATCCATATATGTTGTGATCATGGCCGTGAAGTCATTAGATGCAAATGAATTGATATGATGATTCTCATGTTATGAAGTTGATGAATGTAGTTTTTAATTCTAGCACCATGATCTAGGTGTATCGATGATGTTATGCATATGTTATGATCATGTTAGGGTTTGGAATGGTCTACATGACTAGTTGTGATGAATACTCTTATAGCATGGCCCCTACCTATATGAAACCCATATGAATGTGTAATATTATGCATGTAGGAGTCTTCTATTCTAATGATTGAATATTTTCTTGTCTCCTATGATGTAATGTGAATGTGTGGCCTATAGTCCTTAAATGTTGTATGTCTGAGTATTTTATGACTTAAGGGATATGATATATATGTGTGTGGTGATCCTATGGAGAACGGTTTCCTAAGTAACTAAGTTGTTGCTATTATGTGATGATGATGACCAATATGAACACACACACACTCTCATGCATAATTATGAGTAGGATAGATTCATGTTGTCAATTGAAAGGATAGTTCTCATATGCACCCTCATCTGTTACTATGCATGCAAAGTATATGATTAATGAAGTTATGAACATGTGTCCCTAGAGGTGTTTATGTGAAGGTAGATCTCACATATGTATACACACACATGATTGTATGAATGGTAGAATTATGTGAAAGGACATTCTCACATGAAGTAGGTTCTATGATGAAAGGACATTCTCATCTTAGAATACTTTGAGCTATATGATGTATGAAGGAGCAAGCTCTTAAAGCCTAAATTATGAAGTAATGTACTAAAGGCTTAAGTATGTTTAAAAGGGAGTTTTAGCTTAGCACCGAGTGAAAATGACAAATGAGAGTGGGGGCTTCACGTTTAGTAAGTCCGGCTTCCCATAAGAGAACCTTCACATTTAGCAAGTCTGGGTTCCCAACATAGATGTTGTCTCATGAGATTGAAACCTCCACGCTAGCCAGTCAAGGTTTCTAGTAGCAATCTCCATGTTCCATAACTACGTGTCCCCGTAGGTTTTAGGTAAGTGGATCCACTAGAATATCTATTATGTATGAAGGTCCTACCTTGGAAAGTAGTACCCTCTCTTTTCGGTGTGGAAGTAGAACACCGGATTCCATATAGCTCACATGGTCTATGTCGCTTATTGTTATGTCTCCCGAAAGTTAAGAAATGAAATAAGATAAGATTATGGACTCTAACAATAACTTCTTGAGGAGGTTAATTAGTATAGGTAGGACTACGGACCCTACCCATGCATTGCACTAGTGAACTCCAAGAAAGGATAAGATTAGTGCTTTTATGAACGTAATACTTATGTATGTATGAATTGTATGAATGCATGTTAAGTGACTTTTCTATGTCAAGACATGAATTATGATTATCATGTGAATTGCACTTATGGCTTCTAAATGAGTTTACTAGTATATGTGGGGGTATGGGACTCCATGTGTACATTGCACAAGTAAGCTCGTGAAGGAGTTATGAGGGTGGTTTAGCTATGATATGAAGTAAATGAGTTATGACTAATGTTGTAATAAAGGAATGAGTCCTTATATGATGTTATGAAGTGTGTGGCCTTATGTTTAGTGATAAATGAAGGTGTTATGACTTGTTGAGTATGATATGCCTAGTCTAGGGTGACTTCTTAGAAACACTTGGTGTAAGTAGTATTATGGGATGCTACCTACACATTGCGCTAGTGTGACTTGGGGGTTGTCTTAGGTGATGGTTCTTATGTGAATCTTATGTCTTATGATGTGCTTATGACCTTATGATTATATGGGTTTGTGTTGATGAAGCATATTTATGATAGACCATCTTGGGTGACCTTAAGGTGACACATTGTACTAAGTACCACTTGAGGGCTGCTTAAGGAATGAAGTTAAGGTAAAAAAAAAAAGTAATGTGTTGTATGTAATGAATGTTCGTCAAAATGTGATAAGTGGATTTATGTGTTATTATGAATAATATACATGCCTACATGATGTATGTGAACTATATTATGCCTATTGTATAATGTTCATGAAGTTTAATTAAAATACATGATGCATGATTTCTAACTAAATGTTCTCTTTAAATGCATGTTTTTGCATGGTTGTCATACTTAGTGCATTCTTGTACTGATACCATTCTTCTTCATCTTTTACACCAAGTGTAGGTGGTGATGGATAGAGGATGTTTCTAAGAGGGATGATCTTGGATAGATGATTCCCAAGTTCAAGAAAGGGATCCTTAAGATTCAAGGATTTCCTATGTCAAAGATGTTATTCAAATTATGTAATAGTCCAGATTATGTTTTATCACTACAAGACAATGGATTTATAGCTACAGAATTTAAGCTATGAATTTAAAATCGTTGCTATTATCTAGTAATTGCCACAAAAATTTGAATTTTGTGGCTATATAAGAATTTGTCAAATTGTTTAGCCACGAATATCAAATTGACAAAGCTAAATCCTATTTTTTGTTATAATTGCTAACAATTGTAGCAATAAGTACCTAAATAGCTATAATTCTGGTACGGTGAAACTTTGTAGCTAATTATAAGTTTTTGTCACGCGATAAAATTAACTCTAGCAATAGTAATCTTTTAGCTACAATATATAATTTAAAACAAATAGTGTAGCTAAATAAATAATTTTACTTCAAGTAATAAAAGATTGTGGCAAAGGCTTAATGAAATAGCCATAAATTATTTTGCTTTCATAATATTCCGTAACTAATTATTATTTTTTGCCACAAGCAAAAATTTATCGAAGTAATAATAACTTTTAGCCACAATAAATTATTGTTGAAGCAAATATCTGGCTAAACAATAAATTTTTTAGAAGTTATGAA
This sequence comes from Solanum sitiens, assembly GCA_016801875.1. Lineage (NCBI taxonomy): Eukaryota > Viridiplantae > Streptophyta > Magnoliopsida > Solanales > Solanaceae > Solanum > Solanum sitiens. Next base: position 627,108 of record JABWTJ010000088.1, on the reverse strand, counting down.
AATTGTGGCAATATTAGATAATATAGTCATGATTTTTTTGCTATATCAAAATTGCATAGATAATTATTCAACTTTGCACGATCTGGTTAATTTTGTTGAACAATAATGTTTTAGCCACAAGAAATGATTTAAAATAAAATATTATAGCCAAATAAATAAATTTTTTTAGTACTAAATAATCGTGGAAACAGTTGATATAAAAAGTATAATTACTTGTCATGATAAAATAATATAGCCATAAAACTGTTATTTGATAAATATTTCATAGTTAATAATTATTTTCAATCACAAGTTAAAGTTTGTAGTACATACTAATCTATTATCTATATTAAATATATTTTTAGGATTGAAATTAGCAAGTAATAGTACTTATATGGTCATAATAAATTAACAATAATATTTTTGGTATTTAATGAGAGACACAAAATATGAAGAGTGTCACAATCTAAAGAGAATAATTTTTTTATATAAAAATAATAAATGTTGACAATTTGTTTCAAAAAAATAACTGTACAAGCTAATAGTATTTAGTGTATGATTTAACCAAAATAAAAAAATCACATTGCAACTGAAGGCTTTCTCAACAAACACCCCGTAGATAATAATAATTTTAGTCAAACTCAATACAATTGATATTATCAACTCAACACCACCAAATATTGGTTTGTATCCAATAAAAGTAACTCAATAAAATAAAGATCACCTCTCAAAAATAAGTAAATACAATTGTTAACCTTAATTGAATATAATCAATATGAAAATAAGAGTAATATCTATACTAAAAAATCTTCATCATCAGTTTCTGGTTCTGATTCACTGACTTCAATAATATCATCAACCAAGGTAACATCAGTACGGATATCATCAATATCATTTCTTTTCCAATTCATAATGTCTTCATCATCCTCACATATATGCAATAACTCATTACAAGCATCTTGTTGAAAAGTATCTTCATCAATACCACCTCCATTAAAATAGATAGAATGACCATTCAATACAATTGACCAACTGGGATGAAGATGGTACTTGACATAAAAAACTTGTTCTGCATGAGATGCAAGCACGAATGGTTCATCTGTTACTAATTTTCGCTTAGTGTTAACACTCACAAAATTATGTTTATCTATTTTCACTCCTATTCCTATGTGATCAACATCCCACCAGTTATGTTTAAACAAAACAACCCGTTTACCTTCAAAATATTGAAGTTCTATTATTTTAGTCAAAACACCATAGTAGTTAATATTCTTACCATTCGCTTCTCCTCTTACTAAAACACCACTATTTTGGGTCTTCCTCGTTTCTTCAAGTAGTTTAGTATGAACACCATCCCAAGGGCCTCTAGCCAAAGAATACAATTCACAGGTTGCAAGTTCATTTTTGCTTTGCGGATTTGTACAATCTATACAAAAAATAAATATAAATTTAATAATGATAAATAAGTATCACAAATTTAATAAGAAAGACGATAAAATCTTACCCGATGAAAAAAACAATTATCAAAGTTCATGCTTTTATTACTCTGCTCATACTCACTGTAATACAAATAAATATACACTAGTTAAAAATAAAATAAAAGATGAAGATAGTGTTCAGAAAGGCAACTTCTTTGAGAATATTTTGATGGGTAAATGGGTACACATGTATTCTTTGAGGATGATATATATTTATATATATATATTGGTGGCAATAGTCTTGATTAATATGTATGCTAAATGTGGCAGCGTTGAATCTGATGCATTGAAAGAATATAATTTCATTAAGTACCATGCTAAGTTAATTGAAAATGCAGGGAAAGGGAGATATGGTATTGAATTTGTGTGGTCAGATGATTAGAGAGGTCAATTCCGATGAGAGTTTTGAGATAAAATCATCCCTCAAGTATAACCAAAACTTAGGGTACATCCTTATGGTATAATAATGAGCAAAAAGACATTCTTTAACTATCCTTACTTGTTACATAAATCTCAATATTTGATAGAATTCTTGTGGTTAAGGAGCAGCCGGTATATCTAGAACCATGTTTATGATATTTGAGAAGTCTACTAAGGACGTAGCTAAGTAGACAAAGTATTGACTAAATCCTATTCTCGATGATTTGTCTTTCAGGTGAAATACATAGTTGATGCTAGTGGGAGTATGACATTGAATAGAATGCAGACTGCTAAAGGAAAAACACTTGAGCTACTTGCAGAGAGTTATACAACAAGAGATCAGATCACCTTTCAATCCTAATAGTACTGTATGTTGTTAGCACTGAATGTGATATTTGCCCCATAATTTACTACTGTCATATTCCTTTATAAAATTGTCTCTCTGTCCACCGACAGAAAAAAATATTTTTCTTCGTAATATATTAAATTGTTAACTTAGACTCGGGATCTGATATGGTAAATTAGCGAATGCAATAAAACACATATCGTAAAAAGGGTTGAACTTCTTCGCGATTTCTCAAGACATAAAGATGAGCTTGTTTTCTCTCTAACTCTTCAAGATTTCTGGATGCATCTCTTAATAAAGGAGAACCTTTTCTTTCAAATGCGGATAATCCACTATATGTCGTAACATGATCATCTTCATAATTCTTATCCATTCGATCATATCCTTTCACAATTCCAGGTAAATATATTGAACAAAATATTATACTTTCTTCAACAATATACCCTTCTGCAATAGATCCTTCAGGTTGATTTCTATTACGAACATAACATTTCAATGTGCGTAAAAATCTACAAGATACAACAAGATACCACACAAATTTGAATGATAAATTAACAAACAACATAAAATTTAATCAAAATTATAAATTTAAAACATACCGCTCAATTGGATACATCCACCTATATTGTACAGGTCCACCAAGATTTACCTCTCTTGGAAGATGAATGACTAAGTGTACATAACATCGAAAATGCCGGTAGAAATATTTTTTCTAATTTGCTCAATGTTATCGGAATCTGAGTTGCAAGTTGGTTCAACACATCAACCCTTAATGTTTTCGAACACAATTCTCTGAAGAAAATACTAACACAGTGATAGCATCATATACATTATTTGGCAAGACTCCACGAATTGCAATAGGAAGCAATTGTTCCAACAGAATATGAGAATCAGGACTCTTCAGTCCAAAAATTTTACGATCTTCTGACTTCACCCGCCGTGATATATTAGAAGAATAACCATTTGGAACCTTAATCATTTTCAAGAACTTGCATACTTTAGACTTCTCATCTGCTGATAAAGAATAACATGCAGCCGGATAACACTATCTTCCATCCCTTTGAGTTGGATGCAACTCACTTCTTATACCCATTTCCTTCAAATCATGGCGAGCATCCAAATTATCTTTTGTTTTTCCTTCAATATCTAATAATGTTCCAATGATATTATGGGACACATTTTTCTCAATATGCATCACATCTAAGTTATGACGTATTAAATTATTTTTCCAATAAGGAAGCTTGAAAAAGATTCTTTTCTTCCTCCAGTTATGAATGCCTTTACTTTTTTTTGTACTTCCATTTCTTTAGTCTTACCAAATTTCATGTCCTCCAGAGTAAGCAATTGGTTTAAAACATCCTTTCCAGAAAGAACTTCTGGAGCAGATCTTCTTTCTACTTTTCCATCAAAATCACGTTTATTACTCCGCCACTTATGATTAGATGATAAAAATCTACGAGCACCCATATAAGAAAACTTACGACCATACCTTAATCGAGTAGATGGTGTGTCATTGTTGCATAATGAACAATCCAAAGCTCCTTTTGTTCTCCATCCAGATAAATTGTCATAAGCGGGAAAATTATTTATAGTCCATAAGAGTGTTGCCCGCATACAAAAATTCTCTTTTCTCGAAGCATCATATGTATCAACTCCATAAAACCATAGTTCTCTTAACTCATCTATCAATGGTTCTAAATATACATCAATATCATTTCCAGGAGCTTTAGGACCAGGTATAAACAAAGATAAGAAACAATATGGTTTCTTCATGCACATCCAAGGGGGTAAGTTGTAGACAGTAGTGATCACTGGCCAAGTGCTGTGAGAAACACTTAAATTACCAAAAGGATTTACCCCATCAGATGTTAAACCAAGTCTAACATTACGAGGATCTCTAGCAAAGCCCGGATTCAATGTATCAAAATGCTTCCATGCTTCAGAGTCTGCTGGATGTCTAAGAACCCCATCTTTTGAACGTCGATCATGATGTCATGTCATATCTCAAGCTATTTCTGGTGATATAAATAACCTTTTCAATCTTGGTTTCAAGGGAAAGTAACGTAACACTTTTCGAGGAACTTTTTTACCATTTTTTCCTTGAGTATCCCTGTTAGTATTTTGACCTTCAACTGATTTCCACCTAGACTCCCCACAAACCAAGCATGATTCAGCTTTTGAATTTTGTTTCCAAAATAACATACAATCATTCTCGCAAGCATGTATCTTTTCATAATGAAGATTGAACTTTTAAATTACTTTTTTTGCTCCATATTATGAATTTGGTAAAGTTGCACATGAAGGAAGTGCTCGTTTAAATAACTTTAGTATGCTATCAACAACTTTACCACTCAACTCATAAATACACTTGATTTGGAACAGTTCCACAATTAGTGATAACTTAGAGAATGTCTCGCAACCAGGATAAAGTTGTTGTGCAGCATCCTACAATAATTTGGAAAATGTGAAAGTTGATTATGAAGCATCACCGTGTTTATACTTAACCCTACTAGAATCATTGGTGATTTCAGGACCAACAACATCATATATCATATCAAACATATCAACAACTCACTCTTTTCTTTTATTTTGATAAAGAACAGCTGGTTCCTTTCCTTTCTCCTCTTGATTAACATTTTGCTTTTTAGGTACAAATTCTCCATGATAAAGCCAACGTGTGTATCCTTGAACTATACCAAAAATTATTACATGTTCCTTGACTTCATCTCTAGACTTGTGGAAAACATTATTGCATTTATTACAAGGACAAGGAATTTCATATTTTGATTGCTTAAATGCAAATTGAAGAAAACACTCAACTCCTTTTAAGTAAACGCCGCTCGATCTGTCAGTACAACGCATCCAAGACTTGTCCATTTTAAAATTTCCTACAAAGAAAAATAAATACAAAAATATATTGTTAGCATGGGTTAGGAATGTCATCCCTGGTACAAAGGAAGAAGCACGTTGTGTAATTGGAAAGAAAGTCAAGGACTGAGGATACCTGATTTTGAGTTCCAAACTTGAAGCAAAGCAAATATATGTCACAGTTATTTTAAGCAGATAGTGGCTGTTTTGCAAAACTAAAATCTTAGACAAATATTAAAGTTGTATAGAGTTTTTTATGCTCTTTTGTATTAACATGGTTCCTCTTCAAAGTGATTCATGTTGAACTTAACCAGTTGTTGTTTCAAATCATTTGTCACGTCAATTACGATTTGTGAAGTTTCTTGCTATTATATTTATGGCCTACTATTATTTTAAAAATGCAATGTAGGCTACTATCTTGAAATACAAATCAAAAGCATATCCCGATACATTAAAAAACTACTTTTCTTATGATCAAATATCATGAATGGTATTCCCTGATATACTTGTACTTTCTTATATTACAACCATTAAAAGAGTGGGTTACCAATAAAATTATAATAATATAGCTTTAGAATGCAACTACACAAAAGGTATAAATACAGATGATAAAACCAAGACTGGTATCTACTGCACTTAGGACGTCACAAAGACCAATCCATAAGATCAAACAGACTATACAATGGAAATAAGTCAACCTATTACAACGAAGAAAGTCATATGATAACACTATGTCATGACTCAGAGGGGTTTGTTTCATCCTCAAAGGGGCTATCGTGTTGCCTTATGTTGTATCCTGAAAAAAATTAGGGAAGCGCTGCATTGACTGTCAAGGGAAACTATCTACCTGAGCCTAATTATGGTTTGGTAAATTATTCTCCAGATTTATTTGAACACCTGATCGAGGATCAAGAGGAAGTCCCTTACTACCATATATATCCTAAGTGGCCAAACTTCTTCCTTGACCGAGTCTATACCAGACAATGATTGCAGCATATGAGAGAGTTGGTTTGGTTACAGGTGCTAAACATTTGTTGCATGAGTTGAAGACAATATCCCTAATTCGAAAAGAGTTTCTCTTCTTATTTAATATAAGTGTAAAGGGAAGTAACAAGTTGCAGTAATTTGAAAATGCATACATGGTATAAAAAGAGATACATTATGTGTTTTCTCTGATGAAGTTTACTTTCAAATGCTAAGCTGTATCACTTGAAGGAATTACGAGATGGTTGAGACACTATATGAGATGCTAGACTCTGATCCTAGTGTTAACAAGAAAGAGTTGCTTGTTGTTGTTGCTGGAGTATATTTTTCTGTCCTACTACACCAAACAAATAACTTCCTCCTCTATTGCACCAAACAAATAAAGAAACTAAGAGGTGAAATAACCTCATACCTTGTTTGGTTGCATACTAGCTGGATAGAATATATAAGGAGCTTGATGTATTCATCGTCAACCGTTTATTATTCACATTGCACAAGATATCAATATAAATTTTCAATTTACATATATGATAGACTAATCAAAGAGAATCAGAATATATGACTTTTTTTAAAAATAATATTATCTCATCTTATGTTTTAGTGAGTATAATCTTATGCACGATTTTTCTCTCCATAAAATGCAATACCAAAAAATAGAAGTAGTTACAGAGCACAACTATACGAGCAAACAAGAAGCTGATTTACTTCATCGGAGCACAAAAAAACAGAAGGAAGAAGTAGAGCAAACCTCTGTCAATCGCAAAGTAAGTTTCCTCGAATGTCTTATTTTCAAAACTGAAGAATATTATATAACTTACGTTACCCAAGGTCTAGACGGCATAAGATTCCACGGTGAACAAGAAAATCCTCAAAACCACCCAAAAATCATCCCTATTAAATCTAGCGATAAACAAAGATTGTACACACACTGGAAACAATCCCTGATTTTTAAACTAGTTGGAAAAAGAATGGGATATCTACACCTTTCGTCTTTTAAGCAAAAAATTTTTAAATAGAATCAAGAACAAAATTTTTTCCCCCCATTTATTATAATTTTCCTCCCATACAGATAGTACAGTAAACTTGTTCAAATACAAAAGTTTACACACTACAACAGTTTGTCCAAATACAAAAGCTTACACAATATCTGTTTGATGGCTTAAAGACATTTGAATTAAATTAAGTTGGATAACATAATTAGTGTAATCTCATAGGTGAAATTTGAAGATGCTAGAGTATATGAAGACCTTACCTCTACTTACTATTTACTATAGACTATTTCTGATAGATGTTGGCTCCCAAACATACGAAATAAGGAAGTTGAAAGCTAGAGTAGTTGTCATAGCATATAAGCTCTGAACATAGTAAAAGAAGAATAACTTACTCTTGATGTCGACGATGTAGGAGCAAACGAGAATGAGGCTGAGCCTTGAACAAGTTTGGGAGATTCTTTAGGGATTTAGTGATTTAGGGATTCGCTGATTTAGGGCTTTAGGAACTGTATATACTTATAATTTTTTTAAAAAAAAATGAAAAAGTAATATTATTCTACTTTTTAGATCAGGTTATCACGTGACGAGAGATTGAATACTCCCCAATATTTAAAAAAAAGCATGATTATTGTTCTTTATTTGTATGTAATTTTTTATTATATAATTTGTATGTATCTAATAATTATTTTTTCTTATAAATAATTGTGGCTTGATATAAATTTTTTATTTTGTTATTCTCTAGTTTTTGTTTTATCCCATTCGAATAATATGTGATAAGATTTTAATGTCATTCTTTTAGAATGACAGTTCCGTGTTAGGTTATAATTCTCTATTTGTTTTGACATTCGTAGTTCAATATAGTTCCTTTTCATAACCGATTTTTATTTTTTGTGAAATATTTTACATGTTCCTCTTGAGGTTCTAGTCAATTATAAAAGTTGGGTATTTAATTTTATAACCACAATCAATTATATTTATTAAGAAATGTCATATTTTTGTATGTTATAAATGCATTTTTATAAATTAGATATGGGTAGGAAAACTCTTCGAAAAAAAGTTAATTGCTTGATAGATAATAAAGATATGGTGCCTCCTGAGAATTCTAAAATCACGCTGGTGAAAGAAAATCTTTCCACACAACATTTGGAAGAAATTATTTTTCGAGGTAATATAACTTTGTTCCATATTGAATTTATTATGATTATTTTTCAATTAAGATAAATTCACATATTTATTTAATCATATATAACTAACTCAAGTTCAATAATTTCGTAGGAAATGTGGACACGTTAAGTGAGGTTGAAATTAACTACTATTATGGTGGTTATTTTATATTTTCACCTTCTAGAAAATATGTGAATGGACATTTGAAGAAAACAAATATGGACATTGATTTTGTTAGTTACTTTGATTTGTTAGACGATTTAAAAAAGCATTGTAAATTTGATATTTTTGAGGGAGATAAATATTTTTATTTGAGAGGTGATAGGGTTATCAATGATTATGATGGATGTTGAATGTGGTGATGATTCAGACGTTAGAAACATGATGATTAGTTATAAAATGCATAAAAAGAAGCTCATCAAAATTTATACGCTATCAAAAAATTATAATATTGTCATGAGTACCTCTATTGGAGAACGTGATCCTAGAGATAACACATCTGAAGAAGTCAACGAAGTAATCATGGAAGAGCATGAATTGGCGAATTCAGCAGGTATTGTTTTTTAATATATAAACATTAACTTGACATTATCTATTTAATCCTCAAATTAGGTTCTAATGTTGTGAAAAGAAGAGTTAAAGTACCCACACGGTGCACAAAAATAATCAACTTAGAGGAAGGAGAAAAACTATATGTAGAATTTGATAAGGATTTTCAAGTTGTTGGTAAGAATGCAACCCAATTTATTTGGTTTTTGGGTCAAACAGTTAGAAGTCAAAGTTGTTGTCCTTTAAAGGTAAATAGTTGGAAAGAGATTGAGCAGGATAAAATCGATCATATGTGGGATATTATTTTGGTAAGAAAATCATTTATTTTAACTTTATATAAATTAACAGTTATTGAAACATATGATCATAAATATATGAATATATCTTCGTTAGGAAAAATTCAATTTTGATGTGTCTAACGGAAAAAAAGATGTAATTTTTGGTCATATGAGTGATCTCTACAGAGACTATAGACACAAACTGAAAAGAAAGTATTTCGATTCAAAATCAACTTATCAACTTCGCTTGCGGAATAAACCCAAAATTTTTGGTGCGGATGAATGAAAATATTTGGTCAACCTTTGGAGTGATGCTGATTTTCAGGTAATTAAATTAGAATTAATTTATAATTTTAAAATTATTATTTGTTATAGTAATTTTTTGATCTATTATTTAAACTAATGTTAATTATTGTTTTTTTATATATATTTTTCTCAGAAGAGAAGTTTGCAAAACAAGACAAATAGATCGAAACGTTCCTTACCTCCATATATTGGAACAAAAAGTTATGCAAGACTTAGACATGAAATGGTAAATATTATAATATTTAGATTAAACTTTGAAGAATTATTCTAGATAATCTAAATTTTGCGAATGATAATAATTATTTTTATAGGAGAAAGATGGAAAAACTCCTTCTCGTGTTGACGTTTTTATGGAATCTCGCAAGAGAAAAAAGGGAAAACAAGTTGATGCTTTTCAACAAGATGTCATTGTAAGTTCAATATTGTGTTAGCCTTCTTTATTTCTTTATATATATATCTTTATTTATCTTTTTTATTGTAGGATCAATTTGATCAACTCAAAAAACAACAAGAAATAGGAGAAATTTCTTTAAATGATGATGATATCTTCGAAAAAGTACTTGGGACAGAAAAAAATGGATATCTTCGTGCATATGGTCCGGGCAAAAATATTAGTGAATACTTTGGTGGTAGACCAACAAAGGTACATCTCGTAAAACAACTAGAATCAACCAGAAAAGAATCAAATGAGCGTGTGGAAGAGGTTAAAAGGGAAGCGAAGGAACAAATTGAAGAAATGAAGAAATAAATAGACAATAAGTTAAAAGAGTTGACGAAAAGATGGGAAGAAAAATTTCAAATGATGATGGTAGCTCAAAGTCAACAATCAAATGATCTAAATCTAACTGTAAGTACTTTATATTATCTTTTTATATTAGTTTTTTGATACTATATGATTTCTTTTAAGAAAATATTTATATTGACTTTTAAATTTTATTTTTTATTTTTTTAAGTAAATACTTCGTTGTACTTTTTTTTAAATTCAATTTTTCATTGTTATTGCAGCTTTTGGAGAAGTGATGAAAGCACCTAAGTGATGGAGAGATGGACAATTATTTTTTTCTCTTTTAAAAGTACATTTCATATGTTTGAGTAGAGTAGTGTTCCACTATTTTGAATGACATTTTGATCTTTAAGTATTTTTTTCCGAATATATTATATTTATATTTATTACCCCATTTAATATATTATGGTATCATGATTTATAATGTTCATGTTAAAATAAATGCGCACATACATAAATAATGAATTACTAGTTAGTCAAAACTTTCAATTAGTTGCTATAAAATATATAAAGTTGTAGCTAAACATACAAATTTGCTACGCAAATGATAACATGTTTTCATATTTTTATTTTCGTGGCAAATGAAGAATTCTTTTTGCTACAATTTATAATCTGTAACAACATATTTTGAATTTCAGCTATAAGATTTTGAATTTGTAGCTCTACATATTTACTATAATTGCCACGTTCCAAGAGTATAGTTAAAAAATTACTTTTCGTAGCAAATGAATATTTATTTTGCTTCAATGCTATATATTTCATGGCTAACTGTATCAATTCTCAGTTACAAGATGAAATATTTGTGGAAAGTATTTAAATTTATAGCTATAAATATTTTATTTCATAGCTAAATATGAGCATTATTGCCACGAGACTAATCTATATCACTAGCCATAAGATCTAAGTATGTGTGGCAAATAAATTAACTTTTTTGCTACAATACAACATTGTGTGGCAACAATATATGAAGATAGCTACAAATTGTGTTTATCATGGCACAACAATAAAATTACTTGCCATAAGTATATTTTTCGTGGCAACTTTTTATTCCAATGCATCTACAACACATATTTTTTATGGCAATAGATATAAATTCTCAGCCACACAACATGTAAAGTCTGTAGCTAACTATTAGTCACGCTACATCTTGCTACGAATGCTACGAAAGAAAATAATGTGGCTAAGTCTTTAGCCACGACAAAATTCATATTTAGCTACAATGAGTTTTGTAGCAATAGATGTCTTTACTATGTCTTATGATTTTATACGTATATGAAGTGATATTATAGCATATGATGTGCTATGAAAAGTTTTAAATTTTCCGCTATTTTCATGTTTATGCATTGAATGAATGCTAAGAGGCTTGTCTTAGACCTCCGAGAGGTCGACGACACCGTGTTGCAACTTGAGGATGCCATAACTTCTAGGGTATAATCTCGGGTCGTGACAGAACCACCTTTCTGCTGCCTAGACTCATTACCAGTCTTAGCTTTCTTGATCCTATACTCTTATCTGTCCCTTAGCTTCTCCTCTTCGACCTGTTGCACATAAACCATCAACCTTGATATGTCCATGTCGCTTATTAGAATCGCTGCTCTGCCCTCTTTGCTTGATGTATGACCCAAACCAACGTCAAACAAACTCATTTTTCTCCTCATGTCCTTAACCATTTCAGGAGCATAGCGGGACATCTGGGTGAACTTCCACCCATACTCATGTACTCTCAAGGAGTCATGTGAACTCCCATACCTTAGTCTCTTTCAGTTCTCGGGGAAAGAAACGCCCCAAGAAAGTTTCTTCAAAACAAGACCAACTCAAACGTGGTGCATCCTCATCTCTATCCTCCTTCCACTGATCAAACCAAGTGATAGCCACATTCTTCAGTTGGTATGCAACTAGTTCAACTCTTTCAGCACCAATGATATGCATCACATCAAAAACCTTCTTCGTCTTCTCAATGAAATTCTCCGGATCCTCAATAGCTCGAACCAGTGAAACTGGTAGGATTCATTCTCAAGAATTCACGAATCCTCGAGGTGTCAGCCTCTTCTTGTCGATCTCCTCATTGTTGCCCAACTTGGTTAGTCACCGCTTGGCTTAATATCCGGATAGGCTCACAGAACTTAGCATTTGCGACTTCTCCTTGAGGTTGCAAGTTTGGTGCATTAGGTATCTCTGGCTCCTCAACATTTCTCCTGGCTGGAAGACCTCTTAATGCTCTTCGTGAAGGCATGATGATTTGAAACACACGCAAGCACGAATTACAGAGAAACTTTTAGAGATAAACTCTAACGCACAAAAGGAATATGAAAGAAGTGAGAAATTTCTAAATGTTGTAGCCTCCTAATTATAGATGTGGCGCGCTTCACACTAATAACTAGGATTCTACAGACACGACTTCATAGACTCCCTAAGACTCTTGAACTCTGTGCTGTTATACCAAGTTTGCCACGCCCTGAGCATACACCTTGGACGTGGCCGACACCCAATGACCATTGCTAGACTTGAGCGAACCCTTGTCATGGTTTACTTAACTCAGCGGAAAATTTAACTCAATATAAAGCAGAAAACATTCTCATAAAGATAACTTCAACCAAATATCTTGGAAAAAATGACACTTAAGTCTCATATTAGAATATCTGTAATACAAATAAGAGAATCAAGACTAAACTATTTGAATGTCTATGAAGCCCCTATAATACTAAGAGGGATGTTGGGACAGACCCCACAACATCCTATAAAAGAAAAGACTGAAAAACAGTAAATATGTATCCTTCAGAATGCAAGGAGGCTCACCATTGACTCTGAGTGCTTAGCTGGATCAACGAGGTGCTGGATGATGCTAATCCTGGTTACCTGCGTCTGCATCATGATACGATGCAGGCCAACTGGCATCAATACATTAAATGTACGAGTATGCGAGTTTGAATTCTAACAAAACTTAAGCTTGAAAAGAGTAAGAAGAAACACATACCTTGGCTCTGTCAACTCATGAATAACTTGACTAATTATAAAGCAATAAGACACATGCAATACATAAAAGCTTGTAAAACGATGTAAACACTTAGTTCGATAAATAAAATGCAATAAAAAACTCAACTTTACTTATATATGAAGTAATAGAATTTCTGTGGGAGATTCTCTAACCAACAACCACCATTAAGAGCCTAAGTGATGATACAAGGTCTTGCCCACGCTGCCAGAAGTGTCCTATACTTTGTCGTCGTGTAGAACTACGTAACTCAGTCGATCCACAAGCTTAACTTCTGTGGTCATCTAAAAAGTATGACCCGTTAATACCCATGATGGCTACATGATTTTCATGGAAATTTGAGTTAATATGAACTATCATCGCCACATCGGTGCTCAATACTACTCCAAAAACATACTTTAGCTCATGGTTTTAAAAACAACTTCCTTCTTTGGGTTAAGATAATTTCTCAACACGTAGCTTTAAAAATCTCTCTTGGAATCAGTGTTCCCTTTGCTTGTTCAAAACTCTTTTGGAAAATCTTAGTTTCCTGAAAACATTTATAAACTTTTAGGTAATACTTAGTTCCCTTATAACTTTTGAGAAATGAACTCAACTCTTTACTCTTTGATTAGCTTGAAACTTGAGTCTTAAATTAACTTAGGGAATACTTAGTTCTCTTATATTTCTTGAAGGAAAAACTTCAACTTTTTACTCTTTACTTTAGTTTGAAACTTGAGCCTTAAAACGAAGTTAAAATGTTTAGTAAAGATCCTTAAAAACCTTTAGGAAGTTTTCTTTGGACTAGTTTCTTAACTTTAGACTTGATTGTTAACTTCTTTAACTTTGATTTTAACTTTCCTTGAATTGGATTATGGATTCAAGGTTATGATTCGTGTTCTTTGGTGATTTCTAGGTTTTTAGAAATCATTTGAAGTAATTAGAATCACTGGTAGGTGTTAATATACCTTAAAAGGACTTAAAAGGCTAAACTACTAAAACTGGGCATAAAACGATGTTGGGCGCGTTCGTGGTGGGCCGCGCCAGACCACTAATCTGAGGCACCTTTCTGGTGCACTCCAGGCACGCCACTCCAGGCCTTCTGGCGCAGATGGGGCACGCCGCGCCAAGTGCTACCCAGATTTGCTTGAACGTTTTTCTTCTCTCATTTTTTGATCCTAAATCGCCTAAACCTCCATAGTTTTATTCTCAAAACCTTAGGATCAGCAATACCTTAAATACCCAATAAATCTAACTCGAAAAATAACTCCAAAATTATGAATCAACACCAATGGGCATTCAAACAACTCAACCAAATAGGGATTCGACAAGATTCATCAAGAATTCACTTCTTAACATGTAAACAATTCTAAAACCACTGAATTGAAACAAGTTTGGTGTGTGGATGAATTAACCCAACACGCAAGATCTCCATACCTTGATAGGGATCACCCCCGATAAATTCCACTCGTAATTCCTTGGCGTTCTTGGTGAATCCTTGATCTTTCTCCCTTTCCTTCTCTTATCTCTTCTCCAAGCCCTAAGCGTAAAGTTAAAATTTATAATTTGACTTAAACTGGTTTTTACCCCAAATAAATCCCTACAATGAAATAGGAAATAGATGGGTGAGACTAGTTTGCCCTTCCTTAAATCCAGATTGGGACCTTCCTTAATCCAACAATCCAACTCCGATTCCCTCATACGATATCGAAAATGCGCATACTCAGTGGCGTTGGAAAGATCGCTCTAAGGGGTTTCCAAACATATCAAGAACTACCCCTAAGTCAGCATGAGCTAGAAGTTATGACTATTTGAAAATGACCAAAATTCACTTTTTTAACTTAATTGTTTTTCCATATTTTCCCCTTTCTTTCCAAAAGTGATATTTTTAGTTTCTTAGCTATTTCGAGTTACGAGATGTTATAAAGAGTTAATTGAACTTATATGATAGTATCTCATCTCCTATGTTCATTATTATATTAAATGTTGACTTATGTTTATATGATACAATATTGGAGACTATCATATAATTATGATGATTATGTGATGACTTTATTATTGTCTCTTATGCTTACGTATTATGAGGACTAACCATTTGAGACGTTTTTACGATGTTGTTTTAGCTTTCATACTTAGTACGTTTTGTACTAATGCATATTGCCTACATTCTAATTAGGGTTGGAGCTTTGAGTTGCTATTGGAGGTTAGAGTTTTGAGGACTTAGAAGATTTAAGATCTTGGTGACTCCTCATAGCTTCGAAGAAAACAACCACTTTACCTTTACTTCATTCACTTTTATGCTTAAGACTTTGTATACCGCGTCCAAAAGTTTAATATTAATGTCAAAGTAGATGGTTTGAGACAAAAGAGTTAGAAAAGACTTCCGGTTTGCAATTCATGAAATGACTCCGATTGTATATCTTAGAAGTTTTAAATTCCTCCATATTTTCTATGATCTTATGTTATGATTATGCTAAGGGCTTGTATGAGACCCCTTCGGGTCAACTACGCTATGTCATGTCTAGGGGGTGTTCTCGGGGCGTGACAGAACGAAGGAAAAAGGGTGTGGCGCAGATGACCTGAGAGCACTGCTGGCACGGGGCGCCAACCCCTAACTTCAGAGACCCATTTCTGGTGCACTATTGGCGCGCCACACCAGCCCTGCTGGTGCATCTGTGGCACGCTGTGCCACCATTCCCCAATGAATTCTGACAAATTTTTCTACTCATTTATGACCTTAATTTGACTAGAATCGAATGATTTCTTCCCCAATCACTTAGAATCAAATACTCAATGTATGTATACGATAACCCACTCAAAACTACATAGAAAACACTAAACCCAATATCATAAACTCATCAACAACCCCATAAATAAGGACTTACAAATGAACTTCAAGAAACTTATCAAGAACTCAATTTCTTCAATTCTATGAATGAAATTGTATTGAAGTTAACATGATTGACATATGGGTGAACGAACCTAGAACTATGAGAACTTAATACCTCTTAGGATTGAATCTTTGGCGAATCAACCTTAGAATTTACAAGAAATCATGAAGAACGCCTTGACTTTTCTCCTCTTCTCCTCTTCTCCTCTTCTTGAATTTCTCTCAAAATCCTATCGTAAATTAGGATTAAACTTAACCAAATCACTATAGACCCCTAAGTATTACTAAAATTCGCTTAAATTTGATTGGGCAAAGAAAACACCAAAATACCCCTCTTAAATCCGGTTAACTTTCCTTATCCAAACAATTCGAATTTAAATGGGCATATCTTCCTCATACGAGTTTGGAATTTAGCAAAATTGGTGTCGTTGGAAAGATGATTCCAAGAGTTGTCATTTAATATCTTATGGGTCACCTAACTCACACTGTACCGAAAGTTAGGTCATTTGAATTTGACCCAAAACTCATACTTACCATAACTTACCAAAATTTCAAATTTACTCTTTCCAAAAATAGTTCTTTCTAAGGCAGGATGTTACATTTATATCGATCTTTGGCTTGAAATATAAGTTCATAAGTTCATGTTTTAATAAGGTCAGTATGTCTATTGAATAGTACTTCTGTAAGTAAAAAATTTCTTCACTGTAATGGGTCAATTGATCATAAAGTAATATTGATTATTTTGGGAATAGTATCGAACACTGAATTGGATTAGAGTCTTTTATAACTCAGAAGTCCCATAAAACTATGTAGCCAACGTAGGATAGGATATCATTGATTCTTCATTTGACTCTTCACTGCCTCTAAGAAGGACTATTAGAATGACCCATAGTTAAAGTATTGTTGACATCCCTGGGCGCAACGTCGTGGTGACTCAATTTTAAAAGAAGTTAAAAGAATTTTAAAAGGGTAAAAAGGGAGTCATTCTGTTGACATGCCGTGAGAGGGCGCCACGTTGCGGTGACTCAATTAAAAAAATATTATCAATTTTTTAAAAAATATTTTTTTTTCCAAAAAACAGGTAAAAGAGTTAAAGGGAGTTGCCACCTAATTTTTAGAAAAACTAGGAAATCAATTAACAAACTAACTTAAAAGAAATTCTACAAAACCGATTGATTCTGGGTAAGGGCTGCAAATTATGCCGAAGGAAAGGAGTTATGTATCCTTCAAAATCCACAATTGTGGTTCCCGACTGATTTCATGTTTTCAAATTGAGGAGGACACAAAATAATATACAAGAATAATAACACATGTGATATATGCAAGTAATAAAATAAAACAAACAATATAAGAAACATACTAAGGTTTCCTTAACATCGATATATACAAAATAATGAATAAAAATTATGATTCGAACTTCATTCGAATAATTTCAATAGGAAGCACCTGTGAGCAGCTGTAAAGACATTTAATAAAAGTGTTGGTAATATATAATTATGAATAAAATGAATAAATCAAATAGTAACTTAACAATAAAACTCAACTTATTAACACAGATCTTTTGAAAATCGACTGTAATTTCTTATCGGCCAATTTTAACAATAAAGAATATGAATTTAACTAAATTTTTGTCTTTTTAAATATGGAGGCCTTCAAAATCGACAGAGAGATTTTCTTATTAGCCATTTCAACTATTATTTTCCAACACACAAAATAATATTAAACTAAACAAAGGATAAAATATTTACAACTAACAAAAATAATAGCATATCAATATAACAACAATAATCACATAATAATACAAGTAGCTACACAACTTGCTAAAGATCTTTAGGAATATAAATAATCTTTTCAATCATCCAAATATAAGCACTAATAAAGCAACAATAAGTAAATGAATAAACAAAAATAGGATAAGAAATAATGGAGAACTCAACTGAACTACACCAATACAGTAAGTGGTGGACTCGCCGAATTCAGGGGGAACTTCAGTGAATTTGTCATTGGAAAATAATGAACACTAAAGAATATCTTAAAAGCTTAAAAATTCTGAAAAATTACCTTTAAATTTTATCCACCACCTCCTTTAATCTAATGAATCAACTATTCTATATATAGGGAACTGAAAATTATCAATAGTATAACTGTGGGCCAAAATCATCGGTTAATAAAATATCTATGTATAAATCATATCCACATCGAAATAAATTTCTGAATTGTGCAAAAATATCAAAATAAATATTTACAAATGTAACAATTGTAACAAAGAGCATGTAAAAATGTGTTAACAGAAATAATGGATTAATAAAATATGAACAAATATATGAATTTATTCAACCGGTTGTGACAAAATAATATAAACAAAATTAACCCATAGAAATCCTAATACTTTGAGAATAATGATAATTATCAACACATTGCATTAAAATGACAAAAATGTATTTTGAATTATTTAAAAAATAAAATACTTAAAAAGTATTACCTTTAGAAATATCAGACCAAACTTTGATGTCAACAAGTATCATATCATCTTATACTCTAACAAAGTATAGGTGACCCTTGCAACGTGGGTGAAACGTTGTATCATTAATAGACTCATTATAATGGTTGTCGATTAGATAAACTCCCCACAACAGGGGCGGAGCTACACTAGGCTGAGGGTGTCCAACTTCATCGAAAAGTTTCAGCATGTATGCAAATAAAATAATATTATAGATGGTTAAATAATACATTTTGAACACACCTAGACAATAAAATTTCTTAGTCCAGTGGTTTCTATTGCTCAGCCAAAGCTGAGGCCTTTACCACCTGCTGCGCGTGGTTCAATTCCCCCAAACCACACTTATTTTAACATTTTTGAAAAGCTTCTAATTAAATTTTAAGTCATAATTAATACATATTTTATGTTTCAAAAAATGCAAAAAAAATATTATCTATTAAATTAGAGATTTGCAACTTAAAAAATTAAGAGAAAAAAAAGTTTAGTAGCCAATTGAATTGTTAATCGATTTATGTTTTAATTTTTTTTCTTTTCTTTACAAATTTAAATAAAAATAAAAGTAATTATTTAATTTAAAGTTAATTATCAAAACCTTTTTTTCTCTATAAAGCTACTAAAAAAGATAAAGGCTCTATATAAAATTTCCTTTAATAACTCATTTAATTCTACTTTTTTATTTTTCATGTCTCGTTGTTAGTCAACAGAGGTTGGTGAAATCTTGTAGTATAAAAGAGATTTCATCCTACACTAAAAAAATTTCTTTGTCCATTCACTTCACATTAAATAAACATGAATATTAAAAATATTATGTAGTTTGATTTTAAATTTTTTGGTATAGTTTTTAATTAAGAAAATTAATTGTTAATGTCACGTAGTTCGATTTACAAATTTTTGCACACCAGTCATTAAATTATTTTTATTTAACTATGAGATTTTTGGACACCCTTCGTGAAATTTTTTAGTTACGCCACTGTCCACAAGAAAAGTATATATATTTTTATTCCTAAAAACAATTGATGGGTTAGATTTAATTTGCAGTAATTAAAGTTATAAACAAACAAATTGAGTGTTAATGAAAATTCTTGCACTACTTACAGTAAAATTAATCAAGAATGAAGATGAGTGACAACCAGGGGCGGACCCACATAGAGAGGCTCGGGTTTTTGAGCACCCATTGATCCCGACAAAAACTGTATATACTTATAGAAGATACTGGATAATTGATATAAAAAACGCGTTAGCACCCATTGTTCGAAAAGGCCTCACTTTTGAGTTGGTTCTAAAAGTGACCTGAAATCTTTCTGACGTCCACCTGCGAGGGTTTGAATCCTAGCAATTTATTTTTTTGGTTGAAGAAAGCAAACCTGGAATTTCTGTTTTCATAGTTATTTGACTGTTCTATTTATATATATTTTTACGGTTGACATTTTGCGTATATTCTTTTTAATTATTTTTCAACTTTTATTTTATTTTTGTATTTCATTTATTAACTAAACTAAAAAGATTAGTAAGCTTCTAGAAAGATTTTTTTTGCTTGACCAACCACAATCATCAAATTCTGGATCCGCCACTGGTAACAACAACTTCGTGCAAAATATTGTGAATCTACTAGTAAATTTGCTTTCTAATTTCTACTTAGTGAAAGCACTTGACGTAAACTAATATATAGTACGTATATTGATTTCAAGAATGGAGTATAAAATGGGTTTTAACATGCGGTATTTCTGTTAATATTTTTACCTTCTACTTTAAATTGTATTTATTAACTTGAAATGGGTAAACACTATTTCTTTAATTTTTTAGTTGATAAGAAAAAAAACTTCTTTTACAAATACATATTTTTTGTTTTTTCTTTCGATTGACTTTATTAAACATATATTTTAACTTTTACATTATCATTTGCGGTTAATTTGCGTTTCACTCGCGATGATCTGGATCGTGATGATAAACCTAAAACTCATCGTGATGATAAACCTAAAAATCATACGCGTTTACATATTCAAAAGGTATAGTGTCTCTAATGTGAATTTTATGAAGTAAGCACATATGAGGAAATTAAAGTTCAATTTAAAAATTTGATTATTAGTAATCACAAAAATTGAGGACAACAAGTAAATTGTAGCTTGACCTATTGATTATGTTCACATGAAAAGAGAAATTATGAGAAAATTGTAATATTATCTACATAAATAACAATTGACCAGATTTCAATGTTTAAAAATGTCCAATTATGGGAAATACAATTATCATATTTCCAAAAGAGGGAATTCAACATTAATGGTTCTATTAAATGTATCATTATCTACATTCAATAATATTTCCCTTTTCTTAGTTTACTTTTCTATGTAAACACCTCAATTTTTCATCCGTCAAGCCAAATATCTTCTAAACTCTCATTTTGGAGATTTTTGTTGAATAAATTTTATTTCTTTATATCTTCATATAAACGTTACTTCCCAGATCTTGAATTAACATTTATCGCGAAATAATTCCGTATTTACCGATAATTAGCAGTGCTAAAATTGTGGTATGGTGTCTTCTAATAAAGTTTAATCTCTTAATATTTTTATTTGTTACTTGAGCATGAATCATTTGAGCAATTTTTGTGTAAGATTTTTTATATTTGTTTTTTTGTTGAAAAATACAAACTCTTATTATAATTTTTAAAAATTGCTCACTATTATTATGTTTTTGTTAGTATTTTTTACCTGATTGTTTCGTTATCATTGCTAATTGCTAAAACCTTTTAGTAACAACAAATTCAGAAAGCAAAAAAAAAATTATGAAATTTGTGAAAAGACTCTTTATTACATTCAATTTATTTAAATGAGTCAAAATTAGAGATTAATACAAAAGAGATAAAATTTTAACCTTTTTTTTCTTTATTAAATTATTTAAAATCAAATGTTTTATTTACAAGTTCTACAAAACCAACTCTATAAAATAAAATTTATACAACACCCACTCCAATATCAAGTCATCCAATAAAAGTAAGATTTCTACAACTTTATTTCTTCTTTTTTCTCATGTATTGTCTGGTGCTTTAATTTTGCTATGATATTTTTAATGCGTAGTTTCACTAGAAAATTTAGGGGCATTTAATAACACTTGATGTTGGTGGCCTTTGACTTTTTTCCTCATATAGTTTTTTTACTAAAAAAATATATAGGAAAAAGTTTAGTTGTGTACTAGATTAGATATACCCTTAAACTTTGCGAGAAAGGGTCAAACATACTCTTTTATAGATTTTATTTTACTAGAAATTCAAGAATATATTATTTTTAGTTACTTTAGCCGAAAAGAGTATTTTATTTGTGTAAATGTAGGGATATACGTAAGTCATTTCTTAACAAGGGGAATAACAACTTTAATTCACAAAGTGTAAGAGTATATCGAATCTTTTCACCTAATTTTAACTTGAAGTCGAAAATATTAATTGGTAATTATATTAAATTTGTTCATTCCCGTCCAGATATATATCATGGAATAAATTTTTATAGTAATGCAAAATCAAAAGAATCAAATAGATAATCTAATAAACTACTACTCTAATATTTGTGAAGTTTTATCAAATTGACCTATTTAAAAATTAATTAAATAAAAATTCAAATATTTAATATCTATGATTGTGGACTTTCCCTTCCATTGTTTATAAGAAAAATATTTGATATGTTTCACACACTGAAGCAACTATTTATTATATAATAGAACATTCGGCGGAATATTTTCAAATACTAATTGATTTGAATTTTCTAGCATTAAATATTGACTCAATTGAGGGATACTAATGTTTTTTCATATTCATTTGATAAGAAGAAGAAACTCACCGAGTATATAGAATACTTTTCTTATAAATATGATCTCTTTTTGTTGATTATTGAAAATAATTTGTGTTTGAAAGTCTTTTAGTTTTCTGAAACATGATTTTCAAACCGAGGCAGAGAAATATAGTGTCTTTTATTACATATGAAAAATAAAAACTATAAGTGTAAAAGGAACTAAATATCGAGACTTGATTTCTATAACAATTCTACCATGCGATTCAATTCTCTTATTTTCTTGTCAAGCAAACATTTTCTCTCTTACTTCATTTGATGTGAATTGATTTCATACTTCTTTTTTCTAATTTTTTTATATATTTAAAATAATTAACTATAGATTCTCATTTTTTCATTTATGTAACAAAACTTTAACAAATTTTCTTATTTGCAGAATGATGTTGGAACAATGAAAGTAACCCAAACCAGACTGAGAGGAAGAGAATGCTAGTTAATACAAAAGTCATATCAAATACATTTGTTGACTTCGATTGTCCCTTCTAAAGGTGTAGCAAATTTTTACACCATTAAACATAAAAATATTATTACATTTGATTACTAAGATTTATTTAATGTAGAGGACACTAATATTGTTATACATTTCTATAATAGCTTTCTTTGTCTAGATGAAAAATCAATTCTAAAAAATATGATTACTATAATGAAATATTGTAGAAAGAGGATGTTTAGTATATAAGAGAGGCCTAATTATTCAAATATTTCATTATGGATCAAATAATAGAAGGGGAAAAGGACGAATATGCCCCCAAATTTTCAAATATGGTATGTCTATACCCTCCATTATACTTTTTGTCCATCTAAGCCCTTGTCGTCCAATAATCGGTGCACATTTACCCCTCCAACTAAAGAAACCCTATTTATGTACACGTTGCTAAATCCTAAGCCACTATCCGATTGATCATTTCTTTTAACCCGAATCCTAAGAACCCATCCCATAACTCAATAAGCGCACCTTAGATACAGAGAAATAATTAGAAAAATTAGAGAAATATTTCCTCAATCAACCCAACCCATCATACTGATTATAGAAACTCAAAATTCAGAACTGAACCATTTGGAACATCAATTGACCAAAGAAAATTCAATCTTTCCTCAATAAGCCCATCAAATGGAATGGGAAAACTCAAAACCCAAAAATGCAAAATCTGAAACATAACTTACCAAAACTTATTAATTCATCAAAAAGTAAACAAATTTACAAAAATTCTTCAATTCAAAACATATTCAAGGGGAAAAGGACCCAAATCCTAAGTCACATATTATTTTGTTCATCTTACAAGACTAAAAATAGAGGATTTGTTTTCATCAGTTCTTGAAAAACCCTCAATAATTTTACAAAATTTACTCAAAAGGGGATTCATTTTCATTAGTTCTTGATTTTAATTGAATATATTTTTGTTTCATGAAATGGAGTTTGATAGCATTGAATGTGTATCATCTTCTAATGGTATAGATGAAGATGAGATTCCAAAACTTCATCCACATATCATTCGTTCTCAGTTTTCGTCCTCAAAGATGATGATCCACAAGAACAACAACGGAAGCAATATCTTGTGTGATGGAAATAATGGGGGAATTGCAACTCATCCAGCGACTAGCGTTCATGATCTCTTCAAATTTTAGAGAGTATATATTACCAACAAATTGGGTGGGT
The DNA here is from genome assembly GCA_016801875.1 of Solanum sitiens. Taxonomy (NCBI): domain Eukaryota; kingdom Viridiplantae; phylum Streptophyta; class Magnoliopsida; order Solanales; family Solanaceae; genus Solanum; species Solanum sitiens. The sequence continues at coordinate 603,106 of JABWTJ010000088.1, read as the reverse complement.
TTATTGAATTATGGCGGGGGGGGGGGGGGTTCTTAGGATTCAAGTTAAAAGAAATGGTCAAACCGGATAGTGGCTGAGGATTTAACCACGTGTACATAAATAGGATTCCGTTAGTGGGAGTGGAAAATGTGCATCGATTATTGGAAGACAAGGGTTTAGATGGACAAAAAGTATAACGGAGGGTATAGACGTACCATTTTAAAGTTCGAGGGTATTTTGTCCCTTTTCCCATAATATAATGAAGACGATGCAAGTAATCCCTATGGAATTCATCAAAAATATTATGACATGCTGCATGGATGAGAAGTCGAAAGGAGACAACGTCAAAATGAAAAATGTGAAACAATAATATATGTTCTTTTATAATTTTTTCCTTTTATCTGAACATCAAGTCTTACTACTTTCCTAAAGTACACTCACATATTTATCTATCTATATTTATTGTTTAGAAAGAATGTTTTAGATGTACCTTCGACATGTATGAATTTTTCTTTATGTCATCCTTCTCAATTGAATTTAGTGATAGTCATTTCCAAGAAAATGCTAATTTAGTTTCACCCATTTTCTCTTTCCTTCATGACTTCAAAATTATCAACGTGTTTCTTGTGATTTTAATTGTCATGTTTAGTAATATTGCACTTTTTATTACTTGGTAATATACTTTCTATAAGGAAATTAAGAAAATTCTTCTTGTATTGCAATTTTACTTTCATGAAAAGAAACACACTATGTGTCGATCTACTGGAGATGTAAGAAGACATATTTCCAAGGTTTTGAAAATTTGAAGGTAGAAGTTCAACAAGAAACAAACGTAGTTATAGAGTCAATGATAAGTTGTTACATTACATGGATTTTCTTTGATAATGATAGCTGATTTGATTATCTTTCTGAGAAATCGAATTTACTTATTGTAACACCCTAAAAACGAACTAGGTGAAACTAGAGTCTAACATGTGTGTCATGAGGTGTTAATTTCTTAAAATGGTTAATTATAGTGTCAATAGGCAGTGTGTTGAGTTTGGAAGGGTTTTGAGGTCAAACGTCCAAGAACGTCCAAGACGTTCGAAAGTTAGCCTTTAGACGTGCTTGTGTGTTCTAGTGTGCCTTTGCATGTTTTACGTGTTGGTTTGAGTTCAAATTGATAGGGAAGGTTCATAACACCTAGGCGAGCGTATTTGGGTTTAAAACGTCCAGGAACGAATCCCGAAGGACCACCCTAAGGGTCCTTGAGGAGGACCAACACTTTGGCTTGAAACTGCCCAAGGCAGTCCGAACCAACGACTGCACAAACGGCGGATCGTAGTCCTATGCACGCTCGTCGATTGGGGGCGTCACTCCATCCTTAGGCATGGGAGCTGAGCCCCCAAACTTTGACTCTCTCTCACAAATGAAGGACCTGCAGGACGGTGCCATCGTTCCATCGACGGTCCGTCGTCTACAGGCGTCGTTTGGTGCCTGCAATTCCTGTAGATTATCGGCCAATGTAAGGGTAGAGCGGGAAAATTCACTTAGCTTCAAAATAAAATATTGGGCGGTTACTTAATGTGTTTTGGGGTATTTTAAGTCACTTTATAAGTCTAGAACCTATAGTTGAGTTCATTATTCAAAAAGAAAACCCAAGACCCCAAATAAAATCCTCTAGAACTCCATTGAAGCTTGAAGCAAGGTTGAGGCTAGGAGCTTCATTTATCCATTGAATCTACATCAATTTAATGGATAATCTTCATCAAGGTATGACATTTCATCCTTGAACTCTCTTTCCTAAAGGATCCAAACTTCAAAGGCTTTTTCTAAGACTTTCTCAAACATGAAATCCTCTATTTTGACTTCTATCCATGAGTTCTTGCAAAAAATGATTTGAATAAATGATTTATGTTATAATAGATGTTAATTGAATGATTTTAGACCAAAATTCGTATGAACCCATGCAATTCATGAAATCCTAGTTCTTGCTATAATATGGGTGATATGATCATAACCTTATTGTATTGAATTCTTGTGTAGATTTGATTGGGCTATTGAATTATAAAAAGATCATGTTAGAATTGTATATAGGCTGCCTTATTTTGATGACTTTCATATTGTATCTTGATGAATCATTGTATGGTTTGATCATTGGTTTGGAATGATGTATATGGCTATTGGTAAGATCCTTTGGTGAAGTGAATTGATTGAGAATGCTAAGGATTTGTGGTGTTGATGATGGAATGGTGGTAAGATGACCTAATCCTCCTATATAGTGTATAATTTCTATTCAATTGTGATGATTGGTATGGTCCACTTATCGTGGCGGTGTTTATTTGTTATAATTGTGAAGAATATGGCCTTGTCGGCATTGCGTTTTGAATTGTGATGTTATTATGTTGTAGCTTGTATAGGTGATCAATGTGAAGGATTATGTGGTACATGTGTATATGTGAATTCAAAGCATGAGTTCTTCTAGTTGATGATATGTAGCTATAGTAGACTATGGTGATGTCTTCATATGTGTATACTTGATATTGAAGTATGATTCTTCCTAATTGATTATATGAGATTTATGATGAACTATGTTGATCTTCTATAGAAATGGATAGGGTGACTTATAGTAGACTTCGTTGTTCCTATGTGCTACTTGAATGTGATTGTACATGTGATAAGATGATGATGTGTGTGTCTTGTTTTTGTAGACCTATGTCCCTCTACTTGATTCATGAAGAATATGAATATGAACTCTTGACTTAGTAGGCTTAAGCACCTTTGTCAGGTATGTGAATGTATGAGTGAAATATGACCTTGAACATGGTTAAGAGGGTCATTAATTTAGAACCTTCAAACTAGAAAGAAGTTTATGATATCCTTGAAGTTGAAAGCCGTAATGGTATCCTTATTTTGTGAATGAAGGACTTAGGGATAGGTTGGCTGGAACAGAATGAAACCATCCCTAAGAAAGTCACCACTGAGTGGCAGCCCTAGATGACCCATCTTTGGTAGGTGCATTACGATTAGGTAGTGACTAATATGTGGTACCTTAGAGAGGTCGAGTGCATCATGTCCCGACTTGAAGGATGCCCTATCTTCTAGGGTGTACTTTGGGGTCGTGACACTTATTTAGATAGTTGAATTATTTGGTCAAGATAGTAAGAAGAATAAGGACTTTTGTTTCGTATAGTAGACGCGGATTTTCAGAATTAAGCTAAATAAGTAGTTTCTTACTTTTTAATGGTTAAGCCGAGCACTACATATTGCTTTAATATTGATAAAAGTATTCTTCTAAAATTGATTACGCAAACACAAATTAATTTACTACATTAATAAATTATCTTTTCAAATATAACTTCTAACAAAAAGAATCATCTTCAAAATATAAGGGGTATGGAAAAGGGTTAAACCGCATTGAATCTTACGTATGTACTCTTTCCTTGAATCACTTCTGCAAAAAAAAAAAATCATAGCTTAAACTTTACTATAAGCCTTGGTTACATGACAATAACTTTTACCCTCATGTTAAGGCGACCTAAAAATAACATTATTTTTAAAAAGATTTTCTTATTAAAATTTAAGGTTGGGGTTGGAGAAAAAAAAATAAGAAAAGAGAAAGAGAATCTTCAATCTCGGAGAGAGAATCTACAGCAAAGAAACACAAAAGAAATGGACACCACAATCATGACAAGAGAGAGACTGAAAAATTTCTCGATGATGCATGGAACAACCTTATGATTTGGATGACATACACAACAAGGTAACTCATGTTAAGTCAACTATTAGATAATAACAGTTACACAAAAATTACACAAATAAAAGTAAAATAGATATTCGCGGCAAAATTTTTCGTTGCTAAACAAAAAAAGTTACAACTCATTTTATTCAATAAAGGACATTTATTTAGAATCATGAGCCTTAGTTTTCTATTACTTGTTTATTGCATTTACAATTGTAAGAATCTATGTCTATTGAAATATCGATAAATTTGACAATACAACTTCCTTCCACAAATGATGGATTCCATCTACAAAATAAAGTAGACAAAATATGCATGGAAATATCTATGAAAAAGTTATTATTCCAAACATGCATAAATATTCTCATGGTGAAGAAAATGAAGATCTCACCCTCAACTAATACCTTCGCAAAGCTCACTAGATTTATGTAATTAGTAATTGCACATTTATTGTTATTTAATTTTATTTGTAACTGGTAGAGCATCTATATTTCTCTTTAATTTTGAAGTCCAATTAAAATCGTGTGTGAACAAATGGATTGTTTCATCTTGATATGAAAAGATGATTTTATGCATGGTTTTTCATTAGTTTATTCTTGATATAAAATAAATCAGTATAAACGTATGCATTTCTATTCATGCCTATGTCACCTTGAATTCATATTTTTGGCGAAAAGATTTCTTCAATGTTTCTATTAGAAGTACAAATTCTTCTTTATACTTTAAGGCAAGTAAATCTTTTTTTAAAACAAACCTAACTGGGACATCTACTTTTGACTTCTACAAAAAATTCTCTATTGATAGACTTCATAACGATGTTAGTTTATCTAGAAAAGGATCGAAATTGCACTTAGATTATCAAAAAAAGTTTGAGTATGTTCTTCATCCATCTATTTTGTTAGAATACCAGTATGTTTATATTTTTGGCTTAGGAATATCACATATCTAACAATCAATACTTTAAAATTATATAAATTCCATATGTCATTTTATTACTGGTCCTATTTTTTTCTCCAACCCAGGTTATATAAATTCACTCACCTTAATTTCTGACTTACTCGACTTAATATTTATTTTTAGTTTAAAAAACCAACAACTAGAGGTCAAATTTTGAAATAATTATTACAAGAAATAAGAAAAACTTGACTTGCGGGATTCTTTAAAACTATTTTTAAATGAGGTTAATTTTTTTAGTAGTGATTTTGTATTTTTAAAGTAAGTTAGTGTTTCGATCAGCCAACATAGAAAATCGGGTGGTGGATTTATATATATGGGGTTACGATTAAAATTTGACCATTACTATTACTGAAACAATAACAACAACAAATAGGTCTATTAGTGAAACATAACAAGTAAACTATAGATGATATTATAAATCAAATGCAAAACACTACAAGAATAAGGATAATAGTATGACTTATATCATGACCTGAGAGAACCCCCAAGTCGTAACACGGTGTACTTGACCACGAAGGGGTATCATACAAGCCCTTATCATATTCATAACATAATACATTAGAAAATATGGAAGAATTTAAAAATTTAAGATATACAATCGAACTCATTTTCATAAATCACAAACAAAAGTCTTTTCTCTATTGTCTCAACCCATCTAACTTGACATGAATATTAAACTTTGGGACGCAGCCCATACAAAGTCTTGAATATAAAAGTAAATGACATCAAGGTAAGTGGATGTTGTCCTCGAAGCTATAAGGACTCACCAAGATCTTCAATCTTCTAAATCCTTGAAAGTCTAGCCTCCAATAGAATCTCAAAGCTCCAACCCTACATTTGGTTAGAATGTAGGCAATATGCATTAGTACAAAAGTACTAAGTATGAAAGCTAGAACAACATCAAAAGAGCATCTCAAATAGTTAGTCAACATAAGACATAAGCATAAGAGATAATAACATGGTCGTAACATGATCATCATTATCATAGCATAGTCTCCAACATAAGCTTCTTATGAACATAAAGACATAGTTAATGAGCATAGGAGATAAGTCATAATCATATCAACATAATTTACCCTTGGTCATCCATATCATGATAACACCATTCTCAAGTAACTTCAAAAGCATACAAGTGCAAAGCAAGAATAGCATCCCATAATACTACCCAATCAAGTATCCCTTTTTATTCATGTTAATCATAGTCTGCATGCATGGTTAAGTCATAAGTCATTCTACCATAAGGGCACCATACTTCTAAGGAACCTCAAGACACACTTGTGCAATGCATGAAAGGCATCCCATACTACCCTTCACACTAATCATAGCCTTGAAATAATCTTAGCCATAATCACCCTCCTTTTGGTCTTACTAAAATCTTAACTCTAAAAGTAAGAGAATCTCATAACTTTAGTCAACTATAAATAGTAAAGGGAACTCTAGTCCCATCCTATCTCAAGGCTTCACTTTAATGACCCTAAGTCATACTTTGTGCAATGCACTCATAGCATCCCATAATACCAATAATGCTAAGTATCACTTTTAGGTCCTATTGCTAATTCTTCTTGGGTTGGAGCCTAGTTCCTCTCTTTATCTTTATAACCCTATAAGGTACTCTCGCTCAAGCATATCTTAGTTCATTACTAAGTTGAACCCTAGGAGATACTTCTTTAAGTATGCCTAAGTTCCTTCTTCACATGGACCCTATGAGATACTATCTTAAGCATGTATAAATCCACCTATACTCATGAACACTATGATATACCACTTTTAGTATGTCTAATTTTATCCACACTCTTGAACACTATGAGTTACTTGATTAAGTAAGTCTTAGTTCATTATGCATTGAACAATATGAGATGCTTCTCAAGAATGTCTTAGTTCAAGCATGTCTTCTTCTTCTTCTTTCTTTAGGTGAGTTAGTTAGAATTATTTGTTTAGGGTTTATTTAGGATTATATAGGTGGATAAATAATGTATTAACAGACCTACATTAACCCCTTATTAATAACTAACCAAACCCCTAACTTCAAACTTAAAACAAAAAAGCTGAAAACTGGCAGAACCTACGACCTGTCAATCTACGAACCATAGATTGGACTACTGTCCGTGGTTTGGACCTGAAACTCACCATGTGGAGGCCTGATCCATGCCCATGACCTATGAGCCGTAGATTAATCCACTGAGCGTGAATTTGGTTCGTGAATCAAGCTGTTTTGATAGCTTTTTGGCCAATTTTGGGGTCCTCCTCAAGGACCCCTTGGGTGGTCCTTGGGGGGTTGTATCAAGACGTTTAACCCTAATTATGTCCATCTAAGTATAGGAACAATTTATCTTGATTTTAACCTTCATACAACACTCCAAAAGTCCACTACAAGACCCTACAACACACTAGTTCAATTTACTATTTTTCGGGCGTTAATGTCATTTCTTAACGTTTGACCTCCAAACTCCTCAACCTAACTTGAATAACCATTTTACATCATTTAAAAAAGTTTTCAACTATAAACTCACATGTATGGCTCTAGTTCCACCTACATAATTCCATTAGAGAATAGCTAGGTATAACTAGGTTCTATGGGGTGTTTCAACTTTTGATTAAATAACCTCTAGTTTTGGTTAGAAAAACTCCACTTTATTGTCACGACCGGGGAGCACCCCCTTGAAGCGACACGGCCTACTCGAACTCTCGGAGGTCTTGTACAAGCCCTTATACATCTTTCATCGCATATATATGAAAAGTAGTGCGGAATTAAAACTTTTCATCACAATAGTCAAAATCTTTATAGAGTATAAGAAAACTAAGTCTCGTCATAATCCATATTAGACACATATAATATCATAGGGTCACGTCCCTTACATAAATTTTAAATGAAACTATAGTCTATTACAAAGTTTTTGAAAAAGGAAACAAACATAGCCATGTCCTCGAACATATGAGGACATACCGATCTTGAGAGAATGCTATTCCCAAGCTTCAACTTCTAAGAATATCTTTACTTGTCACCTAAACTTGTAGACGTAGAGAACATATGGAATTAGCACATTGAATGCACTAAGTATGGTGACATGCAATAAAACCATGCAAAAATGGAATTTTACTTTAAAGTATGCTTTTAATCATTTTTGATAGAAACCTCATGAAACAAGTAAAAGAACCAACTTCAAGTCAATATTCACCTATCAGACATAACCAAACATTCCATAATATACAACTATCATCACTTAGAAACCATATAAACATATAGACATATGAACAAAGGTTATCCTAAGACTCACCTAAGTAAGATATGAAGCGGCCGCCCATACAACCCCTTCACACACACCTAAGTGATCCTCAAGACTTCCCAAAGTAACATTATTCCCTTTTCATCATTAGACTCCCTACCTATGGTACTCTAAGACTGACCTAAGTAAGACATGAAGAGACCACCCGTACACCCTCTTCAAGCCTACCTAAGAAATCCTCATAGCTCCCCTAGATAAGAACCTTTCTATTCAACATGCATTAACTTAAGTCATCATTATTCATTAAGCCATTTAAGAGACAATTAAGCATTTATAGGACTTCACATAATTGCCTTGGAGGACCTAGGGAACTCATCCTAGCACCTTCAAAGCCTACTCTTGCCATGTGTAGATAGCGTCCCATTCCACTACCTACACGTTGTAGAACTTTTCCAATAGTAGAGTGCACATCCCATATGATGAGAATAGGCATTAATCGACATAGACCACACTAGCTATGTATGGAATCCAGTGTCATAAGATTCTGCACTGTGGAAGGTGTTCCACTTTCCAAATGTAGAACTAGTAATCATCCCATGTTGGCACATGGTTAAGGAATATCAATGGTTCCTTTGTACTATAGTCTCATCTAAAGTAGAGCTACTACTACAAGCATATTCACTCGGTGCTTTGCCTTCGTTCTCATAGATTAAATCATTCATGTACTAGTATTTGAGAAGGTACCATCACTAAGTCCTACCAACTCATAATACTCTTTCTCCCAAGGATGGGTCTACTAGGGCTGCCAACCAAGGTTTATTAGGATAGATCTTATGACTTCCTTAGAGATGGTTTCATGCCGTTCCAGCCAACCTACCCTAAGTCCACCATTCCACTCAAGAAGGACATCATTATGGTCTTTCACTTCAATGCTTCTATTAACCTTCTTTCATATTCAAGGTCTCACATTCACTTAGGGTTATAGACTCATAAAGAAGGGGCACCATGCTTAGGTCTACTGGTTCAAGATATAATCTAGAATGCCTCATTACTCATTCAAGGAATGGCACAACCTTAGATATATCAATCCTAGACTTTCATCCTTTTCATTCACTCAAGACAAGGGTACCTAAGACTAACAAGTCAATTCATACCATTCATCATAAAATTCATTCAATATAATTAAAGTACCAAGTAGGGACATCTAGTCTACTAGATACGACATCATTCTATAAAGACTCTCCTTAGTCCTTCATCATCACATATACCAACAACTAGAGAAGCAACATATTCAATCATATCATTATCAACTTATACAAGATCATATAGACACCACATGAGATCTTGACTATGTATATTTTCATATACATTATCATGATCATACCATATTTCACAATATAATGCCGACAAAGCCATGTTCGTAATGATTATATCAAGTAAATACCATCACCATAAGTGGACCATACCAAACCACAACAATTCAATATCAATTCAAAGCTAAACGCAAGAGTTAGATCAACACACCACCTTCCCATAGCCATACTCATCCTCCTTTGGTCTTTCCAATACAAATTCACATAATAGAGATATTACCCAAAACAATATACACAAGACTAAGACAATATAATTTGACTAAATCAATGATCCATCAATACTCGATATAGATATAAAAATTATAAGGCAGCCATGAACAATTCCAACATCAATCAATACATCATTAAATGGCCCAATACAATCTAGGCATGAATTCAATACAATTGAGTCATGATCAATTCACCCACATAATAGACAAAAATAAGAATTCAAGGACTACATGGTTTCATGAAGTTTTTGATCTAAAAACATTCAATTGACATCAATTCTCCCATAAATAATTTATTTAAGCCTTTTCATGCAAAACCCATGCATAAAATTCAAATTAGAAGTTCATAGTTTTAGAAAGTCTTAGAAAAGCCTTTGAAATTTAACTTCTTGAATGGAAGAAGAGTAAAGTATGAAACACCATACATTAATTGAAGAAACTCCACGAAATTTATGGAGAAATCAATGGAGAACGTCAATCCTAGCTTCAACCTTCTTCAAGCTTTAATAGAGTCTAGAGATAACTTATTTTTGATATTGGGTTTTGATTTTGATTAATGAATTCTAAATTAGGTTTTAGGCTTATAAAGTAACTCAAATTACCTAAAAATACCTAAAATAACCTCCCATGACATAATTAGGACGTTAGGAGAATTTCCCAAAAATACCCCCAACTTGGCCGAGACACCTGCAGAAAATTGCAGGTGTCAATTGACGTTTGCACCTACGGGCCGTCGACCAACCAACGGACCGTACTGCTGGTCCGTGGTTTTGGTCATAGGCTGTCAAAATGGGGGCTAAGCTCCCACCACTAAGTGTGGGGCTACGCCCCCAATAGACCGGGGCGTGTATTGATCAAATGGGCATTAATGGTGCTCGTGGTTTGAACTGTCTTTGGCAGATTCTTGCCAAGGTTTGGGTCCTCCTCAAGGACCCTTAGGGTGGTCCTTGGGGAGTCTTTCCTGGACGTTTGACCCAAAATAGGTTCATTTAGATCTTAGGGTCCTCTCTTATAAATTTAGACACCAAACAACATGTAAAACATGCAAAGACACACTAGAACACACAACAACTTATTTCCAAATGTCTTGGACGTTCTTTGACGTTTTACTTCCAAACTCACTGACTTTTATTGCTATAATTCACCATTTTTACACCTTATAAACTCATGACACACATGTTAGACTCTTGTTTAACCTAATTCGTTTTGAGGGTTGTTACATTTATGATGAAAAGATACACAGGTGAAGTTCTTCTTCTCTTGATCCTCTACCCCAATGGCTGTCTAGTTGTGAATAACCATTCCACAACAATACTACTGCTTACCATAAAGTCTGTCTAATATAGTTGATCAATGAAGGAAATAGGGTAGCGATCTTTTCTAGGTCTTCATTAGAATTTCTATATTTTTAACTTTCAAGTAAAGGCCTAAGTTTGACTTTAGTCAACATTCTGAAGAAACAAGCTCAGATGAGAATTCTGTCAGCGTCTGTAGCTCAGAAATGTTAGTTTTGGTTAGAACAAGCCTTCATTAGTGTCATGACCCGAGTGTATACCCTAGAAGATATGGTATTCTCGAATCGTGACACAGCGTACTTGACCTCTCGAAGGTCTTGCACAAGCCCTTTAACATCATTAATTGCATACATGTATGAAAAGTAGTGCGGAATTAAACCTTTTCACACGAAATAACAATACTTCAAAACATCTCTTTAATATAAAATTATAAGGAAAGGCTAAATCTCAAAGTTTCCATCTTAGACACACGAATATCTTGGGACACGGACAATACATCAACATATAGAAATATCTAAGTCTATTACAATACTTTTAATAAGAAAAGTAAACATAATGATGTCCTCGTATCTATTGAGGTCATACCAACACTTTCTTGAATGGAATGCTAATATCCAAGCTTCACTTAAAGTACTCCTCTCAAATGCCACCTACACCTTTAGAGATGAACAAAATACATGGAATTAGTACATTAGAATGCACTATGTATGATGTAATGCATAAGATCATGATAAAAGGACATTTGTATAAAACATGCTCTTTTTGAGTAAAACTTCATAAGACAAGTATAAGAGTTACTCACAAGTCAACATAAGCACATATAGTCACATTATACAATATAATATAAAAATCACTTCAAATCAGATAACATTAGACCCTCCTACCAAAGGTTACTCTAAGGCTCACTTGAGTGAGTTATGAAGCGACTGCCCATACAACCCCTTCACATACTCCAAAGTGATCCTAAAGATTACCTAAGATAAGATTATTCTCATTTAATACATTACTCCCTAGCTAGAATTACTCCAAGACTCACCTAAGGAAGACATGAAGAGACCGCCCATACACCCTCTCCAAGCTTACCTAAGCAATCCTCAAAGCTATTTCCAGATAAGTACCATTTTCATTAACATGCATTTAACTTAAGTCAGTATGTTCATTAAGTCATTTAAGAGACATTCAACAATAAGGACTTTCACATAATGGTCTTGGATAAGACCTAGGGAACCTACACACTAGCATCTTTAAAGCCTACTCGTGCAATATCTAGATAGCATCCCATTCCACTACCTAAACTTCATAGAATTCATCCAACACTAGCATGTATCACACATGATGAGAATAGGCAATAACCAACATAGACCATTCTATCTAGGAATGGAATCTTGAGTCAAACCCTACTCTGATGGAGGGTGTTCCACTTACAAATGGTACAACTATGACACATCCCATGTAGGCACATGGTTAAGGAATATGAAGGGTTTCTTTGTAATCTAGTCTTATATAAAGAAGAGTCACTCCCCAAGCATATACTCTTGGTGCTAGCCTTTGTTCTCATAGAATAATTCAATAAAGGAGCATATGAAGAAGTACCTATCTTAATCATAACCAAATCATAATACACCTTACAAAAGAGGGTCCACTAGGGCTGCCTTACAATGGTTACTAAGATAACTCAATGACTTTCCTAAGGATGATTTCATGCCGTTCCATCCAACCACCACTAAGTCCATCATTCACACAAGAAGGATACCATTACGACTTTCAATTTCAAGGATATCATAACCTTTTTTCTAGAAGGTTTCACATTAATGACCTTCTTAACTATATTCAAGATCATATTCCATCATACATATACATTCATGACAAAGGTGCTTTAGCCTACTAAGTCAAGAGTCATATCCATATTTCATGTATCATGTAGAGGGGCATAGGTCTACCACAACAAGACATACACATACTTCATCTTATCACATGTACAATATCATTCATATAACACATAGGGTCAACTAAGTATACTACAAGTCACCCTACACATTCCTATAGAAACACCATCATAGTTAATCATAAGGTTCATATATTCAACTAAGAAGATTCATACTTCAACTTCAAGTATACACACATGAAGACATCACTATAGCCTATCATGATCACCTATATTCTATTAGAAGAACACATAATTTGACTTCACATCTACATATAAATCATATAGACCTTCATAGTGATCACATATTCAATTTATAACATGACAATATCATAGTTCATAAAGTAATGCCAACAAGGCCACATTCTTTCACAATTCATAAAGTAATGTCGGCGAGGCCACATTCTTCACAAGTATAGCACATAAGCACCGCCACCATAAGTGGACCATACCAAACATCATAATTCAAGACCTATACTACACAATATAGAGAAATTTAGGTCAACATACCACCGTTGCATCCACAACAACTCCAATCCATATGCAAATCAACCAATCAAATTCATAAAGGCTATTATTAATAGTCATAGTCACCTATTCAATTCAATAATCACAATATACAATGATCTAAGATAATACATTATGAATTCATCAATTTAGGACAACGTACATATAATTGTAACCTGTTTCTTACATAATTCAATAGACTAAATCAAACTACACAAGAAATCAATACTATAGAGACATGATCAAATCACCCATAAAATAGCCAAGATAAGGAATTCATGAGTTACATGGGTTAATGGAGTTTTTAGTCTAAAATCATCAAATTAACATCAATACAATCATAGAGACATTAAAATCACATAGACAAAAATGATCCAATTTTAGAGTCAAACGGGTATTGTGGCATCCCTAATACAATGTCTAGAATTGACTCAATCAAGAGGTCCTAAACTAAGCCTCGAACTTGTGTCCCAAAATTGAACATAATTTGAGGCCTAAAATAGCAGAAACAACAATCAAGTAATAAATAACAACAAAATCAAGCTAAGGCAGCAACATCAACATCTAATTAACTTCAAGTGGAGTTTCAATGATTTAATTTATAAACCACCATGTATCCTAGACAATTATAAATGTGTAGGACATCAAATAATTGAAATCATATATCGAATGAGGGAGAAATTACCAATTCAATTTAAGAGGAAAGTTTTCTTCATGTCCATGTCTTTTTTAAATACTGGACACGACTCTTTATTGCGATCATGTTGGCCAAAGCTTGAGATCGTGGCTTGGTCGAAAATTCATCAACTGTGAATATGGTGGAAGTTCTAACAAACACGAAGGCAATGAGAGTCTACCACCCGCGAACATATTCGGCACCTGCGAACGCAAGGCTTATGAACGTGGATGTAGTCACGCCAACACGACAGCTATGCCCAATTGTCTCCTTGAACGCGATCCTTAGCTAACAACAGTGAAAACCAATAATGGCATGTGACAAGCAATGCATATCAACTGGTTTGGCAATTTCCAAAATCTCCAAAGGGGCACTTTGATGTCGTTTGAAACCCTATGCATGACAATGATATATTCAAACCTACAAAATATGCTAATCAACACTCAATGGATCAATTAAAATTCCTATACGAGGTCATCTCTGTGATGAGTGGGTCCTGCTCCGAAAACTCAATTTTGAGGAAAAATCATAGTGTGGCTCAGAATTAGCCAGATACCTAATTGTAACACCTCTAAAACGATTTAGGTAGTGGTAGAGCCTAACACGTGTGTCATGAGGTTATAAAGTCCTAAAATGATTTATAATGATATTTTGAGGCAATTTCTAAATTTTGGTGATGTTCGGAGGTCAAGCGTCCAAAAACGTCCATGACGTTCGAAAGATTTGCCTCTAGACGTGTTCATATGTTTAGGTGTACCTTTGCATGTTTTACATGTTCATTTTGGTTGAAATTGATGTGAGAGGTTACTAAAAAGTATAAGAGTGTATTTAAGTTGGAAACGTCCGGGCATGACTCCCCAAGGACCAACTTAAGGGTCCTTGAGGAGGACCCAACTTGTGAGCAAAAGTTGCCAAAACCAGTCCAACTAACGAAAGGCAATCGACGCCAGTAGGTCAGTCGATGACCCATCGATGGAGGGCGTAGGTTGAAACTTAGTCTAGGGAGATTAAGCTTCCATTGGGTGATTCTTTGACCCAAACCACAGACTAGCAGTATGGTCCGTAGGTGGGTCTACGAGGCATCATAGGGAACCGTCGATTGACACCTGCAGATTTCTGCAGGTGTCCCGGCCAAGCCTTGGGCAATTTGGGAATTTCACCTAGTGTTCTAGAAATTATTTGGGCGGTTTCTTAAGGGTATTCCAGGTATTTTAAGTAGTTTTATAAGTCTAGAACCCCTAACCAAGTCATTATTCAAAAATGAAACCCTAAACCCAAAGAAGAACTCTCTAGAACACTATTGAAGCTTGAAGGGAGATTGGAACTTGGAGCTTGATTTCTCCATCAACTTTCTCACACTCTCTAGAACACTATTGAAGCTTGAAGGTAGATTGGAACTTGGAGCTTGATTTCTCCATCAACTTTCTCACAAATTCGTGGCTTAGCATCAAATAAGGTATGATTTTCATCCTTGAATCTCTTTTCTTCAAGGAGACAATCTTTAAAGTGATTTCTAAGATCTTTTCAAGAGATGAATTGTCATGTTTTGTTATCTAGCCATGGGTTCTTTCATAAAACATTTTGAATCAATGAGTTATGATTGAATTGCTGTTAATTTGATGATTTTAGAATAAAAACTCCATGAACCCATGCAAATCATGAATTCCTTATCTTGGCTATTTTATGGGTGATTTGATCATGTCTCTATAGTATTTTTTTTTGTGTAGTTTGATTTAGTCTATTGAATTATGTAAGAAACATGTTAGAATTGTATGTAGGCTGTCCTAAATTGATGAATTCATAATGTATTATCTTGGATCATTGCGTATCGTAATTATTGAATTGAATTGGTGACTATGACTATTGATAAGAGCCTTTATGAATTGGATTGGTTGATTTGGCTATGGATTGGAGTTGTTGTGGATGCAACGGTGGTATGTTGACCTAAACTTCTCTATATTGTGTAGTATAGGTCTTGAATTATGATGTTTGGTATGGTCCACTTATGGTGGCGGTGCTTATGTGCTATACTTGTGAAGAATGTGGCCTCGTCGGCATTACTTTATGAATTGTGAAAGAATGTGGCCTTGTCGGCATTACTTTATGAACTATGATATGGTCATGTTATAACTTTAATATGTGATCATTATGAAGTTCTATATGACTTACGTGTAGATGTGAAGTCAAAGTATGTGTTTTTCTAATAGAATATAGGTTTATGCATGCAAATTTTTCTTAGGCTTCTCCAAGAGAGTCTTTATTTTTAGAAATTAAGAGATGACTCTTCATAAGTTATGTTCTTATGAGCAAATGACTTTTCATAAGAGTCATGTTCTTTCATCAATATATAACTTTTCACAAAGCTCATATTCTTTCTGTATTACTTCGAAAATCCAAGACGTGTCGCAAATCCTAACATAGGTGTCGTGAGGTATAGACACTTTTTAAGTATATTTTAATGAATATAGGTCATTTAGGAAGCTTACAAACCAAAACGTCCAAGAACGTCCATGACGTCCGAAAGTTGGTTCAAAGAGGTACTAGGTGTCTTAGCCTATTTGACTAGCTTTTAACAGTTGGAAATTAAAGAAATTTAGTAAAAAGGTGTACAACATGTATTTTAGTAGTTTCATGGTCGAAACGTCCGGGTACGACTCCCCAAGGACCAACCAGGGGTCCTTGAAGAGGACCCTTGCAAGTTGATGTCAACACTGCCTGGGCAGTGTGGATCAACGAGATGCAGGGCACGATCCGTGAGTGGATCGACGGGGCATCTTTGCCAACCGTCGTCCCACACTTAGACAAAATGGGTAATCCCTCTCCTGCACAAGTCTCTGACAAAAACAATGAGTGTGCAGGACGGAGGGTGGCCAAGTCGTCGTCTCACAAACGGCCCGTCGATCGGGGTTCCGTCTCTGAGGGTCAAGTTTTCTGCATGTTTTTAAGTTGGTTCATTTAATTATTTAAGGGGTTAGGTTGTTAATTAGGGGATTCGGGGAGTCTAATTAGGTTAATTAACCATCCATATAAAGACCCCAACCCTCATTCGTCTAAATACAACTCACAAAATAAACTCTCTTCCTGCTCTCTTCTTTCTCTCTATATTGGAAGACACCATTGAAGACTAAGCTAAGGAACGGTTTTGGGGTCTGTAAAGGTAATATTTCATCTCCTAATCTTCATCAAAACGTTAAGGTAAGGGATCTATTCACCTTTGAGACCTCTTTCCTCAAAGGGTTCCTTCAAAGTATTTCGAAAACTTGAGTTTTCAAGTGGGTTTCATCTAATCTCGAAATTGATGTTATGAATTGAGTTGTTGATGATTTCTTTAAGTTATATTGAATATATTAAAATGTATTTTAACTTGATTATGATAATTGTTGATGGATTGGTCTAAATTGAAGAACATGATCCTCAACCCCTAACCCTAGGTTGTGATCTTGACCAATATTGTATTATGATAATTCAATTGGCTTAGTTATTGATTAGATTACTATTTTATGGTGTTATTATGAATATATTAAGATGAATTAATATTAAGATGAATTATAGGTATATCATACTATTTTTTGAGATGTGATTTAGGTTATGGAGTATATTGTGAAACTAACCTAAGTATCTTGTCTTAAGCTGTGATCTAGTGTTGAATTGTGTTATAGAGATGCAATTGGCCTTGTTATCTTATTCGTTATCATTGTGTGATGCTGTTACTCCCCTAGTTGGGTTGAGTTATGGGTTGATGGTAAGACCTTGGTCATGAATTGTGAAGGAGACTTGGTAAGTCTTATGATCCCTATACTTTACTTCGATTTATGGTGAATTGTGATAAGGCCATGATGTTTTATTGGAGTGTGCCTTGATTAGGTTTGATAGGGTGGTATGATGTTGAATTGAAATGTCTTGTCTATGGTTGTAATGTTGATTAAGGTGAAATGTTATGAGGGTGTACATAACTACCAATGTGCCGTATTATGAATGAACATGTAAATGTGTTGACCTTACTTATATGGATTGTGATGAGAGGATTATATTCATGCAGTTCCTATTGAGCTATGATGATGATGATTATACAAGGGCTAGACCCTATGACCTAAACTAAGTTATGATTGATAAATAAAGACATTAAAGACATTTCAAGAAGGGACTTACCTTAGCACCGAGTGATCTTATGTGTGAGGGGGTGACACTTTCCCACATAGGAAAGGTAGGGTTCACTACGGTCCTCACGGGGTGGATAGCCACATGACCCATATATGTTTCCAAGACGGCCCAAAGTTCCTTAACTATGTTGCAACCATAGGAATAATAGCTAGTGGATCCACCTAGATGCTACGTTTCATGTTAAGTTCTATCTTGGAGGTAGACCACCTTCCATCGGTGTGAGGTTTTACAACACCAGATTCCACACTTAGCTCATGTGGTCTATGTCGGTTAAGGCAAGTGTTTGCTAACCTAAAATGAAGTAATAAAATATAAACTAACTAAGGTGACTTAAGAGGTTTGACTTAGCTTGGGTAGGGGTATTGGACTCTACCTATGCCCTGCACTAGTTTGCCTTGAGGGGAGATTTAGGAAGTTGATATTATGTATGTCTATGCTAATGATGTAAATGATGATAGTATGTTGACTTTACATGTAAATGATATCATATGGTGATGGTTATGCTTATGAACATGTATTTGGTCTATATTGTTAAGTTATGATGTTATGTATCATTAAGGGTCATATTGTGTAAAGTTGGGTATTGGTTATGAATTTCTTATTGGGTTACTTGATTAACTAAGGTTATGGGGCTTTGCATAGTTATTGCACTTGTTGACTTGATAGGGATTCATGAGTATTTGTCTTGCTTATTATCCTGTGATAAACTCTAATTCATGCTTGTGATGTTATTCCTTGATTTTAGGGTCATAGTAGATAATGGGTTATTGTATGATGGTATGCATATTACTTACTTTTCTTAAATGAATATGTCATTGTTGCTTGGTATGGCTTGTTTGATTATGCATAAGATTTTCAAAGGATAAAAGTGGCATGATTTAACTAAATGTCCTTTTTAGCATGATTTGACAATATATGTGCATATGGTCTCATACTTAGTACAAGTGGCGTACTAACCCCATTTTCTTCCTTTTCCCAAACATTTTAAGTTCCTGTCGTTGAAGGCTCATTTGAGTTGAATTAAAGAAGACTTGGATATTCTCTACCATTCAAGTGGGTAGGTCCTCACTTTTCGAGGGCGATGCCGATATCTAGCTTACGAAGTTGCTTTACTTTTTAGACTCTTATGTTCATTATATTTCGTTTGAGTACGATTTGTACAAGCCTATATGTGGCTTCTTGGTATTGATGTAGGGCTATGACCAAATTTCTATGATCGTTTTAGATGGTTATAAGATGAGACGACTTTGAGATTCTATTTTATGTTATATATATATGTGCAATAAAAGTAGAAGACTATGTAATCTTCTTATAAGAAGGGTCTATGTATACTCGGTATAATTATATGTATGTGGATGTAGAGGTCTATGTAAACCTCAATGTAGAATTATTAAGAGTTTTAAATTCTTCTGTATTTGACTTATGAATGCAATGATGTAAACTAAGGGGCTAGTCTTAGTTCTCAAAGAAGACGACGATGCCTGTTACGTCTAGGGGGTAAATCCGGATGTGACAAACTTGGTATCAGAACATGAGGTTAAATGTACTTGATGTTGATGTCTCTCTCAACCACGTCTATGTAGATTCATATTCATAATTGTGAAGCGCGCCACACTTATGGATTGGAATCTATATGATGCTTAGGGATCTCTCTCTTTTTCTTGGAAATCTAATATCGTGCCGTTAGAGTATACTTATGGTGTGTTTTTGCATCTATTACTATTGTTGTGATTATAGGAGAAATGAACACTCGAAGGAATGTGGCACGAAGACTTGAAGAGGAGATTGCCAATGCGGGTGCTCCTCCCCGTGGTGATTAAGTTCCTCCTCTTGGAGAAGATGTTGTGGATGACCAAGATCCGGTCAATCCTCCACCTTTGACGGATGAGAATATAAGGGCTCCCCTTATCCAAATAGATCAAGCAATCACTACTCAAGCCCAAGCCACCACTACTCAAGCCCAAGCTATGACGGACCAAGCTAATTGAGAGGTTGTACCCTGAGCTCATCAACAAGTCACTACCGTGGCATCCTGTTTAAGGGATTTCACAAGGATGAATCCTCCCACTTTCTATGGGTCTAAGGTATAAGAAGACCCCCAAGAGTTCATTGATGAAGTCTACAAGATACTCTTTGCTATGGGGTTGTCTACTAGTAAGAAGGCCGAGTTGGCCACTTATCAACTTAAAGATGTGGCTCAAACTTGCTATGTGCAATGGAGGGACAATAGGCCTCTTAGGGTGGTCCGATGACTTGGGAGATCTTCAAGAAGGCTTTTCTTGATCGGTTCTTTCCTAGGGAGATGAGGGAAGCTAAAGTGGCGGAGTTCATCAACCTTCGTCAAGGAGGTATGAGTGTGCTTCAATACTCCATGAAATTTACTCAATTGTCAAAGCATGCTCCTTCTTTCGTTTCCAATCCCAGAGATGAAATGAACCGCTTTGTGATGGGGGTGTCGAAAGACTTGCAAGAGGAGTGTCATTCAACTATGCTACATGACAACATGAACATTTACCGTCTTATGGTGCATGCTAGGCAAGTGGAGGAGGCAAGGTCTAGGAGGAAAAGTAGAGATGCAAAAAGGGCAAGATTTTATGATGGTAGTTCTTCAAAGAATAGGCTTGAGATCCAAGACAAGCCTAGGTTCAAAAAGAGGTTCTCAAGTCAAGTCCCAACCAAGTTCCCTAAGGCTCGTAATGAAAAGGGTGCAAACCCTGAGCCTAAAAAGGGAAGAGGTACTAGTTCACCAAATGAGAAGCCAACTTGTGGTGAGTGTGGAAAGAAGCATTATGCTGCTTGCCTCAT
The DNA here is from genome assembly GCA_016801875.1 of Solanum sitiens. NCBI lineage: Eukaryota > Viridiplantae > Streptophyta > Magnoliopsida > Solanales > Solanaceae > Solanum > Solanum sitiens. The sequence continues at coordinate 582,275 of JABWTJ010000088.1, read as the reverse complement.
AGGGATGAATAAGTGCTTTGGTTGTGGGAAAGTTGGACACAAGGTTCGAGATTGCCCTAATGTGAAGGGCCAACACAAGAGTGGTCAAGCTCAAGCAAGTGGTTCAAATGAGGCTCCAAAGAAGAACCGCTTCTATGCTCTCCGCTCTAGGGCTGAGAAAGAGACTTCTCCCAACGTGGTGACCGGTATGTTAAAAGTCTTCTCTATTGATGTATATGCCTTACTTGATCTCGGAGCTACTTTATCATTTGTTACCTCTATAGTAGCCAAAAAGTTTGACATTTTGCCCGATATTTTGCATGAACCTTTTATAGTGTCTACTCCGGTGGGTGAGTCAGTAGTTGCAAATAGGGTATATAGAAATTATCCTATTATGTTGCCCAATAGAGTTTCTAATGTAGATCTACTAGAACTAGATATGCTTGATTTTGATATCATTTTGGATATGGATTGGTTACATTCGTGTTTTTCCACTACTGATTGTACAACAAGGGTGGTGAGGTTTAATTTCCCAAATGAACCCGTTGTTGAGTGGAAAGGGGAAGTTCTATTCCTAGGGTTCGTATCATTTCTTGTTTAAAAGCATGCAAAATGATCTCAAAGGTTGTCTTTATCACATAGTAAGAGTCCAAGATTTGGACTCTGAAATTCCTCCCATTGAGTCGGTCCCCGTAGTGAGTGAATTTCCGGAGGTCTTCTCTAATGACCTTTTCGGTATTCCTCCCGAACGGGAAATTTATTTTGATATCGATTTGCTTTCGGGAACAAATCCCATTTCAATTCCTTCTTATCGGATGGCTCCGGCCGAATTGAAGGAGTTAAAGGCACAACTCAAGGATTTACTAGACAAGGGTTTCATAAGGCTTAGTATATCGCCATGGGGTGCTCCGGTTTTGTTTGTGAAGAAGAAGGGTGGGTCCTTAAGAATGTGTATTGATTATCGCCAACTCAAATAAGTCACAATCAAGAATAAGTATCCTCTCCCTCGGATTGACGACTTGTTTGATCAACTCCAAGGGGCAGCTACTTTTCTAAGATTGATTTGAGGTCGGGATATCACCAACTTAGGGTGAGACATGAGGATGTACCAAAGACGGAATTTTGGACTAGATATGGGCACTACGAGTTCTTAGTTATGTCCTTTGGTCTCAATAATGCTCCAGCGGCATTTATGGACCTAATTAATAGGGTGTTTCAAAGTTACCTAGATTCATTTGTCATTGTCTTCATTGACGACATCTTGGTATATTCGAAAAATGAGAGTGATCACATGGGTCATTTGCGGGTGGTATTGCAAACCCTTAAAGAACATCAATTGTTTGCCAAGTATAGCAAATGTGAGTTTTGGTTGAGGTCGGTAACATTCATGGTCACATCATCTCTAATGAAGGAGTTGAGGTAGATCCAAGGAAAACGGAAGTGGTGAAAAGTTGGCCTAGACCATTGACTCCAACCGACATTAGGAGCTTCTTGGGTCTAGCGGGTTACTATCGGAGGTTTGTAGATGGTTTTGCGTCCATTGCATCTCCCTTGACTACGTTGACCCAAAAGAGTAAGAAGTTTGAGTGGTCGGAGGCATGTGAAAAGAGCTTCCAAATCTTGAAAGATAGGCTTACTTCCTCTCCGGTGTTGACTTTACCAGAGGGAACAAAGGATTTCGTTGTGTATTGTGATGCATCCTGAGTGGGTTTGGGGTGTGTGCTTATGCAGCATGGTAAAGTGATTGCCTATGTTTCTAGACAACTTAAGGTGCATGAGAGAAACTATCAAACTCATGACCTTGAGTTATCGGTCGTGGTGTTTGCCTTGAAAATATGGAGGCATTACTTATACAGTGTCCGTATCGACGTCTTCACCGACCATAAGAGTATCCAATATGTGTTTACTAAAAGGGAGTTGAATCTCTGACAAAGAAGGTTGTTATAATGGTTTAAAGATTATGACATGAGTGTCCTGTATCACCCCGACAAGGCCAATGTGGTTGCGGATTCTCTAAGCGTACGACTATGGGTAGTGTTTATCACATAGATGAAGCCCAGAAAGACCTAGTGAAAGATGTTCATAGGTTGGCTAGGTTGGGTGTGAGGTTGGAGGATTCTCCAAATGGTGTTGTGTTGTTTCGACATAACTTTGAGTCATCTTTGGTGGTTGAGGCTAAGTCCAAACAACACCTAGATCAACCATTGATGGAATTGAAAGAGTCGGTTCTAGGTAAGCTAAATGAATCATTCTCCTTAGGGTGGGGGGGGGGGGGGGGAATGGTGTTTTGAGGTACCAAGGGAGATTGTGTGTTCCCAAGGTAGATGGGTTGAGGGACGGGATCCTTGAGGAAACCCATGGGTCCTGCTACTCCTTTCATCCGGGTTCCAAAAAGATGTACCATGACCTTAAGGAAACTTATTGGTGGGAAGGTTTAAAGAAAGACATAGCGGAGTTTGTAGCTAAGTGTCCAAATTGCCAAGAAGTGAAGGCTGAACATCTAAAGCCGGGTGGCTTAATACAAGAAATCTAAATTCCTACTTGGAAGTGGGAATACATCAATATGGATTTTGTGGTAGGTTTGCCTAAGACTCAAAAACAATATGACTCCATATGGGTGGTGGTTGATAGATTGACTAAGTCCTCTCATTTTATTCCCGTAAAGTCTACTTATTCAACGGAAGATTATGCAAAGATCTTTGTAGATGAGATTGTGTGTCGCCATGGTATTCCGTTATCCATCATATCGGCTAGGGGTGCACAATTCACATCTAGGTTTTGGAGGTCATTTCAAGAAGGGTTAGGTACTAAGGTGAAATTGAGTACCGCTTTTCATCCCCAAACGGATGGTCAAGAGGAAAATACTATTCAAACCCTTGAAGATATGCTTAGAGCTTGTGTCATTGACTTCAAGGAAAGTGGGGATAAGCACTTGCCTTTGGTGGAGTTTGCTTATAATAATAGTTTCCATTCATCCATTTCCATGGCTCCCTATGAAGCCTTGTATGGTAGGAGGTGTAGGTATCCTATTGGGTGGTTTGAAGTTGGTGATTCTTCGATTCTTAGTCCCGATTTGATTTATAAGACCTTGGAGAAAGTGCATATCATAAGGAATCGCTTGCAAACGGCCTATAGTCGGCAAAAGTCTTATGACGATCATAGGAGAAGGGATCTAGAGTTTGAAGAAGGTGATAAGGTGTACTTGAAAATCTCACCTATGAAGGGGGTGGTTAGATTTGGAAAGAAAGTGAAGTTAAGCCTCGTTACGTGTGTCCCTATAAAATTTTGCAAAGAGTTGGAAAGGTTGCCTATGAGTTGAGGTTGACTAGTGAATTGACTTCGGTTCATCCGGTTTTCCATGTTTCTATGCTAAAGAAGTGTGTCGGTGATCCCGAGTCCATTCTTACTATTGAGGGTCTTGGTGTCAAGGATAATCTCTCCTATGAGGAGGTTCTGATTCAAATCCTTGATAGGCAAGTAAAGAGGTTGAGGAACAAAGAGGTGGTTTCCGTAAAAGTGTATGGAAAAATCACCTAATTGAGGGTGCAACATGGGAGGCCGAGGCCGGTGTAGTCCTGTTACCCTCATCTTTTTAATAACTAAGGTTAGTCATTCTTGTTAATAAAATAAATATGACTAGAAAATGAAGTTTCACGATTTTTTGTGAAGTCTTGCAAAAATGTGCATTTTTGGGTTGCATTACAGTGAGTTACAATGAGTGGTGCATAAAACTTAAAATTTTTGCCTTTTGGTTTGTTTGAGTTATGTTGTGCATTTTAAAATGGTAAGTCTTAGTGAAATTATGTGATATGTTGTTAAGTTTAACTTTGTGCTAATTGACTCTTGTAATGTATGTTGAGCTCATGTGTGTTGTGAGAAGGAATTGGCCCATGATGTAATTGTTTGAGCCTTATGGGTGGTAAATGAAGTTTTGAAAATTTCTTGTTAAAATGATATAACTTATGTTGCCTTGATAATGTTACTGGTTGGGCTTCTAGTCTTGAGTCTATTCCTTCCTTCAAAAAGAGTTTTAGTATCATTCGGGGACGAATGTTCCTAAGGGGGGGGGGGGATAATGTAACACTTTGAAAATCCAAGACGTGTCGTTAAGTCTAACATAGGTGTCATGAGGTCTAGACACTGTTTTTAAGTCTACTTTAATGAATATAGGTCATTTAGGAAGTTTAGAAACCAAAACGTCCAAGAACGTCCATGACGTCCAGAAGTTGGTTCAAAGAGGTACTAGCGTGCCTTAGCCTATTTGACTAGCTTTTAAGAGTTGGAAATTCATGAATTTTAATAAAAATGTGTACAACATGTATTTTAAATGTTTCATGGTCAAAACGTCCGGGTACGACTCCCCAAGGACCAACCAAGGGTCCTTAAGGAGGACCCTTGCAAATTGATGTCAACACTGCCTGGGCAGTGTGCATCGACGAGATGCAGGCCATGATCCGTGTGTGAATCGATGGGGCGTCGTTGCCAACCGTATTCCCACACTTAGACAAAATGGGGAAGCCCTCTACTGCACAAGTCTCTGACCAATACGACGAGTGCGCAGGACGGAGGGGGGCCAAGTCGTTGCTCACAGACGGCCCGTCGATCGGGGTTCCGTCTGTGAGGGTCAAGTTTTCTGCATGTTTTTAAGTTGGTTCATTTAATTATTTAAGGTGTTAGGTGGTTAATTAGGGGATTAGGGGAGTCTAATTAGGTTAATTAACAATCCATATAAAGACCCCAACCCTCATTAGTCTAAACACAACTCACAAAACAAACTCGCTTCCTTCTCTCTTCTTTCTCTCTCTATTGGAAGACACCATTGAAGACTAATCTAAGGAAGGGTTTTTGGGGATGGAAAGGGACGATTTCATCTCCTAATCTTCATCAAAATGTTAAGGTATGGGATCTATTCACCTTTGAGACCTCTTTCCTCAAAGGGTTCCTTCAAAGTATTTCGAAAACTTGAGTTTTCAAGTGGGTTTCATCTAATCTCGAAATTGAAGTTATAAATTGAGTTGTTGATGATTTCTTTAGATTATATTGAATAGATTAACATGTATTTTAACTTGATTATGATAATTGTTGATGTATTGGTCTAAATTGAAGAACATGATCCTCAACCCCTAACCCTAGGTTGTGATCTTGACCAATATTGTATTATGATCATTCAATTGACTTGGTTATTGATTAAATTACTATTATATGGTGTTATTATGAATATATTAAGATGAACTATAGGTATATCATGCTATTTCTTGAGATGTGATTTAGGTTATGGAGTATATTGCAAAACTGACCTAAGTATCTTGTCTTAAGCTATGATCTAGTGTTGAATTGTGTTATAGAGATGTAATTGGACTTGTATCTTATTTGTTATCATTGTGCGATGATGTTACTCCCCTAGTTGGGTTGAGTTATGGGTTGATGGTAAGACATTGGTCATGAATTGTGAAGTAGACTTGGTAAGTCTTATGATCCCTATACTTTACTTTGATTTATGGTTAATTTTGATTAGGCCATAATGTTGTATTGGAGTATGCCTTGATTAGGTTTGATAGGGTGGTATAATGTTGAATTGAAATGTCTTGTCTATGGTTGTAAGGTTGATTAAGGTGAAATGTTATGAGGGTGGAGATAACTACCAATGTGCCTTATTATGAATGAACATGTAAATGTGTTGACCTTACTTATATGGATTGTGATGAGAGGATTATATTCATGCAATTCCTATTGAGCTATGATTATGATGATTATACAAGGGCTAGACCCTATGACCTAAACTAAGTTATGATTGATAATAAAGACATTAAAGACATTTCAAGAAGGGACTTAGCTTAGCACTGAGTGATCTTGTGTGTGAGGGGGTGACACTTTCCCACATAGGGAAGGTAGGGTTCACTACGGTCCTCACGGGGTGGATAGCCATATGACCCAAATAGGATGTAGAGTGATTTTTCCAAGATGGCCCAAAGTTACTTAACTATGTTGCCACCATAGGAATACTAGCTAGTGGATCCACCTAGATGCTACGTTTCATGTTAGGTTCTATCTTGGCAGGTAGACCACCTTCCATCTGTGTAAGATTTTACAACACCAGATTCCACACTTAGCTCATGTGGTCTATGTCGGTTAAGGCAAGTGTTCCCTAAACTAAAATTAAGTAATAAAGTATAAACTAACTAGGGTGACTTAAGAGGTTTGAATTAGCTTGGGTAAGGGTATGGGACTCTACCTATGCCTTGCACTAGTTTTCCTTGAGGGGAGCTTGAGGAAGTTGATATTATGTTTGTATATGCTAATGATGTAAATGATGATACTATGTTGACTTTACGTGTAAAAGATTTCATATGGTGATGGTTATACTTATGAACATGTATTTGGTCTATATTGTTAAGGTATGATGTTATGTATCATTAATGGTCATATTGTGTAAAGTTGGTCATTGGTTATGGATTTCTTGTTGGGTTACTTAATTAAGTAAGGTTATGGGGCTTTTCTTAGTTATTGCACTTGTTGACTTAATAGGGATTCGTGAGTATTTGTCTTGCTTATTATGCTATGATAAACTCTAATTCATGCTTGTGATGTTATTCCTTGATGATAGGGTTATAGTAGATAATGGGTTCTTGTATGATGGTATGCATATTACTTACTTTGCATAAATGAATATGTCATTGTTTCTTGGTATGGCTTGTTTGATTATGCATAAAATTTTCAAAGGATAAAAGTGGCATGATTTAACTAAATGTCCTTTTTAGCATGATTTGATAATATATGTGCATATGGTCTCATACTTAGTACAAGTGGCGTACTAACCCCATTTTCTTCCTTTTCCCAAACATTTTAAGTTCCTGTCGTTGAAGGCTCATTTGATTTGAATTAAAAAAGACTTGGATATTCTCTACCATCCAAGTGGGTAGGTCCTCACTTTCCGAGGGCGATGCCGATATCTAACTTTTGGAGTTGCTTTACTTTTTAGACTCTTATGTTCATTCTATTTTATTTGAGTATGATTTGTACAAGCCTATATGTGGCTTCTTGGTATTGATGTAGGGCTATGCCCAAATTGCTATGATCGTTTTAGATGGTTATGAGATGAGACGACTTTGAGATTCTATTTTATGTTATATATATATATATATATATATGTGCAATAAATGTAGAAGATTATGTAATCTTCTTATACGAAGGGTCTATGTATATTCGATATAATTTTTTGTATGTGTATGTAGAGTTCTATGTAAACCTCAATGTAGAATTATTAAAAGTTTTAAATTCATCCGTATTTTTGACTTAAAATGCAATGATGTAAACTAAGGGGCTAGTCTTAGTCCTCAAAGAGGATGACGACTCCGATTATTTCTAGGGGGTAAACCCGAATGTGAACCTTTCATGAATAAATGACTTTCATAACAATTATATTCTTTCACGAACAAATGTGTCTATTCAATTAAGACCTCTGTATATTAGAAAATATCAAACAATCCCCCACTAGTTTGTGATATTTCTTATAATATCATGCGAACCAAAGAGTATCTTATAATAGATTTGAACTTTCCATTATTTCAAGTATTTTTAAAGTTTTGACAAAGTAATTTGTATCTTAAAGGATTTGAACAACGTTTCCATCTGTCAAAACTGAAAATAGCACACACATAATATTATTTATAGCTTAGAAACTAAGTATTTGCTTTAGAACGTTTATGGCCATGTTCTCATATGGATTTCATGAATGTTTACGAGACCAAACATTTAGATCTTGCTTGAAACAACACCATATCAACATACATATAGGTGAAATTATCTACTATGTCTGTTACTGTACACATTTACTAATTTCATTAAAAAATAATTCAGCCTCCGTGTAACAGTTTGCACTATGGAGTTTGTCACTATCCGTTGTTATTTCAAGCATTTAACAACTCCTCAGCATTCTGACATAACAATATGCAATACACTTGAATCAAGGTACCAAAAAAGAAGACATGTGCTGTAGCAACACAAAGTAACTTGTTATTACACATTCAAGTGTATACTAACTTAAAGTTGGGCTTCCATCACTTGTGATTATTAAGGATTTTAGCCTTATTCATTCACACATTTATTATAGTGCATCTTTTGAAACTAGATTACAAGATTAATATAAACCATAAACAAATATGTTACAAATGCATATCACAAACAACATCATTATCTCAATAGTTTAGAATGGTTTTGATGAGTTACAATTTGAACTCATTTAAAGCTTTTATTTTAATAGATTAAGTGTCCGAAAATGCATATTTTGTGCCAATAACTTGTATAAATACTTGATTTTTAGGGATTGGATTGAGGAATAAAGCATGGACTCTAAAGAACAAAAAGAAACAAGGCAGCCGAATGAACGAAGAAAAGAAGGTGTGAGGATCGCCTAACCCACTAGGCGAGTGACCGAACAACGTTGGTCTCACATTTTCTTCCAGTGTGATAAGCCCTGAAGGACAAAATCAAGTCCACGGTCGAAAGGAGCAGACGGTGAGTTACCGAATGGTTCCGCGATGTAGTGCCATATCGCCCAAAGTTACAAAACCTCAAGGATGCTGAAGGCAAAACCTAAATGGCGATACAAATGACAAAGGGCAGATCGACAAGTGGATCGGCGATCCCGACTTATTGCATTGATTGATCCTTCGCAGCACAATATTTTCCAACTATAAATACATTTTAAAATTCTTAGTTGAGTATCTATCTAGTGACTATCAATCTGTTTTTGAATCTATCTAGTTTTTCATTGTTGTTGAGTTTGGAGAAATATTCTTTTAGTTTTGAAGATTTCCAACTATAGGAAATTGGAACTGGGTGTTGAAGATTCTTCATCTTAGACATTTGTAAAGAGAATATTAATCATACTCAGTTGATGGAAACATATTTCAGTATCAATTTCTATCTTTTTACTATGTCTATCTAAAACCCCAATTCTTGTGGTGTGATTCGGGTTGAATTAACTACTAGGTATTGCTTTTTAAAATTTTATTTGCTATTTAAAAGTGATTTCATTTAGTAATTGTGGTTGAATTTAATGGGTTTTAGTTGCAAATACCATATTTACTTCTTGTTTTTGGCTTGCTCGAGAAAGAGGTTTTAAAACCAAAATTACTGAATCGATGGTCTGTGCATATTAGATTGTAATGGGCTCAGATCGAGAGAGTAAATCCTACCTTTTCCACACATTCATCTCGAGAGAGTGAATGGAATAAAGTTCAGACTATGCTTAATTGAGACTTATTGGTGTTCAAGAGAAACCAATTTGATTCGGAGTAAAATTTTTGAGAGAGTTTACTCATACTAAAGTCTTGCTTATTCACTGATTCACAATGTTTTACTATTAATTACAATTACTGGGTTATTTACCTTAGCCCATAATCCTATCATATCCCTAGAATACCGTCTCCATGTTCATATTTTTGTATTATTTGTTGTTTTAGTTGATAATTGAATACAAACCCCTCTTTGATATTTGACACTTGTGTCACTCTTTAATTTAAATCATGTTTTCATTCGTAATATGTCTAGCTATGATTGACTTGAACTGATTACATGGCTATTGATTCTCGAAAACACTCCCTGTGGGAACGATCCCAACCCTTGGTTGGGTTATATTACTACTCACGATCATTGGCACTTGACATGGAAGTAGTGTCCTGATAGCGTGAAATCAAATTGGTGTTGCTGCCGGGGAGTGGTTTAATTTGAGAATCTTTGGTTAAGTTGAATATTTTCTCTTGCTATTTATAATTGAACTTACCAAATTTTTTTATTTTGTTTTGATTGTTTGTGTGTTAATTCCAGAAGTATGAGTGTGAAAGGCAGCAATGGCAGCAAAGTAGGCCATCAAGATGACATCAGAAACCTCAACGATAACAATAAGACTCATTCTAATGACCCCCATATCATGGGTGGTATTGGTGACATTCGTTTGCCTCCGACCGAAGGGAATACAGTGTTCCACATCACAATTACTATGTTGCAACTCTTGCAGCTAAAGGGACTTTTCACTGTGTTAGATCATGAGATCCCCATGAGCATATTAGAAATTTCGTGGATGTATGCGGACCGTTCTGCTTCAGGAACATCTCCCTAGAATAAGTATGGTTGAGGTTTTTCCCGTTCTCTTTGATGTGATAAGCTTGCAAGTGGCAGGCTTAATTGCCACATGAATCAATCACTTCGTTGGAGGAGTTGGTTATTGTATTTAATGTGTGTTTTTTCCCTCCATCAAAGACGACGACTCTTCGGGATAATATGCAAGGATTTAAGAGCTTGGAGGGAGATCCAATTCATGAGACTTGGCTGCGATTCATGAAGTTCGTACTCACTGCCCAACTCATGGCTTGCTTGGCAACGTCTTGCTGAAGTATTTTACCGAAGCCTTAACTCGGTAAACAAGGGTGCTGATGACCAACTTTGTCTGGGAGGTTTAATGCAGAAACCTTATATGATAGTGGCTCAGCTTTTGGATGGCATGACTACGATAAATCAGGCTTCGTACCCCCACGAAGACCAGGTCTCCCTTTTACGTTTAAATTAACCTAGGAGAAGATGGAGAATATCAAAAGAGCGACCACAACATGTCAAAGATCATGATAAAACTTGATATTTTGTCCAAAAAATGTTATGGGAGTTGGTTCTTAAAGTCTCAATGCCGTGTGTGTCGGGCGTATTAACCCTGAAGAGAAAAAGTTTTAAGCTTTGTACAATGAAGAGGTGAATTTCCTAGACAATGAAGGTGGTGGTTATCGTTCAAACTACCTGATACACATTGGGGTAACTAAGGTTGGAATAGAGATGAAGGTTGGAAAGATCGTGACTGAGAATGGAGAGACCGAAATCCAAATTGGAAGGACGGGGAGAAGGTATAACAACCCTAAAAATGAAATAAGTCAAAAAAGAGATTCACATGTGTTTGATTAGTTAATAATGTGTTAAAATAGTGAATTTTAGCATTAGAAGTCAGTTGGGGAAGTCTGAAAGTCAAACGTCAAGGGACGACCAAGACGTTCGGAAACTAGCCTTGTGTGCGCGCCCTAAAGTGTCCTTATTTGTTGTGCATGATTTTAGGTGTTTTTTGTAGTCTAAAACCAGTGGGGATGACGCTAGTACATATAGGTACATGCCAAGGGTCAAACGTTTGATTACGACTCCCTGGGGACCACCCAAAGGGTCCCAAGGAGGACCCAAATGTTGGATAAGGAAGTTGCCAAAGGCAGCGTGTAGGGCCAAGATATGGAGGCCACCTCGCATGACGCGTCTAGCACTGAAGCTGCCTGTGCATCGCACGAGTGGCCCAATGTTCACTTCCTCAAAAATGTGGAGAGGCAAAATTAAGAGCTGCCTCCGCGACGCGCAGCCACTTCCTAGATTTGGTCGTGTCATTTTTAAGTCAAATTAGAATTTGAAAAAGGGTCCAATTGGTGTAGGGGTCTTTTGGGAACTTTGGGGATTATTTGTAGACGTTTTTTGGTCACTTAAAACCCTATTTCCCCCACCAATTCAAAACCCTCATCTTCAAAACAAAATCTCTCCAAAACCCTTCTCCAAAATCCACCATTGAAGAAGCTTCAAGCTCCAAGGAAGAATACCAAGTTCTTCAATTTTCCAACCCAAATCTCGTGGTTTTTCCTGCTAATAAGGTATGGTAGTTCATCATTAGACCTTCTTTCATTCAAGGAGCCATTCAAAAGAGATTTCAAAAAGGGTTTTCAAACTCCAAACTCTTCTATTTTATTCTCTAAGCATGGGTCTTCCATGAAAATGTTTTAATGAATGTATTGTGATATTACTCAATGTTAGTTGAGGATCTTAAGGTGAAAAACTCAATAACCTATGCTCATTCAATTTCTCAACTTTTGGCTTATGAAGTTGGTTGAATGTACATGATTTGATAATGTTAGAACTATGGTTTTCTTTATGTTATAATGTGATTTAGCTAGTGCCTTAAATGCTATTTTATTATGTATTGATGGAGAAACTGAGAAAAAGGTGGAAAAGGCTTGGATGAAGGGTAAGTTGTTCTATCTTGCTTAGTTCTTATGGTGAAATGATCTTGAGAGGTATGGTCCACCTTTGGTGGCGGTGTTAATTGAAGTATATGAATATGTTTAAGTATGTGTATTTAGATTATGACCTTGAAGGCATAGTATGTGAAGAAGGTGATGATTATGATGTTTATGAATGATATGTTTTAGGGAATTGAAATGTGTATCTTGATGATGTTATGTCTAAATGAGGGTTATGTATATGTGAAGCATGATAATGTGTAAAGCATGCTAGTGTGTGAATTTTGATGAATGAAGGTATGAACATGTTTAGAAGTCATGTTATGAATATGGTGATTATGCGAAAGGTGTTCTCACATGTACACACTATGAATGAAAGAATAAAGTTATGAATGAAATGGGGGATTTGTAGGGTAGACACTCTTCGTGAGTGTAGATGAAGTGTCTAGACCATACCTACTATTCCTATAATATAAAAAGGGGGATTTTGGGCTGAACACTCTTCGTGAGTTGAGATAAAATTTTTAGTAGAAACCTCTCTATTCCCAAGGGCTTTCCAAGATTGGTTGGAGGTTGGATACCCTTCGTGAGTAGATATATGGTGTCCAAAAGTAAACTCTAGGGATAAGTACCCTTTGTGAGTTGAGATGTGCTGATAAATACTTATCCCTTAACCTATAAGTAAATGAATGTTTAAGACTCCGTGGGGGAGTTATGCTTCTCACCGAGAAGATTTGAAGAAGGGGTGGGTACACTTCGTGAGTAGAGATGTTGTATCCAATGTACCTCTTGAGATGAGTACTCCTCGTCAGTAGAGAATGAGTTTCTTAGAAGCAATATCCTTATCCCTTAACTATGTGTCCACATAGGTGGATCTATTGGAAACCCCATGTAAAGGCTCACGAACGACCCTACCTTAGGCAACTGTGGATCCCTCATCCGGTAGGGGTTAATATCGGGATTCAATGTCTAGCTCTCATGGTTTATGTCGGTAAAATCTAGCACCCACAAAAGAATGTAATGAACTAAGTCTTCTAAAGGGTGTACTACTTAGGGTAGGTGGTGGTATGAGACTCTATCTATTAATTGCACAAGTAGGCATTATAAGGGAGTCTTGGTGTGTCTTTATATAAAATGTATGAATGGGTCATTATGTGATGTAAATGAAGTTATGTGACTTAATGTCTAATGTTAAGAAAGCATGCTAAAGTTATGTCTTGTATGATGAAGTTTATTAATGATGAATGTGGTGTGCTTAATCTAAGGGAATCCTCAAGGAGCACTTGGTAGGAGTAGTAGTGGGATGCTACTTTCACATTGCATTTTGTGTAACTTGGGAGTTGACTTTGAGAACGGCACTTATGTGAAGTCCTTAAATGCAAGTATGTTTCTCTAGTTTCTTTGTTATCGAATGTGGACTTGTTACCCGTACGAAGTAAGCCTATGATTGGTAGCCTTGAGGATCACTTAGGTGTGTATTGAAGGGATTGTATGGGCGGTTCCTTCATGTCTTACCTTAGTGAGTCCTAGGATAACCTTGGTTAGGGAAACTTCAAGGGAAATGAGTTCACTGTGAGTTGAAATGAAATGGTTCACTTTAAGGTTTCTTGAGTTAACTGTAAAGTGTAGTTTTGTGCTAAAATTATGGAAGCTTTACCTTATGTTCTAAATGATGATTTATATGTTGTTTTATTACTATATTTATGAAGGTTTTACTTATATATATATATATATATATATATATATATATATATATATATATCATGAAAGCTTTATTTCAACTAAAATGTCCCTTTTTATATATTTTTGCATAATGCCATACTTAGTACAATGTTTCTACTAACCCCATACTTTTCTATACTCTATAAGTATAGGTTGGAGGCAAGTGGAAGTTTATAAGGAAAGCTTGGGAAGTTGACTCTCTGAAGACTCGATATGTCCTCATATATTCGAGGACATAGTCTATGTTTCCTTAGCTCTACTTTAAAACTCGTATAAGACTTACTATGTTTTTTCTTTCAATGTAAAGGGTCGTTACCCTAAGATATTTAAGTTGTGTATTTAAGTAGGCTTGTAACGATGAGACTTACTCCTTAGTATTTTATAAATGATATTTCTTATTATTATAATTGTTGTGAAATTTTTTAATTTTGCACTACTTTTCATATCTTATGTAATGAATAATAGATAAGAGGCTTGTATGAGACCTCCGAAGTGTCAAGTACGCCTTGTGATGACTCAAGAGTGCTCCCTTATTCGAGGGGGTATTTGGGGGTCGTTACAAACTTGGTATCAGAGCATAAGGTTTTGGGAAATAGTTTAGAGTCCAAAGTCTCACAAGCCATGTCTAGTAGAGTCTTGTTCATCGGTGTGAGTCGCGACACATCCATGAGCGGGAGGCTATAAGGCGATAGAAGTTTCACTTTATTCATTACTCTCGTGTCGTGCCATAGAGCTTAACTCCATATGATCTCTCTCTTGTTTCCCTTGTATGGTAGTCTTCTAGTTGTGATTGCTTGGAAGGGGTGATATTGAAAGGATGAAAGGAGAAAAAGGTGATTTTTGATGCTTATTGTGGTTTTATGACTATGTGAGTGTGTGAGAAGGTGGATTAGTAAGATTGTGATGTGATGCCATTTTGGTTATGTGTCATTTATGAGATTGGAGCTATTATTATGTGGAGTTGTATAGTGATGTAGTTCTAGCACGATAAGAGTTATATGGTTGAATGAAGTCTCTTTTTTTTTAAAAAAAGAGTTATCCTATGGTTATGTGCAATGATAGTAGAAAATTAAGGTGTAAATTTGAGGAGTGCTGAAGGAATATGGTAATTTTGTAAGAATTGAGGGTTGCCCTCTTGTGAGGGAAATGTTTCATAGTTGTCCTTGTGTTGGATTGAAGTTCTTGTGTAGGTTTACTCTAACGGGGAAAGATAGTATGTTTACCTAGAAAGGTAGTGGTGAGGATATGCTAACAAATGGTGGAATCTATATAGCAAGGCTGTTGGTTTCCAAATGAATCTACCTTAATGGTGGAAAGAGAAAGAGGTAGTTTTATTCCTTGAATTTGAGTTATGTGGTTCCTAAGAGTTGAATGAAGTGATGTTTAAATGAGTTGTATAATCTTGAATCCTAAGAGGAGGGTGTTATGCTTGACTAGTAAGGCTTATGGTTAGTATTGATGTTCATAAGTTAAGGTTAGTATTAGTTTCCACCTTATGAGAGGTATAGTGGGATTTTGAACAATGCGACCTTGAAGATGCTTGGTAAGTGTCTTAACAAAAATTGATAAGAATGGGCTGAAGAGCTAATCCAGGGATAGAGGCCCCGGTAAGTTATTGTTCCTTATGGTTGTTTGATTTTTCTTTAGGTGACTTTACCCTAAGTGGGGGAGGATGAGTTGAGTAGGAGGGTGGTTGATATTCTTATATTTTTCTTCTATTCTTACTCAAGCTTGAGACTAAAATCCTTAGTTGTTTGGTTATGTTATGGAGTCTTGCATATTAGTATGAGTTGCATTTCTCTTTATGTTATGAGTTCCTTTGATGGTGTAATGTTTTGCATTCTCTTAATGATATCATGATGACATGGGAAGATTGGTAGCTAATCTATATTTTTCATGTCAAGGTGTAGCTATGGATATTTTCTTAATTGCTTTTAAGTCATTATGTGATGTGCCAATGTGTGATTTGAAAGTTATTGCATGTTCAGCTTTATGATTATGTGATGATCATTTCTAATGTTGGAGAAGGTAGTTCCTCCATAAATGAAATGAAAATGATGAAGTAAGTGTGTGCTTTGAATTGTGTAATTTGTTCCAAATCTGCTTATGTTGCTTAAAATACTTAATGATATGAAGTCGGTATTAATTTTAAGTTTGGTGCATTTACTATGAATGTTATGAACTTGATGATATATGTGGTATGCTTCTAGTTGTGTCCTTAATGTCCTACAAAGTGTTTAGTGTCATTAGAGGACGAATGTAGTTCTAAGTGTGGGAGAATGTAACGACCCTAAAAAGTATATAGGTCAAACTAGAGCTTCACATGTGTTTCATTAGTTAATAATGTGTTAAAATAGTGAATTTTAGCATTAGAAGTAAGTTTGGGAAGTTTGGAAGACGATCAAGACGTTCGGAAACTAGCCTTGTGTGCACGCGCTTGAGTGTCCTTGTTTGTTGAGCATGAGTTTCGGTGTTGTTTGGAGTCTAAATTCAGTGGGATGACACTAGTACTTAGAGGGACATGCCAAGGGTCAAAACGTTCGAGTTTGACTCCCGGGG
This sequence comes from Solanum sitiens, assembly GCA_016801875.1. NCBI lineage: Eukaryota > Viridiplantae > Streptophyta > Magnoliopsida > Solanales > Solanaceae > Solanum > Solanum sitiens. The sequence continues at coordinate 565,980 of JABWTJ010000088.1, read as the reverse complement.
AACCACCCAAAGGTTCCCAAAGAGGACCCAAACGTTGGACAAGGAAGCTGCCAAAGGCAGCGTGCAAGGCCAAGATATGGAGTCCACCTCGCGTTGCGCGCCTAGCAATGAAGTTGCCTGTGTGTTGAGGGAGTGGCACGAGGTTCACTGCCTCAAAAATGTTGAGATGCAAAATCAGGAGCTGCCTCCGCGACGCGTAGCCACTTCCCAAATTTGGTCGCGTCAATTTGAAGTCAAATTAAACTTTGGAAAAGGGTCCAACTGGTGTAGGGGTCTTTTGGGAAATTTGGGGATTATTTGTGAAACGCTATAAGTCACTTTAAACCCCATTTCGCCCACTAATTGAAAACCCTCAACTGCAACACAAAAGCTCTCCAAAACCCTTCTCCAAAATCCTCCATTGAAGAAGCTTCAAGCTCAAAGGAAAAAGACCAAGTTCTTCAAGTTTCCAACCCAAATCTCGTGGGTTTTCTCCTTTTAAGGTATGGTAATTCATCCTTGGACCTTCTTTCATTCAAGGAGACATTCCAAAAAGATTTCAAAAAGGGTTTTCAAACTCCAAGCTCTTCTATTTTTGACTCTAAGCATGGGTTTTGCATGAAAATGTTTTAAAGAACGTAATATGATATTAGTCAATGTTAGTTGAGGATTTTAAGGTTCAAAACTCAATTAACCCATGCTCATTCAATTTCTCAACTTTTGTCTTATGAAGTGGGTTTAATGTACATGATTTGATAATGTTAGAACTATGGTTTTCTTTTTGTTATAATGTGATTTAGCTAGTGCCTTAAATGCTCTTTTATGATGTATTGATGAAGATATTGAGAAAACATGGTAAAGGCTTGGATGAAGGGTAAGTTGTTCTATCTTGCTTAGTTCGTATGGTGATATGATCTTGATTGGTGTGGTCCACCTTTGGTGGCGGTGTTTAATTGATGTATACGAATATGTTTAAGTATGTGTATTGTGATTATGACCTTTAATGTATAGTATGTGAAGAAGGTGATGATTATGATGTTTATGCATTATATGTTTTAGGGGATTGAAATGTGTTTCTTCATGATGTTATGTCTATGTGAAGGTTATGCATATGTGAAGCATCATAACGTGTGAAGCATTCAAGTGTCTGAATTATTATGAATGAAGGTATGGACATTTTTAGAAGTGAAGTTATCAATATGGTGATTATGTTAAAGGTGTGCTCACATTACACACACTATGAATGAAATAATGAAGTTATGCATGAAATGGGGGATTTGTAGGGTAGACACTCTTCGTGAGTGGAGATGAAATGTCTAGACCACCCTACTATTCCTATAGTATGAAAAGGGGGATATTGGGGTGAACACTCTTCGTGAGTTGAGATGAAGTGTTTAGTAGCAACCTCACTATTCCCAAGGGCTTTCCAAGATAGGTTGGAGGTTGGATACCCTTCGTGAGTAGAGATATGGTGTCCAAAAGTAATCTCTAGGGATAAATACCCTTTGTGAGTTTAGATGTGGTGCTAAATAATTATCCCTCTACCTGTAATTATATGAATGCTACAGACTCCATGGGGGATTTATACTTAGCACCGAGAGGATTTGAAGAAGGGGTGGGTACACTTCGTGAGTAGAGATGTTGTATCCAATGTACCTTTTGAGATGATGTTACACCCTCAAAAGGAGATAAGTTGAATTAGATCCTAACATGTTGATTATGAGTTTATTAATTCCTAAAATGGTTTAGAGTGTGGTAATGAGGAAATTTCTAAAGATTTAGGTGAATTGGAAGTCAAACGTCAAGGGATGACCAAGACGTGCGATGACTAGTCACCTATTTGATTCATGTGTGTTTATGTTCTTATATATGTGTGTTATGATCTTATTATGTCCTTATATAAGTAATAATAGTGTTTGTAGTCAGTGTGTCAATTTTCATGAAGTTTGGAGGTCAAACGTCCAAGACGTTTGAAAGTTTTGCCTTGAAACGTGCTTGTGTGCCTTAATGTGTTTTGTCAAGTTTTATGTGTTTTTTGAGTTAAAATTGATGTGAGAGGTTCCTAACATGTATAAGAGAGTATTGAGGTGGAAAGGTCAAGGCAAAACTCCCTAAGTACCAACCAAAGGGTCCTTGAAAAGGACCCAACCTTGGGCCAACAAGCTGCCCAGGACAACAACTTTTGTTCCTTGGTGAAATATGTCCGTGTCGTGAACTTGGTCCTCCATAGGTCAAAAGGTTGGTCCAAGTCACGGAAAAAATACATAATCAACTTCCCCAGAAGTTATTTTCAATAAAATCATGCTTGAACAGCTCCGCGTTGCGGACTTATTTCCCGATGATAATTCTGGAAATTTAGGTTGAGTTTGAGTTGGTTAAAAGATCCTATAAGTTCAGGGATCTTTTGGGTATTTTAGGGGCTAGTTATTGGCGTTTATTAGACATTTTAAAACCCTGATTCACCCTTCAAATCATAACCCTCAAGTCCAAAACAAAACCTCTCCATTTTTTCTCTCCAAAAACCTCCATTGATGAAGCTTTGAAGCTCCAAGGAAGAAGATAGATTTTAAAGTTTTTCTCCATCAATATTGTGGGCTTTTCTTCACAATTAAGGTATGATTCTTCATCCTTGAAATCTCTTTCTTCAAGGAGTCAATTCCAATGAATTTCAAATATGCTCCAAACCATGAAATCTTCTAAATTGAGTTCTAGTCATGGGTCGTTGCATAAAACGTTTTAGATCAATGATTTATGATTGAATTAGTGTTGATTGAATTATTTCACAACAAAATTCTATGGACCCATGTAATTCATGAACCATAGTTTTTGACTACTTTGTGGGTGACTTAATCATGTCTTAATGCTATTGAACTCTTATGTAGTTTGAGTAGCGCTATTGAATTTGATAGAATCATGTTAGAATTGTTAGTATTCTGCTCTAAATTCATAAATTTATATTGAATTACCTTTGATTAATTGTCTATTGTAAATATTGGATTGAATTGGTGATCATGACCATGGGTAAGTGCCTTTGACTATTGTGTTGGATGAATTAGCTATGGATTGAAGTGGTGAGAATGGATTGGTAGTACGCTGCCCTAAATATCTTTATATTATGTAAATTAGGTCTTGAATTATGTTGTGATTGGTATGATCCACTTATGGTGGCGGTGCTATGTGTTATATTTGTGAATGATGTGACCTTGTCGGTGTTACTTTATGTATTATGATGATCATGGCCTTGTCGGTAACAACTTGATATATTATGATTGTTGTGTAGTTGATTTATGTGAAGTATGATCATATCTATCTACTTGTGATTAAGGTGAATGCATGTGTTCTTCTATTGATGTTGTTAGGTGATCATGTTAGACTATGACTATGTCCTTCTATGTGTAGTTTTAGAGTTGATGTATGATTCTTCCTACTTGATAATTTGAGTCTTATCATGGTCATATTCATGGTTCTATAGTAGTGTATAGGGTGACCTATAGGTGATGTTGGTTATGCCTATCTGCTTCTTATGTGATATGCTATATGTGATAAAGTGAAGTATTGGTGTGTCTTGTTTGGTAGACTTGTGTCACGATCCACACCTATACCCTAGAAGCTAGGGTATTCTTAGTTTGTAACACGCCGTACTTGACCTCTCGGAGGTCTTGTACAAGCCCATTCGTATTGTTCATCGCATATGCATAAATGAAAAGTAGTGCGGAATAAAAAGTTTTCACAACATGCAAATAGTCTTTCATAACTTCTTTCATATAAAATCCATACGAAATACTAAGTCTCATTTCATCAAATCCTCGACAGAAGAGTACTTGGAACACGGCCCATACAATAGAAATATAGTACTACTAAGTCCATTACAATACTTCAATAAAAGAAATCAAAGACATCTATGCCCTCGAGTCAAATGAGGACATACTTAAACTTTCTTGAAAGATCCTATAATACAAGCTTCTCTTCCAATAGCACCTTCACCTATGAATAACTTTAGAGATAGACAAAAGCATGAAATTAGTACAAACACATGTACTAAGTATGACATAGTGCATAAAAATCATGATAACAGACATTTAATGGAAATATGCTCTTTTTATTTAAAACATCATAGTATAAGCTTAAGAACAACATTTAACACCTTAGAAACACATAAGATAACACTTAAGCATTTATTCACATTTTAATGGCATTACAGTGAACTAGGTCACTGTTACAGTGAATTACTTCACTGTTACAGTAAAGTTCCTCAACTTCATATTGGACAGTTTCTAGCATGCAATCCTCTCACTAAAAGCAATCCTAAGACTCACTTGAGTAAGACATAGAGAGAACACCCATACACCCTCTCTAGGCACACCTAAATGATCCTCAATACCACCTATAATGAGATATACACACTTACAATATACCAAACACATGAATATGAGATCCTCCTACCAAAGGTGATTCTAAGGTTCACTTGAGTGAGTTGTGAAGCGACCGCCCATACAATCCCTTCACATAAACTTAAAGGATTCTTTAGATTACCTAAGAAAAGATCATTCTCACTTAATACAACAACATACATGTAATATGACATTGTCCTTTCCAAAGGTTATCAAAAGACTTAAGTAAATCAAGAAGAGAACGTCCATACTTGACCTCTTCAAGATTACCTAAGAAATCCTTGAGACTACCTAAGTTTGGGTCATGTCTACTTAATCAACCAACTTTCCTAACTAGAGTCATTCTTAAGACTTATCTAGGTAAGATATGAAGTGACCATTCCTATGCCCCCTTCACACCTTAACTAGACAACCCTTAACTACTCTTGATAAGTACTTATTCATTTAACATGCTTTCTAACTTAATTCATAACATTTATTAGTTCATTTAAGGGACATTCATTACATATAAGGACATACAAGTAATGGTCTTTGAGAAGACCTAGGGACACTCACTAACATCTTCAAAGCCTATAGTGCAATGTCTAGATAGCGTCCCATACCACCACCTAAACTTCATAGAACTTCTCCAGTACTAGTAGTTATCCCATATGATGAGAATAGGCAATAACCGACATAGACCATGGTAGCAAAGCATGGAATCCGGAGTTGTAACCTACTCCGATGGAGGGTGTTCTACTTGCCAATGGTAGAACTTGGACACATCCCATGTTGGCACATGGTTAAGGAATATGAAGGGTTTCTTTGCACTCTAGCCTCATCCTTTAACTAGAACTACTTCTCTTACCATACTCACTCGGTTCTAGCCTTTGTTCTAATAGATTAATTCACATTAAAGAATCATACGAAGGGGTTCCATATCTAGTTAATAAAATCACATTCACCCTACCAAAGAGGTCCCCTAGAGCTGCCTTACAATGGCGAAGAGGATAACTTAATGAATTTCCTAAGGATGATATCATGCCGTTCCAGCCAACCAACCTTAAGTCCACCACTCATTACAAGAAGGATACCATTACGACTTTCGACTTCAAGGTTCATAACCTTACCACTAGGTTTAAGGTTTCGCACAAAGGACCCTCTTAGCATCATTCAAGGTTTTATGTCATTTATACATACAAGAATAAGAGTCTTTAGCATCCTAAGTCAAGACACCTCATATTCACATTCATGCATGTGTCAAGTAAGGGACACAAGTCTACTACACAAGACACCAATACTTCACTTTATCACATATAGCATATCATTGTAGAAGCACATAGGAATAAACTTTATCATCTTTTAGTCATAATATACACTACTATAACATCATCAATATAACCATCATAGACTCATATAGTAAAGTAGGAAAAATCATGCATCAACTCTAAGACTACACACATAAGGAGATAGTCATAGTCTAACATGATCACCTAATATCAATAAAAGAACACATACTTTCACATTACTCATATGTAGATAGATATGATCACACTTCACATATATCACTACACAATTCATAATACTTCAAGTAGTTGCCGACAAGGCCATGATCATCATAATACATAAAGTAACGCCGACAAGGCCATATCATTCACATTGCACCGCCACCATAAGTGGACCACACCAATCACATAATAATTCAATAGATACATTACATAAAATAAAGATAATTAGGGCAGCGTACCACCAAAACATTCTCACCACTTCAATCCATAGCTAAATCGTCCAATACAATAACAATAGGCCCTTACCCATGGTCATGATCATCAATTCAATACAAAAACCACAATACTCAATGAATATATGTTAATTCAATATAGATTTACCAATATAATACAGATTATACATCAATTGAATACAATTATTACATCATTCAATAGCCCATAATAAACTACACTAGAATTCATAAGGATTAAGACAATATCAAGTCAGCACAAAGTAGTCAAAACTAGGTTTCATGAAATACATAGGTTCATAGGTTAATTATGTTAAAATCATCTAATTAACATCAATATAATCAATATATGATGATTCAAAACCTTTAATGCAAGAACCAATGGATAGATCATAAAATTGGACAAGTTCATCTTTAGAAAATTTAAAAATCTCTTTGAATTTTGGGATCCTTGATGAATAGAGTTTCAAGTATCAAAAACCATACCTAAATGATGTTAATACACAAAATTGATGAAGAATAACCACTCAAATCTCCAATCCAAGCTCTTCCTTGAATTTTGGCTTCAATGGAGTTCTAGAGAATTTCTTAGAGATTTTGGCGTATTGATTTGGAAGAATGAATTTATCTAGGTATTTAGGACTTATATATCCACTAAAAATACCTAAATTACCCATAAGTAACCGCCCAAACTCTTATTTGTACGTTGGGTGAATTTACCAATTCACCCTTCAACCTAACAGTGAAGCTGTGCAGGAACAGACCCATCAACGACTTGGCCACAAACGGACCGTCCTGTCTGGCCGTCATTTGGTACTGAGACTGGACATTGGAATCTTGAGCTCCCTATTCTAAGTCTTGACCAATGACTCCCATCGACAGGGCATTGACTTTCCAACGAGCCTTCGTTTGCCTCAGTCGATTAGGGCTGGTCTTGACAGCCTTTGACTCTTATGAAGGGTCCTTCCTCAATGATCCTTGGATGGTCCTTGGGGACTTTTTCCCGGACATTTCCAACCCAAATATGATCGTATACGAGTTTAGGACCTCCCATATCAATTTCATCGAAAACGAACACATAAAACTCGATGAAACATGATAAGACACACAAGGTCGTTTCAAGGCAAACCTTTCGAATTTCATGGACGTTCTTGACGTTTGACCTCCAAACTTCATGAAACTTGACACACTGTCTATCTACACTATATAAGATCATATAAGGACCTCATAAGCTCATTAAACAAACATATAGACACATAACCACACATGAGGCACAAAGGTGACTAGTCGTCGAACGTCTTAGTCGTCCCTTGACGTTTGACTTCCAATTCACCTGAACTCTTAGACAATGCATCAATACCACCTTATAAAACATTTTAGTACATTACACCCTCATGACAAACATGTTAGGCTATAGCTTTACCTAAGTCGTTTTTAGAGGTGTCACAATCTCCCCCACTTGGACAACATTCGTCCTTGAATGACACTTGCCATTCTACAAACACTTCCAAGAGTAGAGATTCAACTAGAAGCTCATAAACATACCACATAACTCCTTATAAAATACAAACATCTAGAAAAACATCAATTTCACATCATCAAGATATTCTCAACACAACAAGAAACTAGAATAAATTCTACAACTCATTATGCCATAAAACTCACATCCTTCATTCCAAATAGCAAAAACTCATTTTATATTCATTATAATGCTCATATGCATTAGTTCTATACACATTACAACAATTTTCAACCAAAGATGAATTAGTCAAGTTTTGCAAAATCTTACAGTGAACTGGTAGTTTTTACAATGAATTATGCCAAGATATTAAAAAATGCAACTTTTATGCAATTGATGATTGAAACATGCTAATATGCAAGATACAACCATATAACACATTTTTCAACATAATCATAACTTCATAAAATACACAATGCAAGGAATCAATGAAATTCAATTCCAACAAGACTCCTAAACACCATGCACATGCAACATACTTCTATGATCATCTAGTCCATCTACTAACCATACTCCCTCACTTAGAAGGAACTCATATCTTTAAAGAGAGAAATACAAGAACTTACCATCATCATGATCACCCTCATCCGGCTTTTCTCCTCTAGTACGGAGTGCATAGAAATGCCTCTTCTTTGGACCATCATCTTTCGGAACATTAAAAGCAACTTGCTTACCATCTCTAGTAGGATAATACCTCACTTTGTGTCCATCTTTACCACATCCAAAACAACTCCCGGTACCCAATAGGCATTCCCCATAGTGCCTCCTTCCACAAGTAGCACATGTAGGCTTGCCATTTTAAGAACCACCTCCCTTCTCAAATTTCACCTTAGCACTCCTACGTTCATCTTGAGTTGAAACCTCCTTCTTGAACCTAGGTTGACTTTGACCACTTGAACCACTCCTTTTCTTGTTTCTATTAATCCTACCATGTTTAGACTCCTCAATGGATTGAACATAAACCATGAGTCTAGACAAAGTCATATCATCATGTAGCATGGCCGTACGACATTCTTCTCTCACTAGGTCGGCGACCACGGTCACAAACCTACTCATCTCATCCCTAGGGTTAGACACTAAGGATGGGGCATATATAGATAACATAGAGAACTTCAAAGAGTATTCCTCAACACTCATATGAACTTGCTTGAGATTGATAAACTCCTCTACCTTTACCTCCCTCCTCTCACGGGGAAAGTACTTTCCTGGAAAAGCCTCCTTAAATTCTTCCCACTCAATAGAACCCTACTCAACCAGCCTATTGTCCTTCCATTGAGTGTACCACACTTTAGCAACCTCCCATAATTGGTACGAAGCTAACTCCGCTTTCTCCCAAGAAGTCACCCCCATGGCACTCAACACCTTATACACTCCATCTAGAAACTCTCGGGGATCATCTCCCACCTTAGACCCAAGAAAGATAGGAGGATTCATCCTCACAAAATCTCTCAATCTAGATGTCATAGTGTTCTCCACAATATTCACTCTAGGCCCAATACCCATATTCACATGGGTAGTCAAAGCTTGGGCTAAAGTAAGTACAACCTCTCTAATCTCCCCATTTGTCATTTCCCGGGGAACCACCGGAACCTCATTACCTCCACCCACAATAGGGACTTGAGCCTCTCTAGCACCTTAAGGAACTTGCTCAACTTGAGGAGGAATCTCCTCATTCACCTCATTCTCCTCAACCCTCCTAGCCAGTGTGCTACTCGTATTCATATTACTAGAAACACAAGGAAAACCATTAGAAAAAAGAACTCATAATTGTTACTCTACGGCACGACATAGGAGTAGAAAAGAAGTGAAACTCTATCGTCCTATAGCCTCTCGCCCATAGATGTGTTGCAACTCACACCGATGGTTGAGACTCTACTACACGTGACTTGATGAGACTTTTTGATTCCTCAGACTACTTTTCTAACCTATGCTCTGATACCACGTTTGTCATGACCCACACCAATACCCTAGAAGTTAGGGTATTATTAGGTCGTAAAACGGCGTGCTTGACCTCTCGGAGGTCTTGTACAAGCCTATTTATATCGTTCATCACATATGCATAAATGAAAAGTAGTGCGGAATTAAAACGTTTCACAACATACGAATAGTCTTTCAAAACTTCTTTCATAGAAAATCCATAGGAAATACTAAGTCTGATTTTATCAAATCCTCGACAGAAGAGTACTTGGGACACGGCCCATACAATAGAAATATAGTACTACTAAGTCTATTACAATACTTCAATAAAAGAAATCAAAGATATGTATGCCCTCGAGTTAAATGAGGACATACTTCAACTTGGTTGAAATCCTATAATCCAAGCTTTTCTTCCAATAGCACCTTCACCTATGAATCACTTTAGAGATACATAAAAGCATGGAAATCAGTACAAACACATGTACTAAGTATGACATAATGCATAAAAATCATGATAACAAACATTTAATGGAAATATGCTCTTTTTGTTTAAAACATTATAGTATAAGCATAAGAACAAAATTTAACACCTTAGAAACACATAAGATAACACTTAAGAATTTATTCACATTTTAATGGCATTACATTGAACTAGGTCACTGTTACAGTGAATTACTTCACTGTTACAGTGAAGTTCCTCAACTTCACATTGGACACTATCTAGCATGCAATCTTCTCACTAAAAGTTATCCTAAGACTCACTTAACTAACACAAAGAGAGACCGCTCATACAACCTCTCTAGGCACACCTAAATGATCCTCAAGACCACCTATAATGAGATACACACACTTACAATACACCAAACACATGAATATGAGATCCTCCTACCAAAGGTGATTCTAAGGTTCACTTGAGTGAATTGTGAAGCGACCGCCCATACAATCCCTTCACACACACTTAAGGGGTCCTTTATATTACCTAAGATAAGATCATTAACAATTAATACAAAAACATACATGTAATATGACATTCTCCTTTCCAAAGGTTATCAAAAGACTTAAGTAAATCAAGAAGAGAATGTCCATACTTGACCTCTTCAAGATTACCTAAGAAATCCTTGAGACTACCTAAGTGTTGATCATGTATACTTAATCAACCAAGTTTCCTAACTAGAGTCATTCTTAAGACTTATCTACGTAAGATATGAAGTGACCATTCCTATGCCCCGTTCACACCTTAACTAGACAACCCTTAACTACTCTAGATAAGTACTTATTCATTTAACATGATTTCTAACTTAAGTCATTACATTAATTAGTTCATTTAAGAGACATTCATCATATATAAGGACATACAAATAATGGTCTTTGAGAAGACCTAGGAACTCTCACTAAAATCTTCAAAGTCTATTGTGCAATGTCTAGATAGCATCCCATACCACCACCTAAACTTCAAAGAACTTCTCCAATACTAATAGTTATACCATATGATGAGAATATACAATAACCGAGATAGACCATGGTAGCAAAGCATGGAATCTGGAGTTCTAACCTACTCTGATGGAGGGTGTTCTACTTGCCAATGGTAGAACTTGGACACATCCCATGTAGGAACATGGTTAAGGAATATCAAGGGTTTCTTTGAACTCTAGCCTCATCCTTTAACTAGAACTACTTCCCTTATCATACTCACTCGGTGCTATCCTTTGTTCTCATAGAGTAATTTACATTAAAGGATTATACGAAGGGGTTCCATATCTAGTTCATAACCCAATCACATTTACCCTACCAAAGAGGTCCCCTAGGGATGCCGTACATTGGCGAAGAGGATAACTTAATGACTTTCCTAAGGATGATATCATGCCATTCTAGCTAACCAACCTTAAGTCCACCATTCATTACAAGAAGGATACCATTACGACTTTTGAATTCAAGGTTCATAACCTTACCACTAGGTTTAAGGTTTCACATAAAGGACCCTTTTAGCATTATTCAAGGTCTCATGTCATTCATACATACAAGACTAAGAGTCTTTAGCATCCTAAGTCAAGATTTGATATGAGGGTCTTGTATGATGCTAAGAGGGTCATGTATGTATGAATGACATCAGACCTTGGACATTGCTAAGAAGGTCAAATTATGTGGATCCTTAACCTAGTTGAGAGAATATGATATCCTTGAAGTCGAAAGCCGTAACAGTATCCTTCTTGTGTGAATGATGGACTTAAGGTTGGTTGGCTTGAACGGTATGAGATCATCCTTAGAAAAATCATTGATCTATCCTCTTAACCATTGAAAGGAAACCCTAGGGGACCTCTTCGGTAAGCTGAAATGTTATTGGGTTAGCTATGGAACCCCTTCGTATGATTCTTTATGTGAATTACTCTATGAGAACAAAGGATAGCACCGAGTGAGTATGGTAAGGGAAGTATCTCTAATTAAGAATGAGGCTATAGTGCAAAGAAACCCTTCCTATTCCTTAACCATGTGCCTACATGGGATGTGTCCAAGTTCTACCATTGGCAAGTAGAACACCCTCTATCGGAGTAGGTTACAACTCTGGATTCCATGCTTTGCTACCATGGTCTATGTCGGTTATTGCCTATTCTCATCATATGAGATACCCTCTAGTGTTGGAGACGTTCTATGAAGTTTAGGTGGTGGTATGAGATGCTATCTAAACATTGCACAATAGGCATTGAAGATGTTAGTGAGTGAGTCCCTAGGTCTTCTCCAAGACCATTACTTGAATGTCCTTACATGATGAATGTATCTTCAATGAACTAATGAAGATAATGACTTAATTATAAATCTTGTAAATGAATAAGGACCTAGTCTAGAGTAACTTTAAGTATTACCTAGTTAAAGTTTGAGAGGGGCATAAAGGATGCTCTCTTCATGTCTTACCTAAGGAAGTCTTAAGAATGACTAGAGATAGGAATGTTGATTAATGAAGTGAGAATGATCTTATCCTAGGTAGTCTAAAGGATCTCTTAAGTGTGTGTGAAGGGATTGAATGGGAGGTTGATTCACAACTCACTCAAGTGAGCCTTAGAATCACCTTTGGTAGGAGAATCTCATGTTATGTGTTTTGGTGTATTGTAAGTGTATTTATCTCATTATAGGTGGTTTTAAGGATCATTGAGGTGTGATTAGAGAGGGTGTATGTGCGGTCTCTCTTTGTCTTACTTAAGTGAGTCTTAGGATAATTTTTAGTGAGAAGGTTACATATTAAAAAGGGTTCACTGTGAAGTTGAAGAAATTCACTATAACCTTAAACTTAGTTCACTGTAACAGTGACATAGTTCACTGTAAGGTTTCTTAAAATGTGGTAAAATTTTTAAGTGTTATCTTATGTGTTTCTAAGGTGTTAAATGTTGTTCATATGCTTATACTATGATGTTTTAATAAAAAAGAGCATATTTCTCATAAATGTCCATTTCTCATGATTTTATGCATTAAGTCATACTTAGTACATGTGGTTGTACTAATTCCATACTTTTGTTTATCTCTAAAGGTGTGGTTAACAGGGGAGACACTTGGAATCTAGTTATCGTTCAAGCAAAGTTGAAGTATGTACTCATTTGACTCGAGCACATAGACTTCTTTATTTCAAAGTATTGTAATAGATATTAGATTGTTATATTGCGATTGTATGGGCTGTGTCCCAAGTATTTCATAAAGTATAAGGATGACATATATTGAGACTTAGAGTTTTCTATTATTTTTAATATGAAAGATATTTTAAGATGTTTTCGTGTAAAAAGTTTTAATTCCGCATTACTTTTCATACATGTATGCAATGAATGATGTCTAAGGGCTTGTACAAGACCCCCGAGAGGTCAAGTACGCCATGTTCCGATTCGAGAATGTCCTAACTTCTAAGGGGTACTGTCGGGTCGTAACATATGAGTACTCCTCGTTAGTAGAGAATGAGTTACTTAGAAGCAATCTCATTATCCCTTAACTATTCGCCCGCATAGGTGGAGCTATTGAAAACCCTATGTAAAGGCTCAAGAACGACCCTACCTTAGGCAAGTGGTGATACCTCATCCGGTAGGGATTAATATCGGGATTACATATGAAGCTCTCACGGTCTATGTTGGTTAAAGCTAGCCCCCACAAAAGAGTGTAATGAACTAAGTCTTCTAAATGGTGTATTACTTAGGGTAGGTGGTGATATGGGACTATATCTATCCATTGCACAAGTAGGCATTTGGAGGAGTCTTGGTGTGTCTTTATATTAAATGTATGAATGGGTCATTATGTGATGTAAATGAAGTTATGTGACTTAATGTCTAATGTTTAGAAAGCATGTTAAGGTTATGTCTTGTATGATGAAGTTTATTAATGATGAATGTGGTGTGCTTAATCTAAGGGAATCCTCAAGGAGCACTTGGTGGGAGTAGTAGTATGGGATGCTACTTTCACATTGCACTTTGTGTAACTTGGGAGTTGTCTTGGAGAAGGTCACTTATGTGAAGTCCTTAAATGCAAGTATGTTTCTCTAGTGTCTTGTTATAGAATGTGGACTTGTTACCCGTGTGAAGTAAGGCTATGATCGGTAGCCTTGAGGGTCACTTAGGTGTGTATTGAAGGGATTGTATGGGCAGTTCCTTCATGTCTTACCTCAGTGAGTCTTAGGATAACCTTGGTTAGGGAATCTTCAATGGAAATGAGTTCACTGTGAGTTGAAATGAAAATGGGTTCACTGTAAGGTTTCTTGAGTTTACTGTAAAGTGTAGATTTGTGCTAAAATTATGAAACCTTTACCTTATGTGCTAAATGATGATTTATATGTTGTTTTATTACTATATTTACAAAGGTTTTATTTATATATATATCATGAAGGCTTTATTTCAACTAAAATGTCCCTTTTTATGTGTGTTTGCATAATGCCATACTTAGTAAATGTTTGTACTAACCCATACTTTTTATACTCTATAAGCATAGGTTGGAGGCAAGTGGAAGCTTAGAAGGCAAGCGTGGGAGGTTGAATCTCTTAAGACTCGGTATGTCCTCATATATTAGAGGACATAGTATATTTTTCCTTAGTTCTACTTTAAAACTTGTATAAGACTTATTATGTATTTTATTTCAATGTAAAGGGCCATGACCCTAAGATATTTAAGTTGTGTCTTTAAGTTGACTTGTGACGATGAGACTTACTCCATATATTTAATAAAAGATATTTCTTGTTATTATAATTGTTGCAAAATTTTTTAATTCCGCACTACTTTTCATATCTTATGTAATGAATGATAGATAAGAGGCTTGTACAAGACCTCCGAAGGGTCAAATACGCCTTGTGACGACTCAAGAGTGCTCTCTTTTTCTAGGGGTATTTGTGGGTCGGTACAGAAGGATAGGTATGTTCCTCTCCATGAGCGCCAAAAGCCAAAGGATTCGGAAGGTGGGCGGTCTAAGGATATGCTCTCTTGTATCCATAACAAAGTTGAGGGGTTACACAAGATTTTGAAAGAAATGAAACAAGATGTGTTAACACTTATCCTAACAATTACCTCTCATTCCATCTCGATCAAGCAATTGAAAACCCTGATGGGCCAGATTTCATTGTCTTTGAAACCACGACAACAATGGGGGTTGCCTAGTGACACTACGTAAAACCCCAACAATGACGTTTGAAGGTGAACCTTCATCATGCCACGATGTTAATTAAGGCGCTACTTCGGAGGCAACCCAAGACCCCTTATTGCTTTATTTTTTTGTTTTAGTAATAATAGTGTGTTGTTTGTGTAGGCTAAACTGTGGAAAGTGTTTCCAAGGTGCAGGTTGGCGAGAAAATGGCCCACTCAGCAAATTGCCGAAAGGTTGCCAACCCTGACCCAGACCGCCGTTAGACTCAAGACAAAGTTACAGTAGAGTCGGTAAAAATCATCGAGTCTAAGAAAATTATTGGCGAATCACCGACCATGTTGGCGATTCTGATGTAGACCGTCTTTCGGACACCCACGATAATTGGAGGTCCTATAAAATTCTGAGAGGTAAGTGTACACTTGGCGTGTCACCAAGTGGATCAACGAGTACGACTAACATTGCCGACTGGGAAAGAATTGGACTGTTTCAAGGCCGAAGGTTTAAAAATTTATGATTCTTTAACTTTCCCTCATTTTATAACTTTCCCAAACTCACATCAGCACTCTACTTTATATATTTCTTGCATTCTAGAGTAAATTAGTCATTGGATTTGTCCTCGGATTTGGATTATACTGCATCCTCGCATATCAATATCATTTTAATCAGTAATCAAGCTTGGTTTTCAAACCCCGAGTTCATTTTTGAGAAGTTGTACTCTTATGCAAATGATTTTATCTGATTGTCGTGTGTTGGGCCTCCTTGATAGAGCTTGAATATTTGATTGCCTGTTTTTAAATTCAATAATTTTGCCTATCATTCCTTTACTGTTAAAATTCCTTAAATCTTTTGAGGTTGTGCTTGCATGTTGATTGAGTCTAGTCAAGTGAAGTCTAAGTAGCCCGTTATTGTGCCAAATGACGTAATTTGCCCAATGATAGAGTGGGTGACATCATTTTTAAGGAAAAAAGTCATCCAATGGCCAAATTCGACAAAACCAAAAGAATTTTGAGTAACTCAGGCTAATAGGACTTAGTTTACTTTAAATTGTGCAAGCTTTGATTTTGTTTTTGGGGGTATCTGGGTTGAATTTGAGAAGTTGGGTTGAAATTAGTCACATTGGTCGTCTGGCGAGCTGGGTCGAGCTTGCCAAATCACTCGGCGGTTCACCAAAGTTCCCCATCTCGCGTTTAATTTCTTGCTTTATTTGATGATTGGGTTTTTTAACTTTCGGTGAGAAGCCTGAGGTCGCCGAAGGCACTCGGCGAATCACCGAAAGTTTTCTTGATCTCCCTTCATGTGCCCCCCTAAACCCATTTTGCACTATAACTTTTGACGGAGTAGTCCTTGCTCGACAAAGTGATTGGGCACTCGCCTACTGGTTCGGCGAGTCTTTCTACAACTGTTTTTCGGTGCTTTTGTCTTCTTACTTATTCTTGATACTTTGCCGACATGGCTAGATCGAAAGTTGCTAGGAGAATCATTCCACCACGAAAGATAAGAGCATAAAATTTCAAAAGTAATAAAGGAAGGCGAATCCTCCCAAAAAGGGAGACAAGAACCTTCACCTCGAGATAAAGGAAAAAGAAAGAGACCCATTCCCGTTAGGGAGCTTACTCTTTGAGGCCCATATATTCCTGCCCGATAATTTTATGCAGTTGTACATACCATTTTGGTAGATAGACGCTTGGCAACTCCTAGTGGGTCTGACTCTACTATTCCTTTTGAGTTGACTCTAGTTACTGATATCCAGGACCATAGTGATGCACCGGGCACAGATGGAGCACCTGTGTCGACAGGATCCCCTCTTTACCTCCCTCTCTGCCTTACATTATTTCACTTTTGGATATTTTTTAATTTGCATTTGAGGACAAATAATTTTTATTTGTGGTGGGGTGAGGCCCACCTTTTGTGACCTTCTTTTGTGTCGTTGGTTTTGTTTATATATTGAGTTTTTGAGCTTAAATTGTGTTATACATTGTTATTTCAGATGATTGAGCTTGTGACTCCTGTTTTTAATTGAAAATGATTTTTACCCTTCCGAAAAAATTAGCCACCTCTTGTTTGTATTTCAATGTGGTTGTTCTTATTGAACATTTGAGTCTCAGTCTTAATCAATATCGATGAATTGAATAGTTCTCATAATAATAATAATAATAATAATAATAAATAATGTACGTCTATGATGAGGCTAAATAAAGTTTCATATGTAATACATTGACTCTTTGCATCTCGTTGTGACTAGCCAATTATCAAATGAGTCTCGTGTAATGAACATTGCACACTAACGAAAGTGTAGAGTCTTGCTTGACATTGGTATCAATGCCTAGTGTGATGATCTTACCGTGAACCATGCATGATGACACCTAGAATTTCCTCCTTTAGTTCGATTGACTAAGTGATGCAATCTCATGATATTATCTTAGACAACTTTTAAGAGCGTGAAACAATTTGACATATACCTCTTTTGTGGACAACCTTGTGAGTGTGTGATCATTACCTTGAGCCTTGACCCTTTCATGGAAGAAACTTAATGAAACTATAACCTTTCTTTATCCATTACGCATAATCCTCATGAAGTTGTGGTTTGATTGAATATCCATCTTATAGCAAAATCCTAAGTTAAGGTGCGGTGAAAAGAGAAGGTACATCAACAAGTGCAAGAAAGTTCCATTTTGGCCAATTATTTTTAGAAAAATCGAACCCCTCCATATAAAAAAAAGAAGGAAAAGAAAAGAAAAAGAAAAAGAATGAAAAAGTTGTGGAATAAAGATGTGAAAGTGAAAATAAAATGGGGTTTCCAACAGTCCATGTAAGATGAATAGTGGGATGACTTGTGAGCTCAAACAAATGATAAAGAGAAGGAAATAAAGTGTTGTTCACACCACATTTCACGAGGATATAAGTCACTGAGCTGAAATGACCAAACCTTAACACCCGTCCACCTTACAAGGCTCGAAAAGACCTTTGTGATCTTGAGTGAGCCGAAGCAATTGTTGTCTGGAAAATAAAGGGAAACCTATTGGTGAAATCGTGTTTATCTTTGTAAGTTTGAGGGTTGCATTTGATTTCAGAGCTTTAAATTGTGAACCCTTGTGTGTGAATATTGAATCATTCCTTGTGTAAGGGCATTTGATCACTTTTGTTGATCTTGAACTTGAATTTGAAGCAAGTATAGTGAGGTGTAGATTCTTTGGTAATGATGAGACATAATTTGAATCTTTAAGTTCACACTTGATCGTTGCATGATATAGTTGACCCTTGTTTTGTGCATTAATGATTGATTCTTGTGTAGCATTATTTTAGGCATCCTTTTTGAACTACTGAAATTGAGTTTACTTGAGGATAAACAAATGTTTAAGTTGGAGGTGTTGATGAGTCTACGATTTGCACTCATTTGGGGAATTATTTTAATAGATTTAGTGTCCTTAAATGCATATTTTCTTCCAATAACTTGTATAAATCCATGATTTTCAGGAATTTGGATTGAGGACAAAGCATAGACACTAAAGAGCAAAAAAGAAAAACACAGTTGAAAGAACGAAGAAAACAAGGCCTAAAAATTGCCTAACCCAATAGGAGAGTCTCTGAATGGCCTTCGTCTCGCCTTATGTTCCCGTGTGCTAAGCCTTGAAGGAGAAAATCAATTTGGTGAGTCACCAAATGGTTCCGCGATATAGTTCCATATCGCCCAAAGTTACAAAACCTCAAGGATTCTAAAGGAAAAAGCAAAATGGCGATACAAATGACAAAGGGCAGATCGTTGAAAGGATCGGCAGTCCTGACTTATTGCACCGACTGATCCTTCGCAACACAATTTTTGACAACTATAAATTCATTGTTAAATTCATAGTTGAGTATCTATCTAGCAAACTGTCAATTTGTTTTTGAATCTATCTAGGTTTTTATTGTTGTTAAGTTTGGAGACAATATTCCGTTATCTTTGAAGATTCGAGGATTTCCAACTCCGAGAAATTGGAAGTGAGTGTTGAAGATTTTTCAACCTAGACATTTATAAAGACAATAGTAATCGTACCCTGATGGAAACACGTTACGATATCAATTTCTATCATTTTACTATATCTAGCTAAACCCCCAATTCTTTGGGTGTGATTATGTGATTATGGGTTCAATTAAGTGTTGAGTATTGCTAGTTGATAATTTATTTGGTGTTTAAAAGTGATTTCGTTCAGTAACTGTGGTTGAATTTAATGGGTTGTAGTTGCAAATACAATCTTAACTCCATGTTTTTTGCTTGCTCGAGAGAGAGGTTTTAAAGCCAAAATTACTGAATTGATGGTCCAAGGGTATTGGGTTGTCATGGGTTTAGCTAGAGAGTGTGAATCCTAAGCCCTTTTCAACATATTCAATTCAAGAGAGTGAATGAACTAAAACGAAGGTCGTGCTTCATTGCCGCTTATTGGTGTTCGAGAGATATAAATTTGATTTGGGGGAAATTGTTCGACAGAAAGTTTAGCCTTACTAAATTTTATCTTATTCATTGATTCAGATAGGTTTACTTTTAATTGCAATTACCTGGTTGTTTAACTTAGCCCATAATCCTATCACATACCAAGAATCCCGTCTCCATATTCGTTTTCTGTGCTGTTTTAGTTGATAGTTAAATACAACCCCCTCTGATATTTGATAATTGTGTCACTCTTTAATTTAAACCATGTTTTCATTCTTGAATGTGTCTAGATATTATTGACTTGAACTGTCACACTTGGCTATTGATTATCGAAACCACTCTTTGGGAACGATCACAACCCTTGGTTGGGTTATATTACTACTCACGATTGTTAGCACTTGAACTGAAAGTAATGTCCTGATAGTGTGAAATAAGTTGCATCATTTTGGCCATAACATTATGCTCAAAATATTCTTATTCCACTATAAAATTCATGCCTATTTTGGTGTAAAATTTATGGAACCTTCATATTGTCACGATCCGACTTCCCAGTACTAAGACACCTATTAAAAAACCCCATTAGGTAAGACAAACTATTCCCAGATCAAGAAGTATTGAGTAGACGGGTATAATTAAAAATAAAATAATACTAAAAGTAAGAAAATAAAAAAAATGGGCAAGCAAACCAAAAACTATATACAAAGCAAACCCTCTGATTACCTAGAAGTCACGAGTACATAACAATCTAAAAAAATAAATAGAACTTCAAAAAGTATACTACAAGAAGCCTTCTCGAAGGCAAAAGACAAGCTAACATAAGAGCATATGGAGACATGCTGATCCAGAATACCTAATGCGCACTCTCATCTCCGTTATCTACAAGGTGCAAAAGACGCCATGAACCATTATTTCTGGAGGTGGTCCTAGGACCTGCACTACGAGAAGATGCAGAGTGTAGCATAAGTACCAAAACAAGAGTACTTAGTAGGCATCACAGGCCCACAAGAAAGGTAGAGAAAATAAGAAAATATAGAATATTGACACAAATGGAGGCAAAACATATATGTAAATAAGGACCACGAGTGTAGCAGAAGTAGATCTAAGTACAACTAAAGTAAACACAAGTGGACCCATAATTCCAAACGGTACACTCGTGCGCACATTTAAATAAAACCTGAATAGACCCTTATAAGCCTGACAAGCACACAAAATACATAAGTTTACAAGGCAAAAGACTAATCCAGATGCAAATCCAAGAAACACTCAACTCCCAACCCAGCTAGCAAGAGTGAAAATCAACTCAACCAGTCAACTCCAAGACCAGCTAGTAAGAGTGATTATCAACCTATGCTGCCTAGGCAAACAATTCACTCCCAGGGTTTCAACCGCCCAACTAGGAAGAGCGCCTTGGGGGCATGATCGAATATCCCGGACGCCCACCCAACCCATATCTAGGGGTATTAATTGCCTATTAGCAAGAGTGCTCAGGGACGTATTGACTCCAAAAATGATCTCAAGTAGGCTAAAAGTCACCATTTATTGACGTCCACCTTCAACGATATCATAAAGGGCTCCAAGATGGAAGCACTCTTATCTCGATAAAGCACATAATCTCCAGTAATGTATCACAACTGCAAAAATAGGGAGAGGATATAGAAAGGCTAGCAAGAATTGCAAAATGCCTAAGTTAAGGCCGATACCATCAGTCCCTAGTGCGTTCTAGTCAACAAGGACCTAGTCCATCCCAAACAACGCCAGAGACAAACCATATTCACAATGTGCTAAGGCAACACTAGTCTAATTAGAAAGGTATTGCCCTCAAAATGGAGTTGTAAACCCTAAATTGTGGTCTCTAGCAAAGATAAAATGATTATTAGGTACACACCTTCGAATTCACACTTATCATTATAAATTCACACATTCATGCTCAATCTAACAAGAAAGGAAGTCGTAGCCTACATGTAGGAAAATCTTACAAGTATAGAGCTTTTTAATGCAGAACGACCGCTGAACGCTGCCAAGCTATAAAAAAATAGGATCAGAACATTAATACAGTCGTTTAGACATAAAAGTAAACTAAAATGGCGATTTGCCAAATATTATACTCAAATGGGAATCATGGGATCAATAATAGTAATTCTGGAATTGACTCCGTCAAAAGGTCCTTATCTATGTCTTGAATTTATGTCCCAAAATAGAACACAAATTCAGGCTAAAAAATCAGCTAACAATACAATAAAAACTCAAATTAAAAGAGAGAAGTTAGCAGCTTACCGTCAAAACTTGACCTGGAATAAAGTGCCACCAACACGGACCAATCGCTCCACCAAGTAGACCAGAGAATGAAGAGCTTCTAGACTTCAAATTCCCAAAATTAGAGTAAAAACGAGAAAGAAATTGCAATTATAATATCAATACCTAAGGCTGGTTGCGATGAGAGGTTTAATATGGAGGCCCGATCAGTGGATGGTTGCGATCGCGATCGAAGCTAGCTGCGCGCAAACGTGAGTCTTATTTTTTAAGACCGCAAAGCCCAGGTGCAACCCTTTCTTTAATATAAGGCCAGGTGCGTTCTAGCACAACACCATTGCTAACAACAAAGGGCTTGGCCTTCAAGACTTTAATGGGGTGCCCCAGACTCGTTCAAAACCAAGAGCACACAAACGAACTATACTACTCTATTCGAAATGAAATTCCAGAGACACTGAATGATAAAAATTCCCATCTGAGGTTGTTATAATAAAAGGTGGATCCCACACTCTATTTCTACTTTTAGCCAAAGTGAATTAGTCTAGATCCCTCTGGACCTAAACAAAGGTAATTCTTTACTAAACTCGACGCTACAGAGCTAATGCACTGACATAATTCTCATCCAAACTCGTTTACTCAGAATGTTGACTAAATCCAAAATTAGGCTTTATTTGAAAGTAAAAATGTCTAATCGCACAGACTCACACTAAAAACCTCGGGAGGTGTTCTGACTATTTTGCTAGCCTAAATGACCGTTCAAATATGAGGTGATCGCCAGAATTGGATTTTGAGGCCATCTTCTTGAAATTATGGTGAAAAATGTTTGTTAAGGTTCAAAATATCCCAAAACACTATAACTCACATAAAAACTACTTAACGACCAGGCGACCGAAGTATCATTAGTAGAAAGTCATAAATGACTTAGGGTTGCTACAAAAATGCTATAAATGACAAACAAGAGGCACAAAAAGAGGAATAAACTTAATGTCATTACGACACCCACTACTAAAAATGACTTTTGTCCGTGAAAATAATAGTAAAGAAGTACCTGAAACTAAATCACATGAATTGCTATCGAATGCTATCCCCACAAATATCTAGGAAAACTGGAAATTGGCTCCTCTACAAAGGTTAAGCGATCATCTAACTCTATTGTATTATACTGAATCATATGCAACTCATCAAGGACATACTGGTGCAACATAAAAACATGAAATACTGGGGGGATAGCTGAGAATATTAGAGGCAAACCTAACTCATATGAAACCTCAGTAATTGTCAAAAGGCCCAATATACTTGGGGCTAAAGTCTCCCCACCTCCTGAATCTCATTATGCCCTTCATTGGAAACACACAAAGGAAAACTCTACCATCAATCGAAAACCTCAAAAGGAACCGTCTGTGATCATCAACACTTATGTGCCTACTTTGAGTTGTCCATAGTCTAGCCTGAATCACCCTCACCTTCTCCAAATCCTCTTGAATGAATTCCTTACCACATGGTCTAGGCTCTTTAGACTCAAACGAACCAACAACAGAGTGAAATGACCTACCATATAAGATCTCAACTATTAAAGAGGGGTAGTTCAATATTTTTCCAACCCCTTCTAAGCCTAAACCATGACCCCTTTTCACTTAATTAAGGGTCATAACAATGTTAAACTGTTATTTCACGTTCTTTAACACTTCAAAGACTTAAAGCACAAATTTAAGAGGAGAAAAGCTTGGGTTTTCAAGCGTTTTTCAAATTTCATCTACTTATACAATAACTTTGTTCCTTCTAGGTATGTAAGGCTATCATAGTGTTTGACTAGTTCATCCTCACACGCTACTTCTATTTTCAGATCAGTAAAAGAGTAATCTAGGATTTTATCCTTAGATTTCAATATTCGGGGGATGAGTTAATATTGAGTTTCTGAATTCTTGAGTTCCTGATTTTGAATTCCAATTCCAAATCATTGAATTGTCCTACAATGTGAATTATGACTATTGAGTTGATTGTTCATGACTATTTTTTTAACATGAACCCTATTTTGTGTATTTACTCAATCCATATGAAATATTTTAAATAAAATATTATTATTCAAAGTGATTTTTAGGATGTAATGGGACATCTTGAGAAAGAGTACAAGAGAACTAATTATTTCCCAAATGTTTGAGAAAGTGTAGAAAGATTAAGTTAAAGTAGTTACCTCTTAAAGAGGCCCCTTTTTGAGTAATAACCTCAACCCAGAATTTATTAATTATAGAGTAGTTAACTTTTAAAGAGGACCCTTTTTGAGTAATTACCTCAACCAAGAATGTATGTTTTAAATAAACAAAGACAAACCTCGTTTTCTAAATGAACTATGGCTTTCAGGGATACCTTTCAGAGTAGTACCTCTTAAAGAGGCCCCTTTTGAGTAATTACCTCAACCAAGAATGTATTTTTTTCATTATACAAAGACAAACCTCATTTTCTAAATGAACTATGAGTTTAGGCATACCTTTTAGAGTAGTTACCTATTTTAAAAGAGTAGTTTGAGCATTTACCTCAAACCACAGAGAAACTAATGTTTTTAGACATATGAGAAATAATATATATTATTCGGAGAAGTATTGAGCACCGATATTGAGGAGAGTTTAGACAACTCACATATCCCATAAACTATGTCTTTCCCATATGGATACATGATAATACTTTTTTAGATAAAATCTTCGTATCTTCTGGAAGAGCTTAGTGAATCCACTTAGTTGAGGTGTCTTATATTCTGACATGATATAATATAGTTCTGGCACCATGGATAAGACATTGCATCCTCACTTAGCTCATAGCGATGGTTGTCAGTTAGAGAATCTGCCAATAAAGTTAAAGTATATTTTTATATATCACTTATTGTGTTGAGTTTAAGAGATGGGTAAGTATTTTTGTAAAGTTTAAATGATTTCATTCCTTTAATACTTTACATTCAGTTGAGTTTATGTTTTACCTATTCTAATCATTTAGTCCAGTTATTTGCTTACTCAATAATATTACATAATAGTACATTCAAATGTACTAATATCATTCGACCTGCATCTTTTTATGATGCAAATATAGGTGCTCAAAATCATCAAAATGCACTTCTTTGAGATCACTCTACACTCCGGTTAGTTTTTGGAGAGTCTCCTTGTATTCCTGAGGACTCCACATTTATTTTCTAGTCAGTTGTCTTGGGATTTCGTGGGTCTTGTCCTGCAATCCATCTTCTGTAATAGAGGCATCACAAAATGATAGAGTTGAGAATTCTTTTAGTATTTACTTTTCTTTAAGATGTTTTTGAAAACTATTATACTTATGTTATTCAATACTTTATACACAGTTTGAGTTGAGTTCTTACTTTGAGTTTATATGTTCAAAAATTTTGGTGTTTAAGCTCTTCATTGCTTGAGTAAGTCTTTTACTAAGTAGTTAGCAATGCCAACGGTTTTCTTGGGGACCAACAATGGTTCTCGAGTGCCGGCCACATCCGAGGTGTAGGCTCTTGGTATGATAAACTTGGTTTCAGAGCACAAATTTCATGTGTCTTATGGTGTATGTGAAGTCATGTTGGTAGGATCTTATTTATGCTTTTAAGGGCCACGGTTCTATAAATGAGAGACTCCATACATTTAAGAAAAGCTTCCCTTCTATCATAATCTAAATCGTACACTAGAACTAAGGAACTTGTTCAAACTTGTGCATTTCTCAAATTCATTCGACTACCTCTAATATTCAAGGTAGTGGAATAACAAAACCCAGATACTTATCCATGAGTTACTCTTAGAAAAAGTCTTTAGAAAGTCATGAGAATGTAGAGGGGCTTGACAGAACCCCGTGAGTGAGGTTAAGTGTTTTTACATCAAAGAATGTAACCTTATTCAATTATGTGTTTGAGCTAGACCTGAGATTTACTTTCAGATTGTCTCCTCTAAACTTTATTCAGGTGAGACCCTTATGAGGGGAGTCTGTTCTAAAATACATGGGTAGTAATTTTCACCCGAAATATAGTATGAGTTATATTTTTATAAGAAGTAGTAGTAAATTTGCCCATAGTAAGAATAATGAATGCAGAGGTATAGTAATATAAGAAATGAATATTTATGAGGGAAATTATGTTGTTGCAGGAATGAACTAAGTAAGTGAATAGTAAAGAGTTTTTTCCATTATAGGTAGACTAAGAAATGATGAGTTTGTGTAAGGTAAAGTAATAGTTACTAGTCAGAATGAGTTAGAGTATACTTTAACAAGAAGGGAGAGGATGACAATTTGTTAGTGAAGACTAAGTATATGTGTTGAATAGAAGAACAAAATAGTCATAACGTGATAGATCTAAGCTGAAATTATGATTTTTAAAGAATAACCCCATGATATTCAGAGGATTATTAAACTAATTTAGTGCCGACGTATAGTTAATGGGTAAATAGTACTTATGTTGTGAAATGGAATTTGACGGTAAACTTTAAGTATGTAGATTGATATATAAAGATGGACTACTTGTCATGAGGTTTTAGTGGGTCAGCGTTTATTAATCTTATCTAGTATTCATAAGTTAGTATAGTATGTGAGAAAATTGTATTGATAATTGTGTTTAGAACTAGACTCTGAGCTTGAATTTGAGATGAGTATTGTGACAAAAAGGATAACAACATGAGGGTGGTGGTGTTAGTTCAAAATCTAATCTAGTAGGTTTGACATAAATTATGTGAGAAATTAAGGTGTTACTTTTGATAAGTCTGAGTGTACAAGTTTGGTATTATGACTCTTAGATGAAAGCAAGGTAGTTTGGCTAAGTCATTAGATTAACAAGAGAATTAGGAGGTGTACCTGAGATCATATATGTAGCCATAAGAGGTTCCAATTAAGTTACTGATTTTCATGTTTTCCTAGATATTATATTTGAGCTTTATATGTGGAGTAGTCTAATTTAAGTATTTTTTTTATCTTAAGAGTTAGATAAGGCAGCCTTATAAGAAAATGAGAAGAGGTAAAGAGAAGCATCTTAGAAAGAGGTCTTAGAAGGAACCCTAGTACCTACACATGGGGAGTTAGTAGCCATGAGACAAGACTTTCTCAAGTATTAGAGAAAAACAAATGTAGATCAATTTAGAGATGATGGAATATATCCATAGTTTTAAAGTGTCAGCTTCAAACCTAAGGGTAAATGGTAAGATGAGAAACCAAGTCAAGTGTGGAGATATCATACATCCATGTGTTCAAAAAAGAGTTTTAGAGATATATCGATCCACTCATATCCTAGCATATTCCTCAAAGCTTATTTATTACAACACCTGGTTGATGTCTCTAATGTCAACCTTATATACATGACATATGCTCATACACTTTAGAAAGATCCACATCTATGTTGAATGAGGAGAAAAGACTTCAACCAATTGATCTCAATCTTGTTCCATAAAGTTATGAATATCAACCTCATGATATGAACCTATTCACATAAGTACTCATGTCTCATAGTATGATCAGTCTCACAAATTCATGAGTGACTCGCAATAGCTTGCAACATAATGTTATGTCATGCATATTCATATATCAGAGTTCTCAAATGAATCGTGCTTATGGTTTCACCCTAATACTCTTTTAGTGATCCTTTTTAGTTAGAGAGTGATGTTTATGATAGAAGTTGAGTGATGATAGAAGGATAAGATAGAAGCTTATCGTGAGTAACGACACTAACCTACGATTTGAGTGTCTACGATCATCTCTAGTTTAGTATCCCAACCAAGGGTTAGGGTCGTGTCCCAAGGGAGCGATTTCGAGAATATGTAGATGTAGTCAAATTAGAATCATTCTAATTAGTCGTAGCTAAAGAGATTAATGAATAAAAATTGTAAATAAAAGGGGTAACACAAAAGTTTCAAATATCGAAATTGGGTTCTGTCACAAGTATAGTAAAAACAACAAGAATGCAAAAGGGAATCAAGTATGCAGAAAATTTCATGGGGTGTGACCGCAATACAACATGAGATAGGTAGTTGAGCACATGCTTTCCATATGAGATTTGCAAGATAATGGTGACTAGCCAAAGCTTTAGATGGAAATAAGTTCCATCTCGAGCAACTTACCCTTTTTCAAATATGTTTTTCTCGAACACCAATTTGTCGCATGAAGACCAACATACACCTTACCCCACTCACCCTCTCGATATGAGTGATAGGATATGGAACTAGGGCTTATCCTCTCGGGCTGAACCTCGTGTCGACCGACTCCTTAGGTCATCAGTCTAGTGGTCTCTGTTTCGGTGACCTCTCTCTTAGGCAAGCCAAAAACACATGGGTGAGTTTGTATTTACAACTACAAACCCATTATGTTAAACCACAATCACTAGGTGAAATCACCATCAAAATATATTTAAAATATTAGCAAGCAAGACCAAAAAATAATATCAACTCATATTTGCTAAATCACACCACAAAAGTGGGTTTCTTAGCCACACATCAAGCAGTAAAAATTACAACTAAAATGATAATGAAATCATATGGGTATAAGAAATTAAACCTTAATCTAATCAAAGGAATAAGAATAGAGAAGACCCACTTGCAACTTGGGGAAGATGAAACCCTTCCTTCTTCAAGTCTCCCACAAAACCCTCTCCAAACTTGAGAGAAATACAAAAACTAAAGTTCTAAAATCTAAAAATCAATAATAATGTTTGGACTCTATAAAAATAAAAACCTAAAACTAGTATTTATAAATTTGAGATTATGTGTTGTGGCGGACCATTCAACGAGGTTAGTCGCGATCGCCGAATGACTCAGCGATTCGCCCTTCTTTAAGTTCATCGCTTTTTATGCTTTGCGTTCAACATGTTCGTGTCCTGGATCATTGGGCGGTACATCTCTACTTCGCGGAACTGATCGGTGTCACACCAAATTCTCCTTTCATAGACTTTGGATCCACTTCCTTAAGGGCTTCGCGTACTGGAACAAAGGGCGGAGTGATTCCCTTCGGCGATGCACCAAGTGTGATTGGCGGGACTCACGCTTCAAATTTATTTTCTTTTCATCCTTTTTGTTCCTTTTTACGTGTATGTGTCCATGCTTCCACTAAAATTTCAAGTACCTGAAACTTAAGAGTTTTCATCAGATATTGAGACAAAATAGCATTTGAGGACACTATTTCTATAAAAATAAAGCCCAAAATGAGTCCAATTTGTGGACTTATCAACACCCCCAACTTATACTTTTGTTTGTTCTCAAGTAAAACTCAAGTTCAACAGTTCAAATAGGATCTCTAAAACAGTGATAGAGTAGATTCAATTATGAACATACAAAATAAGACTCAAACTACTCACGCAAAGATCAATTGTGTACTGAAATATTCAATTTGTGACACAATATTACCAAAGATTATGATGCTCACAATACTTGCTACTAATGCGAGTTTAAGTTCAACAATAGTATCAGAATGCCCTCACTCAATGAATGATTCCCTATTTACACATATGGGTCAATCAATTTAAGAAGAGGAATCAGATGCAACGCTTACACTCAGAAAGAGAAACACGATGCATGTTTCTACCCATAGGGATTGACCTTATTTACCAATCAATCTTTGATTCGGCTTACTCAAGACAAAAAAGTTTTTCTATGTCTTTTAATGGGGCTGAGTGCAAAGGTATGGTAATTTAGGCGTACTGACTAAAAATTCCTCATGAATTGTGGAGCTCACAAACACTTCCTTTCCTCCACCTTCTTCTACCAATTTACTTTTAGTGCTTCTAAGTCATCTTGTTATTTCACTCCATGGATTTCTTGGAAACCCAAATTTCTTTTGGACTTTTATTCCACAATTTTTTTTCATTATTTTATTTTATTTTTCTTTTTATTCTCCTTTTTATATGTAGGGTTTTCATTTTCTTTACAACACCATGAGTTGAGGAGACTTTTCTTTCACTTCTTGACTTCTCCTTTTTCTTTTCACCACACACCCAACTTAGGACTTTGGCTTAAGTTGGATATTTAGTAAATCACAAGTCATGAGGATTATAGGTAGTGGATAGAGTATATTCTAGGCTAAATCAAGTTTTCCCAAAGAAGGATAAGGCTTAAGGGGCGTACAAAACAGTTTAACACACTCACTGGTAGGTCACAAAAGAGGTACAAGTCAAATTATGCTTACACATTTTAAAATGCTTTAGATCATTTCAAGAGGACAGCTTTCAAAATTAGTCAGACTAAATGGGCAAATTCTAGGTTTATTCATGCATGGTTCAAAGTAAGCTGATCACACAAGGCATCGATATTAAAGTCAAACAAGAATACACACTTTTGGTAGTGTGTAATGTTCATTACAAGAGAAATCATTTTGGTACATGGCTAATCACAACGAGATGCAAAGAGTTCACATATTACCTTTATAACTTCATTTGATCTCATTGTAGCCGTACATTCATGTTTGTTGGATTCATAGCACTATTCAAGTCATCATTATTGATCGAAATTGAGACTTAACTTTTTACGAGAACATCCACTTTCAACAAAAGAGGTGGCAAAAATTTTCGAAACATATTTTGGAAGGGTGAAAACTGTTTGCAATTCAAAAACATAAAGGATCCATAAGCTGAAACAATTGCAAAGCTGTTTCAAAACACAATTAAAATAGATGACCCAAATATATATACACCTAAACACAAACATTAATCACAAAATATCAATACAAAAGGTGAGGGCCTCACCCCACCACAAAATAAATGTGTTTGTCCTCAAATATAAATAAAAGTATCCAAAGTAGATATTAATGAAAAAAAGAGAAGAAGGTAGAGAGAAAACCTTCCTACTCAGTAGCTTCATGTGCTTGGGCTTCAGTGCTCGATGTGTCGGTTTGGTTCGGAGTAACTTCATCTGATTCAGAGGCAGCTGCCTTGCTGGAATTATCCCTGCCATGATCTGCCAAGAAGGAGTCTATTGCTCTGAAAAAGCTACGTCTCCATGATAGAATAGCAGGGTCCTGTGGATTTGTCCTCGTACTGGATCTCAACTTTTGGCCCTCGATATCTATTTTGGGAGGATTTTAAGCTTTTGACTTCTTATGAAGTTCTTTGACCTGATTTTTCGGGATGACATAATTCTTCCATCTACTTTGGGTCTTGCCATATCTGCTATAACTTTCAAAAAGAGTTAAAACAAATTTATGGAGGTTTAGATACAGAAAATGCTTTGTTAAAACAATTGGTGAATCACGAAACTACTTAGGAAATAAGTTTAATGTAGTGCAAAGAGTATATAAAGGGGCAGGCAAAGAGCTAACATGCGAAATTGCAGAATGCACTCGGCGACTTCAGATTTCTCGCCGAAAGATATAGAGTCTTCAACTCATTTATCATGTAACAAAGGGCGAGATGGGGACATAAAGAAAACCGCCGAGTGGTTCGGTGAGCTTGGCCCAGCTTGCCAAATATTCCAACGTGCCCATTTCCAACACAACTTTTCGAATTCAACCCCATAACACTTAATAACAAAATCATATCACGTACCACTATAACTAAGCCTACACATAGGATTAATTATGACCAACCCATGCTTTATCAATTTTAAGGAACAATTTTTAGGAATAAACCATTTTATTCATTACAGTCAAAAATAATTGAACCCTAAAAAGGCAAACAACAATTCTAATCCTACAAAAGAGACCCAACACACATCAGTAAGAACAGTGTTATTACATTTGACAACAAAATTCAATCAAAGGGACTTAGGATGTGGAACCAAACTTTTGTACTGATTAGGATTTACTCGAGATGCTAGGCGACAATGCGATCAAAATCCATGGACAATTCTACACTTAAAATATTCTAAAATGCAAGAAATATAACTACTAAAGTGCTAGTGTGAGTTTGTAAAAGGTACAAAGTGAAAGACAGTGAATGAAATAGAACTTTTAAACCTATGGCTTGTGACCGTTCAAGTTCTACTCATTTGGCGATGTTTGCTGATCTTGCCCAAACACTCGGCGAAGAGGCGAATATCTAATTTCCATACCAAATATAACAAGATTTTCATTTATGAGGGCATCACATCGACGGCCTTTGTTGAGATCTCCAACTGGATTGGCAATGCTCCAACATAATTCTTACTCCGCTGAGTTTTACAGACTCAACCTTAAATATGTATTGAGTCAAAAGGCAGGAATGATCGGGTATACTAACTTGTCGGTGGTCCGCCAAAAGGACCTATTGCTTGCCTCCACACTTTTTGTTTATCACTTCCCTTACTCAGTCTGTACAAACAACACTCTATTATACTAACATTCAACAAAAGCGATAAAAATTGTTTGGTTTGCCTTCCAAACAATGCCTTAGTTAACGTCGTGGAATGACGTTTGTTGTTGATTTGTTAGGATTCATTTTTGTGGTTTTATGCACCACCGCCATGCGAATCTATGCTTTCTTGGTAGTTGAACTGTAGAAACTCTTGACCCATGAGATTCTCGAGCATTTGGACAACTCTTGGACGACACTAAATAATTATTTTCTTCCTTTCGATGTCTCCTTCAATTCTTCTTTTTCTCAATGATATTCGGTCAGCTTAAAGAGAATGGTCGAAAGTATTCCCTCAATGTGTTTCACCTCATGATCCTTAAGGCTCTTTCGCTCATGAGGGAGTATACTTATCTTTCCTCTTGTACTGGGCTTCAACCTTCATCATCCTTTTTGGTAACTCATCAATCTAAGTTATAGCGTGGCTAGCATAAAGTCTTGTTCTACCTCTAGGTTCATTTTAGTCACATTGTCAAGTAGTTGAACTACTGATGAGTATGGCTTCTTTACAAGACCGCTTAGAACAAGATTGTCAAACATTCTCTTTGATCCGGGGCCTAGACCCTAGTAGAAACAATAAAACAATAAATGAGTATTATGTCGGGAAATTCATGGCTCGGGCATAGAGTGATAAGTCCTTTAAGCCTAGCCAAGACTGGTGAATCCTTTCACCCTCAAATATTTTGAAGGTTAGGATTTTATCCAGAATTATCATTACCTCTAGTATAGGCCATTCCATTTTCTTGCATGTAGCATGTGATATACTCACCTTAACCACTAATAGTCAAACGAGAAACCAAGCTTAAAATAAGTTTAGTAGAAAATCTAACTAAAAAGAATAGAAATCGTAATTTAACTACATCTTTACATAACACCACTCCTGTCAAAACCGGGGGAACCCCCTAGAAGTAACACGGCGTACTTGACCTCTCGGAGGTCTTATACAAGCCTATAGTTATCATTCATCGCATTAACATAGTAAATTCAGCGGAAAATTTAAAACTTTTCATAGCACATCATATGCTAGAATTATCCCTGCCATGATCTGCCAAGAAGGAGTCTATTGCTCTGAAGAAGCCACGTCTCCATGACAGAATAGCAGGGTCCTGTGGATTTGTCCTCGTACTGGATCTCAACTTTTGGCCCTCGTTATCTGTTTTTGGAGGATTTTAAGCTTTTTGACTTATTATGAAGTTCTTTGACCTAATTTTCGGGATGACATAATTCTTTCATCTACTTTGGGTCTTGCCATTTCTGCTATAATCTTGAAAAAGAGTTAAAACAAATTTATGGAGGTTTAGATATAGAAAATGCTTTGCCAAAACAATTGGTGAATCGCGAAACTACTTAGGAAATAAGTTTAATGCATTGCAAAGAGTATATAAAGGTACATGAGAAATTTGGGCAAAGCGCCGAATGCACTCGGCGACTTCAGATTTCTCGCCGAAAGATATAGAGTCTTCAATTCATTTATCATGTAACAAAGGGAGATGGTGACATAAAGAAAACCGCCGAGTGGTTCGGCGAGCTTGGCCCAGCTTGCCAAATATTCCAACGTGCCCATTTCCAACACAACTTTTCGAATTCAACCCCATAACACTTAATAACAAAATCATATCACGTACCACTATAATTAAGCTTACACATAGGATTAATTATGCCCAACCCATGCTTTATCTATTTTAAGGAACAATTTTTAGGAATAAACCATTTTATTCATTACGGTCAAAATAATTGAACCCTAAAAAGGCAAACAACAATTCTAATCCTACAAAAGAGACCCAACACACATCAGTAAGAATAGTGTTATTACATTTGACAACAAAATTCAATCAAAGGGACTTAGGATGTGGAACCAAACTTTTGTAGTGGTTAGGATTTACTCGAGATGCTAGGCGGCAATGCGATCAAAATCCATGGACAATTCTACACTTAAAATATTCTAAAATGCAAGAAATATAACTACTAAAGTGCTAGTGTGAGTTTTTAAAAGGTACAAAGTGAAAGACAGAGAATGAAATAGAACTTTTAAACCTGTGGCTTGTGACCGTTCAGGTTCTACTCATTCGGCGATGTTTGCTGATCTCTCCCAAACACTCGACGAAGAGACGAATATCTAATTTCCTTACCAAATATAACAAGATTTTCATTTATGTGGGCATCACATCGACGGTCTTTGTTGAGATCTCCAACTTTATTGGCAATGCGCCAACAAAATTCTTACTCCGCTGAGTTTTACAGACTCGACATTAAATATGTATTGAGTCAAACGGCATGAATGATTGGGTATACTAACTTGTCCGTGGTCCGCCAAAAGGACCTATTGCTTGCCTCCACACTTTTTTTTATCACTTCCCTTACTCAGTCTGTACAAACAACACTCTATTATACTAACATTCAACAAAAGCGATAAAAATGGTTTGTTTTGCCTTCCAAACAATACCTTAGTTAACGTCGTGGAATGACGTTTGTTGTTGATTTGTTAGGATTCATTTTTGTGGTTTTATGCACCACCGCCATGCGAATTTATGCTTTCTTAGTAGTTGAACTGTAGAAACTCTTGACCCATGATATTCTCGAGCATTTGGACAACTCTTGGACGAGACTAAATAATTCTTTTCTTCCTTTCGATGTCTCCTTCAATTCTTCTTTTTCTCAATGATATTCGGTCACCTTAAAGAGAATGTTCGAAAGTATTCCCTCAATTTGTTTCACCTCATGATCCTTAAGGTTCTTTCGCTCATGCGGGAGTATACTTATCTTTCCTCTTCTACTGGGCTTCAACCTTCGTCATCCTTTTTGGCAACTTATCAATCTAAGTCATCAGCGTGGTTAGCATAAAGTCTTGTTCTACCTCTAGGTTCATTTTAGTCACATTGTCAAGCAGTTGAACTACTGATGAGTATGGGTTCTTTACAAGACCGCTTAGAACAAGATTGTCAACCAGTCTCTTTGATCCGGGGCCTAGACCCTAGTAGAAACAATAAAACAATAAATGAGTATTATGTCGGGAAATTCATGGCTCGGGCATTGAGTGATAAGTCCTTTAAGCCTAGCAAAGACTGGTGAATCCTTTCACCCTCAAATATTTTGAAGGTTAGGATTTTATCCAGAATTATCATTACCTCTAGTATAGGCCATTCCATTTTCTTGCATGTGGCACGTGATATACTCACCTTAACCACTAATAGTCAAACTAGAAACCAAGCTTAAAATAAGTTTAGTAGAAAATCTAACTAAAAAGAATAGAAATCGTAATTTAACTACATCTTTACATAACACCACTCCTGTCACAACTGGGGGAACCCCCTACAAGTAACACGGTGTACTTGACCTCTCGGAGGTCTTATACAAGCCCATAGTTATCATTCATCGCATTAACATAGTAAATTTAGCGGAAAATTTAAAACTTTTCATAGCACATCATATGCTAGAATTATCCCTGCCATGATCTGCCAAGAAGGAGTCTATTGCTCTGAAGAAGCCACGTCTCCATGACATAATAGCAGGGGCCTGTGAATTTGTCCTCGTACTGGATCTCAACTTTTGGCCCTCGTTATCTGTTTTGCTAGGATTTTAAGCTTTTTGACTTCTTATGAAGTTCTTTGACCTGATTTTTCGGGATGACATAATTCTTCCATCTACTTTGGGTCCTGCCATATCTGCTGTAACCTTGAAAAGAGTTAAAACAAATGTATGGAGGTTTAGATAAAGAAAATGCTTTGCCAAAACAATTGGTGAATCGCGAAACTACTTAGGAAATAAGTTGAATACAGTGCAAAGAGTATATAAAGGTGCAGGCAAAGAGCTAACATGAGAAATTTGGGCAAAGCGCAGAATGCACTCCGCAACTTCAGATTTCTCGCCGAAAGATATAGAGTCTTCAATTAATTTATCATGTAACAAAGGGCGAGATGGGGACATAAATAAAACCGCCGAGTGGTTCGGCGAGCTTGGCCTAGCTTGCCAAATATTCCAACGTGCCCATTTCCAACACAACTTTTTGAATTTAACCTCGGAACAGTTAATAACAAAATCATATCATGAACCACTATAATTAAGCCTACACATAGGATTAATTATGCACAACCCATGCTTTATCTATTTTAAGGAACAATTTGTAGGAATAAACCATTTTATTCATTACGGTCAAAATAATTAAACCCTAAAAAGGCAAACAACAATTCTAATCCTACAAAAGAGACCCAACACACATCAGTAAGAATAGTGTTATTACATTTGACAACAAAATTCAATCAAAGGGACTTAGGATGTGGAACCAAACTTTTGTACTGATTAGGATTTACTCGAGATGCTAGGCGGCAATGCAATCAAAATTCATGGACAATTCTACACATAAAATATTCTAAAATGCAAGAAATATAACTACTAAAGTGCTAGTGTGAGTTTGTAAAAGGTACAAAGTGAAAGAAAGTGAATGAAATAGAACTTTTAAACCTGTGGCTTGTGACCGTTCAGGTTCTACTCATTCGGCGATGTTTGCTGATCTCTCCCAAACACTCGGCGAAGAGGGGAATATCTAATTTCCTTACCAAATATAACAAGATTTTAATTTATGTGGGCATCACATCGACGGTCTTTGTTGAGATCTCCAACTTTATTGGCAATGCGCCAACAAAATTCTTACTCCGCTGAGTTTTACAGACTCAACGTTAAATATGTATTGAGTCAAACGGCAGGAATGATCGGGTATACTAACTTGTCCGTGGTCCGCCAAAAGGACCTATTGCTTGCCTCCACGCTTTTTTTTATCACTTCCCTTACTCAGTCTGTACAAACAACACTCTATTATACTAACATTCAACAAAAGCGATAAAAATGGGTTGGTTTGCCTTCCAAACAATGCCTTAGTTAACGTCGTGGAATGACCTTTCTTTTTGATTTGTTAGGATTCATTTTTGTGGTTTTATGCACCACCGCCATGCGAATTTATGCTTTCTTGGTAGTTGAACTGTAGAAACTCTTGACCCATGATATTCTCGAGCATTTGGACAACTCTTGGACGAGACTAAATAATTCTTTTCTTCCTTTCGATGTCTCCTTCAATTCTTCTTTTTCTCAATGATATTCGGTCACCTTAAAGAGAATGTTCGAAAGTATTCCCTCAATTTGTTTCACCTCATGATCCTTAAGGTTCTTTCGCTCATGCGGGAGTATACTTATCTTTCCTCTTCTACTGGGCTTCAACCTTCGTCATCCGTTTTGGCAACTTATCAATCTAAGTCATCAGCGTGGTTAGCATAAAGTCTTGTTCTACCTCTAGGTTCATTTTAGTCACATTGTCAAGCAGTTGAACTACTGATGAGTATGGGTTCTTTACAAGACCGCTTAGAACAAGATTGTCAACCAGTCTCTTTGATCCGGGGCCTAGACCCTAGTAGAAACAATAAAACAATAAATGAGTATTATGTCGGGAAATTCATGGCTCGGGCATTGAGTGATAAGTCCTTTAAGCCTACAAAGACTGGTGAATCCTTTCACCCTCAAATATTTTGAAGGTTAGGATTTTATCCAGAATTATCATTACCTCTAGTATAGGCCATTCCATTTTCTTGCATGTGGCACGTGATATACTCACCTTAACCACTAATAGTCAAACTAGAAACCAAGCTTAAAATAAGTTTAGTAGAAAATCTAACTAAAAAGAATAGAAATCGTAATTTAACTACATCTTTACATAACACCACTCCTGTCACAACTGGGGGAACCCCCTACAAGTAACACGGTGTACTTGACCTCTCGGAGGTCTTATACAAGCCCATAGTTATCATTCATCGCATTAACATAGTAAATTTAGCGGAAAATTTAAAACTTTTCATAGCACATCATATGCTAGAATTATCCCTGCCATGATCTGCCAAGAAGGAGTCTATTGCTCTGAAGAAGCCACGTCTCCATGACATAATAGCAGGGGCCTGTGAATTTGTCCTCGTACTGGATCTCAACTTTTGGCCCTCGTTATCTGTTTTGGTAGGATTTTAAGCTTTTTGACTTCTTATGAAGTTCTTTGACCTGATTTTTTGGGATGACATAATTCTTCCATCTACTTTGGGTCCTGCCATATCTGCTGTAACCTTGAAAAGAGTTAAAACAAATGTATGGAGGTTTAGATAAAGAAAATGCTTTGCCAAAACAATTGTTGAATCGCGAAACTACTTAGGAAATAAGTTGAATACAGTGCAAAGAGTATATAAAGGTGCAGGCAAAGAGCTAACATGAGAAATTTGGGCAAAGCGCAGAATGCACTCCGCAACTTCAGATTTCTCGCCGAAAGATATAGAGTCTTCAATTAATTTATCATGTAACAAAGGGCGAGATGGGGACATAAATAAAACCGCCGAGTGGTTCGGCGAGCTTGGCCTAGCTTGCCAAATATTCCAACGTGCCCATTTCCAACACAACTTTTTGAATTTAACCTCGGAACAGTTAATAACAAAATCATATCATGAACCACTATAATTAAGCCTACACATAGGATTAATTATGCACAACCCATGCTTTATCTATTTTAAGGAACAATTTGTAGGAATAAACCATTTTATTCATTACGGTCAAAATAATTAAACCCTAAAAAGGCAAACAACAATTCTAATCCTACAAAAGAGACCCAACACACATCAGTAAGAATAGTGTTATTACATTTGACAACAAAATTCAATCAAAGGGACTTAGGATGTGGAACCAAACTTTTGTACTGATTAGTATTTACTCGAGATGCTAGGCGGCAATGCAATCAAAATTCATGGACAATTCTACACATAAAATATTCTAAAATGCAAGAAATATAACTACTAAAGTGCTAGTGTGAGTTTGTAAAAGGTACAAAGTGAAAGAAAGTGAATGAAATAGAACTTTTAAACCTGTGGCTTGTGACCGTTCAGGTTCTACTCATTCGGCGATGTTTGCTGATCTCTCCCAAACACTCGGCGAAGAGGGGAATATCTAATTTCCTTACCAAATATAACAAGATTTTAATTTATGTGGGCATCACATCGACGGTCTTTGTTGAGATCTCCAACTTTATTGGCAATGCGCCAACAAAATTCTTACTCCGCTGAGTTTTACAGACTCAACGTTAAATATGTATTGAGTCAAACGGCAGGAATGATCGGGTATACTAACTTGTCCGTGGTCCGCCAAAAGGACCTATTGCTTGCCTCCACGCTTTTTTTTATCACTTCCCTTACTCAGTCTGTACAAACAACACTCTATTATACTAACATTCAACAAAAGCGATAAAAATGGGTTGGTTTGCCTTCCAAACAATGCCTTAGTTAACGTCGTGGAATGACCTTTCTTTTTGATTTGTTAGGATTCATTTTTGTGGTTTTATGCACCACCTCCATGCGAATTTATGCTTTCTTGGTAGTTGAACTGTAGAAACTCTTGACCCATGAGATTCTCGAGAATTTGGACAACTCTTAGACGAGACTAAATAGTTCTTTTCTTTCTTTCGATGTCTCCTTCAATTCTTCTTTTTCTCAATGATATTCGGTCACCTTAAAGAGAATGGTCGAAAGTATTCCCTCAATGTGTTTCTCCTCATGATCCTTAAGGCTCTTTTGCTCATGAGGGAGTATACTTATCTTTCCTCTTGTACTGGGCTTCAACCTTTGTCATCCTTTTTGGCAACTCATCAATCTAAGTCATCAGCGTGGCTAGCATAAAGTCTTGTTCTACCTCTAGGTTCATTTTAGTCACATTGTCAAGCAGTTGAACTACTGATGAGTATGGGTTCTTTACAACACCGCTTAGAACAAGATTGTCAACCAGTCTCTATGATCCGGGGCCTAGACCCTAGTAGAAACAATAAAACAATAAATGAGTATTATGTCAGGAAATTCATGGCTCGGGCATTGAGTGATAAGTCCTTTAAGCCTAGCCAAGACTGGTGAATCCTTTCACCCTCAAATATTTTGAAGGTTCGGATTTTATCCAGAATTATCATTACCTCTAGTATAGGCCATTCCATTTTCTTGCATGTGGCACGTGATATACTCACCTTAACCACTAATAGTCAAACTAGAAACCAAGCTTAAAATAAGTTTAGTAGAAAATGTAACTAAAAAGAATAGAAATCGTAATTTAACTACATCTTTACATAACACCACTCCTGTCATAACCGGGGGAACCCCCTAGAAGTAACACGGCGTACTTGACCTCTCGGAGGTCTTATACAAGCCCATAGTTATCATTCATCGCATTAACATAGTAAATTTAGCGAAAAATATAAAACTTTTCATAGCACATCATATGCTAGAAACTTCATCTCATATATGTATAAAACATAAGCCATAATACATTTATAGACCTTAAGTCTCTTTGCCATCTTAGACTCAATAACTTTAGAGTACATTTGGGACACGACCCATAAGACACATTACATAACTATACAATATTGAAAGACTTTACAATATAGACATTAGTAGGACATCCTTGAACTTTAAGGACTCCTTTCATTGAGCTTGGGAATCATCTAGCAAGCTCTTCACCATTCAAGACATACTTTAATCATCCATAACCTACACTTTATGTAAAAATTAAAGAAGAATGGAATTAGCAAAAGAATGTACTAAATATGGCAACCATGCAAAAACATGCATTTAAAAGGGACATTTTCAAAGGCCAAACATCATATAAAAGCATTTATAGAATTTAAGTCCCATTTGAGGTCACTTTACAGTGAATTCTTTTCTCTTAATAGTGAACTCCTCCGTTATATTTATTAATCCTCCAAAGTAATCCTTTAGTGATACTTGGTGCAATGCATTACTTTAGAACCACAAGTAAAACCATACAAACAACTAACATAAGTCAAAACATATCATCATAGAAGTATAGTACAACATAGACTTAGTTAAGTCAAGAATATAAGGACATTACAGTGAACTTCTAATCATTATGCACATATACTTATTTTACTTCACATAGAACCTTATAAAACATAACTCATGCCCCCAATCTAAGTCTACTAGTGCAATGTAAATGTAAGGCCCCATCACCTCACATATACTTAGTAAACCTATCATGAGACCACAAGCCTTTACATCCAAATCATATATCAACATAGTAAGAGAAGACAACTTCTTTTATGTCAATTAAGGCCTTCACCATATAGTCAACAAGATCAACATTAGGTATAAAGACTCATATCATGCACACCTTCATGAAAAATCTACAAATACTACAATGTCATACATAAAGGACATATACTTAGTAACATGCATTAGAACACCTTCCTAAGACTTCCCTCAAGAGTCACTTCTGCAATGCATAGGTGAAGTCCCATACCCCCACCTACACTAAGTAACTACCCTTAGGTTATCCTAGTTAGGGTTCATCCATTGTTCATTTTACTTTAGAGAAACCATAGCCTTAACCGACATAGACCATGGGTGCTAATCATGGAATCCGGTGTCATAAAACCCCACACCGAAAGAAGGTGGTTTACCTGCCAAAGTAGAACCAAACATGACATAGCTTTCTAGGTGGATCGACTAGCTAGTATCCTATGGTGGCAAAATAGTTTATAGAACTTGGGGGATTCATGGAAATATCAACTCTACACCCTATGTTGGGTCATGAGTCTATCCACCCCATGAGATTTATAGTAGACCTACCTTCCCACATTGGAAAGGGACACACACTCATATACAAGTTCACTCGGTGCTAAGCTAAGTTCCCTTTATTGAAAAAGCCTTCATTAACATTTATTTATAAAAACATAGGCTTAGGAGAATTATCCCCTCATATGCTTAGCTCATAGGTCATAGATAAAAGTTCATCGACCTAAATCATGTGAGAAGATCCTTTCACATGGACATAACATATGTATTAGCACTATCTAGTTTACGATACACTTGAGCACACCTTTCAAGGCTCCTCTATTGACTAGATCATCATTCATGTGAATGAGTGTATACAATGATGTGAGCAAACCTTTCACATAACCCATAATGTCACACATGTTCATATATCAATGCATGAGTCTATAGGCATAACTATATGAGCAATCCTTTCATATAAACGCAATGCACATTCATACTTCATCATTTCATATACATCATATTCATAACATGTTCATATATTCATTTCCATATACATAGAGACCAAACCTAGGAACTATCCTATCACGGTACACATGTGCAATGCATAGACAAGGTCCCATACCCTTGCCCATACTAGTAAACCTATCAAGTCATCCTAGTAAGGGAATACAAATCATACTTTCATAAACATCACCTTAATAGGCATAGTAGTAGACACTAGTGAATATGAGAACTACCTTTCATTTAGACACAAAGACCTATACTACTTGTATCATGCATGTATGTGATAGTGTGTGTACAATGGTAAACATGATCACATAATGGCTATCAAAACACATTG
Organism: Solanum sitiens; assembly: GCA_016801875.1. Taxonomy (NCBI): domain Eukaryota; kingdom Viridiplantae; phylum Streptophyta; class Magnoliopsida; order Solanales; family Solanaceae; genus Solanum; species Solanum sitiens. The sequence goes on along the minus strand of JABWTJ010000088.1, from coordinate 523,518 downwards.
AGGCAGCCACCCTCTTAGATCATAACACTTCATCAAGCACAGACCACACAACACACAATAACATAGGAGACAAGCCAACTTCATAATACACTTAAGACTCCTAACTTGTGCTATTCATGCATTCACATAGGCGTACATAGATAAGGGATATTAACCATTTTAACACATCAATGGCAGCACCTATACTTTACCCTAACATGGATACACAGATGCTTATACAATAGCCATACAACCTAGATTACAACTAGAATAGGAAAGTAGGCATAAGCTTCTTATAGTATCATCTTAAGCACATGTTCATAATTTCATCAATTTGCCTTCAAAGCCATGGTCAACACATATATAATGACAATAAAGTAAACACCGCCACCATAAGTGGACCATACCACACAATGCCATAGAAGGCTTCACCAACATTATTATAGAAGAATAAAGAAGTAGAAGAGTAGAGGAAATAAGCATTCTTACCAACTCCTCAACCTTTGATCCTCATAGATCAATACACACAGTAGCTAAATGTACTTTAAACATATAAGAAACCATGTACAAGTCGCTACAAGATTATACTATAACATAATACAACACATCACATGCTAAGGAAGTAGAAGAACATAGATCATTAGCCAATTTCATTTATATGGATTATAGATCATATTTAATGAATCATATCACTCTAAGGCAGTAGCTAATGAAATCAAAGTCTAGATAAGACACTACTACAATTGCCATTAAGGCCGACACAAGCATGCTTCATATAAGGAGTTCATGGAAGGTAAGTTTACATAGGTTAATCCTATTCAACCTATCATGAATTGACCCATATTGTATTAGTTACATATAATTCATCCTCATATTTTGTTATAGGAAGCAGCTATAGACATTAACCATGACCAATTCCTATAGCAACTAACCTAACGTCAAGATCACAAGTTACAACTCCATAGACAAGAAGAACCTAGATTAATTCAAACCAAGCCTTCTCTACATTGTTCATACAAGATTTATATCCACAATTTAATCATGGTATTACGCTAAAATAGTAGCTACAAGAACAACAACTGAATCGAAATTCACTTTCGATCATTAGGAAGTCAACGTAACAGTGAACTATAGAAACTAGGCTAAACATGCTCAAATCTTGATACATTGATCCTAATGTATCCTTAAATATCAATTCAACATAAATTCATGTAAATAACAGCATATACAATCAATTCAACGTAATAGAATCATAATCCAATCGATAACAAGTCAAGATCACAAAGCCCATGCAAGGCTAAATCGTTTAGTGAAAGAGCATGGGTTCATCATGCAATTGGAGTAAAATTCACGTTAAAACCACTGTATTAACTTCAATTAATTATGATTTAATCATTCAAAACATTTTTAGAAAGAACCCATGGATAGATTGAAGAAGAAGAACTTTGATCATAAACTTTCTTTGAAAACATTGAGAAGAACTCTCCAAGTGAAAGGTTACTTAGAGATGAAGGATCACCATACCTTAAATTAGTTGAAAACCTCTAAAACTTGACGATTCATCCATAGAAAACCCAGATTAAATCTGTTCTTGAGCTTCACCAACAATGGTGGTTTTAGAGAGAATATTTTTGGAAGGAAGAGCTTAAAACATGTGAGCTGATTTTAGAATGGGTTGTTCACGTTTTAGATGACTTATATACACCTAAAATTAACTAAATAAACCTACTATAGTCAGGTTAGGACATGGGGTGAATTTGCCATTCACCCCCTAAATGAAACAGATGCAGCTGCCAGTTGATAGGCCACCCACGACAGAGGCACTCACGAGGCATCATGTTGTCGATGGTCCGTGCCTGGCTTCCGTCGCCTGGAACTTAGCCAAATTCTTGCCTTGTGACCTACCCCAGGAAAGTTCCAGTCGACGAGACTTGCTCGACAAGCCTTTGGTGTACCAACGATCCGTCGTTGGGTCCGTCAATGGACACTGCCCAGGCAGTGTCTTCGACAGCCTTGGGTCCTTCTTTTGGGGCCTCTTGAGGGGCCCTCTAGAAGTCGTACCCGGACGTTTAAAATGGTATTATGAACCTTAACAAGTTATAGACCTTCCATATAAATTTCATCCAAAAAAAACACCTACAAGACGTCGAAACAGGCCAAGCCCCACCATGACACACGATGAACGTCGTAAGGGCTATATTTTGAACGCCTTGGACGTTCTTGGTTGTTTGATCTCCAAACTTCTCAAAACTTCATATACTATCATTTAACATCATTATAAACCATTTGAAGACTTAATAAACTAATGAATCACACATAATCACATAGAACCACATACGAGGCATTTAGGTGACTTAGTCGTCGAACGTTTCGATCGACCCTTGACGTTTGACTTCCAAATCACCTCAAACATTATACACTGACTATAAACCATATTATAAGTTATTTTAGGACCTTATATCATTAATACAAACATGTTAGGCTCTAGAGACCCTATCTCATTTTGGGGTCTTACAACTCCCTGGCACCGGTGCTATTTTGATGCTTACCGTGACCAATGATCTAACCTAAGTTATGAGTGTCTATGATTGTCGATAGTTTAGTAACCCAACCAAGGGTTGGGGTCATGTCCAAATGGAGCTGTTTGTAGAAGATGTAGTCAAATCAGAATTTCATTCTAATTAGTCGTAGCTAAAGAGATTGACAAGTAAAAAAACTTTAAATGAAAGTGGTGACACAAAAGTTTCAAATATCTAAGGGGGGTTTTGTCACAAGTATAGTAAAAAAAATAATAATGCAAAAGGGAATCAAGTATGGATAAAACTTCTTGGGGTGTGACCACAATACAAGTTGAGATAGGTAGTTGGGTACATGCTTTCGATAGTAAGTTTTCAAGATAGTGGTGACTAGGCTAAGCTTAAGATAGAAATAAGTTCCCTCTCGGGCAATTTACCCCATTTCAAATGCGTTCCTCTCGATCACCTATTTGCCGCATGAAGATCAGCCTACGCCTTACTCCACTCACTCTCTCGAGCTGAGTGTTAGGATATGGAACTAGGTCTCACCCTCATAGGCTAAATCTCATGTCGACCTTCTCCTTAGGCCATCAGTCTAGTAGTCTTGGTTTTGCGAGCTCCTTCTAGGGTAAGCCAAAAACACAAGGGAGAGTTCGTATTTACAACTAAAAACACATTAAGTTAAACCACAAACTAGATTAAATAACCATTAAAATACATTTAACCTATCAGAAATCAAGACCCAACAAGAATATCAACTCATATTTGCTAAATCACATCCGAAGAATGGTGGTTTTAGCCACACAAAGAGCAATAACAAATTACACCAAAATTTATAATGAAATAAGAGTGGTATAATAAATTAAACCTTAATATGAGCAAAGAAAGGAGAATAGAGAAGACCCACATTAAACTTGGGGAAGATGAAACTCTTCCTTTTTCAAGTCTCCCACAAAACCCTCTCCAAACTTGGGAGAAAATACAAAAACTAAAGTTCTAAAAAGTAAAAAATTCTAATAATGTTCAGACTCTCTAAAAATAACACCTACAACTAGTATTTATAGCTTTTAGATTAAGTGTTGTGGTGGACTATTCGACGATTCAACCTTCTTCCAGTTCATCGCCTTTTGTCTTTTGCCTTTCGCATGTTTGGGTCCTGGATCATTTGGCGGTATATCTCTGCTTTGCAAAACTGATCGGCGTCATGCCGACTCCTCCTTTGATCGCCTTTTGATCCACTTCTTTCAGAGCTTCGTGTACTAGAATAAATGGCAGAGTGCTTCACTTTGGCGATGCGCCAAGTGTGATTGGTGAAGCTCAAGATTCAGCTTTTAAGTTCTTCTCAACCTTTTTGTTCCTTTTTTGAGCGTGAGTTTCCATGCTTCCACTAAAACTTCAAATACCTGAAACTTAAGAGTTTTCATCAGATATTGAGACAAAATAAGCATTTGAGGACACCATTTCTATCAAAGTAAAGCCTTAAGTGAGTAAAATTTGTGGACTCATCAAAGAATGATGTTGGTAGCAGCACTGTGCTTATTCCATCTAAATTTATAATATGGAAGAGAAATAGGATGGGTTTTAACTATGAGTAATAATTTAGTGAGAGTAATTACTGTTCATGGTAATAGTTCGTGAAATTTTGGTTGCTAGATATGAAGAGAGGATGAACACTTCTTAGAAGGATTGTTTAGTAGTAATCCGTGGATTGACTATTGTACTAGTCTTGAATGTGCTTTTGTTATATTTGGATGAATAGATGATGCATTATATTTTTCTTGAGTAGGACACGTAGTTTTGTTGAATATAGTCGTAAGGAGTACTCATAGGATTAGATTTCCTATATAGTCATAAAACCTGAATCTTCTGATTTGGATTGGTATAAACATATCATGCTTAACATATTGTGAGTTAGATATTAGGCTTGAACATAACAAGACTAACAAATTCGACATATATTTTTTTAAGAGTAGTCATATAATCTAGTGGGAGATGTCAGTCGCAGTTAATGAAGTGTAGTAATTAGAAACAATTGCAAAGTTAAGAAGTTTTTCTATGTTTAAAAGCAAAGTTAACAAGGTATGGTAGTCATATTCTTACTTCATGCCCTGAAACCTCATTTCATGTCATGGTTGTAATCTTGAAATCTTATGTGAGTTCCACACCAAGCGCATTATTAAATTGTAAATATGTTTAAATCTCAATTATTTAGTGTGGGAATGAGTTTGGGTTTGAATTTTGGTCACTAGAATCCCATAGCACAAAGTTGAGTCGAAAGATTCATTATCGATTAGGTTTTGACATAAGAATATACTTTAGTCAACTTCAAACAATCATATCTACCAGAAAATAATGAATTATGTGACTTATGACCTACCACAATGAAGTTTTTGAGTCCTCTTTCTAAGGCCACAAAGTTTGCCTCATTTCAAGTTTGGAGTAAATAGTTATGACCATTTTACTAGATAATGTAATACCAAAGTTTTCTGAGTCCATGAACGACGAATCCAATTGTTAGGCCGTAGGTTGAACGATGACCCATCCTATCAAGTCAATGGTAGAGTACTAGGAGCTAAGTTTTGGGACACAAATCTTACGTAACCAACCGATGGACCTTTTTAACCTAATTAAGGGCCTACACAGTGTTACAACATTTTTATGTTATTTAATACTTCAAAGACTTAAAGGAATGATTCAAGAGGAGAAAATATGCAGTTTTCAAAAGTTCTTCAAATTTCATCTACTTTTCCAAGAACTTTGTTCTCTCCAAGTATGTTAGGCTTCCATAATGTTGGACTAGTTCGTCCTCACGCCCTACATATACTTTCAAATCAGTAAAAGAGTAATCTAGGATTCTATCCTTCGATGTCAGTATTCTTGAGATGAGTAGATATTGAATTTCTGAATTATTGCTTTGTTGATTTCTAATTCCTATTCCATATCATTAAATTGTCATACAATGTGAATTGTGATTATTGAGTTGATTGTTCATGGCTATATTTTAGCATGAACCCTATTTGAGTATTTAGTGAATTTATATTGAGGATCTTTTAAACAAAACGTTGTTGTTTAAATTGAGTTTTGAGGAAGTAAAGAATAGTTTGAGAATGGGTATAAGGGAACTAAGTATGTCCCATATGTTTTATTTTTACATGAAAAAAAGAGTAGAGTTTTGAAAAATTAAAAGTGTTTTCAGAAAAATAATTATAAAGTAGTTATGTCATGACCCGAGTCTATACCATGGACGTGGCCGACACTCGGGAACTATTGTTGGTCCCCAATCGAAGCCTCATCCTGTCTTACTACAAGCAGAATACTAACTCAAGAACACAAAAGCTAAAAAACTAAATTAAATTCAATAAACTCAACTTTAAATAATTTGAACAATACTCAATAGATAACTCAAAGTTTGTAAAAACAACTCCAAGAAGATATGTACTGAAAATTACTCAACTTTTTCTATATATGAAACCTCTATTCTTACAGAAGGATATAAGGACAAAACCCACGACATCTCAAAACTACTAAATGTAAGATACAGGTGAAGTCCTCTAGAATATAAAAAGTCTCACCAAAGCTGACTCGAATATCCAATGAGCTCAATGAAACACCTATTGATGATCCTAAATACGTGTATCTTCATCATGAAATGATGCAGGCAAAGTGTCTCATTACATGGAATGTACGAGCACACAAGGGGTATTCTAAAGAATAAACATAAGCTTGGACTAGTGGAAAAGAAACATACTTACCTCTTCTCAACTCATTAAACTAAACTGAATCAATACATGAACATTAAGTGAAAACTATTTAAGCTTTACAATAAGGTATGCAATAAAAGCAACATTAAAAAAATATAATTTACTTGTGGGGGGTTTCTCTGATTGACAACCATGACCATGAGCCTAGAAATGATACAATATTGCGCCACACGTTGCCAAGGCCATCCTATACTTTGTCGGGTATAAGATGATATTGTGACTATGGATCAAACTATATGCCTTCTCAGAGGCGGTGAGAAGTCGCATGAAGAATCAATGTTATCTTATCCTACGCTGGATATATAATTTTATGGGACTTCTGAATCATAAAAGACTCTAACACAACTCGATGCTCGATACTACTACACAAATATAACTAGATAATCTGTTTAAAAACGTAACACTTTCTTTGGTTTGAGATTATTACTCAAAATTTTTTCTCTTAAGTGAGATGGTACTCAACTGCTCAAAAATCTTTTGAAAATCTCATTTTCCTTCTCTTTTAAGTATGAAAATATTTATTTATAGGAATACCTAGTTCCCATATATTTATTATGGAAAAATGAACTCAACTCTACTCTTTCTCAAAATGAAGTGCTGAAGTCTTAAAACAAATTCAAAGTGATTGTAAAATACTTCTCAAAATAGGGTTCATACCAAATTATGGACGTGAATGATTTAGTTCAAGGTTTTCAATAAATCTACACAAAATTCAATACTCAGAACTTAACAATTAAGAACTTAAGAACTTCAATGGTACTACTTATTTCATGGATTCTCAACTCATAGGGTTAATGCTTAATTATGATCATGACAACTCAACTCAAGGACTTCATGATACTACTCATCTCGAGAATTTTCAACTCATTGGGCTCATACGGAATTTTGGGCATAAAAAATTCAATTCAAGGACATCATGGGTAACATGTAATACTCCAATAATTAGAAATATAATCTTAAAAGGGATTAGGAACTCAATACTCAAGACTTAGAACTTGAAGATACTACTCCTCTCAAAGAGGCTCAATTTATGAAGTTCATGCAGAATTTAAGGGCATGAATGACTCAACTCGAGGGTCTAAATAACAATATGGAACTCATATATACTACTCTTCACATTCTTATACTTAATTCCTCAAACCATAACTCAATATAGATAGTTTATCCCAAAGGATTCACAATTGAACTCAAAGGCTTTCTTGAACTCTACTCTGAACTCTATCTTGAATTTGAATTATGAATTCAAGAGTTATGATTAATGATATGAAGGATATCATGATGATAATTTAGACTCATACATACATTCTTCTCATTCTCATACTCACTTGATCAAGACTTGAAACAAGGTAATAGAAATTGTAGAAGACTCCTCTAAAAGACGAAAAGGGACTTTCTCAAAATGTTCAAAAGAACACTCAAAACTTAACTCTTAACTCTACCTCAATTTTGAATTATGAATTCATGGTTATGAATCATGTTATGAATTACTTATAGGTGTTTATAAGTATTTTAGAGTAGTTAGAATCATAAGGGACTGAAGAACCACTTTAAAGGAACTCAAATGGGATAATCGACAAAAAAATGGTGGGGGTAGGCGATCGTAGCGCAATGCTGGTGGGGGGCGCCAACTCCTAAAATCCAGTGACATGATGTTGGCACACTACTGGGGCACCACCCTAGGCCCCCTGACTTATCTGGAGTGTGCTGCCCCAACCCTCCCAGAACTCTTCGAAGAATTTTATTCTTTGACTTTTGGATCTAATTCTTCTAGAATCAAATGGTTTCTTCCCAATTCACTTAGATTTGAATACCCTACATAATTACAAAAGAAACTACTAAAAAACAACCCTTCAATTCAAAGAATTTATCTCAATAACTCATCAACCATATCCTATTCAAGAATGAAAGCATAACTTTAAGAACACTCATCAGTAACTTAAATATTTCAACCTTTATGGAAAAATTTGAATATGTATATCATGATTGGCAGGTAGGTGAACAAAAACAAAACTATGAAAACTTACATACTTCTTAGGTATCAAACCCTTGGCGAAATTCCGCATCAAAACTCAAGAACCTCGACGAATGCCTTGATCCTTTTCCCTTTTCTCCTTTTTTTCTCTTTGTTTATCTTCTTGAACTCTCAACAAAAAAACTAAACACATATTAGGATTATAAAACTGAACCAAATCAGTTTAGATCCATAAAAACCTTACCAAAAATTAATTAATCTTATTGGGCAAGGAAAGGACAAAAATACCCACCATATTTTTTGGTAACTTTCTATAACAACCCTCACAATGAAATAGGACAAGCTAGATCTTCACATGTGTTTTATGAGTTAATTATATGTTAAAATTATGGAGAATAGATTTAGAATTCAGTTTTAAAGTGTTTGGAAGTGAAACGTCAAAGAACGACCTAGACGTTTGGAAACTAGTTTTATGTTTGCTAGTGTGCCTTTGCATGTTTTATGTGTTTTGATGTGTCGTTTGGAATCTAAAATGAGTTGAGGTACCCTAGCATCTAGAAAATTATTTTTGGGGTCAAAACGTCTGGGTACGACTCCCCAAGGACCACCCTAACGGTCCTTGATGAGGACCCAAACATTTTCCAAGAAGCTACCTGGAAAACCTCATTGACGGATGCAAGCGACGCCCAGTAGACCAAACGACGCCCCGTCAAAAGGGTGAGTGGACACACACTTAGTCGTGGGAGATTAGACCCCAAATGAGGAGCCTCAGTAATGAATGACGACTAGCAGGACGGTCCGTCGTCCAAACAATAACCTGTCAATGGGAGCCGTCGTTTGGCACCTGTAATTTTCTACAGGGTTTCGGCCAACCTAGGGGTGAATTGGTAAATTCACCCCACATCCTAATTAAGTCATAGACAGTTATTTTAGGGGTTTTAATGTGTTATAAGTTATTTTAACCACCTAGACCTAAATTTAGACTTCACATTTCAAATTCAAAACCCCTCTCCCAAATTAAGCTCTCTCAAGACTCCATGGGATCTTGAACCCAAGTTGAAGCTAGGATTGAAGATTTTCAGTGGTTTATTCATCAATTATTCATGGGATTTCTACTAATAAGTTATGGTAATTAATCCTTGATTCTTCTATCATTCAAGGAACCAATCCAAAGGCTTTTCAAAAGGTTTCAAAATCCGAAAATCTCCTATTTCAAATTCAGCATGGGTCCTTACATTAAATGGTTTTAATGGATGAATTATGATGTATTCAATGTTAATTGATGAATTAATGATAAAAAACTCCATGGACCCATGTACATCCTAATTCTCTAATTTTGGAATATGAAGTGTGTTTGATAAATGTGATTGGATATTGTTAAGATTGTGTTTATACTATGTTTTATTGTGATTATCTACTGTCAATTATGCCTAATTGTTATGAATTGTTGGAGAATTGAGAAAAGATGATAAAGTCTTGGAGGAAGGGTAAGTTGACCTAATTTTTTCTAGTCTTCTTGAATTGATTTTGTGTGGTATGGTCCACATATGGTGGCGGTGTTTAGTTAATATACATGAAGTTATGACTGTGTGTCTTGAGGATGCTATGACTAATTGAAATATATGTTAATTTGAAGTATGATTGTGTGTGGATTATGATGAATGTAGTATGATCATGTTTAGAAGACAATGTCATGAATGAGGGTGGTTATGTGAAAGACTTTCTCACATATACACACAATGAATGAAAGAAGCTAATGAAAAAGTAATGAATGAGAGTATATTAAAGGTTTTCTCAATAGAACTATAATGAATGAAAAAAGGGGGATTTTGGGGTGGACACTCTTTGTTAATTGAGATTACTGTCTAATAGCAACCTCACTATTCCTAAGAGCTTTCTAATGAATGAATGATAGGTTGGGGGTTGAATACTCTTCGTGAGTTGAGATGTAGTATCCAAAAATAACCTCTAGAGATGAGTACTCTTCGTAAGTTTAGATGTTGTAATTAGTAGCAATATCTTAACCTATATCTTATGAATGTCGAAAGCTCCATGGGGATTTATGCTTAGCACCGAGAGGATTTCACAAAGGGGTGGATATTTTTTGTGAGTTGAGATGTAGTATCCAAATGTACCTCTTGAGATGGGTACTCTTCGTGAGTTGATATGTAGTAGTTAGAAGCAATCTCCTTATCCCATAACTATGCGTCCGCATTAGACTAGCTAGTGCTGTTCCACATAAAGGCTAAAAGAATGACCCTACCTTAGGAAAGTGAGGATCCCTCATCCGGTAGGGGTTAATACCGGGATTCCATGTTAAGATATCATGGTCTATGTTGGTTAAATCTATCCCCCACAAATTAATGTAATGAACTAGGTCTCCCTCATGGTGTACTACTTAGGGTAGGTGGTGGAATGAGACGCCATCTGTGATTTGCACAAGTAGACATTTGGAGGGAGTGTTGGTGTGTCCTTGTAATGTTAACTAAGGAATATGTTACTATATGATGTTAATGACGTAAGTAAACATTATGTCTAATGTTAATTAAGCATGTTGGTCTTATTTCTAATATTAATGAAGACTATATAAATAACTGAATGTGATTTGCCTAGTCTAGGGGTGAATCCTAAGGGGCACTGAGTGGGAGTAGTAGAATTGGATGCTACTTTCACATTGCACTAGTGTAACTTTGAGTTGTCTTAGAGGATGGTCTTTATATGAAGTTCTTAAATGCATGAATGTTTCATTTAAGTAATGAATGTTGACTTGTTGAGTTGAGATGAAGTGTCCCTATCTTTGGTAGTCTTAAGGATCACTTAGGTGTGGAAGAGGTTGTATGCGCGGTCTCTTCATGTCTTACCTAGGTGACTCTTAGGATACTTTTGGATAGAGGGTCTAAGTAATTAATGGGTTACTTGATGAATGTGTCTATGTGATGAGAATTATGAAAGTATTTCCTTGTGTGTTGATAATGACTTATATGATGTCTTGTACACTTGATTCATGAAGTTTTATTAAAATAGCATGAAAAGCATGTTTCCACTAAAATGTCCTTTTTATAGCATGTTCTTGCATATTGCCATACTTAGTGCATAAGTTGTACTAACTCCATATTATTCTCTATTTTTACAAGCATAGGTGGAAGGAAGTGAAGGTTTCTTAGAGCTGAAGATTGGGAAGTAGATTGTTCTCTCAAGTCTCTTGGTACATTCTCATATTCTCGAGGACGTGCATGTTAATTCTAGTTTCTTTCTATTAAAGATTTTGTATTATACATGAGTTTCTTTTATATGTAATGGTTGTGACCCTACTTAGTTTCTCCCTACGTTTATGAAAGAGTTTTCCTCATTATTGTGAAAAGTTTTAATTTCGCACTACTTTTCATACCTATATGATGAATGAATGCTAAGAGGCTTTTACAAGACCTCTGAGAGGTCAAGTAAGCCATGTTACATCTATGGGGTACTTCTCGGTCGTTACACTTTCCTTAACTGGACAACCTCACTTCAAAAGGGAATCTCACTCATCCAAACTTGAAAGTTATAAAAATTGGTGGCATTTAAACATTATCCAAAACCTTTCATTTGATATTTTATGGGCCACCAGAGTTATGGTCGTTTGAAATTTACCCAAAACTTAAAGAATTTACGAATTAAAATGAATTCTATTTAGTTATTTTTTGAAATCTAGGTGCTACATCTAGTGACCTTAACACTCGAGAAATTTTGTATTCCCCGATAAAATCCTACTTATAACGAAGGATGGTTCGAGTCTTAGCTCAAAAAAATTGGGGTGTTAAAAATTACCTCTTAAAGATGAACCTTTTTGAGTAATTAACTCAACCTTGAATGTATTTTTACATTGAAAAAAGAGAAACCTCGTTTTCTAAGTGAACAGTGAGTTTTAGTGACAATTCAAAGAAATTACTTCTTTTAAGAGGGTAATTTGAACAATTATATAAAACCAGAGAAAACTTAATGTTTTTATACATTTGAGCAACATTATATAATATTGGGATTAGTATTACGAACCTATATAGAGAGAGTTTAGACAACTCACAACCCCTATAAACCGTGTCTTGCCCACATAGATACAAGATCATAATTTTTTGATGAATCTTTAGGGCCTTCAGGCGAAGCTTAGTGGATCGAGTTAGTTAAGGTGTCTTATATCCCGACACAATATAAGATAGTTCTAGAAGAATTAACATGATGTTACGTTGTATCATATCACTTATTATGTTGAATTTCAGGGATGAGTATGTATTTTTGTAAGATTTAAATGATTTCATTTCTTTAATCATTTACATTCATTTGAGTTTATGTTTTATCTCTTTCAGTCATCCAATTAAGTGATTTCTTATTCAGTCATATTACATACTCGTACAATCAAATGTATTGATATCATTCGACCTGCATCTTTTTATGATCTAGATACAAGTGTTCAAGATCATAAACATGCATTTTGTTGAGATCACTTTACACTCTAGTTAGCTTTTGGTGAGCCCACTTGTATTCCGGAGGACTCCACTTTTATATTCTAGTCAGTTGTGTTGAAATGTCGTGGGTCTTGTCCTAATATCCATCTTGAGTAATAAAGTCTTCATCGATAGATAGAGTTAAGAAGTCTTTCAGTATTTACTTTTCCTTGAGATGTTTTTTCAACCTATTATACTTATGTTATTTAGTATTTTACAGACACTTTGAGTTGAATTTTAACTTTGACTTTAAATGTTAAATATTTTTAAGCTCTTTATTGCTTGATTAAGTCTCCCGCTAAGTAGTTAGTCAGGCCAAGGGTTTACTTGGGACAAAAATGGTTGTCGAGTGTCGGCCACGTCCAGGGTGCTGGCTCGAGATCTGACAATTAATTATATAGTAGAAGATAATTCATAATTTATTATACTTATGCTTTACTTTGTAATAAAGATTGAACAGATATTTATTTTATTTTATTTGATGATATGAACAGTAATCAAAGCATGCTATCAAATTATGAAGACATTTACTTAATTAATTCTAGTACAACACATACTATATTCTAAAATGAGCAATAATTTTTGCATTTAATTATGTGCAGAATAAATGTTACTGTGATTTTTGGTAGTACTAATTGATTGAGGTCTTTGGAAGAGTCATTATAATTTTACCTAAAGGGAACTAAACTCATCATAAATAGTGTTATGTTTTCTTCCAAGTCTCGGAGAAACTTGTTGAGTTTTAAAGATATTATTGAAAATGGTTATCATATCCAATCAATGGATGAAATAAATCTTAATATCATACCATCACCATGAATGTCTAGGTAGACATGTGTTATAAAAAAGTTTCATGCTTTATCTTTTGTCTTGTATTGGATAAAAATTAGTGCTATTGAGACACATTCTATAGTAAAGTAGTTCACTGATTCCAATACTTTTGTATTTTGGCATTATCACTTGGGACATCCTTCGTCTATAATGAATTCAAATGAACATCTATTAAAGGACCTAAAAATTCTTTTGAAGGGTGAATTTTCTTGTACTTCTTGTTATCAATACAAGTTAATTGTGAGATCATTACCAACGAAAGTTGAGATTGAGTCCCATATATTTTAGAACGTATACATGCAGATATTTATGGACCTATTCACCCACATAGTTGGTTGTTTACATACTCTATCTTCCTAATAAATATGTCTTCTAGATGGTCTCATGTGTGCCTATTATTATATCGTAACTTGGCATATGCCATATTATTGGTACAACTAATAAAATATGGGGCATATTTTTCTGATAACCAGATTAAGTCTAATTGCCTTGATAATGCAGTAGATTTTTCACCTCAATCATTTAATAATTATTGTCTATCACTAGGGATAAGAGTTGAACATCACGTTGTTCATGTTCATACTCACAATGTCCTTGTTGAGTAATTAATTAAATATTTGCAATTTATAGAAATACTATTGCTTATGAAAACTACGTTGTCCACTTTGTGTGGGTCATGCAATTTTGCATGTTGCTACATTTATTTGTTTCAGACTAACAAATTCGCATAAGTTTTCTCCATTGCAACTGGTTGTGGGTCAACAACCTAATATTTTCCATCTAATAGTTTTGAATGTGTTGTACATGTGCATGTGGAACCACCAAACCGCATTAAGATGCAACGTCAAAAAGGTTAGGAATATATTTTCGGTTTGAATCACCCAAGGAAAATTGATCAAAAGTTCTGGGTGATGGTTGGGGAATCGCGCCCCCATCGCACCTTTAGGGCTAACACGACGTTCCAAGAGAGCACCCAATAAGACCCCTAGTAAATAGAGGCCTGGCGCGATGTGCAAACACTGCACCCAATCAAACCCCCAGTAAATGGAGGCCTGGTGTGACGTGTTTGCAGTGCGCCCAATAAGATCCCCATTTAATGTAGGCTTGGTGCACACGCTACCATAGCTCCTGAGCGCTAACCACTTTCCTTTTCTATTCTTGTTCATTTGAAATGATTGTCGTCCTTTTCTTGTTACCAATGATCTAAATCTCGGTAAATCATTGATAAATCTTATACATGTCCTAATCCTTGTTCTTAGACTCGTATTTTTTTCAAATCAAAGTAAAGTTAAGAGGGAAGGTCAAAGGTTCTATTTTGTAAACATATAAGAGTTTCAATAATATGTGTGTATATATATATATATATATACACACACACACTTATGTACCTATGTTCATTATTGAAATATAAAGATACGTTCATAAGTGCATGCTTTCAAGAATTTAAGTACGCCCAATGTTTCGAAAATTGTTTCAATCAAGTAATATTTAATGACCCGAAAAGTAATGTTTTAGAAATTTTATAAAAATTATAGTTCTATCCCTCTCGATAGTTGTCCCGGGTCATTTATGATTATTTAGTGAAGTTGGTTTGAAAATTTTAAATTATTCCATTACTACATTATTTAATTCAGGGGTATACATTAAATAATTTATTTAGTTGGTGGTTAAAGGGTAATGCCATAATTTATTTAATACCCCAAAATAAAATAATGTGAGTTAAAATCACATAATTCATTTTAGAGGAAAATAAAGAAAAACGGGATCGTGGAAAGCTTACATGTGCTCGCACATGAGAAGATCATCCAGGTAACATATTAAATTGATGTTGTTGCAAGTGATCACTTTATTTATAATTTATGGGTTATAATAATACCTATGAAGTAATGATTATAATAATGAGAGTAAGAAAATTTTTAGTGGGGGAAAATTTATGGTTATTTTGTTTTTAGGTTAAATGGCGAAGCTTTTTTGAGAAAGTGCCATTAAAGAATTTAATTTCCATTATAAGGTAATCATAAGGTAATGATTGCAGCCAATTATTGGGTAATTATTATGGCTAATCAATAGTCATATTAAAGTTATAAAGGGTGGTGTTAATAACGGGTAATTGTTCGTGGGTTATATTCCAACCTTGAGATTTTTTTTTTCTTTTTGGGTTGATGATAAAGTTATCAAAGTTTTGATATATTGGGATAAATAATTAACTATATGGTGTACTATATTATATAAATACCATTAGATTTATGGTATTGGAGAATGGAAACTTAACCTTAGACTTGAAATTTTGAGAAAAATAAAAATGTTGAAATGTTATTGGTTTCAAGATTAGGAATTTGATTAGATTTGAGTAAATTTTTGGGGCTGGTCTAGGCAGAAAGTAATGTGGGTGTCTTATTGCGATTATTAATACGAATAGATTGCTTTGAGTTGGAAGTTCAACAAAAGGGAAAGACTCAATTCACGGAGTAAATTCTTATTTAATTAAGGCAAATTAATTTTTAAACCCTTGTTAAGTGTATGAAATTCGTCTATTTACTTGTAATATGTGTTTGAAGTAATGGGACTTGATGATGGGTTGACTTGTCTGTATTCATTAATTCTAATGATGAAAAGGGGTAATAAAAGATAATGTGATTAATTGTTGGTGTGTGATATGTTGAGAATGGTTTCAAAGGCTTGTTGAACGATTGTGTTGTTATGAATTGTGTTTTTTTATGAAAATTGTCATCTCCTCATTATTTTAGTGAACATGTCATTTGCATTGTTTTGAGGCATGGTTGTGACAAGTGTTATGTGAATTCAGAATGTAACACTCCGAAAGTCCATGACTTGGTCTAGACCCTCATATGATGAACCAAGTCTTAAAATAATGTTTCTAAGCCCAATTTCATGTATTGAAACTAGTTAGGAAGTGTTAGAGTAAAAACATGAAGAAACGTCCATGACGTTCGGAAGCTAGTGCACTTGAACTAGTAAAACGTTTTTAGGTTTCGTGAAGGTTTGGGAGTGTCGTATGAAGTCTAAAACAGGTAAAATTACTTTAAATAGGTAAACTCATGTATATAGCGTGAAAAAGTTCATGTCCTACCCCCAAGGATCACCCTAGGGGTCCACAAAGGGACCCCACCATTGGCCAATAAAGCTGCCTAAGGCAGCAAACAATTGCTCTATGATGAAATAGGTTCGCGTCACGGACATAGTCCACCAAGGACCAAAAGTCTTTGTCCGCGTCGCGGACACGTAGCGGAATCTTGCGTTTCAAAAATTAATTTAGAAATTCTTGCAGAAACAGCTCCACGTCGCGAACTTGTTCCCCGACGAAAATTTGAAATTTAGAATTTAAGTTTGGATTCATTAAAATCTAAACATAAATGAGGGGTCTTTTGGGTATTTTATGGGAGGGTTATATATTGATTTTCAATCAGTTTTACCTCACATTCAATCACTCAAAAAAATCCCCAAATCAAAACCCAAAAGCTCTCACCTCTTTGTACTTTCTCTCTCTATTCAACCTCCATTGAAGGAACCAAGAACCTTGAAAAAGAAGACCAAATTCCCTAGGATTTCACACGAATTTTGTGGAGTAAGTCTCTATAAGGTATGTTTTTTTCACTCTTGGGGTTCCTTTCAGCAAGAGGTCCTTTGAAAGTTGATTTCTAAATCACCCAATTCCAAGGGTTTTCTTCTACAAATGTGTTTTCTTCTAAACTTAAAATTGATGATTGATTATGACTAGTGTATATTGTTGAGTAATTGATATTAATTATGGGATTTTTGAGTAAATCATGTCTTTTCCCAAGTTTCCCCAAATCTTGGATCTTGCTTATGAATTGATGGTAATTCATGAATATATTGATTGTTAGACTTGTTTTAACTATTCTATTTCATTCATAGACTGCCTAGGGTGATGTATTGTTGGGATTGGATCTATTTATTGAGAAATTCATAATTGAACCCTTTTCCTCTAACCCTAGGTTATGAATTGAGGATTATTTAATTAGTGATGATACAATTGACTTAGTTCTTGTATAGATTATTATTCTATGATGTTGTTAAGTAAATTGATGTATGAATTTGGTTGTATTAATTGTAAGATCATGAAGGAAGCTTATAAAGGATATGTGGTAAGACTTTATGATCTTGAATTTTTTAGTTGAATGATGATGGCTTATACTTGATAATGGTATTCAATTGAAGTATTATATGTGATTAGATTAAAAAGATAATGATATGATGAATGTGATGAAATATCTTGACTATGTGAATTGTGAGATCATGTTAAGGGTATGATGATACAAGGTTGAATGTGAATAACTTTTGTGCCTTACTATGCTATGATTATAATATGTTGATCTCACTAATTAAGGGTTGTTATGAAAGGAAATTCTCATGCCATACCTAATGAGCTAATGACTACGATTATACAAGGGGTTAGTCTCCTATGGCCTATACTAAGATAAGATGATTAAGAAAGGCTTAAAGACATTTCAAAAAAGGGACTTTAGCTAAGCACCAAGAGAACTAGATATGAGATGTGTCTCTTCCCAATGTTGGAAGGTAGGTTTACAATGACTCTCATGAGATAGAGATTACAATGAAAATGTGCATAAAGAGGGTCTCAAGCATGTATCCTAGTTGTTGAACTATGTTGCCCCTATATCAATACTAGCTAGTGGATCCACCTAGAATGCTATGCTCATGTTTTGGATCTACCTTGGCAAGTAGACAACCTTCTTTCGGGTGTAGGGTTTCATGACACCGGATTCAACATTTAGCTCATGTAGTCTATGTCGATTAAGGCAAATTTTCCCAAAAGTAAAATGAATGACTAAATATAAATGAAGATGGACATTAATTAGGATGACTTGAGGGGTCTACTTAGTATTGGTAGGGGTATGAGACTCTACCTAGATATTGCACAAGTGAACTCTAAAAGGAATCCTAGAAGATGGTCTTATATATTACGATATCATGTATTATGAAATGTTGGCTTTACACGGTGACACTCTTATATGATGTTGAATATGCTGATGAACATGTTATTGCTACAAATTGCTATATGTGATGATGGCTACATATGATGATATGTTGTATGAAGCAAAGCATTACTTATGATCTCCTATCTTGTTTACTTGATTATGTGGGGTTATGAGGCTTCAAATGAGCATTGCACTTGTAGTCTTGGGATGAGATTGCTGGTAAGGGTTTTGTATGTTATGTTGATATGAACTATTGAACATGATAAGTTGATATGCCTTTAAGTTGATGTTGTTTTTTGTTATGAACATGCCTTATGTTATTGTGATCCTTACCTTGTATATGCTATCTTGTATGTGCATTAAAGGCTTTCTAAATGAATTAGTATGTTTTCTAAAGAAATAGTCCCTTTCACGCATGTCTTCAAATGTTTTATGTGCATATATCCATACTTAGTACAAGTGGTTGTACTTACCCTTATTTCTATGTTTTCTAAAAATATGTAGGTTCTGGACATTGAGTTTATAGGAGGCCAATTGAAGAAGACATGGACTCTTTTCTCCAAGTGTTGGTAGGTCATCATGTTCGGGGATGTTACCTTTTCTACATTCTATCTTTGAAGTTGTATTGTCATAAAGACATTGTTCATTCCTTTATCATTTGAAACATTGATGTAAGCATATAATGGCATATTGACTTTGTATTGGCTATATCCAACATTTGTACTCGTTTAGATGTTTTTATGTGAGACGGTCTTATTAGACTATCTTTCGTATATTGGTTATGTTGTCTGAAAGTGAAACCTAAGTAAGCTTCCTATGCGAGGAGTCTATGTAAATTCTTATATGTAGTATGTGAGAAGTCTAAGTACACTTCATTATATATAGGTAAAAGTTTTAAATTTTCCGCATTTTTAATCTATGAAATGTTATGACGAATGCTAAGAGGCTAGTCTTAGTATTATCCGAGGATGACAACACCGGTTATGTCTAGGGGGTGCTCCCCAGTCGTGAAAAACTTGGTATCAAAGCACGAGGTTGGAGAAATCATGGGATCGATATCTCACTAAACTACGTCTATATAGATTCTTATTCATAATTGTGAAGCGCGCCACACTTATGAATCAGAGACTATGAGATTATTAGGAATTTTTCACCTTTTTGATAATCTTATGTCCTGCTTCTAGAGTTTTAACTCTATGTGTCCTTTCATTTGATACTTTTATTCTGATCATAGGTATGACTACTAGAAGAGCAGCCGCAAGAAGTGTCGACAAAGAAATTGCTAATATGGGAGCTCCTCCACAAGAGAACCAAGTCCCTCCACAAGACAATCAAGTCCCTCCACAAATCCAAGATCCGGTAATTCCTCCACCTATGACAAATGGAGAGATAAGGTCGGCATTTCTAAACTTGGCCCAAGATATGACTACCCAAGATCAAGCGGTAGCCAATCAAGCTCAAGCCATGACGGTTCAAGCCAATTAGGAGGTTGACCTCGTGTTCAACAAAATGCTAGCACAATGGCTTCCCGCTTTAGGGTTTTCACAAGGATGAACCCTATGATGTTTTATGGGTAAAAGGTGAACAGAGACCCCCAAGACTTCTTAGAAGAAGTCTATAAGATCCTATATGCTATAGGTGTGACTTCAAATGAGAAGATCGAGTTAGCTTCCTACCAAGTCAAGGATGTAGCTCAAACATGGTACACCAAATGGAGAGATAATAGGACCTTGAGAGTGGGTCCTATCACTTGGGAGGTGTTTCAAAGGGCTTTCCTTGATCAGTTATTTCCTACGGAGAAAAGAGAGGCGAAAGTGGAAGAGTTCATCAACCTTTGTCAAGGAGGTATGAGTGTACAAGAGTACTCATTGAAATTCACTAAATTGTCTAAGTTCGCTCCATCCTTGGTTTCTAACTGAAGGGATGAGATGAGTCACTTTGTGACGAGAGTGTCCGAATACTTAGTTGAGGAATGTCATGCGGCTATGATTCATGACAATATGAATATCTCTCGTTTGATGGTTCATGCTCAACAAGTGAAAGAAACTACACTAAGGAGGAAGAATGGGGATTCCAAGAGGGAAAAGTCATATGAAGGTAGTTCTTCTAAGGGAAGGTTGTAAATTCAAGACAAGCCTAGGTTCAAGAAGAGGTTCTGCATCCAAGTCCCTTCCTAATTTCCCAAGGCTCGTGATGATAGGGTGTCTAATACTATGTCCCAAAAGGGAAGAGGTACCAATTCACCAAGCAAGAAGCCTACTTGTGGGAAGTGTGGCAAGAAACATGTGTGTGAGTGCCACGTTGGGAAGGATAATTGCGTTGGGTGTGGCAAGAGTGGCAATAAAAGCATTACCCGAATGTGAAGGGTCAAGAGAAGGGGAATGGTCAAGCTCAACAAAGTGGTTCTAATTCGGATGTTCCAAGGAAGAATAGATTTTATACTCTCTACTCTAGGGGTGAACATGAGAGTTCTCCCGATGTGGTGATCGGTATGTTAAAAGTCTTTTGTATTAATGTTTATACTTTAATTGATCCCGGTGCTACCTAATCATTTTTTACTCCTTTGGTAGCTAGAAAGTTTGATGTATTGTCCAATATCTTAAATGAACCTTTTATGGTTTCTACCCCGGTTAGTGATTCGGTAGTTTCAAAAAGGGTATATAGGAATTGTCTTATAATGTGTCCAATAGAGTTACTCATGTTGAATTTGTAGAACTTGATTTGGTTGATTTTGATGTCATTTTTGGAATGGATTGGTTTCATGCTTGTTTTGCATCCATAGACTGTAGAACAAGGGTAGTCAAGTTCAATTTTCTTAATGAACCCATCTTAGAGTGAAAGGGGGAAAATTCAACTCCTAAAGGTCGTATCATTTCTTGTATGAAAGCTTGTAGGAAGATCTATAAAGGGTGTGTATACCATATAGTAAGGGTCAAAGATCTAGACTTCGAAGTCCCTCCTATTGAGTCAGTTCCTGTAGTGAGGGAATTTTTGGATGTTTTTCCTGATGACTTACCCGGAATTCCTCCCGAAACGGGAAATTGACTTTGGTATTGACTTATTACCGGACACAAATCCCATTTCATTTCCTCTTTATTGGATGGATCCGGCCAAATTGAAAGAGTTGAACGCTCAAATCAAAGATTTACTAGATAAATGTTTCATTCAACCTAGTATTTCTCCATGGGGTGCTCCGATATTGTTTGTCAAGAAGAAGGATGAGTCCCTCAGGATGTGCATTGATTATCGTCAACTCAATATTGTCACCATTTAGAACATGTATCCTCTCCCTTGGATTGACGACTTGTTTAATCAACTCCAAGGGGCAAGCTACTTTTCTAAGATTGACTTGAGATCGGTGTATCACCAACTTAGGTTGAGAGGTGAGGACATACCTAAAACGAGTTTTTGAAATAGGTATGGTCACTATGAGTTCCTAGTGATGTCTTTTGGTCTCACCAATGCCCTAGCGGCTTTTATGGACCTTATGAACAGGGTGTTCAGGAATTACATCGATTACTTTGTGATTTTTTTCATTGATGATATCTTGGTATATTCGAAGAATGTGGGTGAACATATGGACCATTTGAGGGTAGTATTGCAAGTCCTTAAGAAACACCAACTATTTTCCAAATATAGTAAGTGTGAGTTTTGGTTGAGATCAGTGGTGTTTCTTGGTCATATTATCTCAAGTGAGGGGGATAGAGGTCGTTCCAAAGAAAACTGATGTGGTTCAGAATTGTCCTAGACCATTGACTCCAACCGACGTTAGAAGTTTTTTGGGTTTAGCCGGGTACTATAGGATGTTTATGGATGGGTTTGCGCCACTTCTTCCCCTTAAACTACCTTGACCCAAAAGAGTTTGATGTTTGAGTGGTTAGAGGCTTGTGAAAGAAACTTCAAGTGTTGAAAGATAGGCTTACCTTCGCTCCGGTGTTGACTTTACCGGAGGGTACCAAGGGTTTTGTGGTATATTGTGATGCATCCCGAGTGGGTTTGGGTTGTATCCTTATGCAACATGGGAAGGTAGTAGCCTCTGCCTCTAGAGAACTCAATGTCCATGAGAAGAATTTCCCAACTCACGATCTTGAATTAGCGGCCGTGGTGTTTGCTTTGAAAATATGTAATCAATATTTGTATGGTGTTCATGTGGATGTGTATTCCGACAACAAGAGTCTTCAATATGATTTTACTCAAAAGGAGTTGAATTTACGACTAAGAAGATGGTTGAAATTATTCAAGAATTATGATATGAATGTTCTATACCACCCCGGCAAGGCCAATGTGGTTGCGGATGCTCTTAGTCGTATGACCTTGGGTAGTGTGTCTCATGTAGAAGAATCCAAGAAAGACCTAGTGAAAGATGTTCATAGGTTTGCTATATTGGGTGTTCGGATGGAAGATTCTCCAAATGGTGGTTTTATGGTTCATCATAACTCCCAATCATCCTTAGTGGTTGAGTTTAAGTCTAAGCAATACCTTGATCCTTTATTGAGTGAGTTGAAGGAATCGGTTCTTGGTAAAATGTACGAGTCATTCTTCCAAGGGGGGATGCAGTTCTTAGGTACCAAGGTAGTTTGTGTGTACTGGATGTTGATGATTTGAGGAATCAGATCTTTGAAGAAGCTCATGTGTCCCGATATTCTATTCATCCGCGTGCCACCAAAATGTTCGTGAACTTCAAAAAGATCTATTGGTGGGATGGTTTGAAGAGGGACATAGCGGAATTTGTTGCTAGGTGTCCAAATTGCCATCAAGTTAAGGCCGAGCATCAAAAACTGGGTGGCTTACTTAAAGAAATGCATGTCCCTCTTGGAAGTAGGAAGATATTAATATGGACTTCGTAGAGGGTTTTCCTCGGACATGTAGGCAAAATTACTCAATATGATTGGTTGTGGATAGGTTGACGAAATCTGCCCACCTTATCCCCGTTAAGTCTACTTATTCGGAGGAAAAGTATGCAAGAATCTACATTAATGAGATTGTGAGTCTTCATGGGATCCCATTGTCAATAATTTCGGATAGAGGTGCTCAATTCACTTCTCGATTTTGGAGGTCTTTCCAAATGGGGTTAGATACTCAAGTACAATGAAGCACCGCTTTTCATCGGATGGGCAATCAGATCGTACCATTCAAACTTTGGAAGATATGCTTAGATCTTGTGTTATTGACTTCAAGGGAAGTTCGGATGAAAACTTGCCTTTGATTTGGTTCTCTTTTAATAATAGCTACCACTCGAGTATTGACATGGCTCCTTTTGAAGCACTATATGGTAGGAGATATTGGTCTCCGGTTGGGTGGTTTGAGGTTGGCGAGTCTTCATTCCTTGGTCCCGAACTAATCTATGAAGCTTTGGATAAAGTTCATGTGATAAGGAATAGATTGAAAATTCCCTATAGTCGGCCAAAGTATTATGCCGACTATAGGATAAGAGACCTTTAATTTGAAGAGGATGATAAGGTGTATTTGAATTCACCAATGAAAGGGGTGATGAGATTTTCCAAGAAAGGGAAACTTAATCGCCGGTACGTGGGTCCCAATGAGATATTGCAACGGGTTGGCAATGTTGCATATGAGTTGAGATTACCTAGTGAACTAGCTTCGGTTCATCCGGTGTTGGGCTTTATGCCACCGGATTCATGTTTTGGCTCTACCTTGGCAAGTAGACCACCTTCTTTTGGTGTAAGGTTTCATGACACCGGATTCCACATTTAGCTCATGTGGTCTATGTTGGTTAAGGAAATTGTTCCCAAAAGTAAAATGAATGATTAAATGTAAATGATGATGGACATTGATTAGGATAACTTGACGGGTCTACTTAGTATAGGTAGGGATATGGGACTATACCTAGACATTGCACAACTAAACTCTAAAAGGAGTCCTACAAGATGGTCTTAGGTATTATGATATGTTGGATTTATATGGTGACACTCTTATATAATGTTAACTATGTTGATGAATATGTTATTGGAAAAAATTGCTATATGTGATAATGGCTACCTATGATGATATGTTGTATGATGCAAAGTATTACTTATGATCCCCTATCTTGTTTACTTGATTGTGTGAGATTCTGGGGCTTACATGAGCATTGCACTTGTAGGCTTGGGATGGGATTGTTGGTAATGGTTTTTTATGTTATGTTGATATGAACTATTGAACATGATGTGTTGATATGACTTTATGTTGATGTTGTCGTTGGGTATGAACTTGTCTTATGTTATTGTGATCCTTATCTTTTATATGCTCTCTTGAATGTTCAATAAAGGCTTTCCAAATGACTTAGAATGTATTCCAAAGAAATAGTCCCTTTCATTCATGTCTTCAAATGATTTATGTGCATATATCAATACTTAGTACAAGTGGTTGTACTAACCCATATTTCTATTTTTTCTACAAATATGTAAGTTCCGACCATTTAGTTTCTAGGAGGCCGATTGAAAAAGACTTTGAGTCTTTTCTCCAAGTGTTGGTAGGTCCTCATGTTTGGGGATGTTACCTTTTGTACATTCTAGCTTTGAAGTTTTATTGTCATAAAAACAGTGTTCATTCCTTATCATTTGAAACATTAATGTAATTCTCTAATGGCATATTTACTTTGCATTGTCTATGTCAAACATTTGCCGTTTAAATGGTTTTATGTGAGAAGATCTTATTAGACTATCTTTCGTATATTGGTTATGTTGTCTAAAGAAAAGCCTAAGTAAGCTTCCTATGTGAAGAGTCTATGTACACTCCCTATATGTAGTATGCGATATGTATAGGTAAAAGTTTTATATTTTCCGTATTTTTAACCTATGAAATGTTATGACGAATGCTAAGAGGCTAGTCTTAGTCCTCTCCGAGGATGACGACGCTGATTACATCTAGTGGGTTCTCCCCGGTCGTGGCAGAGAAAGAATGAGAAATTAAAGAGGATTTACCATCATGAGGGACGTATTGCACGCCACGATGTATACTATTCGAGAGACATATCGCGCACCGTGATGGTTTCTATTATCTAGGGTCGTATAGCACGTCGCGATGGATGCATGGACAGATATGTCCCCCATGGGTCCCGTAGTAAAAGACAGTGGGTGTGTATCACTAGGTCAGACATGCATCATTATACTTGACATTGCATTCCATTACATTGCACATACTTATCAATAGAGAACTTGATATTGTGTTTTGCTGATCTTGTGAATGCTTTTCTGTGGAACTTGTGATTAATGAATACTGAGCTTGTTCTTGATTATATGAAATTGTTAAAGTGTTTTTGTTGAGGATATGTAATTTTTCAAAGTGTTATTGTTGAGGATATATAATTTGTCTAAGTGTTGTTGTTGAGCTATGTTCTATATAAACTGTGAGTTGTTTGGTTGGGCTGATTTTTATGCAGGTTGTAGTTGTGGAGGTTCGGTTGGGGTGTGATACACTCAGATTACACCTCCCTAAAGAAGCATAAGCAATTGTTATCAAGTAAAGAACCCAACTAGTAGGTTGGGGTCAATCCCACGAGGAAAATTGTTTAGACTTAACTTTGAACCACAATTATCTCTTTTTAGGCAAGGTATTTCCGAAACAATTAAGTAAGGGGGGGGGGGTTGTGAAACAAATTTCTTCAATTGTGTGATTATAAAGTGACAAAATAAAACTTTGGTTGTTATCAAGATGATAAAATAACTAAGGTATGTGTGTTCCCCATAAGTTCATAACGTGGTATTCCTAGTAATAACAATCCTTTTCTAGTGTATTACATGCAAAGTGATAAGTTAGGTATCCCTAAATCCTTGGTCCATCATCTAGAGAAATTCACCCCGCACCTTGGTACGTCTATGAGTGTATAATTTACTAATCCTTACCATTACCTAATATTAGACATCATAATCGATGTATGACTTAGTTATTACTTCACACTAATCGACACTAGCCTATTAGATAGTATCACACTAAATCTATGTTGATAATTCTTTTCTTATTAACTACCTTCTTGGTCTGGCAAGTAGCATCAAGGAGAGTTCTAACGTGTGCACTCGTTAAAAAGACTTCCAAACAAAAGAATAATTAATGCATGGAAAAACACTATTCATGAATTGCATAATTACTAGTTATACGTTGTTAATCCCTCATGGTTCCCACAACCCTAGTTGTGGATTTATTTACCCGTGCTAGCAAGATCACAATTCATGTTTTTAGATGAAGAAATCATGAACTTACTTATCAAGAAGGATAAAACCAAAACTTGCACTTGAATTGCAAACCAAAAGCTCCAAAACCAAATCCTGAAATCAATTAATTGCCAAAGTTGCAAACATTAATCCCCAATAAATATACTAGAACAAGAGTAATAGTAGTTAAGCCCCCAAAACGAGGTTGTTATCCCCTATTTATAGAAAAGAAAGTCTTAATAATAAAGGAATTCAAATAAGGAAAGTTTTGTTCAGGCGCACGACTTGAATCAACGATACTCACTGATGGACCGTCAAATGATCGACTGTGGATAGCTTCCATCAGCCAGGACTTAGAGAACTATTTTAATCTCCTGATGGCATCCTCTCAGAATCAAACGATAGTCCAACAACACGGTTTGTCGTTCAATCTACGGTCTGTCGATGCTCCTACGTGACTCCACACTTAGAACTTTCAAATATCAGGTACTCGAACCCTCGTAGTTGCAAACTACGGTTTACTAGTACGGTTGGTTAATCAATCGACGAACCGTCGATGCCAATCGTGGTTCTATAGTTTGTCAAATTTTCCTAATTTCCCTCAATGCTTGGGCTTCTCGTCTACGATCACTACCGACGGAACATGGACTGAGCGACAGACCGTCAATTGCCTCTGTAGGTCTGTTTCTGCACTTTTTAGTTATCTTCTTCATTTTCTGCCTGAACATCTTTCCTCCAAAACACGACACAAAACTTGTTAACATCAATATAAAAAGCCTTTAGACACACACAACTCTTAAGTGATGCATTAGAAATATTGTAAAATCAAGGTACATCAACACCATTAACTTAAATCGCTGTTTGTGTCACATCCGGGTTTACCCCCTAGGCGTAACCGGCGTCGTCGTCCTCTTTGAGGACTAAGACTAGCCCCTTAATTATCATCATCGCAATCACAAGTCAAAGATACGAATGAATTTAAAACTTTTAACTATATCTAATTGGAGGTTTACATAGACCTCTACATAAGCATAATAGTATTATTATCGAGTATACATAGACCCTTTGTATAAGAAGATTAGTTAGTCTTCTACTTTTATTTCACATACATATATATAAGATAGAAATAGAGTCATAACATCTCATAACCATCTAGAATCATATTATCAAGTTAGGCATAGCCCTACAACAATAAAAGTAAGCCACACATAGGCTTTATACAACTTGTTCTCAAATGAAAGATAGAGTCAACATAAGTGTCTTAAAATCTAATCAAATCCATAGGTAGAATATCGGCATCATCCTCGGGAAAATGAGGACCTACCACTTGGATGATAAGAGTATCCAAGACTCCTTCTAGATCGCCTCAAACCAAACCTCAACGACCGGAATCTAAAATATTTGGGACAAAGGGAGAAAATGGAGTTAGTACGCCATATGTACTAAGTATGAGACCATATTCACATATAACAACCAAACATGCTAAAAAGGGACATTTAGTTAAATCATACCATTTTACGTATTTAAGGACTTATGCACAATCAACACACTATACCAAACATTTAGACATGTTTAACAATTCAAATAAGCTATATGCATATCAACATACATGAACCCATAATCTCATATAACTCTATCACCAAGTAATAACATCACAAGCATGAAATAAGAGATCATAATGTAAATAGAAAAGCAAGACAACTAATCATAATCATCATAAAGTCAACAAGTGCAATGACCAAGCAAAACCTCATAACCTTACTCAATCAAGTAACCCAATAAGAACCATAAATAGTAACTCACTTAACCTAACATAGCCTTCAAGTACACATAAGTTCATATTTTATCAATAAAGACCAATTACATGTTCATAATCATCATAATCATCATATAAGGGCAATTACATTTATCATCATTTATATACATAATATTAACCTCCTAAAGCTCCTATCAAGGCAAACTAATGCAAGGCATAGGTAGAGTCCCATACCCCTACCTAAGCAAAGTCAAACCCCTCAAGTCACATTAGTTAGTCTATAAATCATTAATTCATTTTAGTTTATGGAACACTTTCCTTTACCGACATAGACCACATGAGCTAATGTGGAATCCGGTGTTGTAAGACCTTACACCGATGGAAGGTGGTCTACCGGCCAAGGTAGAACCTAACATGAAACTTAGCATCTAGTTGGATCCACTAGCTAGTATTGCTACGGTGGAAACATAGTTATGGAACTTGGGAAAAAATCAGAAACATCACTCTACACCCTATTTGGGTGATGAGGCTATCCACCCCATGAGAACTGTAGTGAACCCTACATTCCCTATGTGGGAAAGTGTCACCCCTGCACTTATAAGATCACTCGGTCCTAACCTAGAGTCCCTTTTGAAATATATTTAAACATTTATTTACAATCATATATTATTTTAGGTCATAGGGTCTAGCCCTCGTATAATCATCATCATAATATCTCAATAGGAATTTCATGAGTATAATCCTTTAATCACAATCCACATGAGTAAGGTTAACACATTACATACTCTTTCATAATAAGGCACATTGGTAATCACCATCATCCTTATAACTTCACATCTTAATCAACCTCACAACCATAAGCAAGACATTTCAATTCAATAACATACCACCCAATCAATCCTAAACAAGGCATACTCCAACACAATCATCATGACTTAATAACAATTAACCATAATTTAAGCAAAGTATAGGGATCACAAGACTTACCAAGTATCCTTCACAATACTCATCAAGGTGTTACCCTTAACCCTTAGTTCAACTCAATTAGGTCATCAAATCACCGTAATTCATTAACCAATATAATCACAAGGCTAGAAGAATCACTACATCACAATACCATAATAGATCAAAGTTTAGGATTAAGTCAATTTATCATACCCTAGATCACTTCTCAAGAACTAGTATGAGAGACTATACATCACCCAAATTCATTCATAAGTAGCATAACAACATCATCTAGTAGTAATTCAACCCTTAACCAAGTCAATTGAATGAACAAGATACAATATAAGTAAAGCTCACAACCTAGGGTTAGGGACTTAGGATCATGTTCTTCAATTTAGGCAAGACCATCAACAATTACCATAATCAAGTTAAAATACATGTTAATCTATTCAATCTAACCTAAAGAAAACATCAACAACTCAATTC
The DNA here is from genome assembly GCA_016801875.1 of Solanum sitiens. NCBI lineage: Eukaryota > Viridiplantae > Streptophyta > Magnoliopsida > Solanales > Solanaceae > Solanum > Solanum sitiens. The sequence goes on along the minus strand of JABWTJ010000088.1, from coordinate 493,662 downwards.
ATAACTTCAAATTCGTAATTGGATTTAACCCATTTGAAAACTCTATATTTGAAATCACTTTGAATGAACCCTTTGAAGAAAGAGGTCTCAAAGGTGAAGAGATCTCATACCTCAACGTTTTGGTGAGAATTTTAAGATGATATAACCCTTTTCCAGCCCCAAATTCGTCTCCTAGACTTAGCCTTCAATGGAGTCTTTCAATAGAAAGAGAAAGAAGAGAGAAGATAGATGAATTGTTTTTGGACTTCTAATTAGTTTAATGGGGTTGAGGACTTTATATGGGAGGTTAACTAACTTAATTAGGCCCCCTTAATCCCCTAATTAAACACCTAAACCCTTAACTAATTAAATGAAACCAATTAAAAATGTGCAGGAATTTAAGACCCCTCACAGACGGAACCCCGTCGACGGGTCGTCTGTGAGTCGACGGACCTGCCCCCCTTCTCGTCATGCACATCCGTCGATGAGTTCAGAGACTTTTGCAGGCGAGGGATTCCTCCTGTTGGCTAAGTGTGGGTCGACGGTGGCATCGACGGCCCGTCAGTCCACAAATGGATCGTAGGTTGTCCCGTCGATGCACACTGCCCAGGAAGTGTTGCCTCATCCTGCAAGGGTCCTCCTCAAGGGCCCTTGGTTGGTCCTTGGGGAGTCGTACCCCGACGTTTCAACCACGAAACATCTCTAACACTTGTTCCACACATTCCATCGATGGCCCGTCAGTCCACAAACGGATCGTAGGTTGTCCCGTCGATGCACACTGCCCAGGAAGTGTTGCCTCATCCTGCAAGGGTCCTCCTCAAGGGCCCTTGGTTGGTCCTTGGAGTGTCGTACCCGGACGTTTCAACCACAAAACATCTTTAACACTTGTTCCACACATTTCCACCAAATTTTGTTAATTTCTGACTCTTAAAAACTAGTCAAATAGGCTAAGGCACACTAGCACCTCTTTGAACCAACTTTCGAACGTCATGGACGTTGTTGGAAGTTTTGGTTTCTAAACTTCCTAAATGACCTATATTCATTAAACTAACCTTAAAAACAGTGTCTAGACTTCATGACACCTATGTTAGGCTTAACGACACGTCTTGTATTTTCGAAGTGTTACATTATCCCCCTCTTAGGAACATTCGTCCCCGAATGACAGTAAAATTATTTTGAAGGAAGGAATAGACTCAAGACTAGCATCCCAACCAACATCAATACAATACTACATAATACATATCATTTCAACCAAGGCAATTCAAAAATTCAATTATCAAATATGAGACTCAAACATTATTTCATAAGGCATTTCCTATTCACAACAACAATATGAGCTCAACATGACATATATGAGTCAATTATAATCAAGTTTAACTTACAAACATGATACACATTAGTTCATAAAGACTCAACATGTCAAAATTCACAACATAACTCAAAACAAGCCAAAAGCAAAAAATTCAAGTTTATATGCAAAAATCACTGTAACCTCACTGTGTATTTTTAAAAAATGCACCTTTTGCAAATCTTCACCCAAAAATCAAGAAAATTCGATTCCTAGTCATATTTGTATTATTATAAAGAATGACTAACCTTAATTATGAAAAAGATGAGGGTAACGGGACTTCATGTAGGTCTTGGCCTCCCATGTTGCACCCTCAACTAGGTGAGTTTTCCATAACACTTTTACGGATACCACCTCTTTGTTCCTCAACCCTTTCACTTGCCTATCAAGGATTTGAATCGGAACCTCCTCATAAGAGAGGTTATCCTTGACACCAAGACCCTCAATAGAAAGAATGGATTTGGGATCACCGACACACTTTTTAATTATAGAGACATGGAAAACCGGATGAACCGAAGCCAATTCAATAGGCAACCTCAACTCATAGGCAACCTTAACAACCCTTAGCAAGATTTCATAGGGACCCACATAACGAGGACTAAACTACCCTTTCTTACCAAACCTAACAACTCCTTTCATAGGTGAAATATTCAAACACACCTTATCACCTCCTTGAAAGTCAAGATCCCTCCTTCTATGATCAGCATAATACTTTTGCCGACTATAGGCGGTTTGCAAGCGATTTCTTATTATGTGAACTTTTTCCAAAGTCTTAAAAATCAAATCGGGACCAAGAATCGAAGACTCACCGACTTTGAACCACCCAATATGAGACCTACACCTCCTACCATACAAGGCTTTATAGGGAGCCATGGAAATGGATGAATGCAAACTATTATTATATGAAAACTCTACCAAAGGCAAGTGCATATCCCAACTCCCTTTGAAATTGAACTCGAAAGAGAAGTCCCTTTAATCGTCGGGCATGACACAAGATCTAAGCATATCCTCAAGGGTTTGAATAGTATGCTCCGATTGACCATCTGTTTGGGGATGAAAAGCGGTACTCAATTTCACCTTAGTACCCAACCTTTCTTGAAATGACCTCCAAAACCTAGATGTGAATTGTGCACCTATATCTGATATGATGGATAACGGAATACCATGGCGACACACAATTTCATCTATGAAGATCTTAGCATAACCTTCCGCCGAATAAGTATACTTGACGGGAATAAAGTGAGCGGACTTAGTCAACCTATCAACCACCACCCATATTGAGTCATATTGCTTTTGAGTCTTAGGCAAATTTACCATAAAATCCATAGTGATGTCTTCCCACTTCCAAGTAGGAATTTGGATTTCTTGTAGTAAGCCACCCGATTTTAGATGCTCGGCTTTGACTTGTTGGCAATTTGGACACTTGGCAACAAACTCCGCTATGTCCTTTTTCAAACCTTCCCACCAATACACCTCCCTAAGGTCATGATACATCTTTGTTGACCCTGGATGAATGGAATAGTGGGACCCATGAGCTTCCTCAAGGATACGGTTCCTCAAATCATCAACATTAGGAACACACAACCGCCATTGATATCTCAAAACACCATCCCTCCTAAGGAGAATGACTCATTTAACTTTCCAAGAACCAATTCTTTCAAATCCGTTAATTGTTTATCAAGGTGTTCTTTAGACTTCACCTCAACAACCAAAGATGATTCGGAATTATGATGGACCATCACACCACCATTTGGAGAACCTTCCAATCTCACACCCAACCTAGCCAACCTATGAACCTCTTTCACTAGGTCCTTTTTGGCTTCTTCAACGTGAGACACACTATCCATAGACAAATGGCTTAGAGCATCTGCTACCACATTCGCCTTGCCGGGGTAATAGAGAACACTCATATCATAGTCTTTCAACAACTCTAGACATCTTCTTTGCCGTAGATTCAACTTCTTTTTGGTAAACATATATTGGAGACTTTTATGATTGGTGAATACATCAACATGGACACCATACAAATAAGCTTCCAAATTTTTAAAGCAAACACCACTGCCACTAACTCAAGGTCATGAGTGGGATAGTTCCTCTCATGCACCTTAAGTTGCCTAGAAGCATAGGCAATCACTTTCCCATGTTGCATAAGCACACACCCCAAACCCACACGGGATGCACCACAATACACAACGAAGCCCTTTGTAGCATCTGTAATGTCAACACCGTAGAGGAAGTAAGCCTATCTTTCAAGATTTGGAAGCTCTTTTCACATGCTTCCAACCACTCAAACTTATTACTCTTTTGGTTCAAGGTAGTCAAGGGAGATGCAATGGACGCAAAACTATCCACAAACCTCCGATAATAACCCGCTAGACCCAATAAACTCCCAATTTCTTACCGCCTCCGTTTTCCTTGGATCAACCTCCACTCCCTCACTAGAGATGATATGACCAAGAAATGCCACCGACCTCAACTAAAACTCACATTTGCTATACTTGGCAAACAATTGATGCTCTTTAAGGGTTTGCAATACCACCCTCAAATGACCCATGTGATCACTCTCATTTTTTGAATATACCAAGATGTCATCAATGAACACAATGACAAAAAAATCTAGGTAACTTTGAAACACCCTATTCATTAGGTCCATAAACGCCACCGGAGCATAAGTGAGACCAAAGGACGTAACTAAGAAATCATAGTGCCCATATCTAGTTCGGAATACCGTCTTTGGTATATCCTTACCTCTTACCCTAAGTTGGTGATACCCCGATCTCAAATCAATTTTTGAAAAGTAGCTTGCCCCTTGGAGTTGATCAAACAAGTTTTCAATCCGAGGGAGAGGATACTTATTCTTAATTGTGACTTTGTTGAGTTTGTGATAATCAATACACATTCTCAAGTACCCATCCTTCTTCTTCACAAACAAGACCGGAGCATCCCATGGAGAAATACTAGGCCTTATGAAGCCCTTGTCTAGTAAATCATTAAGTTGTGCCTTCAACTCCTTTAATTTGGCCGGAGCAATCCGATAAGGAGAAATCGAAATGGGGTTTATTTTTGGTAGCAAATCGATACCAAAATCAATTTCCCATTCGGGCGGAATACCGGTAAGGTCATTAGGGAAGACCTCCAAAAATTCACTCACTATGGGGACCGACTTAAGGGAGGAATTTCGGAGTCAAGATCTTGGACTCTCACTATATGATATAGGCATCCCTTAGAGATCATTTTGCAAGCTTTTAAACAAGAAATGATGCGACCTCTAGGAATAGAACTTCCCCCTTCCACTCAACAACGGGTTCATTTGGGAAATTAAATCTCACAACCCTTGTCCTACAATCAATAGTGGCAAAGCAAGAATGCAACCAATCCATACCCAAAATGATATCAAAATCAAAGCATATCTAGATCTACTAGATCTACATTAGAAACTCTATCGGGCAACATGATAGGACAATCCCTATATACCCTTTTGGCAACAACCGAATCACCCACCGGTGTAGACACTAAGAAAGTCTCATGCAAGATATCGGGTAAAGTTTTAAACTTTTTAGCTACAAGAGGTGTAACAAAAGACAAAGTAGCACCCAGATCAGGTAAAGTATAAACATCTATAGAAAATATTTGTAACGTACCGGTCACCACATCGGGAGAGGTCTCTTGCTCACCCCTAGTATGAAGAGCATACAAGCGGTTCTTCTTTGGAGCATCACTAGAACCAGTTACTTGACCACTCTTCTCTTGCCCCTTCATGTTAGGACAATCTCGAACCTTGTGCCCAACTTTCCCACAACTAAAGCATCTATCCGTCCCAATTAGGCAAGCACCAAAATGATTCTTTCCATACTCACCACAAGTTGGCTTCTCATTTGGTGATGTAGTACCTTTTCCCTTTTGAGGCTTAGGGTTTGCACCCTTTTTATTACGAGCCTTAGGGAACTTGGTTGGAACTTGATTAGGGAACCTCTTTTTGAACCTAGGCTTGTCTTAAATCTCAAGCATACTCTTGGAAGAACCACCTTTAAAGGACCTTGCCGTCTTAGCATCTCTAGTATTTCTCCTAGCTCGTGTCTCCTTAACTTGTCTAGCATGCACCATAAGCCGAGAGATGTTCATATTTTCTTGTAGCATGGCCGAATGACACTCTTATTGCAAATCATCCGACACTCCCGTCACAAAGCGGCTCATTTAATCTCTAGGATCAGAAACCAAAGAAGGAGCATATTTTGACAATTGAGTAAATTTCATGGAATACTCAAGAACACTCATACCTCCTTGACGATGGTTGATGAAATCCACCACTTTGGCCTCCCTCATATCCCTAGGAAAGAACCGATCAATAAATGCCTTCTTGAAAATCTCCCAAGTTACCAGGCCACCCCGAAGAGTCTGATTGTCCCTCAATTGAACATGTAAGTTTGAGCCACATCTTTGAGTTGATATGTGGCTAAATCGGACTTCTCACTAGTGCTTAACCCCATGGCAAAGAGTATCTTATAAACTTCATCAATGAACTCTTGGGGTCTTCATCCACCCTAGACCCATAGAAAGTAGGAGGGTTCATTCGAGCGAAGTCCCTTATACGAGATGCCGTGGTCGAGACTTGTTGATTTTCTCGGGGTACTACCTCCCTATTAGCTTGGGCCATCATAGATTGGGCTTGAATAGTAGTGATTGTGCTTGAGTAGTAATGGCTTGGGCCATTTGGAGAAGGGCAACCCTTATCTTATCATCCATCAAAGGTGGAGGATTGGCTGGAACTTGTTCAACATCAACCTCCTCTTCAAGTGGAGTATCTTGGTCACCACGGGGAGGATCTCCCGCATTAACAACATCCTCCTCAAGCCTACAAGACGCATTCCTCTGAGTATTCATTGCCTATAAAAAAATACAAGGTTAAGGTGAAAGCACATAATAGTTACTCTAGAGGCACGACATTGAATTTCCAAGAAAGAGAGAGATTCCTAAGCATCATATAGATTCCTAATCATAAGTGTGGCGCACTTCACAATTATGAGTACGAATTTACATAGACTTGGTTGAGAGAGACATCATTATTAAGTATATTTAACCTCATACTCTGATACCAAGTTTGTCACATCCGGATTTAACCCCTAGACGTAACCGGCGTCGTCGTCCTCTTTGAGGACTAAGACTAGCCCCTTAATTATCATCATCGCATTCACAAGTCAAAGATATGAAAGAATTTAAAACTTTTAACTATATCTAATTGGAGGTTTATATAGACCTCTACATATACGTAATAGTATTATTATCGAGTATACATAGACCCTTCGTATAAGAAGATTACTTAGACTTCTACTTTTATTTCACATACATATATATAAGATAGAAATAGAGCCATAAAATCCGTCTCTTCTCATAACCATCTAGAATGACAATATCAACTTGGGCATAGCCCTACAACAATAAAAGTAAGACACACATAGGCTTTATACAACTTGTTCTGAAATGAAAGATAGAGTCAACATAAGTGTCTTAAAATCTAATCAAATCCATAGGTAGAATATCACCATCATCCTCGGGAAAATGAGGACCTACCACTTGGAAGATAAGAGTATCCAAGCCTCCTTCTAGATTGCCTCGAACCAAACCTCAACGACTGGAACCTAAATATTTGGGACGAAGGGATAAAATGGGGTTAGTACGCCACATGTACTAAGTATGAGACCATATGCACATATAACAACCAAACATGCTAAAAAGGGACATTTAGTTAAATCATGTCATTTCACCTATTTAAGGACTTATGCACAATCAACAAACTACACCAACCATTTAGACATGTTTAAAAATTCAAATAAGCTATATGCATATCAACATACTTGAACCCATAATCTCATATAACTCTATCACCAAGTAATAACATCAGAAGCATGAAATAAGAGATAATCATGTAAAGAGCAAAGCAAGACAACTAATCATAATTCTCAAAAAGTCAACAAGTGCAATGACCAAGCAAAGCCCCATAACCTTACTAAATCAAGTAGCCCAATAAGAACCATAAATAGTAACTCACTTCACCTAACATAGCCTTCAAGTACACATAAGTTCATACTTTATCAATAAAGACCAATTACATGTTCATAATCATCATAATCATCATATAAGGTCAATTATACTTATCATCATTTATATACATAATATTAACCTCCTAAAGCTCCTATCAAGGCAAACTAGTGCAAGGCATAGGTAGTGTCTCATATCCCTACCTAAGCTAAGTCAAACCCCTCAAGTCACATTAGTTAGTCTATACACATTACATCATTTTAGTTTAAGGAACACTTGCCTTAACAGACATAGACCACATGAGCTAATGTGGAATCCGGTATTGTAAAACCTTACACCGATAGAAGGTGGTCTACCGGCCAAGGTAGAACCTAACATGAAACTTAGCATCTAGGTGGATCCACTAGCTAGTATTCCTGTGGTGTAAACATAGTTATCAAACTTGGGGCAACATTGGAAACATCACTCTACACCCTATTTGAGTCATGAGGCTATCCACCCCGTGAGAACCGTAGTGAACCCTACCTTCTCTATGTGGGAAAGTGTCACCCCTCACTTACAAGATCACTCGGTGCTAAGATAGAGTCCCTTTTGAAATGTCTTTAAACCTTTATTTACAATCATAGCTTACTTTAGGTCATAGGGTCTAGCCCTCTTATAATCATAATCATAATAGCTCAATAGGAATTGGATGAGTATAATACTTTCATCACAATCCACATAAGTAAGGTTAACACATTACATACTCTTTCATAATAAGGCACATTGGTAATCACCATCATCCTTATAACTTTACATATTAATCAACCTCACAACCATAAGCAAGACATTTGAATTCAATATCATGCCACCCTATCAATCCTAAACAAGGCATACTCCAACACAATCATCATGACTTAATCACAATTAACAACAATTGAAGCAAATTATAGGGATCATAAGACTTACCAAGTCTCCTTCACAATCCTCATCAAGGTGTTACCCTTAGTTCAACTCAATTATGTCATAAAATCACCATAATTCAATAACCAATATAATCACAAGGCTAGAAGAATCACTACATCACAATACCATAATAGATCAAAGCTTAGGATTAAGTCAATTCATCATACCCTAGATCACTTCTCAAGAACTAGTATGAAAGACTATGTATCACCCTAATTCATTCATAATTAGAATAACAACATCATCTAGTATTAATTCAACCCTTAACCAAGTCAATTGAATGAACAAGATACAATAGAAGTAAAGATCACAACCTAGGGTTAGGGACTTAGGATCATGTTCTTCAATTTAGGCAAGACCATCAACAATTACCATAATCAAGTTAAAATACATTTTAAAGTATTCAATATAACCTAAATAAAACATCAACAACTCGATTCATAACTTCAAATTCGTAATTGGATGAAACCCATTTCAAAACTCTAGATTTGACAACACTTTGAATGAACCCTTTGAGGAAAGATGTCTCAAAGGTGAAGAGATCCCATACCTCAACGTTTTGGTGAGAATTTGAAGAAGAAATCACCCTTTTACAGCCCCCAATTAGTCTCCTAGACTTAGCCTTCAATGGAGTCTTCCAATAGAGAGAGAAAGAAGAGAGAAGATAGAGGAATTGTTTTTGGAGTTCTAATTAGTTTAATGGGGTTGGGGACTTTATATGGGAGGTTAACTAACTTAATTAGGCCCCCTTAATCCCCTAATTAACCAGCTAACCCCTTAAATTATTAAATCAAACCAATAACAAACGTGCAGGAATTTAAGACCCCTCACAGACGGAACCCCGTCGACGGGCCGTCTGTGAGTCGACGAACCTTCCCCCCTCTCGTCCTACACTTCTGTCGATGAGTTCAGAGACTTGTGCAGGCGAGGGCTTCCTCCAGTTGTCTAAGTGTGGGTCGACGGTGGCATCGACGGCCCGTCAGTCCACAAACGGATCGTAGGTTGTCCCGTCGATGCACACTGCCCAGGAAGTGTTGCCTCATCCTGCAAGGGTCCTTCTCAAGGGCCCTTGGTTGGTCCTTGGGGAGTCGTACCCGGACGTTTCAACCATGAAACATATCTAACACGTCTTCCACACATTTACACCAAATTTTGTTAATTTCTAAATCTTAATAACTAGTCCAATAGGCTAAGGCACACTAGCACCTCTTTGAACCAACTTTCGAACGTCATGGACATTCTTGGACGTTTTTGTTTCTAAACTTCCTAAATGACCTATATTCATTAAACTAACCTTAAAAACAATATTTAGACTTCATGACACCTATGTTAGGCTTAACAACACGTCTTGTATTTTTGAAGTGTTAAAGTTTGTCCTCAAGGGACGTACTATGACCTTAAACGACACTTGCATGGAAGCATACACTTTAAGCTCTAGCAATCACATGGCTATCTATCCCGACTCTTTCTTGAATGAGTGCAGGCCTATGCCTCAGTCACTACAAGCTAAGTCATGTGGATCATATCATGACACAAATTCACCATGCAAAAGACACCTCTACTATTTTTCCTCTCACAAAGGTACCAATCTTCTCATAATGTAACTAGTGCCCTCATTTCAAAAAAAAAAACACGGAGTTTTCACACAGTAATTATGAATTTCAGGTACAGGGATCTATTTCAACTCTCATGCTCAGGAATGAGTTCAGATACAATTATGACTCCACGCCATAGGCTTTCCCTTATCTTCGCTGCTTAGGTTCACCACACTTGACTCTAGGATCACGGTAGGACTTTCTTAGCTTGTAACGTTGGCTTAGGGTCAAGTGTGGTAAATTTGGGTACATTTAGTGACTATCTACCCTCCTTAACATTACCTCTAAGCTTTCCACCTCTTTTTATTATTTTTGACCCTCTATTTCTTTTCTCTTCTTTCTTTTGCCTCATTTAACCCTTAGATGTGACTTTCTCTTTTTTGTTTTTTTCTAGGAAATTCTTTATCCTCTTTTTATTTTTATTTTCAACTGTTCTTTAATTTTCATCAAGTCACATCCTTCTCTTACTTATGCTTTTGTTTTCTACATCATACTCTTTTCACACCTATTTTTGGGTCTTCACTAATAATAGCCACCCTCAACTCATGGCTTTACCGCGAGTCGAGGTGCACAATACCAGATGTCGGTTTTTGGCCAAGATGAGGTTACTTTTTGCATTAGCCACCCTCAACTTAGGATTTTGGCCTAAGTGGAGGTGCACATGTCCAAGGAGGGTGTGGGGCCAAAACATTAGACCCTGGGAAGGTGAGTTGGTGAGAAACAAAAATGATCTATTACAGGCTCAACATATTTGGATCAAAGGGGACATTTATTTGATTTGGTCAACCTCTTTTAGGCTTGATGTGGGTTATTTTGAACAAGGGCCTATGATCACTTCCTAGTTTCTTGAGTAGATTCCCTTAGTAGGACTAACCAGGCAAGTTCTAGTTAGGAACCAACTTTTGAATACTCAAATATCCTCACTCTCAATTGGCACATCGTTGCACTATCACATTATCATAATTCCAAGTTTATGTTTTAGGTGAAGGTCATGCAGTTGGTGCCTTTTCATTTAATGTTTAGAGCAAACACATTCCACTCATCTGAACCAATACATGCAAGCACTACAATTTGATGGGGTATCGTTTTTCATTAGCCATCATACTTCAGTCTTTCATGCTTCTACACATAGACTCACTAATACATGTCTGTTCAACATAAATTGAAGCAACCTCTTGGGGAAAAAGAACACAGGCAAGAAAACACCAAGAGAGGATCGTAAGTTGGGATACTCAAACTTTACCCTATCACTCACATTCCATTTACCCCACCCCCAACAAAAAAGAGTGCAATTGTCTCCAATGCGCAATAAATCATAAACATCACGATGGTAGGTGAAGCAAACATGTGGAGCATAGCTCCGAAGCCTATCAACAAGCGGGTGGGTCCGATTTCCCGGAGCCCACAAGATCAGCAATTGGGTCACCGTCAGTAGTGCCCACATCTCTAAGGATTAAACCATAAATAATGCCATCCACCTCTATCTACGCACCATCAGTAGTGCTCCTTGCTCCGCTCACAGGCACAAAACTTGATGCCCCAGCAGCTAACTCTTGCACCCTGCTATGGCGCATCTCCTCATCCACTAACGAGGCCCTCCTAGCCTGTTCTAGCTCCGTCCACTATTTTTTATTGCACAGAACTTAACAACGGCCTCAGTAGTGTGGCTAGAATGGTTTCTCATTCCACGAACATAGGGTTCGGGCTGTATCTTTACAAGAGCCTTGAACAAGGCCTCAAGATTTTGTATCTTCGGCTAGCTTTGTGGGGGCATACTCTGGCTCAGTCCCCTTCATCTACAAGATGGCATAAACATCGGCTCATAGGCCGGCCAACTCAAGTCTAGATGGCAGTGAGATTAGTGGTGGGGAATTGTCGTGCAAGAACACGTAGCTCAAATGCGTAAAGGCGTTTGTGAACATCCTGAATTTTTTGCTCTTTCTGCTTAGTCACCTGCTTCTCTATGTGATCGTTGGCCTTCTCTATGGACTTATGCATCCACAACTGAATATGATGGAGCAGGGTAGTCATTTGCACCTCTAGCTTCAGGACTCTAGCTAGAGGGATCACTGTTGCAGCTGGTGGCATGGATCTTGACAAGCTGGGGGCCCTGCTGGCTACATGCGAGGAGGAGGTTGGGGTGGGCTCGGCGTGGTCTAATGCAAAAGGGTCTACCCTCTAAGCTAGCTCCACCGTGTCTACAAGTTTTTCACCCAATGGAGGGACCTCAACCAGGGGTTCTCTGCGAGGTGCCGCTACATTAGCCTTATCTCTTATAGGGCCTATATCCAATGTCCCGGTCGCTCGACGTAGTGTAGCACAATGCTAGATTGTCACTCCGACGTCCCTGCACAACTAGAAACACAAAATGGGGTAAGTGGTGGAGGTCTTGAACGCCTTCTCGTGTATTTCTTCCAACATCATCCATGCGAAGTCGATCTCCAACCCTTCTACCAGTGATACCACCATGACTTCCCTGTCCCACGTGAGTACGTTGTCAGCCTTCATGGGGGATACTTTGTTACTGACCAACAAATAGAAGAATTTGGTGACAAAAGTCAGTGTAGCCTTCTTGATAAGACCTCGGGGTTCTATGACCCAGTCATCCCTCTCACCATTGGACGCAATGTATTGGGCTAGCCACTTTTTAACCGTTTCTCACTTATTGGCACTACGCTGAAAATCACCACCCCAAACTATGCCCCATCTAGAGTCAAACTCTGAAGTAATGAGGCTCCATTTTATACCAGTGGTGGGGTCGTGTAAAAATCGGTGGATAGTGGCTTGTGAGATGTAAACTCGGCATCCTCGAACCATGGTGTATGTTAGAGGGTCTTGTTTTGCGAGTTTGGACCACTTGTGGATGGACCCTCAGAGAGTGGCAGCATCGGAAAGATAGAACTCCCACACAATCTCCTTGATATATTGGCCTAATTCTTGTGCCATCAAGTCACACTTGTGGAGGTTGAATAGCCAGTGCAACTCGGGCATGGTATGTAGACTCCCCTTGAGGACTCTTCGTTCCTTAGTAACCAGACGGGTCATCACCCGCTTTTCATTTATTGTAATGACCCACAAGTACACACTAGAAGTTAGAGAATTCTTGAGTCGCCACATGGCATGTGAGACTCCAAGAAATATCACTTAAGCCACTCGTATCATTCATTGCATAATATACATTCTAAAATGAATAAGAATTTAAAACTTTCTCCACACACGAAGAACTCTTTCAATAACATACGCAAGCGGAAGACTTTCATTGAAATAATAAACCTTTACAATGTCTCATTGAACCATCTATGCTTTGGAGTATACGACATTTGGGACTAAGCCTATACAAGACATAAAATAAAGACTAAGACATAAAAGGGACGTGAGGATATTGTGCTCGAACGTTGAGGACTCACCAATACTTCATCTTCAACCCTTAGAAACCTATCCATCCTCCATGGCATATCAAGACTTCCAATTCCATACACTTTAGTCAAAAAGGTAAAAGAAGAGGTTAGCACATTAGATGCACTAAGTATGGAAGCCATGCAAAAACCATGAAAAAGGGACATTTAGTATAGAAACATGCTTTAATGATAATTTGATATAAAACCTTCATAACATAGTTTAAGAGGCATCATACAAGTCAATAATCATAGTATAATACACATTCCGAATTATACTCAATGCATAGAAATCTTACAGTAGCCTTACAGAGAATTCACTGTAACTTTACATATAATTTACACATCACAATATTGCATATAGACCATATAAAAAAAACATAAACATACTCACATGGATCCCCTACTAAGGTTATTCTAAGACTCACGTAAGTAAGTTATAAAGCGGCAGCACATACAACCCCTTCACACAAACCTAGATGATTTCTAGGACTACCTAAAGTAAGTTATTCCAATACATCAAATACAACACCCATTCACATAAACATGAGACCCTCCTACCAAAGGTGATTCTAAAGTTCGCTTGAGTGAGTTATGAAGCGATCGTCCATACAATCCCTTCATAAAAACCAAAGAGATACTTTAGACTACCTAATATAAGATTATTCCCATTTTACCAATTAGACTCCCTACCTAGAATTACTCTAAGACTCACCTAAGTAAGAAATCAAGAGATACCCCCTCTCCAAGCCTACCTAAGCAATCCTCAAAGCTAATCTAGATAGATACCTTTTTCAATAAACAATTCTTTACTTAAGTCATTAAGCTCATTAAGTCATTTAGAGGACATTCAACACTTAAGGAGAGTCATATAGTAGTCTTGGTGAAGACCTAGGGACTCACACACTAGCATCTTCCAAGCCTATTCGTGCAATGTCTTGATAGCGTCCGATACCACTATCTACACATCATAGTACTTATCCAACACTAGCATGTATCCAATATGATGAGAGTAGGCAATAACCGACATAGACCATGCTAGCTATGCATGGAATCCGGAGTCATGAACCTACTCCAATGGAGGGTGTTCTACTTGCAAAGGGTAGAACGAGGACACATCCCATGTAGGCACATGGTTAAGGAATATCGAGGGTTTCTTTGTACTCTAGATTTCATCTTTTCTAGAGCTACTCCCCAAGCATACTCACTCGGTGCTAGCCTTTTTTCTCGTAGAGTAATTAAATAAAAGATCATATGAAGAGGTTTCATATATAGTTCAAAACCCAATAAAATTACACCTTACCAAAGAGGGTCCACTAAAGGTACCTACAATGGTTAAAATGATAGCTCAATGACTTTTCTAAGGATGATTTCATGCCGTCCAGACAATAAACCTTATGTCGACCATTCACACAAGAATGATACCATTAAGACTTTCAACTTCAAGGATATAATAACATTCTTTATAGAAGGTTCCACATAAAGGACCTTCTTACTATATTCAAGGTCACATTTCAATCACACATACAAGACTAAGAAGCTTTAGCACACCAAGTCAAGGATTCACATATTCACATATCTTTCATGCATCAAGAAGAGGTACTTAGGTCTACCTAATCAAAACACAACATTCCTCATAGCACATATAAGAATTCATCATAAACTACCTTAGTCACATACACGTTTACTTACACACATTCATATACAACTTCATTATATATCATCACTTAAAAAGACTCATAACAGAATAATTCAGACGAGATCATACAAGCACTACTAAAGTACTTCACTGTACATTCTCACAATTACCACATATATCATGTCATGCTTCAAACCACATGTCTATACAATCAATAACACCCCATACATGATCACCTTACTTCACATAAACATATTCACATTATACCTCCATATAAGTCCTAAACATGATACTAATACAATTCACAAAGTAATGCCGACGAGGCCACATCTATCACAAAGGTAACATATCTCACTACTTCAATACATAGCTAAATCAACCAACTCAATACTCAAAGGCTCTTACCAATAGCCATGATCACCAATTCAATTCAATAAACATAATATACAATGAATCTAATAATGTAAAATACTCATATAATCAAATTGAGACATCATATAAACCATACAATCATTATCTATACATAAATCAATAGTCCTAAGTAATCTACACATGATTTCATTACTATTTAGCCATAATCAATTCACCCATAGTTTAGTCAAATTGAGAGATTTGAGAATTATAGGGTTCATGGAGAATTTCATTGAAAACATCAATTATACATCAATAATATCATATCTTAATGTTTGAAAACGTTTCATGCCGGAACCCAAGACTTAAAATAGAAATTGGACTTTTTCCTTTTCTTGAAATCTTTGAAATCATCTTTGAAATTGACTCTAAGGTGATAGCAAGCCTTAGATGAAGAATTACCATACCTTATTAGAATAACCCAAATATAATTGAAGAATAAACTCCATTGAAGATCCATCATCAAGCTCCATCTCCACTTTGAGCTCTCATGGAGGTTTTTGGAGAAACTTTATGAGGGAATGGGTTTTGATCTAGGTGCTAGGGTCTCAATGACAGTTTAATGACTTTAATACTCTTATAATACTCATACACACCTAAAATATAAGACTTGGGATGAATTTATCAAAAACATCCCAAGCCTTACAGTAAAGCTGGCAGATTGCAGACACCATCAACGCCCTACCATCGACGCGCCGTCAACTGGACGACGCCACATCGTTTGGGGTCCATTGATTGGGTCTTCTACTCCCAAACTTGCATACTACATGGACCCATCGACGCGTCATCATTTGGACGATGGGTCGTCGTTTGGGGGGTCGTTGTTTGGCCATTGCGTGGCAGTCAGTTCACCAAGTTTGGGTCCTCCTCTAGGGGCCCTTGTGTGTCCTAGGTGGAGTCGTACCCCGATGTTAAGCCCATGAACACGCATGTCAGGTTCTTAGGAACATATACAATCAAGTTCAACATCAAACAATCCACACAACATGCTAAAACAAACTTACAAAGACGTCCAAAGGCTATCTTTCGAACGTCACAGGACGCTCTTGGACATTTCACTTCCAAAACTTACCAAACTCAACATGATGACTCTAAAAACTATTATCAATCATATAAGGACCTCATAAACTCATTAAACACGCATAAGCACATGAAAACACATAAGACACATAGGTGACTAGTCGTCGAACGTCTTGGTCGTTCCTTGACGTTTGACTTCATACTTAACCAAACCTTTAGACACTACCTCAAAAACATCATTTAAACCATTTAAGGACTTCAAGACTTCATGACATACATGTTAGGCCCTAGTTTCACCTAAGTCATTTTAGAGGTGTTACATTTATCATCTTGGCGTCACTGTAAACTTGACATTGCCCTTGGACGCACCACCTGTTTGGTTCACCGGCTATAGTAGGAGGGTCATTTGTTTGGGGTGAAGGTGCAGCTCCCCAGCTAGTGCCCTCTCACATGAGGCATGTTGTTTCTTTTCCCCAGATCTGGTGGCTCCCTAAGAGGTTGAACCGGGTGCAGTGGCCGACTTGGACTTCACTGGACCCTAATCCTAAAGTTATGGGTGACTCGGAGATGGATGCCGCGCCCCCTTCTATTTAGGAAGCAGCCGCGGTTGGTAAGCCGATTAGTGTGCGCTCCTTATTATAGTGGAAGTAGTGACTATGTCGGGGTTCACCTTCCGTGGGGTGCCCTTACTTGCTCGGGATGATGTCGTTGGTGGTTTAGTACCCGGAGGAACATAGGTTGGGTCCTTCTCCATGTCAGTGTCTTCATCAATCAGTCAATACAATGAGGTGAACCACTTGGATTTGCCCCTTTTGGAGTATATCACTTGCTTCTTGGGAGCCATTGTACATGTGGAGCAATTGTTAGTAGCAACATAACTTACAGCACACTCGAAAGAAATAAAAAACAATTAGGTAGAACAGGTTGACGGGCCCCATCGACGGTCCGTAGATTAGTCTATGGTCCATGGACCCTTCCGTTGATTGGATGGGTTAAAAAACATACTCTCTAATAGAAATGATGGATGTACAGAATGTCCCGTCGATTAATGGACTGACCATAGTCCACATCTGTTGTTTGAGATTTGTGTTAATATTTGGGTGTGGCAAACTATTAACCCAATTGACGGTCTATCAATTGAACGACGAATCGTAGACGGGGTCTCGTGACTGAGGAATATTCCAGATTTCAAGATTCCTTCAATTCAACTTCCGAGTTTCTTTAGTTTCCAATTTTTAACAACAACTAAGTCTACAAATGTTTTTCGATATATCATATGCTAGCTCGTTGTTCCTAGTGTTCCAATTTCGTGCAATTTTCTAACCATGATTTGTATAAGCAAGTAACCCTAAGTCAAAACCAACATTTAGACTTAGACACACAAATGTAGGGTAGTTAATATGCTACACAATCACTGTCTATCATCCCAAGGGTAATTATTACGAAACTATTAGCATGCAGTGTTTATCAATTTAGTCCCTAGGTCAAGAATCCACTCCTGACTTCCTATTTTCAACTATAAATGAGAATTCAGAGTGAGGAGAATTTGAATTACCTTTCATGCGATGAAGAGCATTGTGATTGTGTGTCTGAATGATGTGCGACCAAAAGACAAAGCCAACGCTCACTGAACCTGATCACTAGACTTTTGAGGAGGAAAAGGTAGAGAATTTGTGAGAGAGATTATTGGAATTTTGGGAAAGTGATAAGAATGAGGGTTTGTAGAGATTTTCTTATGAATTGGGGAGTGATTTAGGGAGTTAGTTAATGGGGAGAAACGGTTATGGAAGGAATTTGGGGAGAAAATGGAAAGGGGGAAAGAATTTGAATAGGTATGATATAAATATAGGCGGCCGGGTCGGCTCGGTTCACTGGACGACTGGATCCATGAAACCCCGTTGACGGTCCATTGATTGATCGATGGTCCATCGATTGTGACCGTCGATCACTCTTACTCTTAGATAATTTTTGAAACTTACTTGGGGTCTACGGACGCATTGACGGCCCATAGATTGAACGACGGGCCGTCGATGGGGTCCATAGACCTCTGCACCAGACCATTTTTTGTAGATTCTAATTTTGGCGTCGTACACATATAACAATAATTAGGCCATTTTTTTGTATTTTCTGGACACTTTCTAAACACGGACCCTATTCTAATCTCTAGCCAACATTTGCACCTAAAGACAAAGAGAATGAAACACCTAGATAAACTTATTAAATCAAAAACTCTTTCTTTGCGGGAAACAAAACCTATCATTGGGTAGAGTGTACAACTTGGGTTGCCTCCCAAGCAGCGCTTGATTTAACATTGAGGCATGACACAGACCCCTTGATTCCTCAGAATTCATCAAGAAGGTGGGTCTGAACCACTTTGTGAAAATTTTCCGCATGCCCCAGATAGATCTTAATCCATTGTCAGTTTGCTGTGAACCTTGTGCCTTCCTTGATTTCTAACTCAACTGCTCCATGAGGAAACACTTTGGTGATGAGGAATGTCCCTACCCATCTGGACTTGAGTTTGCCCGAAAATAAACTAATCCTTGAGTTGAATAGAAGCACAAGATAGCCAACCGCAAATTCTCGCTTTTCAATTGTTTGATCATGATACTTCTTCATCTTCTATTTGTATATGGCTTAACTTTCATAGGCTGTTTGGCGAAACTCATCAAGCACATTCAGCTCATTTAGCCTCATTTCAGACGCTCCTGTCCATTCAAAGTTCAGTCTCTTTATTGACAAGATAGCCTTCTACTCTAGCTTGACCGATAATGTAACGACCGGAGTGTACCCCCTAGATGTTACCTGCATACTCGACCCCGAAGGGGGTCTTATACAAGACCTTAGTATAATCGTCACTGCATAATGAACTTTAAATAATGCGGATATTTAAAACTCTTCACAATAAAAGTTCAACTTCCTTCTCATAAGGAATAATAGTAAGAATCTAGTACCATTGTCACACATACACCATCTGCTAATACGAGTTCAACAAAAGTCTTCAAATAGGGTCCTTAGCTCTTTAGACACAATAGTCAGTTAGATCAAAAGTACATAAAAGAATATTACTAAGTTTATTACATTAATAGAGAAATCATAAAGTAGCATAAAGTGCATTAGTCCTCGGATATTTGAGGACCTACCACATGTCTTGGAGATAAAGAGTCCAGACATTCTTCAAGGATGTAGGAGCAAACCAATTAGCGGGAACCTATAATCATAATACGAAAAGGGAGAAAGGGGCTAATACAATTAATGAACTAAGTATGGAGAAATGCATAAAAACCTTTAAAACATGAGAAAGGGACATTTACATGTAAAGTATGCATATATGAGGTTTTTGAAAGTCTTTTACATCATCAAGACAACACCTAAAACAATACCCTAACAATGTCCAAACTAGAATGAAGGCATGACCTTAGCACTTCCTAGGGTCCGGTTGTGCAATGTAGAGTTAGCATCCCATACTAGAAACTCTACCAAGCATTCCCATTGAAACCACCTTGGCCACACATATTAAATTCACATTAATCATTCAAATAATCATAAGTTAATTACATGTATCATGAGCAACATTGGTATATAAAGATATGTTCACTTCAACTATTATCCGTTCAAAATACATATTCTTATATTACTTCATGACTACAAAGAACTCTTTATAACACCCTTCAAAGCCTACTAGTGTAATGAACAAGTGAAGTCCCATACCCCCACTTGTACTTACTAAACTTATTAGGATATCATAGGCTATTTCATACTGCATTCATTACTTTATTACTTAGGGAAGATCAACTATAACTAACATAGACCATGAGATCTTACATGGAATCCGGTGTCTTAAAGCCCCACACCGAAAAAGAGTGTTCTACTTGCCAAGGTAGAACCTACATACTAGCTAATATGTGGATCCACTAGCTAAGTCCTATAGGGGCACGTAGTTAAGGGATAGGGAGATTATTTCTAGGGACTCTACCTATTGCAATAACGGAGGAGTCCCTAACTCATGAGTATCTCTAGGATGACCCATCTTCTTGCATTAACAAAAGGGTCTTTTTCTAATAGGACATATCCACTCGGTTCTTAGTATACTTTCCCAACTTAATACCATTGTTCTTTTAATTGTATCTACATGTGTGAAGAGTAATACATCTTCGTTCAATACAGTTCAATATAAAGCTCTTAGATTCATTAGGTGAGAATACACTTTCATCCCAGAATCAACATACATATGTGAGTAGCACCTTCACAATCTCAATTATAATGTTTCCATAAATACTATACTTTAAATCAAAACAAGATATTATCTATATTATACATAATTCATGCCGCACAATAAGTAAAGTTCAAGAGACTGGAAACCATCCCAGACTACCTTTCTTGCATCCTTTCATAAGTCATGTACCTTGCAAGCAAATTCAAAGTCTATATACAACATCATATATACCCTAGAATTTACCCCTTTTTCAAGGTTTAGGAATTAAGCAAGTATCATTATTACCCTCATCTCCATCACGATAGGCAGCAAAACAAGATTCTATGACTAGATAATCATCAATTACAATGTACCATGTTCATATCTACTCAATTATATCATAGGGTTCACATGAGTTCTTGGAAGATTTTCTTAATATAAATCATCAATTAATCCCAATATATTCATAATACAGGGCACATAAAATAAAGAAAACGATTTTGAGTTGAACCCATGGCTAGATCAAACCCCTAGTTTTTGGTCACAATATAGAATTCAAAAATAGAAGTTTTGAAGGGCTTAATGGAGAAACTAATTCATGAATAAATATCCCCATACCTTATTTGATGATTGCCCTCTATTTTGAGGTGAAACTTGAGAAATTGGTCTTCTTTTTTAAGCTCCCAATTGCTCTTCACTGAAGGTTGAGTAGAGAGAGAATTTAGAGAAAAGTGAAAGTGATTTGGAGAATTGATTTGGGTGGGTAAAAATGACTTACAATTAACCCTAAATCAATATATAACCCTCCCATAGAATACCCAAAATACCCCTCACTTATTTTGACATTTTTGTAAAGTCAAATTGACTTAAAAACGACGCGATCAAATCTGGGACATGATTGAGCGTCGCGGGGGCACGTCCAAATATTTTTTCTGGAATCCATTTTTAGTTAGTGAGCCTCGTAAAGGCCCCACATCATGAGGAAAATTTTTCTTATCAATTTTGGGTTGCGCGACGCGTGACCACCTCCAAAAAGAGGCTGCTCGGTCGCTGCCTTGGCAGCCCGCTTGACAATGATTGGGACCTCCTCAAGGACCCTTTGGTTGGTTGTTGGGGAGTATCAACTAGATATTTAGACCCTATATACATTATTTTACCTATTTAAAGTGTTTTTACAAGTTTTATACTTCATACGACATTCCCGAACCTTCACAAGACTTAAGAACGTCTACTAGTTCAATTTTACTAGTTTTCAGACGTCATGGTCGTCCTTTGACGTCTAGGCTCTAATACTTACAAATCCAAGTTAATTATATTAGTTTAAGTCTGGAAACATCATAAACATTATTTAATAAATGAGTCTCTATCATAAGTCATAGAACTTTCCGGAGTGTTACATTATCCCCCCTTCCCCTTAGGAACACTCGTCCCCGAATGACACCTTAACCATCATCTAGGGAAAGAAAGAGACTCAATACTAGAAGCCTAACAAAAACAAGATAATCATAATGAGTCAAAGATCATAGGAGAAATTCTTATCTCCTTTCCATGCATAATCATATCATTACACATAGCAACTCTATTAACAATTCACCACATATAAGAGCTCACTTTTTCATATCACATAATGAGGAACTACCTTCTCAATTTTAATAAGAGCTCAAAAAATGAATATTAGAGAGTTATATGCAATTGTTATTTTCAAACACACCATTAATGTGCTCACTGTAAATCTTATGACACTACGTGCAAGTGCAATTTAACCATGAGAGCAAATTTCACGAAAACTAAATTCAAGCATGAATTTCTACAAGGATATGCACATACAAGGAATTCATGTCATGGTCATCAATACATATAACTCTCATTTTATACTAATTTAAGAGTAACTACTAACCTAAACTTTAGGTAGGAGTAGGAGGAAAAAGATGAGGGTAGTGGGACGTCATGTCGGCCTCAGCCTCCCATGTTGCACCCTCAACTAGATGGTTTCTCCATAAAACTTTTACGGAGGCCACCTATTTATTCCTCAACTTCTTGACTTCATGATCTAGGATTTCAATCGGAACATCTTCATAAGATAGGTTCTCATTCACTCCTAACCCTTCTATATGGAAGAATAGACACTGGGTCGCCTATACATTTCTTTAGCATAGATACATAAAATACCGGGTGAATCGGGGCTAATTCACTTGGTAACTTCAACTCTTAAGCAAATTTTCTAACCCACTTCAATATCTCATAAGGGAGCACATACCGAGGACTAAGTTTCCCCTTTTTACCAAACCTCATCACCCATTTCATGGGTGAAATCTTCAAGTAGACCCAATCAGCTACTTCAAACTCAAGGTCCCTTCTTCTATTCCCGACATAAGATTTTTTCCGAGTATAGATTGATTTTAACCTATCTCTTATCATCCAAACTTTTTCTGTTGCTTCATAGACTATCTGGAGACCAAGAAATGCAAACTCACTGTCACGACTTGGGGACACCCCCTAGATGTAGCTGGCATCGTCGTCCTCGGAGAGGACTTAGACAAGCCCTTAGCGTTCGTCATAACTTTTCATAGGTCGAGAATGCGGAATAATTAAAACTTTATGCATATTGAGGTATACTTAGACCTCTCACTTAATTTATATGGAGTTTACTTAGACTCCTTGCATATGAAGCTTAGATAGGCTTCTCGTTTAGTCAACATAATCAATATGTAAGAATTTAGTCTAATAAAGTCAACTCACATTAAACCATCTAAGCTGAAGTAGAACATTCGGACATAGCCCTTAATAGAAATTCACAATCACATAGGGCATAAAACAATATCTTCAATAATAGGAAAGAAGTGAATGTCTTTAGACAATGTCAAAGCTACTAAGGTGGAACACGTGACACCATCCTCGAACAAGAGGACCTACCAAAACTTGGGGAAATCCAAGTAGTCTTGAAAATGTCCTTCTAAACTTCAATGGCCCGAACCTACATAAGTGTAGAAATATAAATAATATGGGTTAGTACATCCACCTATACTAAGTATGGAATTATATGCACATATATTCTTTGAAATCATGCTTAAAGGGACATTTTGTTCAAAGTCATGCTAAGTCACTTTTGAAAGCATTCATGCACAATTAAGAACACATAAAAGTGAAATATTCATGTGAAGTCCCATAACCCCACATAACCAAGTAAACAAGGAAGAGATTTTAAGTAATGCCTAACTTCATATAACATAGCATCATCAGTAGTCATCATCATATATAGCAATATAGAACAATAACATGTTCATAAGTGAAACTAAAAAAATATAGGATCATCAACATGTAAAGTCAACATATGCATATCATTTACTTTATAAGTGCATAAGAACAACCTCCTAGGTCTTCCCACAAGGGCAACTTGTGTAATGTATAGGTAGAGTCCCATGCCACTACCTACACCAAGAAGGACACATTAAGTTACCTTGGTTAGAGTTCACTTTATTACTTTCATTCATTCATTTTACTTTCGGGAACAATCACCTTAACCTACAATAGACGATGTGATGGAATCGGGTATCATGAAACCCTACACCGAATGAAGGTGGTCTACTTGCCAAGGTAAGACCAAAACATGAACATAACATTCTAGGTGGATCCACTAGCTAGTATTCCTATGGGGGCAACATAGTTAAAGAACTAGGAGATATGTCTTGAACCCTCTACAATCCCATTAGAATTTGGAGCATTCATCTCTTGAGAACATTTGGTGAATCTCCGTTCTATGGGGAGTCAATACCTCTCGTTGTGAAGTTCACTTGGTGCTAAGCTAAAGACCCTTTTTGAATTGTCATTAAGTCATTCTTATTCAATCATAGATTAATATAGGTCATAGGAGACTACCCCTTATATATCATGTATTAGCTCATTAGTCATGGGATGAGAACTTCCTTTCATCAAAAACCATCATTAGTGAGATCACATATCATAATCATTAACACATGAGGTAGACAAAAGGATCATCTTCAACCTTTCACCCTCACAACCTTACCATGATCTCACATTCAATGCAATCATATCATGCCATCATATTCATCACATCATATCTTCCTAAATCTAATCATATGTAATACTTCAATTGCACAACATCATCACCAAATACAATCCATCATTATTGAAGTAAAGAGTTCAAGATCACAAAATATTACCAATTAGCCTCCATGGATTTCATCAAGAATCTCACCCTACATTCATAAAAAATATCCAATAAACCACTCATCATCATCATAATATAGTGATTTAAGCAATAACATAACCAATTCCAACAACCCTAATCATCTACAAGTCCAATTCATAACTAGGGTTACGGTAAGGGATTCAATAAATAGATTCTAGCATAGAATTAGGTCAAAGACTAGGAACTGATATAATTAACCCATAAACAATCATAATATATCATTATTAATCAAAAGAAATCAACTTTAAATCTAATTGAAAGACAAATCACGAAATTGGAAAGAAACCCGTGTTTTGACATCTTTTGAAATCAATTTGAAAGAGCCTCTTGGGGAAAGGAGTCCCAAGAGTTAAGAGTTTCCATACCTTAAAAATCCTTGAATATTGATGGAATTAAAGTTGAAATATTGGATCCCTAATGTCCTTGAAGCTTTGTCTTCAATGGAGCTTTTGAGAATAGAGAGAGAAAGTAGAGAGAAGTTGGAGAGAATTGGGTTTGGGAAATATGGGATGTTAGGTTAGGTTAATGAGGTTTATGTCTTATATATGCCCTTAACTAATTTAATTAAACAGCCCTAAATTAATTAACCAACCAACCAACTAACTAATTAATTCCCTAACTTAAAATTCTAACAGTGAAACAACCCCCAAACGACCCCGTGTACTGGGCGTTGACTGGACCACGAACCACCCTGCTGGTCCGTGGTTTTTTTCATAGAGTCCCTTTTGATCCATTTTTGAAATACGTCTAAGTTTCAACCCATGAATCCATCGAAGGCTCATCATTTGGCTCGTCGATGCATCCTTTCAAATGACATCTTTTGGGTCCAAATGAGAGGGTCCTTCTCAAGGACCCTTATGTTGGTCCTTGGGGAGTCGTTCCCAGATGTTTCGACCCTAAACACACTCTTCTATATATTTAACACTTTTTACCAAAATATGATTAAATTCTGACTCTTAAAACGTTTTGAAACATGCCAAAGCACACATTTCACAATTCACCGGCGTCATGGTCGTTTCTTAACGTTTTGACTCTAACACTTCCTAACTAGTTTAAATGCATTATTTTAGGCCTATATACAGTGTTATAAGTCTTGGTTCATCATGTGAGGCTCTATATTAGGTCATGGACTTTCAGAGGGTTAAACTCACCAACCTCAAGCCACCCAATCGGAGATCGACGTGTCCTACCAGAGAGTGCTTTGAATAGTTCCATGGAATTACTCAAATGATAGATATTATTGTAGGTGAATTCAAACAATGGTAGATGGTCATCCCAATTACCTATAAAGTCAATGACACATGCCCTAAACATATCTTCTAGGGTTTGGATGGTTCATTCCGGCAAACCATCCGTTTGGGGGTAAAAAAGGTACTAAGTTTTACCTTGGTAATGAGCCCTTTGGAATGCATTCCAAAAGTGAGAAGTGAATTGAGTGCCCCTATCAAAAATGATGGATAAGGGAACTCCATGCATTCTCACAATCTTTTTTAGATAAAATTTCACATAGTCCTCTGCCCAATTAGTAGATTTGATGGGAATAAATTGGATGACTTTCTCAACCTATCAACAATCACCCATATCGAATCATTTCGCCTACGTGTACGAGGAAAACCCACAGTGAAGTCTTTGTTGACATCTTTCCACTTCCAAGTGGGGATCGCAATTTCTTGAGTTAACCCTCGCGGTCGTCGATGTTTGGCCTTGACTTGTTCACAATTAGGACATTTGGCCATGAATTCCTCTTTATATTTCATAAACCCTTACCACCAATAGATCTCTTGTAAGTA
This sequence comes from Solanum sitiens, assembly GCA_016801875.1. Lineage (NCBI taxonomy): Eukaryota > Viridiplantae > Streptophyta > Magnoliopsida > Solanales > Solanaceae > Solanum > Solanum sitiens. The sequence goes on along the minus strand of JABWTJ010000088.1, from coordinate 467,099 downwards.
ACGATACATTTTGGTGGTACCCGGATGAATTAAATATCGGGATCCATGAGCCTCTTCCAAAATTTGTCTTCTTAAGTCATTTACATCTGGTACACAACCTACCTTGGTACCTAAGTACCCCATCCCCCCCCCCCCCCGGAAAAAAGATTCATTAGATTTTCTAAGGTTCGATCCCTTCAACTCCATCAATAAAGGATCAAGATGTTGCTTTGGCTTCACCTCAACCAGTATAGATGGTTCGGAGTTATGATGAACCATCGAACCTCCTTTTGGAGAATCTTGTAACCGAACACCCAACCTGGCCAATCTATGTGCCTCTTTCATTAACTATTTCTTATCATCGGGAACATGGGCCACACTACCCATTGACATTCGACTTAGATCATCCGCCACCACATTGGCTTTGCCGGGGTGGTACAGAACACTCATGTCGTAGTCCTTCATAAGTTCCAAACACCTTATTTGTCGGATATTCAACTCTTTTTGAGTGAACACATATTGAAGGCTTCTATGGTCGGTGAATACGTCCACACGTACACCATATATATATTGCCTCTATATTTTTAAGTCAAAAACTACGGCCGCTAATTCAATATCATGAGTTGGATAGTTCTTTGGATGCATCTTGAGTTTTCTAGAGGCATATGCTATCACCTTGCCATGTGGCATGAGGACACAACCGAAACCTACTCGAAAAGCGTCAAAATATTGGAACACTTCGAAAGTTCATGACTTGGTCTAGAGCCTCAGTATATGAACTAAGCCTTCAAAAACTGTTATTAAGCCTAAAATAATGTAATAAAAATAGTTAGGAAGTGTTAGAGCGAAAACGTTAAGAAACGACCACGATGTCCGAAGAATTGTGAAATGTGTGCTAGAGTGCCTTGGCATGTTTCACAGGATTTTAAGAGTCGGAATTTATTGAAATTTGGTAAAAAGGTGTTAAATATGTAGAAGAGTGTGTTTAGGGTCAAAAATTACGGGTACGATTCCCCAAGTACCACCTTAAAGGTCCTTGGAGAGGACCCTTCCATTTTGAATCAAAACTGTCAAATTTGACATTGGCAGTCCACGAACCAATCAACGAGCCGTCGATGGGTCAACGGCCCATCGATGGTAGTCGTTGGTTAATACTTATCCATAGTTCAAAAATGTGCCAAAATAGACTCTCTGATCCAAACCACGGATAGACAGGACAATCCTTGGTCAAGTCGACGGACCGTAGGTCGGGGTCTCATTTGTTGGGGGTCGAATTCACTGTTAAATTTTGAAGTTAGGGAGTTAATTACTTAATTAGTTAAGTGATTAATTAATGTTTAAAGGGTTTTTAATTAAGTTAGTTGGGGACTATATAAAGACTTAACCTCATTTAAACTAACCTAACACCCCATATTTCCCTAACCCAATTCTTTCCAACTTCTCTATACTTTCTCTCTCTAGTCAAAGACTCCATTGAAGAACAAGCTTCAAGGATTACTAGGGATTAAAGATTTCATATTTTCTTCATCAAACACTAATGAATATTAAGGTATGAAAGCTATTCACTCTTGGGATCTCTTTCCCCAAGAAGCTCTTCAAAACTAGTTTCTAATGAAGTCAAAAATTTGGGTTTTCTTCCAATTTCGTAATTGATCTTTCAGGTTGATTTAATGTTCGTTTCCTTTGATTATTATAGATATATTATGACTTTTTATAGGTTAATTTTTGTAGTTCTTAGTCTTTTACCTAGTTCTATTGAAGAAATCATGATTGAACCCTTTTCCCGTAACCCTACTTTATGAATTGAGGTTGAACTGATTAGTGATGATACAATTGACCTACTTCTTGTATGGAATACTATTATATGATGTTATTAAGTGGATTTATGGATGGATATGGTTGTATTGATGGTAAGATTTTGAAGGAGGCTTATGAAGGCTATGTGGTAAGACTTTATGATCTTGAGTTCTTTACTTCAATGTTGGTGGTTTATACTTGATAATTGTATTCAATTGAAGTATTATATGGATATATAAAGATTATGATATGATAAAATGTGATGAAATGTCTTGAGTGTGTGAGTTGTGAGATCATGTTAAGGGTATGACGATACAAGGTTGAATATGTATCACTTGTGTGCCTTACTGTGATATGACTATGTTATGTTGATCTCACAAATGAAGAGTTCTTATGAAAGGAAATTTTCATGACATATCTAATGACCTAATGACATGATATACAAGGGGTTTGTCTCCTATGGCCTATGGTAAGTTATTATGATTAAGAATGACTTAAAGAAATTTCAAAAGGAACTTTAGCTTAGCACCGAGCAAACTAGTCTTCACAGGTGTCCCTTCCCAATGTGGGAAGGTAGCTTCAAAATGCTTCTCATGAGATAAAGACTATAATGCAATTGTTCATAAAGAGGGTTTCATGTATATCTCCTACTTCCTTAAATATGTTGCCTCCATAGGAATACTAGCTAGTGGATCCACCTAGAATTCTAAGTTCATGTTTAGGTTCTACCTTGGCAAGTAGACCACCTTCTTTCGGTGTAGGCTTTCATGACACTGGATTCCATTTTTATCTCACATGGTCTATTGTCTGTTAAGGAGACTGTTCCCGAAAGTAAAATGAAAGTAATAAAGTGACACTAACTAGGGTGACTTAAGGGGCTCTACTTAGTGTAGGTTGGGGTATGGGACTCTACTTATACATTGCAGAAGTTGACCTTGAGGGAAGTCCTAGGAGGTTGTTCTTATATATTTATGATATCAATGAAATGTATATGATGACTTTATATGTTGATGATCCTATATGATGTTAGTTTTATTGATGCACATGCATGATATGAATATATAAGAGATGTTGACATTGCTTATGATCCTTTGATTGGTTTACTTGGTTATGTGAGGTATGAGGCTTCACATAAGCATTGCACTTGTAGTCTTGGGAAGGGGTTGGGAGTAAGGGTCTTATGTGTTGTGATGATATGAACTCTTGTACATGAATTGCTGTTATGAAATTATGTTGGAGTTGTTATGTTTATATGATGTTAATATAATGTGATTCATGTTGATATGACCTGATGTTGATAATATGCATGTTGACTTGACTTTATGATGATGCTGGTCTTGTGTTGAATATGGACTTTTCTCAAGTGATGTTATGTCTATTTGCTTGTATATGTTCTTAATTGTGCATAAAGGCTTTTGAAAGTGACTTAGCATGGTATTGAACTAAATATCCTTTCAAGCATGATTTCTATGGTGTTACCTGCATATGTATCCATACTTAGTACATGTGGTTGTATTGACCTATATTCTTTCTCTTTTCCCAAACAATGTTGGTTCTGGCCATTTAAGTGTAGGAGGCCACTTTGCAAGGAGACTTGGAACTGATTCCCCAAGTTATTGGTAGGTCCTCAATGTTCGGGGACCTTACCATTTCACTATTCTATCTATGAAGTTGTTATGTCTAAAGACACTATTTAATTCCTTTATCTTTCGGACTATTGTTGTAAGCCTATAGGTGGCTCTTTGTATTGAAGATGAGCTATGCCCAAATGTTGTAATACTTTTTAGATGGTTTAATGTGAGACAATGTTATTAGACTATTCCCTATGTATTGGTTATGTTATCTAAACGAGAAGCCTATGTAAGCTTCACTAAGCGAGGAGTCTATGTAAACTATGTAAAAAATTTTTTTTTTTTTATTTTTGACCTATGATATGTTATGACGAATTCTAAGGGCTTGTCCATGTCATCTCCGAGGATGACGATGCTTGTTACGTCTAGACAGTGCTCCCCGGTTGTGACAAACTTAGTATCAGAGCATGAGGCTGAAGTACTTTTAGGATTTATATCTCCCAAAACCACATCTACGTAGAGTCTTGTTTATGGGTGTGAAGAGCACCACATTTATGAATGAGAGGCTATGTGATGCTTAGGAATTCTCACTGTTTGGTAATCTTGAATGTCGTTCCTTAAGAGTGGTAACTCTATGTGTACCTGTGTCTTCTAATCTTTTCTTGTGGTTATAGGAGATGAATACGAGAAGGGCAGCCACAAGGAGAGTGGAGGAAGATTTGACTAATACGGGAATTCCTCCCCAAGAGAATCAAACTTCACAAGGCAATCAAGTTTCTCTGTAGACCAAGCTCCGGTCATTCCTCCACTTATTACGGATGGAGAGATAAGGTCGGATTTTCTATATTTGGCCCAAGCTATGACCCAAGCCCAAGCGTAGATACTCAAGCTCAAGTCATGATGGCTCAAGCAAACCAAGAGGTTAAACCCCGTGTTCAACAAAATGCTAGTACCATGACTTCTCCCTTGAGGACTTCACAAGGATGAACCCTCCAATGTTCTTTGTGTCAAACGTGAATGAAAACCCCCAATTTCTTGATGAAGTCAACAATATCCTATGTGCTATAGAGTGAGTTCTAATGAAAAGGCCCAGCTAGCCTCTTATCAACTCAAGAATGTGGCTCAAACTTGGTATACCCAATGGAAAGATAATAGGGCTTTGAGAGCGGGTCCTATAACTTGGGAGGTGTGTACAAGGGCTTTCCTTGATAGGTTCTTTCCAAGGGAGAAAAGGGAGGAAAAGTGGAAGAATTCAACAACCTTCGTCAAGGAGGTATGAGTGTGCATGAGTAATCCTTGAAGTTCACTAAATTGTCCAAGTATACTTCTTCCTTGGTATCCAATCCTAGGGATGAGATAAGTCACTTTGTGACAAGAGTCTCTGATGATCTAGTTGAAGAGTGTCGTTCAGAGATCCTCCATGACAATATGGATATTTCTCGTTTGATGGTGCATGCTCAACAAGTTGAGGAGACTAGATTCAAGAGGAAGAATAGGGAGTTTAAAAGGGCCAAGTCTTATGAGGGAGGTACTTCCAAGGGTAGGCTTGAAATTCAAGACAAGCCTAGGTTCAAGAAGAGGGTGTCCAATCAAGTTTCTTCCAATTTCCCCAAGGCTAACAAGGATAGAGTGTCTAACCCTAGGTCACAAAATGGAAGAAGTGGAATTAACCTAGCAAGAAACATACTTTTACAAAGTGTGGTAAGAATCATATGTGTGAGTGCCTAGTTAGGACGGATAATTGCTTTGGGTGTGGTAAGAGTGGCCATAAGGTAATGGATTGTTCTAATTTTAGGATTTAAGAGAAATTGAGTATCCAAGCTCAAGCAAACGGTCCTAGTTCCGATGCTCCAAAGAGGAACCACTTCTATGCTCTTCGCTCTAAGGGTTAGCAAGAAGAATCTCCTGATGGGTTCACTGACAAGTCTTCTCTATTGATGTTTATGCTTTAGTAGATCCCGATGCTACCTTATCATTTGCAACTCCTCTAATAGCTAGAAAATTTGATGTTTTACCCGATATTCTAGTTGAACTTTTTGTGGTTACTACACCGGTGGTGACTCCGTTATGGCTAGAAGAGTCTTTAGGAGTTGTCCTATATCATTTCCCAATAGAGTTATGGGTGTATTTGGTAGAAATTGATATGGTTGATTTTTATGTCATCATGGGAATGTATTGGTTTCATTTTGTTTTTATTCCATTGATTGTAGGACAAGGGTAGTTAAGTTCAATTTTCCTAATGAACCTGTCTTAAAGTGGAATAGAGGTAACTCAATCCCTAGAGGTCGTATCATTTCTTATCTAAAAGCTTGCCCGAAATTCCTCCCGAACGGGAAATAGACTTTGGTATTGAATTCTTACAAGATACGAATCCCATTTCAATTCCTCCTTATCGATTGCTCCGACCAAATTGAAAGAGTTAAAGGCTCAAATCAAAGACTTATTAGACAAAGGTTTCATACAACCTAGTATTTCACCATGGGGAGCTCCGGTGTTGTTTGTTAACAAGAAGAATGGGTCCCTTAGGATAGTATTGATTATCATCAACTTAATAAGGTCACCATAAAGACAAGTATCTCTCTCTCGGATTGACAACTTGTTTGATCAACTCCAAGGGGCGAGCTACTTTTCTAAAATTGGTTTGAGGTCGGGTATCACCAACTTAGGGTTAGAGGTGAAGACAAACCTAAAATGGAATTTCGAACTAGGTATAGTCATTATGAGTTCCTAGTGATGTCTTTTTGTCTCACTAATGCCACAGTGGCTTTTATGGACCTAATGAATAGAGTGTTCCGGAGTTACCTTGATTTCTTTGTGATTGTCTTTATTGATGATATCTTGGTATATTCAAAGAATGAGGGTGAGCATATGGACCATATGAGGGTCGTATTGCAAATCCTAAAGGAACATAAACTCTTTTCCAAGTACAGCGAATGTGAATTTTGGTTGAGATCGGTGGCGATTCTTGGTCATATTGTCTCAAGTGAGGGTATAGAGCTAGATTCGAAGAAAATCGAAGCAGTTAAGAATTGTCCTAGACCTTTGACTCCAAATGACATTAGAAGTTTCTTGTGTTTAACTGGGTATTATAGGAGGTTCGTGGATGGGTTTTCATCCATTACTTTTCTTTTGACTACCTTGATAAAAAAAGAGTGCTAAAATTTGAGTGGTCGGAGGCTTGTAAAAGAAATTGTAATCCTCCGAAAGTCTAAATCCTAATCTAGAGCCTAAAATGAGAGTCTAAGAGTTGTAACACCTTTTTAAGTCAAATTTAACGTATATAAGTCATTTAGGAGGTTTAAGAATCAAAACGTCAAGGAACATCCATGACGTTCGGAAAGTAGTCTAAGAGGTGCCAGCATGACTTAGACTATTTTACTAAGTTTTAGGAGTTGGAATTCAATGAAATTTTGTGGTACGGTGTCTAACATGTATTAGAGTTAATCATAAGTGAAACGTCTGGGTAAGACTCCCCAAGGACCAACCAAAGGGTCCTTGAGGAGGACCCTTGGAATTTATCATAAAGCTGTCAATTGGACAGTGCTCACCTACGACCTCAGTCGATGAGGCGTGGTTGGATCGAGGGGCTTCGATGCATCCTTAGACCAACACTTAGACATTTTGGCTAAGTTCACGTTTTGAACAATCTCTATCGAAAACCACGGATGTGCAGAACGGAAGAGGGTAAGGACGTAGGTTGACCTATGGACCGTTGATCGAGGTCTCGTAGGTCCTGCCATTGTTTTGCTGCCACGTTTTAGGTTAGTTAATTAAATTAATTAGGTGGATAGTTAATTATTTAGGGGTTAAGGGAGGTCTAATTAAGTTATTTAATGACCTATATAAAGACCCCAACCTAATTAAACTAACCCAACCCTCATAATTCCCAAGACACAAATTGTTCTTCCTTCTCTCTCCCAAATAGAAGAACTCCATTGAAGGTTAGGTCAAGGTCTAAGGGATGCAAGAAGGGGAGTCTCTCCAGCAAACTTCATAAATTAGTAGGTATGGGATTCCTTTTACCTTTGGGATCTCTTTCCCCAAAGGGTTCCTCCAAATTGATTTAAAAAAGAAGCGTTTCGAGTGGGGTTTTCTTCTATTACGAATTTGACTTTGCACATTTCTTTGTTATGATTATTTTAGATATTTATGAGTAGATTATGATGTATTGTAAGTCAATTATGCTAGTTCTTAATTAATTATCCTAGGTTGTGAAGTAGATCATGAATTTGACATAAGTCCCTAACCCTATGCTATGAAGTATGAACTAGTGATGAATTATTGTGTAGTGATTCAATTGACTTTATTATTGTGTTGATTACTATGGTGTGATGACACTACACCCATTGGTGGTTTGAATTGGATGGTTGATGGTAAAACCTTGATGATGGCTTGTGAAGGAGATTGGAGTAAGTCTTGTGATCTCAATTCTTTGCTTCAATTATGATTACTTGTGTTTAGTGATGAAGTTATATTGAAGTATACCTTATGATAAATTAATTAGGGTTGGTATGATGTTGAATTGGAATGTCTTGAATAATGGTTTGTGAGTTGTTGGCTAAGATATAATGTTACAAGGATGGTGATAACTTACCAATGTGTCTTATTATAATGTGATATGTAAATGTGCTAACCTCACATGTGTGAATTGAAATGAAAGGACAATACTCATGCAATTCCTATTGAGCTATGATGATTATTATATAAGGTATAGACCATGTGCCCTAAACTAAGATATGATGATTCATAAATGCTTAAAGACATTTCAAAAGGGACTCTAGCTTAGCATCGATTGAACTAGAGTGAGGAGTGTCCCTTCCCACATAGGGAAGGTAGGATCACTAATGTACTCATGATATTGGAGACTAGAATGCATGTAGCATAAAGAGGGTCTCAAGTATATCTCCTAGTTCTTGAACTATGTTGCCCCAATAGGAATACTAGCTAGTTGATCCACATAGATGTTATGTTTATGTTATGGTACTACCTTGGCAAGTAGTCCACCTTCTTTCGGTGTAGGTTGCATAACACCGAATTCCACATCAGCTCATGTGGTCTATGTCAGTTAAGGCAAGATGTTCTCAAAAGGTAAAATGAAGTAATGAAGTGACCTCTAAATAGGATGACCTAAGGGGTTTAGCTTAGTCTAGGTAGGGGTATGTGACTCTACCTATACGTTGCACTAGTTATCCTTGAGGGAAGTCATAGATGAATGTTCTTATGTATGTATATGCTTATAAATATGAATGATATGTATATGACGATCTTACATGTTAATGACATTATGTGATGTTGCTTTCACTTATGAAAATGTGTTTGGTCTCAATTGTTAAAGTATGATGATGTTGACTCTTAAATATATAGTATGTGAAGTTGGGTATTGCTTATGGTTCTTGTTGGGTTTACTTAGTGGAGTGAGGTTGTGGGGCCATACTTATTCATTGCAATAGTGGAACTAATGGGGGTTTGTGAGTGATGGTCTTGTTTTGGTTATGATGTTATGAACTCTTATATATGCTCGCTGATATTATAACTTGATGATAGAGTTGTCTTGATTATGTGCTCAATTATGTTGATATGTATGTTTGACTTGACTAGACATAGTATTCTTGATCTTGTGATGTACATGGTCTTGACTTAATGAATATGTACTATTGACTTGTATTGGTTCTTCAATGTGTGTAAGGCTTTCCAAAGTGACTTTTCATGCATATGGTCCTATACTTAGTACAAGTACTGTGCTAACCCGATTTCTCCCTTTTTCCCCAACATTTTAAGTTTCGCTCGTTGAAGGGTTCATGACGACTTTTGATGGAAGACTTGGAATATAATTCTCCATGTTGGGTAGGTCCTCACCACTTCGAGGACAATGCCACTTTGTAGCATTGGATGTTTATTAGTCTTAAAGACACTTTGTTCATTCTCTTTCATTTGAGTACTAAGATTGTATAACCTATATGTGACTTTTATTGTATTGATGTACGGGCTATGCCCAATTGTTATACTCTCGTTTATATGGTTATGATATGAGACATCCGTTTTAAGACTATATTGTACCTTAAATATATGTGTGCCATAAAAGTAGAAGACTATGTAATCTTCTTATGCGAAGGGTCTATGTATACTCAATATGAATATATTATGTGTATGCGAGAGGTCTATTTAAACATCATGATAGATATAGAAGAAAAGTTTTAAATTATCCGCATTTTTAACATATGAATGTAATGATGAAGGCCAAGAGGCTAGTCCTAGTCCTCTCCGAGGACAACAACGCCGGTTACGTTTGGGGGGTACTTCCCAGATGTGACAGAAGATTTCAAGTGTTGAAAGATAGGCCTACCTCCGCTCTGGTGTTGACCTTACGAGAGGGTACCAAGGGTTTTGTGTTGTATTGCGATGCATCCCGAGTAGTTTTGTGTTGTGTCCTTATGCAATATGGTAAGGTGGTACTCTACAACTCAAGACAACTCAAGGTGCATGAGATTAATTATCTGACTCATGATCTTGAATTAGAGGCTGTAGTGTTTGTCTTGAAAATATGTTGACATTACTTGTATGGTGTCCATGTGGATGTATTTACCGACCATAAAAGTCTTCAATATGTGTTAACTTAAAAGGAGTTGAATCTCCGACAAAGAAGATGGTTGGAACTTTTAAAGGAATACGACATGAGTGTTCTCTACCACCCCGGCAAGGCCAACGTTGTTGCGTATGATTTAAGTCTTATGACCATGGGTAGTGTGTCTCATGTAGAAGAAGGTAAGAAAGACCTAGTGAAAGATGTTTATAGATTGGCTCTGTTGGGTGTTCGGTTAGATGATTCTCCAAAGATGTTCATAGATTGGCTCATCTTTTGTGGTTGACCTGAATTCTAAGCAACATCTTGACCCACTATTGATGGAGTTGAAGAAATCAGTACTTAGGAAGTTTAATGAGTCATTCTCTCGGGGGATGGTGTGCTAAGGTACAAAGGTAGATTGTGTGTAATGGATGTTTATAATTTGAGGGTTGTAAATTTTGGAAGAAGCTCATGGTTCCTAATATTCTATTCATCCGGGTGCCACAAAATGTATCGTGGTCTTAGAGAAGTATTTTATTCGGATGGATTAAAAAGGGACATTGCGAAGTTTGTAGCTATTTTTCCAAATTGCCAAAAATTTAAAGTTGAGCATCAAAGATCGGGTGGTCTAACCCGAGTAATGGATGTTCCTACTTGGAAGTGGCAAGAATTTAATATGGAATTTATTTTTAGGTAGCCTCAAACCCGGAGACAAAATTTCTCAATCTAGTTTATTGTTGATAGATTGATAAAATCCGCCCACTTGTCCTTGTCAAGTCTGTAAGGTCTCTCAAAATGAAGTACGGTGCTTAGATCCTCACATGTTCTTAAAAAGGTTTAAACTATGATAAATAAGTTTTTTTTCAGTATGCATATTTTATTTGGAGTCATTTGGAGGTCGAACATCCAAGAACGTCCAAGATGTTTCAAAGTTAGTCGTTGGACGTACTTGTGTGTGCGATAAGCATGTTTTGATGTGTTGCATATGTTTTTTGGTTCTCAAACTTATATTAAGGACCCTATAATCTGTATAAGTGTATTTAGGATCGATACATCAAGGAAAGACTCCCCAAGGGACACGCAAAAGTCCCTCAAGGAGGACCCCAAACACTGCCTAGACAGTACCTTGGCAGTATCCACCTACTCCCAAAGAATGACGGACCGTCAATCTATCTATGGACCGTCGATGGGAGACGTAGCTCAAGACTTAGCATGGGCAGCCTATGGTCTCAAATGAGGAGCTGCAGTCACCAACGATGGAGCATCAGGACGTGCTGTCGTCTAGTCGATAGGGTTGACTGATGTCCGTCGATGGTGCCTGCATTCTGCTACACGTACTGTTTCATTAAAGGGGTGAATGGGAAATTCACCCCACGTTCCTAAATTACTATGGACGGGTTTTTTATGTATTGTTTGGTATATAAGTTAATTATGAAGATAAAAACCACATACCCAATTCATTCTTCAAAAAATAGACTTCCCTCTCAAAAGAAACCTCTCTAAAAATGTCAATAGAGATGAAGCTCAAGGTTAGCCATGCTGATAGATACTCAAACTTTATTTATCAAGTTTATTTGGTTCTTTGCTACAATTAGTATGGTGATACTTCATCTTTATATATCCATTCATGTAGAGATGTCCTTCAAAGGTTATCAAAGAAGTTTCATGATCAAATTGTGTATCTTCCAATCTAGCCATGGATTCTTTCTAAATACGATTTCAAAAGCATGAAGATAATGAATTAATGATTTACTACTGTTTGGAATGTGATTTTCAATAAAATTTCATGATGAACCCATGATCCTCCCAATTTATCAATTTAGCCTATAATGTGCGCATTGTGATCTTGATGCTATGTTAATTGAATTATGGTTCTAGTATGTTGAGTTACCTATTGCTACTACCTATTATGTAAATTCATGGTGAATTATGTGTAATTGATCAATGAGGATCAATGTTGGAAAATTTGGTAAGCTTGACCTATATTCCCTTACTTTCTATAGATTGATGATGTATTGTACATATTGTGATCTTGATTCTAGGATGGTTGAAGCATGATTTCATCTATGTTAGTGTACTTTTAGATACTTCCCTATTCTTGATTTACTGATGAATTATGAGGATTGATCAATGATGATCAAGGCTTGGTCAATTGGTAAGATTGCCCTATTCCTCTCATTTCCCATAGAATTGCTAGTTGAATTGGCCTTGTATGGCATTGTGTGGTATGATCCACTTATGGTGGCGGTGTTTACCTTATTGTCAATATATATGTGATGTGACCATGGCCTTGAAGGAAAATGTATTATGAATGTGTTGTGATGATGATCACCCAATGTGAAATATTATGCCTAGTCTTCCATTCTAGTTTATGATCTAGGGTGTGTTACTAATGTTATGAGCATGTGAACGACTAAGTTAGGGTTAGGTATGGTCTACATGATTGATTATTGAATACTCTTGTGTAGTATGACTCCCTACCTATGTACCCTATATGAATGTGTGATCTTAGCCAATGTTAGGAGTCTTAGATGCAAATGTTGAAATGTCTTGTCTCCTATGCTATTATGTGGTGTGTGCTCTATGCTTGAATGTGCATTGTGGTCTTAAGAGGGTGGATGCCTCAATGTGATGTTTATATCCACTATGTGATCATGTTGACTAATTTACACACTCACACCTCATGCATGCTTATAAGTAGTATAGGTTCTTGGTGTCCAATGAAAGGATAATTCTCATATGCACTAATGTCTACTACTATGCATGTAAAGTATGTGTCCATGAAATATGTTATGTATCTTAACTAGGATGACTTGAAAGATGTACTAGTGTAGGCAATGGTATGGGCATTTGCCTATACATTGTACATGTGTGCCTTGATAGGATAGTTCCTAGGTTGATTTTATATGTACATAAATATGAATGCATGAGTATGTTATGAACATGTCTTGTATGCTATGGTGTCAAGTATATGATATGATGAAGTATTAATATGCATGGCATCTAAATGTATTTATTTTAAAGAATTGCTCATATAGTTACACCTATAAACTTATGCATGAATAAAGTGAAGTATGAACATGTGTGGGTCAAGTGTGCTTATGTGAATGGTTTTCTCACATATATTTACATATACACACACATGAAAGTATATCTATGAAGATTGTATAATTTTATAGTAAAGAGGGGGTCTCTTGAAAGGTATTTACAATTGTATCGTAAACTAGATGGTGCTTGAATATGCTATGTCCATGTGAAAGGTTTTCTCACATAATTTAGGTTGATGAAAGGACATTCTCATCTATAACATATGAGCTAAGCATATGAGGAGTTAGACCTCCTAAAGCCTATGTTTAATAAAGTAGTAATAATAAATGCTTTTCAATAAAGGGAACTTAGTTTAGAACCTAGTGAACTTGACCAAATGAGAAGGCTCCCCTTCCTAATGAGGAAGTCTTGTTCACCAAATGTCCTCATGAGATGGAAACTATAATTCCTAATTTCGTAAAGAGGGTTTCAATATACATCTCCTAGTTCCATAAACTATGTTTTCCCCATAGGATATAGCAAGTGATATCACCTAATATGCTAGAATGATGCTAATGTTCTACTTTGGCAAGGAAGAGCACCTCTTTTTGGTGTGAGGTTCTAGAACACCGGATTCCATGTTTAGCACCCATAGTCTTAGTGTCGGTTAAGGCTATAGTTTCTTTAAAGTAAATTGGACAATAGAAGTAATGTAATGAACCCTAACTAGGATAACCTAGGGGAAGTTTCTTAGTGTAAGTAAGGGTATGGGACTTTACCTATGCATTGCACAAGTAGCTCTTGATGGGAGTTGTAGGAAGGTATTCTATATGTATATGACTATGTATATGTCTTTAATTAATGATATTATGGTATTTACTTACTTACATGATAATATGCATTGAATGAGTCTTATAGTGTCTATTTGATGAAGTCGTACTCTAGATGCATAATGTTTGTCTTGCAGACTATGAGACGAGGACTTACTTGACATGTATGAAGTTGTCTATACTTGTCTTGATGCTATATGGAGTATATGATGCTTGTAGTCTCTTTCTAGGTTTACTTAGTATGTGTGAGGTTATGGGGCTTCACATGTACACTGCACTAGTAGGCTTAGATTGGGATTATGAGTAGAGTTCTATGATGATTTGTGTGAAGTGAAGTTAAAGTATGTTAATGTTTACTATTGTCTTACTGTGATGATATTGGAATTCTTGACTTGTATGTGGTCTTGTAATGAGTTCTTCCATGTGGTTCATAAAGTATGTTGGGTCAAATGTGAAGTATGTGTCTTAGGATATGGTATACTTCTATGAATATGTGTGTTGGGTTAATGAAGGTTGTATGTATGTTTACCTTGTGGCCTTAAGGTGATTCTTGAGTGTAGATAGTGTAATGGGACATTATCTATACATTGCACAAAGTATCACTAGAGGGTTACTTGGGAATTTGAGGAGTTAAGAAGAAAAACAACTCACTGTAAATGAAAAGTAGTTCATGTAAAGTGATGCTAAATGTGACTTAAATTCAATGTATGAGTTTAAGTGATGTTGTGACTATTGTATATGACTAAATGAAGTATGTGAATTGTGTGATGCTTATGGTATCAAAGTTTTATGAAGTTTTACAAAAAGGCATGATGCATGGTTTCAAAGTAAATGTCCCTTTTAAATGCATGTTTTTGCATGATTTTCATACTTGTGCATTCTTGTACTAACACCATTCATTTTCACCTTTTTACACAAAGTGTAGGATATTGATTCTTAAAGGATCTCTATAAGGTGAAGGGATTGATATGTGTTTCTCAAGCTCAAGGAAAAGAGATCCTTAAGTTCAAGGATTTCCTTTGTCATATTTTATTCAAGTTATATAATAGCTTAGTAATATTTTATATTGTCATATTTTATTCAAGTTATTTAATAGCTTAGTAATATTCTATATTGTAAGTTTGTCATATTTTACATTAGGATCGTGTCCCTAATGTACTCTAATGATGTTGAGTCTAGGATGGCAAAGAGACTTAGAGTCTAACTATGTAAATATGATATTTTATCTATATAATGGAAGTGATATTCTAGCATATGATGTGCAATGAAAGTTTTAAAATTTTCCGCTAAATTTACCTATGACAATGCGATGAATGATGATATAGGCTTGTATAAGACCTCCGAGAGGTCAAGTATGCCATTTTAATTCTAGGGGGTGCTCCCCGGTCGTGAAAAACATAGTATCAAAGCATGAAGTTATAAAAGTGGTTTAAGGATCCAAAGTCTTATATTGCCACATCTAGTAGAGTCACGTTTTATCAGTGGTGAGTCACGATACATCTATGAGCGAGAGGATATAGGACGATAGAGTTTCCCTTATTCATCATATTCATGTTGTGCCATTGAACTTAACTCTATATGATCTCTCTCTTATATTTTCTTATCTGGTAGTCTTTTAGATGTGATTGTTATGATGAGACGGTATCTCTATGCTTTAGGGAGAAAAAGGTGAGTTTTGATTCCTATCTTGGTTTTATGGTTTGATAAGTATGTGTGAAGGTGAATTTTGACGTGTGTTGATGTGATGCCATTTATGGTTATATATGTGATTTATGAGATATGGCATGTTATGTGAGAAGTTATTATATGATATGGTTTAGATTTGATATGCTTTGAAAAAAAAAGTGTGGTAAATAGATAAAATGCATGTTGCTTGTATATAGGTGTAATATTTAAAATATTGCCCTTGTATATGTGTAAATGTTTCATTGTTTCCTTGGTATTCGAGAAGTGCTTCGTATTTGCCTTGTATGGATTGGATTCTTTGGTAGACGATTGATACTAGAAGTGAAGGTAGTGTACTTACCTTGTAAGGTGATTGTGGAGTATGCTAGAAATGGTAGAACCCTTATGATAGTTGATTAGTTCCCTTATGAACCTATTCTAAGAATAGGAAAAAGGGAATAAGAGAGTTTTGTTCCATAGGTTGGAATTATGTTTTTCCTAAGGTTGACCTAGAGTGTAGTATGTACCCTTTGAACCATAAAGAGGAGGAAAGAATTGATGTTAACCTACTTTGAAAGTGGTTAGTTGTCTTTTAAGTTTGATCATAAGTTTGGCCATTTGAAAAGGAGTGCTTAGGTTCTACCTAGGTGTTGTTGGTTGGAAGTTTCCTCCCAAGGTGATGATGTGGGTCGAATGACCTATAAGTTACCTTACCCTAGTGTTGAAAGGAAAATAAAAGGGCCTTTATGGTGAAGCCTCATCTATTGTTTCCCCTAAGGTTTTCATGACCCTTTGTATTGATGGTATATTTTAGACCTTATATTGTTGGGTAGTATGACCTAACATTAATGTTATGAATTTCCTTTGGGTGTTAGGCCTAGAGAATTGATGATGCTTGAGGTGTTACCCCTTGATGTTTGAGTTAGTAGGCTCCTTAACAAGGGAATATAAGTAAAAACCCTCAATGATGCTAAACCTTCTTGTGTGAGGAGTATATTGCTTGGTTTTGACTTTTCATGACCTTTGTGTTTAAGGGCATGATGTGATTAGGCTTTTCCCAAGTGGGGGATAATGTGCCTATATGGTAAGGTTTAGAGTACCCTTGATGTTCCTATGTTGAGTTCCTTTGAACTTCTTTATGTTGGAAGTCACTTTTAGGTGGTTTTTATGAAGGGTTTGCTGGAGCTTAGATCCCTAGAGTAAGATAATGTGCTTAGTTGCTAGCATTGGTAAGATAAGGTTCTCTTAAGGTTGAGACAATTTTCTCTTAAATGAGTTTACCCTAAGTGGGGGATGATGATGTGAGTAGTAAGGTTGTAGACATTTCTATCTTGCCCTTCTATTCTTATTTGCTCTAGAAACCAAAGAGTTCCTAGAATCTTGTTCATGATAGGAGTCTTGCATAAAAATATAAGTTACATGTTCTCCATATGTTATGTATGTATTAGTTGACACTATGTTAAGAATGTTTTGAAGATCCTAAATTGCATGAAGAGGGATTTTTGATCAAATTCATGTTTTTTCATGTTGATTGTACATCTTGATATGTTAGTTGTGCATTTAACTTCATGAACTAAGTTAAGAAGCATGTTTGAAGTCACTCTTAATATGTGGTGGTTTAGGCCATCAATGAGAAATTGAGTCTCTTTAAAATATAAAAATGATGAGTCTCTTGAAAATTATGTGACTTTTATGGTTTGGGAAGCATGAATGTAGGCTCACTCTTAAAAAGTGAAGGCATGTCTAGTTAGTGACCTTTTGTGTGCCTATAAATTATAAGAATTTCCCTAAATGATGCATGTTTATGAAAGCTAGTTTTATGCTAGAAATTGAAGCTATGTGAAAAGACTTCATATTGTTGTAATGTGTGTGGTGTGACTTACCATTTTGACTTCACTAGGAAGGACGTGTGGGAATGCCTTGGGTAAAAAGTTAAGAACTTCTCATTTAAAATGAATTGACTTTTGTGCATTGCTTGTGTATGAACTCATGAGACATGTAAGTGTGTTGAGGAGAAGGACATTCCTCCTTAAATATAACTAAGCATGGTATGGTTAACGATGGCCCTCATGGAATTATGTCTAAGTGATAAGGATCCTTGTTGATGTACTTGACTAAAGTTATGTGCATTGAAGTATGAGTGCTTATTTGCATCTTGAGTGATGTTGAAATTACTTTGTGTGACTTAAAGGTTGTTACATAATGAGCTCTTAATGAAATGA
The DNA here is from genome assembly GCA_016801875.1 of Solanum sitiens. Lineage (NCBI taxonomy): Eukaryota > Viridiplantae > Streptophyta > Magnoliopsida > Solanales > Solanaceae > Solanum > Solanum sitiens. The sequence goes on along the minus strand of JABWTJ010000088.1, from coordinate 449,446 downwards.
AATGGAAAGACCATGTTATGACTAGGAGAAAGATGTACCTCCTATGAACATGACAAAAGTCTATTTGTTTGATGCATTAAAGAGTAAGTGAATAAAAGTTTTGCTTGCTTGTGTTGCATTGAGTTCTAAATGGTTTAAAGTTTGTGTTCATTGTAAGTTTGGTGCATTGAATTTTATATGATTATGTTTTGAATGTTGGGAGTTGCTTGAGTTCTTGAAAGTATTATAAAATGTCGCAAGTGTCATTCAAGGACGAATGTTCCCAAGTGGGGGATATTGTAAGGTCTCTCAAAATGAATTAGGGTGATAATATACTCACATGTGCTTAAAAAGGATTAAAATATGAAAAATAAGTGATTTACAGTATGCATGTTTGATTTGAAGTCATTTGGAGGTCAAAAGTCCAAGACGTTTGAAAGTTAGCGCTTGGACGTACTTGTGTGTGTGCTAATCATGTTTTGATGTGTTGCACATTTTTATTGTGCTAAAAATGTATGGAAGGAACCTAGTATGTATAGAAGTGTATTTAGGGTCGAGAAGTCAAGGCACGACTCCCCAACGGCCCTGCAAAAGGCCCTCAAGGAGGACCCCAAACACTGCCTAGACACTGCCTTGGTAGTGTCAACCTACGCCTAAGGAAAGACGGACCTTCATTCCATCTACTCCCCTTCATTGGGAGGCGTAGCTCAATAATTAGCTTGGTGAGCCTCAGGTCTCAAATGAGGAGCTGTTGTCCGTCGATGGTGCCTGCATTCTGCTGCACGTACTGTTTAATTAAAGGGGTGAATGAGAAATTAACAATTACTATGAATGGCTATTTTATGTATTTTTGGGTATATTAAGTTGGTTATTAAGATCAAAACCCCATACCCAATTCATTTTTCAAGAAATTAGACTTCCCTCTCAAAAGAAACCTTTCTAGAAACCTCCATTGGGGATGAAGCTCAGAACAACCATGGTGATGGATTCTCAAGCTTTATTCATCAAGTTTTCATGGTTCTCTCCTACAGTTAGGTAGGGTGATACTTCATCTTTAGATATCCATTCATCTAGAGATCTCCTTCAAAGGTTTTCAAAGAAGTTTCATGATCAAATTGTCAATCTTCCAATCTAGCCATGGGTTCTCTCTAAAAATGATTTCAAAAGCATGACGATAATAAATTGTATATTTCCCTCTCAAACCAAAGTCTCCCAAAATCCCAAAACCCCCATTGAAGACAAAGCTCAAGAACAAGCTATGGAGGTGGATGCTTGGAACTTTCTTCTCAAATTTTCGTGGGTTATCTTATGTACAAGTTATGGTAATCCTTCATCCTTAGATAACCATTCATCTAAGGAGTCCTTTCAATGCTTTTTCAAACATGATTCTAAGTCAAAAATCTCTTCGTTCAATCTAGCCATGGATTCATTGTTAAAGTGATTTCAAAAGCATTATAATGATGATTATATGATTAATCTATAGTTTTAACATGATTTTAAATCCAATTCCATGAAGAACCCATGATTTTCTTTATTGTGTCAAATTATGATATGTTATTGGTCTAGTGATCTTGATAAGATGATGATTGAATTATGTTTATATTATGATAAATTGCATAGTTCTATATTTTTATACCAATTGATTATGAATTGTTGGGAATTGATCAAGATGATCATTATCTTAGAGATTTGGTAAGTTGACCTATTTCTTTTTATTAGCTTAGAATGTATATTGAATTGTGATGATTGGTATGGTACATTTATGGTGGTTGTGTTACATTCTTGTACATGTTTATGTGTTATGATCATGGCCTTGAAGGCAATAGATTCAATATGGATTGATATGATGATTTCCATGTTTAGGAAGTTGAAGGATGTAGCCTTGATTCTTGTATCATGTCTAAGTGAACTAATGTTATGTAAAATTATATGTATAGTATTCCACACTAGTTGCATGATTTAGGTGTGTGGATGATGTTTTGTATATGTGATAATCATGTTAGGGTTAATTGTTGTCTATATGGATAATGATGGTGAATACTCTTATAGCATGACCCTTACCTATATGAACACTATATGAATGTGTGATCAAAGTATGTTAGGAGTCTTCTATTCTAATGTTGAATATTTTTTTGCCTCCTATGATGTAATATGAGTGTGTGTAGCCCATAGTCCTTAATATTCTATCTGTGTATGAATTGAGACTTGAAGAATGTTGCACATGTGTTGTGATATTTAGAAGGTGGCTTCCTCAATGTTATGTTATAGCCAGTATGTGATCATGTTGACCAATGTACACACACACTTTATGCATGTCTATGAGTAGGATAGATTCATGATGAATAAGGAAAGGATAGTTCTCCAATGCATCATTACCTATTTCTATGCATGTAAGTATATGATTAATGAAGTTATGAACATGTGTGATTAGAGGTGTTATGTGAAGGTAGATCTCACATTGTATGCACACACACATGATGTATAATTGTATGAATCTGTGAAAGAACATTCTCACATGAAGTAGGGTCTATGATGAAAGGACATTCTCATCTTAGAATCCTTTGAGCTATATTATATATGAAGGATCAAGCTCCTAAAGCCATATTTATGAACTAATGCATTAAAGGATTAAATATATTTAAAAAGGGAGTTTGAACATGGCACCCATTGAACATGACAAATCAGAATGGTGGCTTCATGTTTAGTAAGTCCGCCTACCCACAAGAGAACCTTCAAGTTTAGCAAGTCCGGGTTCCGAACATAGATGTTGTCGCATGAGATGGAAACCGCCACGTCTAGCAAGTCAAGGTTTCTAGTAGCAATCTCTATGTTTCATAGCTACGTGCCCTCGTAGGTTATAGCTGGTGGATTCAACTTATATAGCTATGTACAATTGGTTACACCTTAGACAAGTGTTAACCCTCTCTTTTCGGTTTGGGAGGAGAACACCGGATTCCATGTAGCTCACATGGTCTATGTCTCTTATTGCTATTTCTCCCAAAGTAAGAAATAAATTAAGATACAATTATGGACTCTAATGGAAACTCCTTGAGGAGGTTACTTAGTAGAGGTACGACTATGAACCCTACCAATGCATTGCACTAGTGAACTCCAAGAAAGGATAAGATTAGTACATATATGAAAGTAATACTTATGGTATGTATGTATGAATTGTATGAATGCATGTTAAGTGACTTTTATATGTCAATACATGAATTATAATTATGTATGTGAATTGCCCTTATGGTTCTAAATGAGTTTACTTAGTATATGGGGGGGTATGGGACTCCATGTGTACATTGCACAAGTAAGCTTGTGAAGGGGTTATGATGGTAGTTTACTTTTGGTATGGACTAAGTAAGTTATGACAAAGGTTGTAGCAAAGTAATGAGTCCTTATATGATGCTTTGAAGTATGTGCCTTATGTCTAGTTATAAATGAAGGTGTTATGACTTGTTGAGTATGATATGCCTAGTCTAGGGTGAATTCTTAAGTACAGTTGGTGGAAGTAGTATTATGGAATTCTACCTACACATTGCACTAGTCTGAATTGGGGGTTGTCTTAGGTGATGGTCCTGATGTGAGGTTGAGATCTATGATGTGCTTAGGACCTGTGAATATATGTGGTTGTGTTTATGAAGCATATCTATGAAAGACTATTGTAAGGTGACCTCAAGATGATACATTGTACTAAGCACACTTGAGGGTTGCTTAAGGAATGAACTAATATAAACGAGAAGTAATGTATTGTATGTATTGAATATGCCTCAAAGTATGATAAATGGTTCTATGTGTTATTATGAGTAGTGTAAATGTCTATATGATTGTGCCAATGTTCATGTAACACTCCGAAAGTTCATGACTTGGTCTAGAGCCTCACATGATGATCTAAAACTCAAAACAATTTTTCTAAGCCTAAAATAATGTATTTAAACTAATTAGAAAGTGTTAGAGTCAAAACGTCAAGAAATGTCCATGACGTCCAGAGACTAGTGAAATTGAGGTTCGTGTACCTTGGCATGTTTCATGGGGTTCTAAGAGTTGGATATTAACGAAAAACTAATAAAATGGTTTTAAACATGTGTTGGAGTGTGTTTAGGGTCAGAGCGTCCGGGTACGAATCCTCAAGGACCACTTGACCCAAAAACTGTCAACTTGACAGCGTCCATCCACTAAGCCAATCGACGAGCCATCGATTGATCGATGAGCAGCCGATTAATCGACGCTCCGTCGATGGCTCCGTTGGTCAAAACTTATCCATTTTCCAAAATGGACAGAAATCAGAGTCTCTGAATTAAACGACGGCTTTCTAGTACGATGTCGGCGTTTGATCGACGCCCCATCAACGACCAACCATCGTTTGAGGGTCTGTTCACTCATAACTTTTCTTAGTTAGTAATTTAAGTAGTTAGTTTGTTAGTTAATTAATTAGGAGTTATGGGAAGGATAATTACTTTTGTTAAATGAGTATAAAAGGCTTAACCCTCATTAACTAACTTAGGACCACATAATTTCCCAAACTCACATCCCTCTAACTTCTCTCTAGTCTCTCTCTTCCCCAAACTTCAACCTCTACTGAAGAACACTAGAGCTCCAATTCAAGGACGAATTCACCAAGGTTTTCATTTAAAATTTGTGGCAAGATCATCACTAAGGTATGGTTTCTTTCACTCTTGGGATTCCTTCTAAGGTATGGTTTCTTTCACTCTTGGTATTCCGTTCCCCAAGAGTCCCTTCAAAAGATGATTATCAACTTCCCCAAAACTAGTGTTTCAATCTAGACATGGGTTCTCTTTTCAAAACGAAATTGTTAATTAATTGTGTTGAATTATAGTCTTTTATCATTGTTTAACTAAGTATTAATGGTCAATTATTGTTAATCAATCAAGATTGCCCCTTTGAGACCTTGTTCTTCCCTACACTAATTATGTCTCGTAATTCTACAGTAATGTGAAAGATGATGCATATATGAATGTGTAGAATAGTAATTGCTATGTATTACTTCTTGAATTTACCTTGTATATGTATTGTCTATGTAATTCGTTGTAATTGAAGTATGAAGGCAGTGAAAGGACAATAAGGTATGAAGATTGATTCTTCTTGAATTCGATTATGAAGTATGATTTACTTAGATTGTAATGCTTCCATATCTAATATACAGTTCTGATGTTGATAACAAGTATTTATCATCCTTAACCCTACACTATTGAATTGGCTATGAAGTATGCAAGTATGTTAAAATATGATCATTATATGATTGAAAGTAACTTCTCATGATTATGATAAAGTGTTGAGTGAAAGGTTTACTCACTTATATGTGGTTTTCTAAAGTGAAAGGGTAGTTCTAACTTATGAATACCTATGAGCTATTAAGATGAATTGTTCACATAGGGGTATAGAAGAGATTAATGTGATCTTGTATGAAGAGTATGATGACTACTAAATGGAATAAATGCTTAGCACCGAAAGGGCATGTAAATGAGATGGAGGTCTCACGTTAAGTAAGTTCGGCCTCCCACATGGGTTTTTTCACATTTATTAAGTCCCGATTCCCAAGATATGTGTTGTCTCATGAGATGGAAACCTCCACGTTAGTAAGTCAACAATTCTAGTAACAATCTCCTTGACCCTTAACTATGTGCCCACATAGGACTATAGCTTAGTGGATCCACCTAGATAGCTATGTAAGAATGGTTACACCTTTGGCAAGTGTTAACCCTCTCTTTTCGGTTTGGGAGAAGAACACTGAATTCCATGTAGCTCACATGGTCTCTTGTCGGTTATTGCACTATTTTCCCTAATGTAATATGGTAAATGAATGAGTCAAGTATGTGACTCCTCTTACTCATTGCACATGTGGGATCCTAAGGGATGGTTCATGTAGTGAGTTGTATGATCAAATTGTTTACATGTTATGCATGTTAAGTTGTATATGAACTTATGAATAAAGCATGTTATGATAAAGTATGAGATCATGTTGTATTCATGTTTTAAGTGACTTATTGTGATGCTTTGCTTTGGATAGGGTTATGGGGTTCTATTCTTCGCATTGCACAATTATTGCTTTAGGTTGCTTATGTGTTGGGTTAATATCATGTTGGGTTGACTTATAATGTTCTTTATATGTATATGTTGGGTTATTGAACATAATGCTTGTGTTTGATTAAATTTTGCCTTTTCTCATGCATTAATGATTTTATGTATAGGAGCCATACTTAGTACATGTGTTTCGTACTAACCCATATTTCTTCCCTTTTTCCCCAACATTGTAGGTTCCGGCCATTGAAGAGCTTCTAGGTCACTTTCCAAGGATACTTGGACTTCTTCCTCCAAGTGTTGGTGAGTCCTCCAAGTTCGAGGATGGTGCCTTTTGATCTACCGTAGTAGTATTGATATTTTCTAAAGACATTCGTTTCTTCCTTATTGTTGAAGACATTATTGTAAGCCCAATGAGTCAATATGTACTTGTGTAAGGGCTATGCCCAAATATTGTACTTCGTTTAGATGGTTTAATGTGAGACGGTATTATTATACTAACTTCTTATACGTTGGTTATGTTATCTATATGAGAAGCCTATGTAAGCTTCCTATGCGAGGAGTCTAAGTAAACTCCATATTTATATATCTAAAGTAAGTGAGAAGCCTATGTATACCTCTATATGTATAAAGTTTCAAATATTTCCGCATTTTTGACCTATGATGTGTAATGATTAATGCTAAGGGCTATTATAAGTCCTCTTCGAGGACAATGACGCCAATTACGGCTAGAGGGTGCTCCCTAGTCGTGACAAACTTGGTATCAGAGGATGAGGTTAAATAATCTTAGGCGATGTCTCTCTAAACAACGTCAAGTAGAGTCTTATTCATAATAGTGAAGTGCGCCACAATTATTAATGAGGGGCTATGTGATGCTTAGGAAAGTATCACTTTGTTGGTATTCATGAAGTCTTCCCTCTAGACTCTTAACTTCACATGTCATTATCTTCTAATCTCTTTCTTGTGCTATAGGCAATGAATAAAAGAAGGAACAATGCTCGAGGGGTCGAAGAGGAGAATGAGAATGAGGTGGTTCCCCCTCCGGATCCTCAAAACCCTCAATTTCTTATTAAAGAAGGGGCTATGTCTAATGTAGAGATAAGGTCAACCATTCATAGCTTGACCCAAGTGTTGGATACTCAAGTTCCTAGGGATGCTAGGGTCCAAGTGAACCCCAATGCTAGCACCACTGCACCAAGGATAAGGGATTTCACAAGGGTGAATACCCCTACTTTCTTTGGCTCCAAGGTAGAGGAGGACCTGAAAGGGTTCATTGATGAAGTGTTCAAGATACTAGATGCTATGGGTGTGTCTTCTCAAGAAAAGGCAGAACTAGCTGCCTACCAACTCAGAGATGTGGCTCAAGTTTGGTATGAGCAATGGAAGGATGAGAGGGAGATTAGAGAAGGCCGGATTACTTGGGGATCTTTCAAGACGGCCTTCCTTGATAGGTTCTTTACCTTGGAACTAAGGGAGAGGAAAATGCAAGACTTCATCAACTTACACCAAGAGGGTATGAGTTTGAAGGAGTATAGTCTCAAGTTCTCTCAACTATTCAAGTATGCTCCTACTATTGTGGAGGATTCTAGAGCTAAGATGAACAAATTTGTTATGGGGATATCCGACCTTGTGGTGAATGAATGTAGGTCGTTTATGTTGATTCCTAGTATGTACATCTCTTATCTCATGGTAAATGCCGAAAAAATTGAGGAGAAAAAGCTTAAGCAAGTTGGCAGAGAATTTAAGAGGACAAGGGCCGAAGATGGAAATTCTTCTAACACTAGATTTGAGGTGCAAGATAAGCCAAGGTTAAAGAAAATGTTCCCCAATTAAAGTCTTTCTACCATTCCAAGGGCCAACAAAAGTAAAGGGTCTACACCCAAGCCTACGGAGGAGAAAGATAGTGGTCCTTATGTTTAGAAGTCTACTTGTGCTAAATGTGGTAGAAAACATGAAGGAAAGTGTCTAGTTGGTACAAGAAATTGCTATGGTTGTGGCAAGAGTGGTCACATGAAGAGGGATTGTCCTATGATGAAGGCTCAAGGGAGATAAAATGCTCAATCACAAGAAAGTACTCCCAATCCCAATGCTCCTAAGAAGAATCTCTTTTATGCTCTCTGCTCTAGAGGTGATCAAGAGGAGTCTCCCGATGTCGTCACCAGTATGTTACAAGTGTTCTCTATTAATGTCTATGTTTTAGTAGATCTGGGTTCTACTTTATCATTTACAACTCTATTAGTATCTAGAGAGTTTAATGTGTTACACGATGTCCTAATGGAACCTTTTTCGTTACTACCCCGGTGGTTGACTCTGTTGTGGCTAGAAGCGTTTTAGGAGTTGTCATATATCATTGCCCAATATAGTTACTTTGGTTGACATGGTAGAACTTGATATGGTTGATTTTGATGTCATCTTGGGGATATATTGGTTGCATTCTTGTTTTGCTTACATAGATTGTAGAACAAGGGTAGTCAAGTTCAAATTCTCAAATGAACCTGCCTTAGAATGGAAGAGGGGTAACTCAATCCCTAGAGGTCGAATTATTTCGTGTCTAAAATCTTACACAATGATCTCTAAAGGGTGTCTTTATCATGTTGTAAGAGTTAAAAACCTTGAATTAAAAATTCCTCCATTATAGTTGGTGCCCGTAGTGAGGGATTTTCTGGTAGTCTTTCCCAATGACTTACCCGGAGTTCCTCATGAACGGGAAATAGACTTCGGCATAGACTTATTATCGGATACGAAACCTATCTCAATCCCTCCCTACCGGATGGCTCTGGTCGAGTTGCTAGAACTTAAGCTTCAACTCAAAGATTTACTTGAAAAAGGTTTCATAAGACCTAGTATTTATCCTTGGTGTGCTCCGGTGTTGTTTGTAAAGAAGAAGGATGGGTCCTTTAGAATGTGTATTGACTATCGTCAACTAAATAAGGTTACCATAAAGAACAAGTATCCTCTTCCTAGGATCGATGATATGTTTGATTAATTACAAGGGAAAAGCTACTTTTCTAAGATTGACTTGAGGTAGGGTTATCACCAACTTAGGGTAAGAGGAGACGACATACCTAAAACGACTTTCCGAACTAGGTATGGTCACTATGAGTTCCTAGTCATGTCTTTTGGTCTAACCAATGCCCTAGTGGCTTTCATGGACCTAATGAATAGGGTGTTCCGAGATTACCTTGAATCCATATTGATTGTCTTTATTGATGATATATTGGTGTACTCCAAGAGTGAAGATGAACATATGGATCATTTGGGGGTAGTGTTGCAAGTCCTTAAGGAACACCAACTATTTGCCAAATATAGTAATTGTGAGTTTTGGTTGAGATAGGTGGCATTTCTTTGTCATATTATATCAAGTGAGGGTATAGATGGTGATCCAAAGAAAACCGAGATGGTTAAGAATTTGTCCTAGACCATTGACTCCAACTGACATTAGAAGTGTTTTGGGTTTAACCGGGTAGTATATGAGATTTGTGGATGGGTTTGCGTCCATTTCTTCTCCTTTGACTACCTTGACCCAAAAGAGTGTTAAATTTGAGTGGTCGGAGGCATGTGAAAGAAGCTTCCAAATGTTGAAAGATAGGCTTACCTCTGCTCCGGTGTTGACTTTAACGGAGGGTTCCAAGGGTTTTGTGGTATATTGTGACGCTTCCTGAGTGGGCTTGGTTTGTGTCCTTATGCAACATGCTAAGGTAGTAGCCTATGCCTCTAGACAACTCAAGGTGCATGAGAGGAATTACCCAACTCATGACCTTCAATTAGCGGCCGTAGTGTTTGCCTCGAAAATATGGAGGAATATCTTTGATGGTGTCCATGTGGACGTACTTACCGACCGCAAAATCCTTCTATATGTGTTCACCCAAAAGTAGTTGAATCTCCGACAAAAAATATGGTTGGAACTCTTGAAGTATTACGACATGAGTGTTCTCTACAACCCCAAAAAGGTCAATATGGTTGTGGATTCTTTAAATCGTATGACCATGGGAAGTTGTTTCATGTGGAAGAGGGTAAGATAGATCTAGTAAAAGATGTTCATAGGTTGGCTTGGTTGGGTGTTCGGTTGGAAGATTCTCCAAATGGAGGTTTTGTGGTCCACCATAACTCCGAATCGTCTTTAGTGGTTTAGGTGTAGTATAAGCAACATCTTGATCCTCAACTGATGGAGTTGAAGGAGTCGGTACTTGGAAAGTTTAATGAGTCATTCTCCCAAGGAGGGAATGGTGTACTTAGGTAACAAAGTAGATTGTGTGTGCCAAATGTTGACAACTTGAGGTGTAAAATTTTAGAAGAAGCTCACATATCCCGATATTCTATTCATCCGGGTGCCACCAAAATGTATCGTGATCTTCAACATGTCTATTGGTGGGAAGGTTTGAAAAAGGACATAGCGGAATTTCTGGCAAGGTACCCAAACTGTAAACAAATAAAGGCAAAGCATGAAAATCCGAGTGGTTTGACTCAAGTAATGAATGTTCCTACTTGGAAGTGCAAAGACATTATTTTGGATTTCGTAGTGATTTGCCTCTGACACGTAGGAAAAATGACTCAATATGGGTTGTTGTGGATAGATTGACGAAATCCGCTCACTTTATTCTCGTTAAGTCTACTTATTCGGCGGAAGATTATTCAAAGTTGTATCGTGATGTGATTGTGAGTTTGAATAGTATCCTCTGGTGGCCAATTCGCTTCTCGATTTTGGATATCTTTCCAAAATGGGTTGGGTACTCAAGTGAAGCTTAGCACCATTTTTCATCCTCAGATGGATGGTCAAGCGGAGCGTACCATTCAAACCCTAGAGTATACGTTAAGAGCTTGTGTTAAATATTTTAAAGGTAATTGGGATGATCAACTACCGTTGATTGAGTTCTCTTATAATAACAGTTATCATTCGAGCATCTCAATGGCCCCTTTTGTATCACTCTATGGTAGGAGGTGTCTGTCTCTGGTTGGATGGTTTGAGGTAGGGGAGTCTTCACTCCTTGGTCCCGAGATGATCTATGAGGCCTTAGAGAAGGTTCGGTTGATAAGGGATAGGTTGAAAATAGCCTATAGTCGGCAAAAGTCTTATGCTGACAATAGAAGAAGAGATCTTGAATTCGAAGTAAGTGATAAGGTGTTTTTGAATATTTCACCCATGAAAGGGGTGATGAGATTTGGCAAAAAGGGGAAGCTTAGTCCCCGGTATGTAGGCCCCTGTGATATAGTGAAACGAATCGGGAAGGTGGCTTATGAGTTTGAGTTTCAAAGCGAAATAGCCTCGGTTCATCCCCTATTTCATGTCTTTATGCTTACAAAGTGTATTGGTGATCCTGTATCCATTCTCCCTATTGAAGGGTTAGGTGTAGATGAGAATCTTTCCTATAAAGAGGTTCCGATGGAAATTCTAGATCGCCAAGTCAAGAAGTTGAGGAACAAAGAGGTTGTCTCCGTAAAAGTCTTATGGAGGAAGCACCTAGTTTAGGGAGAAACATGCGAGGCCAAGGCCGACATGAAGTCCCGCTATCCTCATCTCTTTCCTCGAAACTCTAGCCAAAGTTGAGGTTAGTAACCCTCTTAAAAAATAACAAATTAATAATGTTGAATTTGGTTTGATTTGCTAATATGTGTATAATTATGATAAAGGTGCATGCTAAGATAGGTTTTGATGTAAATATGCTCATTTTCTTAACATGCACTTATTTGTGATTTTATGTATAGTTGCTTTTATGAAAGGGTATTGAGCATGCTTAATGTGCCTTAAAGTAAATTTTTGCATAAGGGACTCTTGATGTTATATTGAGTTCATGTTGACAATGAGAAGGTAGTTCCTCATGTTGTGAAATTAAGATCTTATATGTGGTAAGTTGAGTTTTGAGTTTCAATGTGAAATTTCATGGTTATATGTTGATTTGAGTTGTAAATTACTTATATGGAATGCTAGTCTTGAGTCATCCTCTCCCTACAAAAGATTTTAGTTTCATTCGGGACGAATGTTTGTGAGGGGATAATGTAACTCTCCGAAAGTTCATGACTTGGTCTAGAGCCTCACATGATGATATATGACTCAAAACACTATTTCTAGGCCTAAAATAATGTATTTAAACTAATAAGGAAGTGTTAGAGTCAAAATGTCAAGAAACGTCCATTACGTTCGGAGACTAGTGAAATTGTGATTAGTGTGCCTTGGCATGTTTCATGGGGTTTTAAGAGTCAGAAGTTAATGAACATTTGTAAAGAGGTGTTAAAAATGTGTTAGAGTGTGTTTAGGGTCGAAACATATGGGTACGACTCCCCAAAGACCACCCTAAGGGTCCTTGGAGAGGACCTTTTAATTTGACCCCAAACTGCCAACTTGACAGTGTCCATCCACGAAGCCAATGGATGAGCCGCCGATTGGTCGATGATCCATCGATAGCTCCGTTGGTCAAAACTTAGACATTTTCCAAAATGGCGAGAAATCAGAGTCTCTGAATCAAACGACATCTTGCCAGTATGGTGTTGTCGTTTGATCGATGCCCCGTCGATGGCAAACCGTCGTTTGAGGGTCTGTTCACTGTTAAGTTTCCTAAGTAAGTGATTTAAGTAGTTTGTTGGTTTGTTAATTAATTAGGAGTTAGGGGAAGGTTAATTAAATTAGTTAAGTGAGTATAAAAGGCCTAACCCTCATTAATAAATTTAGCACCACATAATTCCCCAAACTCACATCTCTCTAACTTGTCTCTAGTCTCTCTCTTCCCCAAACTTCAACCTCCATTCAAGAACACTAGAGTGTTAATTCAAGGAAGAATTCACCAAGGTTTTCATCTCAAATTCGTGGCAAGATCATCACTCAGTTATGGTTTCTTTCACTCTTGGGATTCCTTTCCCCAAGAGGCCCTTCCAAAGAGGATTTTCAACTTCCCCAAAACTAGGGTTTCAATCTAGACATGGGTTCTCTTTTCAAAACGAAATTGTTAATTAATTGTGATGAATTATAGTCTTTTATCATTGTTTACAAAGTATTAATGGTCAATTATTGTTAATCAATTAAGATTGCCCCTTTGAAACCTTGTTCTTCCATACACTAATTATGTCTTGTATTCTATAGTAATTGTGAAAGATGATACCTATATGAATGTGTAGAATAGTAATTGATATGTATTACTTCTTGAATTTACCTTGTATATGCATTGGCTATGTACTTTGTAATTGAAGTACGAAGGCAATGAAAGGGCAATAAGGTATGAAGATTGATTCTTCTTGAATTCGATTATGAAGTATGATTTACTTAGATTGTAATGTTTCTATGTCTAATGTGTGGTTGTGATGTTGATAACAAGTATTTCTTATCCTTAACCCTAGACTATTGAATTAGCTATGAAGTATGCAAGTATGTTAAGATATGATCGTTATATGATTGAAAGTAACTCGTCATGATTATGATAATGTGTTGAGTGAAAGGTTTAATCACTTGTATGTTGTTTTCTAAAGTGAAAGGGTAGTTCTCACTGATGAATACCTATGAGCTATTATGATGAATTGTTCACATAGGGGTCTATAAGAGACTAATGTGATCTTGTATGAAGAATATGATGACTACTAAAGCGAATAGATGTTTAGCACCAAAAGGGCATGTAAATGAGATAGAGGTCTCACGTTTAGTAAGTCCGACCTCCCATATGGGTTTCTTCATGTTTAGTAAGTCCCGATTCCCAAGATATGTATTGTCTCATGAGATGGAAACCTCCACGTTAGTAAGTCAAGGATTCTAGTAACAATCTTCTTGACCGTTAACTATGTGCCCACATAGGACTATAGCTTAGTTGATGCACCTAGATAGCTATGTAAGAAGGGTTACAGGCAAGTGTTAACCCTCTCTTTTCGGTGTGGGAGGAGAACACCGGATTCCATGTTGCTCACATGGTCTAATGTCGATTATTGCACTATTTTTCCTAATGTAATATGGTACATGAATGATTCAAGTATGTGAACTATTATTAGGGCTTGTCTTAAAGATTAGTACATAGGGTGAGGCAGGGTATGGGACTTCTCTTACTCATTGCAAATGTGGGATCCTAAGGGATGGTTATTGTAGTGAGTTGTATGATCAAGTTGGTTACATGTTATGCATGTTAAGTTGTAAATGAACTTATGAATCAAGCATGTTATGATAAAGTATGAGATTATATTGTATGCATGTTGTAAGTGACTTAATGTGATGCTTAGCTTTGGATAAGGTTATGGGGTTCTATTTTTGGCATTGCACAAGTATTGCCTTAGGTTTCTTAGGGCATCTCCAACCCTACACTCTATGTTACACTCCAAATATAGAGTTCTCTATTTTTTCAGATAACCAACTCCAACCCAATTTTCTATTTTACTCTCTGAAAAAGAATTTTTTTCTCTCTCCTTAATATTATATTATTATTTCTATTTCATTCTTATTTTCTTATTTCATATAAATCATTTATTTCTTTTTCCCAGTGATTACTTTATTTAATTCCCATGTGACAAAAAATTTATTTTTTCAATTTTTTATTTCATATAAATCATATTTTATTCAAATTTTAAATATCATAATTTGCAAGAAAAGATTATATAATATATAAATTAATGAACAAATTTGAATAAAATTAAAATATGAATACATAAACATTACATAAACACTCAATTTTTAAATTATCACGCTGCTCCCATAAATGCTCGATTAATGCATTAAAGAATTCAAAATGAGCATTTGTGTCCTTAATTTTATTATGTCTAGCTAAAAATCAAATCGTATAGTTTCATCTACCACCATTTCTGTCGTTACAATTGGATCCTCTACGACATCTTGAATTGGCACATTACGATCACGACCTCAATTATCACATTGTGTAGTTTAATATATGTAGTCATTATATCATGTAGCACTTCCTTTCTCCAAAAATGTGACGGTCTTTCAATAACTGCAAAACTCCGAATGCACGTTCCACATCTTTTCGACATGATTCTTGTTTCATCGCGAATTAATTGTTACTGCTAGAAATTAGACCTATGGCAACAACTATTTCGCAACAGTTATGTAACTGTTGACATAGATAGTCTATAGCGAAGGTTATGACCGTTGCATCAGGGTCATAGACCTATCAGCACACTTTACAACTCCAATATTGCATTAAGAGAGGAATTGTTGCCATAAGTCTACCTATGACGACAACTATAATAACCATCGCAAGGATGATCTATGAAAACGGGATTTTAGAAAAATTATCTATTGCAACGGTTTTTAATATGTTATTTTTTTATTTTATATTTTCTATTTTAAAACCTACCAACTGTGAATAAAAACCCATTAATTTTATGAAGACTAGGGCTTTTTCTTTCTCATCTTTGACTTCCTCTCTTCTTCTCAAAGAACACAAGTTATTAGGAGTTTTGTTAATTTAGATTCACCCTTCATGTTTCATCTCTTGAAAACGTTGTTCATCACAATCTCTCATCTCTAAGATTATTCTATTTTGTATCAATTGAAGTACGATGATGAAGTTCTTTGTTGCTGGTGTAAGTTACCGAACTCATTTTTATTTTCTACTTAAACTTCTTTTTGCAATTTAATACTTATTTGATACCCACAGTTTGTGGGTTAATAGAAGAATTGAAGTTTCCCAAGTTGGGAATCCCAATCCTTACACCTTATTCGTGAGTTTGTATGCTTGACTAATATTTATCTCTTGAATTTTTTAAAATATGGTATATTTTATGCAAATGTATGAGGTCTTTGGGAAGAATAGTTGTTGTATTTTGGGTATTAGGTGATGTTGAATCACCTCCTTTATCAGGGAGAGCTAATACCTTTTGGGTATTTTAGTTTGACATTGCTTCACACCGGAAGATCTGACTATGTTAAACATGGAGATGGAAGTCTTGTTTCCTTTATTGAAATATTTTCCTGAAAAGTGTCAACATTATTGACTATGACAACAGTCACAACTATAAAAAGACTTGTGACTATGGCTGGGCATGCTCTTCTTTCTCGCGATCCCTTTTTAGCTTGAAGTGCAGCACTTTGGTGGATTAATTGTTTTCTTTGTTTATAAGAAAGAAGAAAAACTGCATTTTTGTAGCTGAAATATGCTACACCAAGATAAGAACCAGCACTATATTTGAACATATGTTGCTGCCTACATTTCGTGGTCATTATTATTGCACTTTTTGGCTACAAAGCTATTGCAATTCGACCAAATTTGACTCCAAATAACTGTTGTGTCTTGCAAACTTGAGGTCAAATAACTCATGCATTTTATCACCCACTTTGTTTAATTTTGGAAACTAATTTGTGAATTTTTGTTTATGTGAATCACTTATGTGTTGTTGCCCGAATTGTCTGGATGGTTGCTGCACTTTTGAGCTTATCTATGTGACATTTTGAGCAAATTTGTGGCTTCATATTGATGAAAATAGATGTTGCATATATTCTATGTAATGAATGGTTGGTGTGAACAATTTTCTGCAGTTATAAGGTCATTAGTAGCTTCCTTTTTAAGGCATATTGTTGCTAAAGTTAAGGAAAATAATGGCTTCATTTGAGGATGGTTGAAGACCAAATGATTGTTGCATTCTGGAGTTCCATATGACCTATTAAAGGTATAATTTTAGCCCTGTTGAGCTATACTAACTCTGGCCAAATAGCTCAAGGCAGTGTCGCCTCTATATCTGTTTCGGCAAGGATGAGAGAACAGCAACACCAGCAACCGCGATGTCCCTAGCACCTCCCTCCGTTCTTTTCTCTTTTCCAGCAGATCTGTTGATGACCAGCAGCAGCACAGAGATGGACAGCGTCCTGTCCTCTCTTTTCCATTCTACGAGGCAGTAGCTCCGACGCAGTCTCCTCTCCTCGGTGATTTGAGCTCCGGCCAGCGCTACAAGCCTACAATAAGTAAGCAAGCTGAAAAAGATCCGATAGATTTCTCAAAATTTAGATCTGTTCGGGTATGTTTCTTCTCACCAAATTGCTACTAGTCTTTTTATTTGTTTGAAAAATGCGTAGTTTCATGAATTAGCTAAGTTATTACTAATTCATTTTTATTAGCATCTTTGATTTTTTTTGTTGATAAGCACTGTTAAAGTTTAATGTTTTCATCACTATGCTCCTCTATTCTGTGATAAATTCTCTGTTAAGTTATTTTACATGTAAGTTATTTTACATGCTAGTCACTTAACATGATTATCAATTGCTATTTGATTCTTTTTTTGCCCCTTGCTGACTGTAAAACTACTACCATGTTGCCCTTTAATTACTCCATAATTGTGATTTTCCACTTATTTGAGGGAATTTATTGCGTTGTCTTAATTGATTTCGTCCTTGAGATAGTAGATTGGGTACTTAGCTTAATTATGGCATAGACTAATTGAAATACTCAATAGTAGGTTCATTTACCGTATGTTCGGATATTTATTCTTGTTGTATTGTCTCCTGATGTAGACTTTATCTGTTGCTTTGTCTTTTGTGTTTAATTGTTCTATTTTGATCAACAAATATCACGTTTATGATTGTGTAATCTTTCTAGTTCTGATTTTGAGAATTGTAATTTGTGATTTATTATAATCCAATGTCTTTCGTCCTATGGTTGACCCTATTGAAATTGTAGGTGAACAAAATGAGCAAAGTGGGGATAAAAGCAGCGAAGACCTTACTTAAATAGAATTGGTTTATCTATATCTCTAAAAACATTCTAGCATTATTTTTACTTTTTGGCCTATTTTTTGAACTTGAATGAATGTCAATTCTTGAACATTCTAGGATTATTTTTATGTTTAGGCTTAATTTTTCTGAACGTCAATGTATGTTAACTCTTGAATTGTAAATCAAGATCATGTGTTTATATCTTTAATATATGGATGCGACTAGTTGAAGTACATATTGCTTTAATATTTTCTATCATTATATTATAGTTTATTTAAAAAATAAAGAATATACACAATGGCTACAATAGCCTGCAATAACCATTTAAAAAGTCTATTGCAATAGCTTAATAACATTGTTGCAATAGTTTAGAAGAACCGTTGTAATAGAGTAGACCGAGCTGTATAATAAAGTTGTTGCTATAGGTCTTTTGCAACGGTTCACCACTGTTGCAGCAACCGTAGAAAAGTGACATCCTAGACTAAAGAATAAATGTTGTTGTAGATAGTGTGTTGCAATAGTTTACAATTGTTGCTATAAAACTGTTACTACAGACATATCGCAATAGGCTTATATGCAACACATCAATTTCCGTTGCCATAATACAATTGCAACACTTTTTTTGTCTATGGTAATGATTATTCTTGTGTGGCAATAAACCTATTTTCTAGTAGTGTATTATATTATGTATTGTATTTTATCTTGTATTTAAATTATTATGTCATGTATTGTATTGTTATTTGTATTCAAATTAATTTTTTCATCTTACCATTTTAATTTTGTGTATTCTTTATAAGGAAAATTAATAATATAAAATTTTATTAATGGTGAAAATTATTAAAAATATATTAATTCAAATTAAAGTAGTATATATCAGATAATATATTTATTTTAAATAGTATATCACATTTATAAAGAATCGTGAATATTAGATATTTAATTAAGGGAAAATTACGCGGATAAGCAAACTTATACTATTTAATTACTCATCATAGCTATAGTTTGCTATAATTACCACTCACGACTAGCATTATACGTTAATTATATGAGCTAACTTCGAGTTTGTATAATTAGTCATGTTTGTATATGTATAATTCGCCAAGATATACAAATAAATATGTATAATATACAATTTTTTAGCCTATATACATATACAATTCACCTCTCTCCCACTCTCTGCTCTCTCTCGCTCGCCTCTCTCATCCCTCTCTCAATCTCGCTCGCCTCTCTCCTCCCTCTCACAATCTCGCTGCCATTTATACAAATATATATGTATAATATACAGTTATATGCAATTATATACATATACAATTCACCTCTCTCCCACTTTCTGCCCTCTCTCGCTCGCCTCTCTCCTCCCTCTCTCGATCTTGCTCACCTCTCTCCTCTCTCTCCTAGTCTCGCTCACCTCTCTCCTCCCTCTCTCGATCTCGCTCGCCTCTCTCCTTTCATCTCCCAATCTCTCTTGTCATATATACAATTATATATGTATAATATACAATTATCTAACCAATATACATATACAATTCACCTTTCTCCCACTCTTTTCCCCCTCTCTCGCCTCTCTCTCTCCCAGTCTCGCTCGCCTCACTCCTCTATATAACATGTAGCTACAAATTGTAATTATCAAACTATAGCTATGGAGAGTAATTAATTATTTTTAAATGGCTATATGTGAAAGTTTCCCTTTAATTAATGAAATTATATGTAGAATAATATGTTAATTGAAAGTAATGAAATAATAACAAAATATAGAAAAGGTGAAATAGAGAATGTGAATAGTAGTTCTCCAAATTTGGAGAACTACTATTCAAACTCTCTATAAATGGAGTATAGAGAGTAATATGGAGAGGGGTTGGAGAGGGAATTCTCGATTTTACTCTCTAAATATAGAGAATGGAGAGTAAAATAGAGGTGGGTTGGAGATGGTCTCATGTGTTGGGTTAATATCATGTTGGGTTGAATTATAATGTTCTATATATGTATATGTTGGGTTATTGAACATAATGCATGGTTTTGATTAAATTTTGCCTTTTCTCATGCATTAATGATTTTATGTATAGGAGACATACTTAATACATGTGTTTTGTACTAACCCAAATTTCTTCCCTTTTTCCCCAACATTGTAGGTTCTGGTCATTGAAGAGCTTCTATCCCACTTTGCAAGGACACTTGGAATTCTTCCTCCAAGTAGTTGGTGAGTCCTCCATGTTCGAGGATGGTGCCTTTTGATCTACCGTAGTAGTATTGATATTGTCTAAAGACATTCGTTTCTTCCTTATTCTTGAAGACATTATTGTAAGCCCTATGCGGCAATATGTGTTTTATCGAAAAAATATTTTTTCTAGAACTTTTAACATTTTAGAGTCGCCACTTAATTTTTAGAAAATTAAGAAAACTTTTAGTTTTCAAAAGACTTAAACAGAAAAAACCATTTTGAAAACTTTAGAGGGTTCGGGGATTCAAATTTATATTTTAGGAAGGTGTTAGGCACCTAAAATATCCACTAATGTGGTTTTTCGGCAACTAACTATTTGGCTAAAATCTCAACTTTTAATTTTCGAAATAACATCTATTGAAGCTGTTTGAAAAATGGATTTTTAGCACTTTATCTAAGTGAACGTCTAATTGAAATTTTTTATCTTAAACATATTCAAACTTCGTCCAATTTTAAGTTGCTAAAACATTACGGCGTTCTACGGGGATTTGGAGTTTTCGACCTTTTAAAGTACCGACAAATAAAGTAAGTAAATAAACAAGAAACAAGAGAGAGGGAAAGAGAATTAGGTCCAAATCCGGGTTTCCTGTCCGCCTTGACCGGAATTTTAGACCCACCTGTTTTGGGTTTTTAACCCATTTGACTTTTTGGGCCTTCGACTCACTTTATTTTTAGGTCTTAGGCCCATTGTACCATTCCTAATATTCTAACAAAACTAATAAGAGATACAACAAGGGCTTAAGCCTGAAGATAACAAATACAAAATACAAAAATAAAATGGATCTTCTAATTCCAACTTCTTCGACCATCTTCAATTCTTTAAACTTCGGACCTGTACGCCAATTTTTGGGTGGGAGATTCGATGAAAAGAATTTGAGTCTTAATGACTCTCTCATGATGCAAAGGAGGAGGAGTTCATGACAAACTCGGATAGGTTTCACATGCAACAAAATAATAGCGAAGGATTAGAACCTCAAAATAAACAAGTTATCACGCCTACTCTTGCAATAATATACGGCAAAGTAAATTCAAACAAAACCGAAGATGGAAATCTGAATAAAAAGAGACAGACACCTAAAATGTGTGGGGCCTAAATTCACGCCAAAACCTAACATTTCAGCTGTTGTTTTAGGTGAATGCATACAAAGGACTTTAATGAGGTAAACAAGAAACCAAATAACTTAATATGACATGAGTTCTACAGATAATTAACATAGTAGCACAACAAATCCAACAAACTTAGGGAATGGACTGCCTCAAACAAAGGGGAAGTGTACATATATATATATATAAAGAAAAAAAAGAAGCGGAGCATTGCTGGAAATTCATGACATAAAGGAGTGCATTTCCTCTTATAGATAGGGAGCAGCAACAAGCTAATGCAACAAGAGAGTTTGCATATCAGAAAATGAATTAAACAACAAATAAGATTCAGAACAAATATGAAAGCAATGCATAACTCCAAACTTGGATGATAAAAATAATAATTTTAATAATAATAAGAACAATAAAAGGACCACGACAAAACTGAAGATTTGAACACTTGTTCACTACTCAAAATGAATGGCAAACAAACTCAGGAAAAACAGATTCCAACACCTTGACTTGGTAAATATAAGTGCTTCAAACATGAAATTTAGACGTATATGGAGACGGCTTGGCTCAAAAATACTCTGCTAGTCAATAGAATAATTACGAAAACTTAAATAAATAAAGAGAAATAAGCTAATGGGCCATTTAGACATGGGCAAAACAACACATAAATTCCCTGTCAAGTAGTCCTCTTTTTTTTTTAATGCTTCTCCTATTTTTTACGGAAAAATTGATATCGACAAACCGAGAAACAGGTTGAAATCACAACCACAAAACTAAACTCAACCTTCTTAACCAATACCATGTAAATTAGTCTTACTTATTTCAGAGAAAAAAGAAAGAAAAACAAAAATATATATATAAGCTTGTATGCATACAATACTAAACAATGATGAAGCCAACAGATAGTCAAAAAAAGCATTTATTTTAGATTTTGATGATAAAAAAAAAGTATGCTATTAAGGCTAACTGTCTGAGAACACAGGGTCGACTCGGAAGAGAAACTCTAAAACTCATACGAACAACGACAGCCACAGGAGCACACTTCACACTTTCAAACAAACCAAGACGCCAAAACAATACACCAACTAAAAGTTAGAATTGAAAAGAAATGTCACCTTCTTGTGCGCAGCGAGCTGAGACAGACGAGCAGAGGCATTGACTACCGCACTAAGGAAGACTCCGAGAAACTTGCGAGATTTAACCAAAGGATGAAAGCCCAACCGAACAGAAGCTCAAAGAACTTTTTATTCACAATCTACTCCCTCTTTCCTTCGAAAATGGACTGATTTCCAATGCTCTTTTTCTTTTACTTTGTCTAACCCAAACTTTTCTTTTTAAGAATGTCTAGCTCCTAAAAATTTTAAAAATCTCTTCTTTCTTCTTTTTTTTTTGCGTAGAATTGCGGCCCTCTTCAAAAAACGATAAAGAGGGGTTTATAGAGAATCCGAATTAGGGTTACGAAATTAGGTGAAAAGGATCAAAATACCCTCGGCTTCAAACAAAATTCGAAATCCAAAAACTTGCACCAAATTGAAAATCCACCTTTTTCCCTGAAATTTTCGACCTTATCCGAAAAAGAGAGGGCAAATTGATGGA
The DNA here is from genome assembly GCA_016801875.1 of Solanum sitiens. Lineage (NCBI taxonomy): Eukaryota > Viridiplantae > Streptophyta > Magnoliopsida > Solanales > Solanaceae > Solanum > Solanum sitiens. The sequence continues at coordinate 426,893 of JABWTJ010000088.1, read as the reverse complement.
TCCAATAAAATCGATCGTCCTTAGTGTTATACGTGTCTCCGTCTCGCGCCACCAAGGACAATCGCGTGCCTTGGTTGGTTGCTTTTGCTGCTGCAGTCGTACAAGGGACAGGGACGTTGAGGAAGAAGACAAGGAACCATAGCGTACTGATCTGCTCCTCTCTGCCTCCCGTCGCACTTGGTCAAGTGATTCACGCGTCTGGTACGCGTTGATCTTTGGGTTAATTAACGACCAGCCTTCGTGAGGACAAGAAGAATGAAGAGTATGGAGTGAAGTCGCATTGCTTTACGCGTCTGGTCGTGGGCCGTGTCATTTCGTTGAAGGAGAAGAAAAGAAAAGCAAGTCTGGGTCGGGGCGAAGGTTGGGCTGGGAGATTGAATTAGACATATGGGCAGTAATAAATGCATTTAGTATTACTGGTGGGCTAAGATGGGCCATCGGTTTGTAGCAAAAGAATTAAAGGGAATTCAGCTGAAAATTGGGGTATTGGGTCAAATTTGGTATCAATAAATGGCCCCAATTGATTCGCCCAAATGAATTAAAATATTTGGGCAGCTAAACAAAAAAAAGGATTAAATATCAATTAATTAAACAAGCTTCTTAACTTTAACGAAATAAGATAATCAACGTAATTAAAATAATTAATTCAAAAAAAATGTAACTATTACATATTTAATAAAATATTTACACAAAACAAAAATTTTGAGACGATTTTTTTATATTCATAAAAATATGATTGCCTATATATATATTTGAAAGTATATTTGAATTTCGTAAAATATTAATTACTTTAAATCGCTTGGAATTTAAGAAGCTCGTGAATTAATTTATATTGGGGAGGGCCGAAATTGGGTGTCAACAATATGTACTTTTGTAAGGGCTATGCCCAAATATTGTACTTCGTTTAGATGGTTTAATGTGAGACGATATTATTAGACTAACTCCTTATATGTGGTTATGTTAACTAAACTAGAAGCCTATGTAAGCTTCCTATGCGAGGAGTCTAAGTAAACTCCATATGTCTATATCTAAAGTACGCGAGAGGTGTATGAAAACCTCAATATGTATAAAGTTTCAAATTTTTCTGGATTTTTGACCTATGATGTGTAATGATGAATTCTAAGGACTAGTCTAAGTCCTCTTCGAGGACGAAGAAGCCGGCTACGACTTTGGGGTGCTCCCCGGTCGTGACAAACTTGGTATTAGAGCATGAGGTTAAATAATCTTATAATTGACGTCTCACTAAACCACGTCAAGTAGAGTCTTGTTCATGATTGTGAAGCGCGCCACAATTATGATAGAGAGGCTATGTGATGATTAGAAAAGTCTCACTTTATTGGTGTTCTTGAAGTCCTGCCTCTAGAGTCTTAACTGTACATGTTCTTATCTTCTAATCTATTTCTTGTGCTTATAGGCAATGAATACAAGAAGGAACTATGCTCGAAGAGACGAAGAAGAAATGAGAATGAGGTGGTTCCCCCTCCTGCTCCTCAAAACCCTCAAGTTCCTTTTGAAGAAGGGGCTATGTCTAATGTTGAGTTAAGGGCATACATTCATAGCTTGACCCAAGTGTTGGATACACAAGTTGCTAGGGATGCTAGGGTTCAAGTGAACCCTGATGCTAGCACCACGGCATCAAGGAAAGGGATTTCACAAGGATGAATCCCCACACTTTCTTTGGCTCCAAGGTGGAGGAGGACCCGCAAGGATTCACTAATGAAGTGTTCAAGGTACTAGATTCTATGGGTGTGCCTTCTCAAGAAAAGGCAGAACTAGACGCCTACCAACTCAGAGATGTGGCTCAAGTTTCGTATGAGCAATGGAAGGATAAGAGGTCGGTTAGAGAAGGTCGAATTACTTGCGGAGCTTTCAAGACGGCCTTCCTTGATAGGTTCTATCACGACCCGAAAGTACCCCCTAGAAGTTAGGGCTAACTCTCGAATCGTGGTAGGACGTACTTGACCCTTTGGGGTCTCGTACAACCCCTTCAACTCTCGGTCATAACATAAAGCATGAAAAGTAGTGCGGAATTAAAACTTTTCACGATAATAATAATAAAATAAGTCTTTTCATAAATACTAGGAAATCTTGTCGTCACAAGCCAACTTAAAGACACAACTTAGAATCTTAGGGACACGTCCCTTTACAATAAAAAGGAAATACAAATTAAGTCTTGATAGAAAAACTAAGAAACATAAACTATCTCCTCGAATATATGAGGACATACCAAATTCTTGAGAGATAGAATTCCCAAGCTTCAACTCCGATCCTCCAAAAGTCTTACAACCTATATTCATAAGGTATATAAAAGTATGGGGTTCGTACAATAATGTACTAAGTATGTCATATGCAAAAACATGTAAAAGGGACATTTTTAGTCAAACAAGGTTTCATGCCAATTTAATAAAACATTCATGATCTTAGGAACAAAACAACATAAGAAGCATCATTAATCATTTAAAGAAGGGTTTCCATAACTTTAACTTAAGGACATACTTTACAGTGAACACATCAAACCTTACAGTGAACTACATATGTATACGACTCTCACACAAGTACCCTCCTCCAATAGGACTCTTAGGTCACACTAAGTGCAATGTGAAAGTAGCATCCCATACTACCACTCCCACTAGCGCTCCTAATGGATTCCCAAGGATTTGAGCACGTTACAACAAATAGATCAAAAGGATGAATTTACAGTGAACTGCTCCATTTACATTACAGCAAACCATTTTAAGTCATTATAGTAGATTTAAAAGCTTTACATTAAGCTAAAGACTCCAAGAATGGTGAACTTCCAAAGTATTGCAGATGAGGAAATGAGTCCATTTCCGTAGGAGTTTCCCTACCTAAGGATAATCCCAAGATTCTCTAAGGTAAGACATGAAAGAAACGTCTAAACACTTCCTTCAATGCACACCCAAGCGATCCTCAAGACTACCCCGTTCGGCTTACTCGCCTCGGGAGAATGAATCATCACTCAAAGACAATACCTTAGGAGAAAACCCAACAAAACACCAAAGGCTTCCCTTTCGGAATGCCTACTTAGTGCAATGAGAAGGATAGTGTCCCATACCACCACCTACCCTAAGTAGTACCTTCTTTTAGAAGGTTTGGCACCAAGTCTTCCCTTTCGGAAGGTCCTACTTAGTGCAATGGATAGGTAGCTTCCCATACCACCACCTACCCTAAGTATCACGTTCTTTTAGAAGACTTAGTTCAAGCAAAATCACATAGGTATTACATTAATAAGACAACTTATCATTTTCATTACTTTTGTGGGGGGTTAGCTTAACCGACAAAGACCATGAGAGCTAGGAATGGAATCCCGATATTAACCCCTATCGGATGAGGGATCCTCACTTGCCTAGAGTAAGGTCATACTTCTTAGCTTTTACATGGCTTTTCCAATAGTCATACCTATTAGGGCACATAGTTAAGGGATAGAGAGATTGCTACTAAGTGACTCATTCTCTCCTAACGAGGAGTACTCATCTCAAAAGGTATAAGGGAATACGACATCTCAACTCACGAAGCATATCCTACCTCTTCTTCCTATCCTCTCGGTGCTAGGTATAACTCCCCACGGATTCTCACATTATATACTATAGGTTAAGGATAACTAGCGAATTCCACATCTCGACTCACGAAGTGCATTCATCTCCGACCTATCGAGAAAATCTCATTAGGAATAGTGAGGTTGCTACTAGACACTTCATCTCAACTCACGAGGAATGTCCACCCCAAGACTCCCCTTCTTACTAAACATAACTTCATTCATTCACTTAAAGTGTATGTGTGTACATGTGAGTACACCTTGCATATAGACATCATTCCATATACATTACTTCTAATCATTCTTTAGACTTCCATTTATCAACTCACACACTTTACATACTTCACTTAGTCACATTCTCCAATTAGACCAAAATCTAGGTCACACATACAATTTAAGCTTCACAATCACAAAACAAGACCCATTTACCATTTCTATTCATTCTACCATTTAGACCTTCAAGATTACATCATCAATACATATTAAACAATACCAACTAAATAAAATAAGCACTGCCACCTAGAAGGTGGACCATCCCGCTCAAGATCAATTTATCATAAGAACAAAACAATATAAGCAACTCTTCAATTTACTAAGCCATAACAACCTATAAACATTTTATCATTAATTCATCATAATAAGTCCCTTAGGGAAGTATCTGAACCATCATCACAACACAATAAGACCAAAGTTCATTTTATACATAAATATGCTCATTTGACCCATTTCATAAACCACAACTTGAAAAGAAATTTTAACATGATTTCATTAGTGTTTTAGCATTAGAATCACCAACTAACATTAATAACATCATTAATTTATCATTAGAAACATTTTCATGCAAGTCCCATATTGGGTTGAAGATAATAGAAGTTAGGGTTGAAAACCCCTTTTTGAAATTCATTGGAAATGGCTTCTTGAATAAAAGGGTATTCAAGAATAGATACCATACCTCACTAAGCAATAAAAATCCAAGAGTTTTGATGAAGGAATCACGTCCAACCATACCTCTTTCCTTCCTTGACCTCTAGCTTTCAATGGAGTCTTGATAGAGTTTGTCTTTAGAGAGAGCGTTTGAATTTTGAAGTGAGAGGTCTTGTCTAGGTCTAGGGTTTAAAACTAACTTAATATAACCTTAAAACACTAAAAAATATCATCCTAGGGTCTTAAAATACTTGGGGTGTATTTACATAAAAACCCCAAGTTGGCAGCAGCTTTCACAGCTTTTGGAGGTGGCCAGTCTATGACCCAAGCTACTGCGCGTCGATGAGTCGACGGCCCGTGCTGCTAGGCGTCGATGGCATAAGAGGCTGGTTCAAGGGAGGTCAGTACCTCCCACTAAGTATGTAACGACGTACCCCCAGTCGACGGGGCGTCGATGGACTTACGCCCAATAGACTGCTCCGTCGATTGGGCAGTGTTCTTGGCAGCTTTGTCCAAAACATGGGCCCTTCATCTAGGGCATCTTGTGGGTCCTAGGTGGGGTCGTTCCCATAAGTTACACCTATAAACTAAGTATTATATGTCTTAGTAACATCCCATGCAAGTTTCAAGAAAAAAGAGAAAACTCATCCAAACACAACAAGACACACTAGTACATTCTAGGGCATACCTTCCGAACGTCATTGACGTTTTTGGTCGATTGACCTCCAAACTCAAACAAACTTCACACACACCTTAGGAATACTAAAATAAGTCAGTTTAACACAAAATTCACTCAAGCAACACTTATTAAGCTCTAGTTCACCTTAATTCGTTTTAGGGCGTTACATTCTCCCCCACTTGGGATAACATTTGTCCTCGAATGACACTTAAACTTCAAGAACAATCAAGACTCACTTAGACTCACATAACACAAACCAATTATGATAAAAACATCAAATTCAAAGCATCAACTAACAAAGAATATCAATTCACACTTTTTCACACTTAGCAACATAGGCAATTTCTACCAACTTCACAAGTTTTTCAAAACTCATTCTTAAACTTCTTTTATGGAGGAACTACCTTATCCAACATTAAAAATGCTCATAAACAACACTTTTGAACACATTGAAACTTCAATTTAAGACAAAATAAATTTTCTCAAAATTCACAAATTTTACAGTGAACATTCATTGTATCACCATAGTCAAAATTTTCAAAAATCCATTCTTTGAGCAATTCATCAAGATGACATGATCATATGAACTATAAAACCATATAAACTCACTTCATAATATAACAACAACAATAAAAAGGGTTTAAGACTTACTAAATCATCAAAGCCGGATTAGTTATCCTTCCTAGCCCCCATCTCATCTTGTGTCCTTTATTACGACATGCAAAACAACCATCCGTCCTGGCAAGACACTTACCTGAATGTTGCTTTCCACAAGTAGGACACCTAAACCTTTCAAAAGTATGACCACCACCTTGAGAATGTTGGTTTGGAGCCCTATCTTTGTTTCCCATAGAAGAATCTTGGTGATAAAACCTCTTCCTAGGCTTTTGGTGACTAGAATCATCCGATCTAGGCCTTTTACTCTCTTGCCTTATCTCCCTAATTTTGGACTCCTCAATTTGTTGTTTATAAACCATGAGTCTAGAGATATCCATGTCATTAAGAAGCATTGTCATACGGCACTCTTTTTCCACCAAACTAGACACTCCCATCACAAATTTGTTCATCCTAGCCCTAGGGTTGGCTACCATAGTCGGGGCATACTTAGAGAGTTGGGTAAATTTGAGAGAATATTCTTGCACACTCATTCCCCCTTGACGAAGATTTATGAACTCAACTATTTTCTTCTCCCTCCACTCTAGGGGAAAAACCTATCTAGGAAAGCCTCCTTGAATTCCTCCCAATCAACCAAACCTCTTTCTAAGGGTCTCTCACCTCTCCATTACTCATACCAAACTTGAGCAACATCCTTAAGTTGATAATCGGCTGTAACAACCCTAAAAATGAATAGGATCAAGACGCAGGTGTTTCAAGAATGCTTGCGATTAGACCAAGGTCCACACGTATTGATACGCGTAGAACCAGACCTCAAAACCCTTACTACGACCAAGCCAACTAACTTGGGGAGTTAATTGAGCTTGGAAAGGTTGGAACTAACCATGTGAGGCTCACGAAAACGAAGGTTTAATCGAAAGAGTTTTTACCGGACTCAAAAGAAGAAATTTTAAGTTTTGAGGGTCCAAGGGTAAAATGGTCTTTTCTAGGCCAAGGGTAATACTGTAATGACCCTGAGTAATTAATTATTTAATTAATTAAGTTAAAAAAATAAAGAAATTCGGGTGGGGCAACCCGAAGGGACCCATTTTCGCAAAATGGGGTCACCCGGGTTCGAACCCCACTAGAAGCAAGATTAAACTTATTTTTATTTTAATGTGTTAACTTAGTTTTTAATAAATAATTAATATTAGCTGATTTAGGAAAAAGAAATCAGATTTTTATTAATTTTTATTAATTATTGAGTTGACTAATTCAAACCCACAAAGTCCTACTTCTACTAGAATTCTATCTCCCTTTTCCCCACTCTCTTTGCACGATTTATTTCTCTCTTTCACTCTCTTTTTCTTGGCTGAAAACGTGAGAAAACAATCAGCAAAAGCAAAATAAAATAAAGGCAAAAGTTCATCAAGAACTTGAAAGATAGAAACTCAAAGAGAAAACAATCCGGTAACGTTAAGCAGAACTACTACGCTAGTCGGGTGAGGTGTGACTTTGGGTGTGTGGACTGATTTGTGGAGGAGTTCTTGGGCAGTATTTTGAACATTTAACAAGAAAACAAAGGTATGGGTTTTCTTACTCTTGGTCCCTTTCCCAAGAGACCCCTAGGACTCAGTATATTCGGCTCAAAAACTAAGGTTGATTCCCCTATTGCATGTCCCTGTCATTAGCTCCCAACGAATGTAGGTTGGTATGAATGCTGGTAGATTTAGGATTATGTGATGTTTGTGCTGAATGTTAATGTATTGGATGTACGTTAATTCACGAAAATACAACCATGTGTGTGTTCGAATCAAGAAAAACAAAATGTGTATGGCATGTTGGGTCTCGGCCTAAGGGCTTAATTTTGTTAATGTTTTGTTTGTTGTTTTATGTACACTAATTGAAGTAAAATGTGATGTTCATGTGACATGAAGTGTGGCTGAATTGAGGAGTAAGCCTCTTGGTTAAGAAGTTGTGAAAAATTGTGGTAAAGAACGTACCAAACGAACTATGTATTGTCCTACGAATTTACTAACAAAAGGAGATAAAAATGAGTAAAGAAATTTTTTTGAATTTACAGCATTTTTGTTGATATATGCTGCCAAATTAAGATGGTTAGAATGCCAATAAAAATAAGGAAAATAGGTGAGGTCATTGAGGGTCGAACCCGAGACCTCACCCCTTTAAAATCCCCAAAGAATTTAAGAAGAAAATTCGTGTGGTGAGGGGGATTCAAACTTGCCTTGGCTGGGAAATATGTGAGAAGAAAAAGAAATTAAAAAAATGAGAGGGGTGGGATTCGAACCCACACCCTCTCGGTTAGAAACCAAGGAAAGGAAAAATGAAGAAAACGTTTTGAGAGGCGTGGGATTCGAACCCACGACCTCTATACGGATGAGGGAGATAATATAAAAATAAAATGAGGCTGTGGGATTCGACCCCACAACCTCACAGTCAACTCAAATAGTCAACTTAAAAAAGGAGAATAAAATAAAGAGGTTGTGGGGGTTCGAACCCACAACCTCTCAGCCTTAAGCAAATGGAAGGGAAAGGAAAATAAAGGAGAATTGTAGTGTGGCTGAGGGGACTCGACCTCGGGTCCCAAAGTCTCCTATAGGCCGAAACTAATAAAAGAAAAACGAAAATGGGGTTGTGGGGGCTTGAACCCACAACCCATCGGCCAATGCAAGTAAAGTTTTAAATAGACAAGTAACCCTTCAATGTAAACATTGTGATTTGACTTAGAGTTAAAATGTTATGACTATTAGAATAAAATCAATTAATAATGTAAATGACATTCAATTGATTCAAGACTTGGGATTCCTTGCCCAAACTTCCGTTTGATACATAAGTCGTACGTGAACAAATCATCCAAGAATAATGCCACCTACTTAGATCAAATTCAAGATCTTGGCATAACTACAAGATACATAAGTCTTGTACTACTAGGAATGTAAGAATTACTTAATGAACTACGAATGAAGCCTCATGGCTTGTGTGTATAGACTCATAAGTCTAACATACGTTCAAAAGTAAGTGATCCTAAGACGTATGAAATGAAATGATGAACCCTAGAAGGGTTAAGTATGAGTGTAGATACACTAAAGGGCCAAGTGCATTGGCATATGATAAGATGAACAATGAAATGATGAAATGAACATTCACATAATAAAAGGTGAGTAACTATGAACAAGCAAAAGGGGCTAATGATAATGAATGTGGTGACAACATGATATGAGGCTAATGTGAATGATGAGAGTAATCTCAAATGAGCCTAAGTAAATGTTACCAATACGTACTCACCTATGAGGGTGTAAGATAAGGAAGAGACAAGTCTCTATGAACACTCTAATGAGAGTATTGAACTTAATACACTCAATACGAATGATGAGATGCGAAATCATCTTATGAGCTATGATGTCCTCATACTAGAAGCCAGCTTCCATGACGTATGAGATGAATGTAATGGAACTTTATACTGAGCACCGATAGACTAGCTATGAGCGGTGATGCCTTCTTTCGGGAAGGGCGGAGGTTCACGTAACTCTCATGAGATGAGACTGTCCGGCTTGCCGGGTATGGGTCTCCTTATATCTCCTAGTCTTTGAACCTATACTGCCAATATAGGGATCTGGCGGGGTTAAATTCCCATGTACGCTAGCATGTTATTGGATCACTTTGGCCGGTGATTCCACCTCTTTTCGGTGTGGGGGAGACACTGGATTTCATGATGCTCACATGATCTATGTCGGTTAAAGTTAAAGTTCCCAATGAATGAATGAGGCCAGCCTCAAATGATGCACACAATGAAATGAATGATACCAAAGGTGTTAGGATAGGATAATCAAAAGGTGAGTTAGATTCAAGTAATGACATTAGGTCATTCTTGGTCATTGCACAACGAACCTAATGAAAGTCTTAAACTACATCCTAGGTATAACCGGTGGTTACACTGGACTATGAACGAAATGAAATGAAGTACGTATGAATGAATGAAGCAGACTCTGTGTTTGCTAATGAAGATTCCCTAGTTGAGGTCCCATATGTTGAGCCCTCATTTCTGGGATGTCTTAATGTCAAGTCCATGATTCCAAGGTCTCATGGCATATGAATAAATGATATGAAAGAAGTTATGTGCTACATGTAAAATGTATTGTATGCTATATGATATGTGCTATGTGTAAATGTTATGTGCTGTGTGCAAATGTGAAAAGTATGATGATGTATGTTATTCTCATGGTATCACTTTCCTAATCCAAATTTGGAAAGCTCACTTACTTTCCTAATCCAAATTTGGAAACTTTCCTAATCTCAATTTGGCAAGTCCACTGACTTGACTTCCAAAAATCATGTTGTTAGGAAAGAGCTATTCTTTCTCATGCATGTCCTTGGTGTGTGCTTGCATATACCCATACTTAGTACAAGTGTGTACTAACCCTATACAAACTCTACTATTTTAGGTGCAGGCACAGGTGGACGGTAGAGCTACAGGATCATCGCTGCAGTTATCCGGACGTCCAGCATTCATCCAGTTTTTGGTAGGTCCTCATGCTTTCGAGGATGCTACTGTTTATGTTCTAGCTTAGTTTAGGAGTTGAGCTAGTGGAGCATGTTCCACTAGCGTTTCTTTCTTATTTTATTCAGACTATGTATGGGTGCCATTTTGGCAATTATACGATTATGTTATTGAACTATTTCTTTCATTTGATTATCTCTTAATGTTTAGATGGTTGATGTTGAACGAATTACGAATGTATTAGAAATGTTTAGTAAGTAATGTTTAGAAACAAAAAGTTTCAAATTTTCCGCTAAAATTAACCTATGTAAAGTAAGAATGACGTAAGTAGGCTTGTCTGCGACCTCTGAGAGGTCAACGACGCCGGTCTCGTCTGGGGTCTAGATTCCAGTCGTGACAAAGTTGGTATCAGAGCACTAGGTTAAATTACGAAAATAATAAGTTCACATCAACCACATTGAGTAGTTTCTAAGTCATGGTAGTGAAGTGCACCACTATCCTGGATTAGAGACTGCATGATGCGTAGGAATGTTTCCCTTCTTCTGATCTTATCGTGCTTTTCTAAATGTCTGAATTCTTGGTGTTATGAGTGTGTCTAACATCAATCCTTTTTGTTTTTCCAGAGAATGAACACTAGGAGAGGATTTGGTCAGAGGAGAGGAGGAGGAGCTGCTGGGGGTAATCAGGATCTACCCCAGGCTCCAGCTGAAGGAGTGGCTATGCCAGTTAACCCAGCTGGGTTGACTGATGCTGAGTGCGGGCATCTTTGGCCCAAATGGCACAGGCCATTACCATGCAGGCCCAGGCTATGACTACCCAGGTCAACAGACAGGATGTTCAGAGGGAGAACCCACCGGTCCGTAGCATGGCTGACAGACTGAGGGATTTCACGAGGATGAATCCTCCCATTTTAACAGGGGTTAAGACATCGGAGGATCCTCAAGAGTTTGTAGATGAGGTGCATAAAATCTTGGTGGCTATGGGGGCCACTGACATTGAGAAGGCTGAGCTGGCTTCCTATCAGCTCAAGGATGTTGCACAGACTTGGTGCAAGATGTGGCAAGATAGCCGTGTCTTAGGTGGAGTACCTGTCACATGGGAGCTGTTCAAGACAGCATTTCTGGAGAGATTCTTTCCCAGGGAGATGAGGGAGGCCAAGGTTGAGGAATTCATCAACCTCAAACAAGGCTCCATGACAGTCAGGGAGTATTCCTTGAAGTTTGTTAAGCTGTCAAGGTATGTTGTTTTTCCCTAAGTATTTAATAGCAAGAATAAGAATAATACTGAACCTTGTTGAAATCTCCCAGGTATGCTACTTCCCTGGTTTCTAACAGCAGGGATGAGATGTGCAGGTTCCTCACAAGAATCAATGGAGACCTGGAGGAGGAGTGTCGATCTGCTATTCTCCATGACAATATGGATCTTTCCAGGTTGAGGGTGCATGTCCAGTAGGTAGAGGACAGCCGCAGAAAAAGAGGTGTTCGTGATGCTAGGAGGCCCAGGCCTCAAGACCAGGCAGGACCCAGTCATGGAGGCCACAGGAATAACTTTGGCGTCCCTGAGCAACCAAGGTTCAAAAAGGGGCAACAGAGTTCTGGGAATTCTAATCCTCAGAGGAGTGCTGCACCTAAAGGAGGCGGACCTGAGCCCAAGAAGGGAAATGGAGGTGAGATGCAGCGTACTAAGAAGAATTGTGCTAAGTGTGGCCGAGCTCACGGTGGAGAGTGCAGATAGGGCACTAATGCCTGCTTCGGTTGTGGTAAAAGTGGACACATGGTCAGAGACTGTCCACAGAACAGAGGTCAGGCTGGAGGTAATACTCAGCCTAGGCCTAATCCACAGGGTGCAGCAGCAGCCGAGCCTCCTAAGAGGAACAGGTTCTGTGCCCTGAAGGGCAGAGAGGAGCAGGAGAAGTCCGCTGATGTGGTCACAGGTATGCTGCACGTATTCTCAACTTCTGTTTATGCTTTACTTGATCCAGGGACTACACTTTCCTTTGTAACTCCTCTGCTTGCTCTTACTTTTGAGGTATTGCCTGAAGTTCTACATGATCCTATAGTGGTTAGTACACCTTTAGGAGAGAATGTAAGAACTGATAGAGTATACAAAGATTGCCCAATAGTTGTGAGTGGAAAAACTATGTGTGCAAACCTGGTTGAGTTACCCATGCATGATTTTGATGTTATTCTTGGCATGGATTGGCTTCACAGTTGTTATGCTTGCTTGGACTGTCATAGTAGAGTGGTGAGATTTCGCTTTCCTAATGAAGAAGAGTTAGTCTAGGAGGGGTATAATTCGAGTCATCCTAACCCCTTGATTTCTAACCTTAAGGCCAATAAAATGATGTCCAAGGGGTTATTGTGTCATCTTGTGAGTGTTAATGATTTAGACCATGACATTCCTTCTATAGACTCAGTACCTGTAGTGAATGAGTTCTTAGATGTGTTTCCTGATGATTTACCTGGATTCCCTCCCCTTCGAGAGATAGACTTTGGTATCGATTTAGAACCCAATACTAAACCAATCTCAATTCCTCCTTACAGAATGGCTCCAGCTGAACTTAAAGAGTTAAAGCTGCAGTTAAAAGATCTCACTGAGAAGGGTTTCATTCAGTCGAGCATATCCCCTTGGGGCGCTCCAGTGTTGTTTGTAAAGAAGAAAGATGGAACCCTTAGAATGTGTAACGATTATCGGCAGCTCAACAAAATCACAATAAAGAATAAGTATCCACTCCCCAGAATAGATGATCTGTTTGACCAACTTCAAGGGTCTAGTTTCTTCTCTAAGATTGATCTTCGTTCAGGGTATCATCAGCTTAGGGTTAGGGATGGAGATATCCCAAAGACAGCCTTTCATACCCGCTATGGTCACTATGAGTTTTTAGTCATGTCATTTGGTCTCACGAATGCACCTGCTGCATTTATGGACCTCATGAACAGGGTCTTCCGTTAATACCTTAACTCTTTCGTCATAGTATTCATTAATGACATTCTCATCTACTCTAAGACCAAGGAAGAGCATGAACAGCATTTGAGACTAACCTTGCAGGTACTTAGACAGCATCAGTTGTATGCCAAATTCAGCAAATGTGAATTCTGGCTGAGATCAGTGACCTTCCTGGGTCATGTTGTGTCCGATCAGGGCGTGGAGGTGGATCCCAGGAAGACTGAGGCTGTGAAGAACTGGCCAAAACCTCTTACTCCTACTGACATCCGTAGCTTTTTGGGATTGGCTGGTTACTATCGCAGGTTTGTGGAGGGCTTTTCTTCCATTGCTGCCCCATTGACAGCTTTGACTAAGAAGAAAGCCAAGTTCGAATGGACGGAGACTTGTGAGAAGAGTTTCCAGGAGATCAAGGACTGACTCACTTCAGCCCCGGTGCTTACCTTGCCTAAGTGTGGTGAGAACTACACTGTTTATTGTGATGCATCTAGGGTTGGTTTGGGTTGTGTTCTTATGCAGGTTGGCAAGGTGATAGCCTATGCATCCAGACAACTCAAGGTTCATGAGAAGAATTATCCCACTCATGACCTGGAGTTGGCAGCTGTGGTATTTGCACTGAAGCTGTGGAGGCATTATCTGTATGGAGTGCATGTAGATATGTTCACAGACCATAAAAGTCTCCAGTACGTGTTCACACAGAGGGAGTTGAATCTACGTCAGCGGAGATGGTTGGAGCTGCTGAAGGATTATGACATGAATGTGCACTATCATGCAGGTAAGGCTAATGTTGTAGCTGATGCTTTGAGCAGGATGAGCATGGGAAGTACAGCTCACATTGAGGATGAGAGGAAGGAGCTGGTAAAAGATGTACACAGACTGTCCAGACTGGGTGTGCGTTTGGTTGACTCCACTAGTGGGGATGTTTCAGTTCATCCTAGTTCTGAATCATCCTTGGTAGTTGAAGTCAAGCAGGGTTAGCATCTAGATCCCGTATTGATGGAGTTGAAGGACTCAGTGCTGCTGAAGATGAATGAGTCTTTCGCTTTGGGAGGTGATGGCATACTTAGGTATCAGGACAGGCTGTGTGTGCCAGATGTGGGTGATTTGCGGACCAGGATTGTTGCAGACGCCCATGGTTCCAGATATTCTATACATCCAGGTTCCACCAAGATGTATCATGATCTCAAGCAGATTTATTGGTGGGATGGCATGAAGAAGAACATTGCAGAATTGTGGCCAAGTGTCCTAATTGTCAGCAGGTTAAGGCAGAGCATCTTAAGCCTGGTGGTCTGACGCAGATTATTGAGGTTCCGACTTGGAAATGGGAGGCCATTAACATGGACTTCGTGGTTAGGCTTCCGAGGACTAGGAGGCAGCATGACTCTATATGGGTTATTGTGGACAGGTTGACTAAGTCTGCCCACTTTATCCCTGTAAAGTCTACTTATCGAGCCGAGGATTATGCGAGGCTCTACATTGATGAGATTGTGAGATGGCATGGGATTCCCTTGTCTATTATTTCAGACAGAGGAGCTCAGTTTACTTCTCATTTCTGGAGATCTTTCCAGAAGAGCTTGGGCACGCAGGTGAAACTTAGCACTGCCTTTCACCCTCAGACAGATGGACAGGCAGAGCGCACCATTCAGACATTGGAGGATATGTTAAGGGCGTGTGTGATTGACTTCAGAGGTAACTGGGATGACCATCTGCCTTTGATAGAGTTCTCATATAATAATAGCTATCACTCCAGCATTGGGATGGCACCGTTTGAGGCATTGTATGGTAGGAGGTGTAGATCTCCAGTTGGGTGGTTCGAGGTTGGAGAGTCATCCATTTTGGGGCCGTAGATCATTCATGAGGCCTTAGAGAAGGTCAAAATGATTAGGGACAGGCTGGCTACTGCGTACAGTCGGCAGAAGTCATATGCTGATAACAGAAAGCGACCCTTAGAGTTTGATGTTGGTGACCAGGTTTACTTAAAAATATCACCTATGAAAGGGGTGATGAGATTTGGTAGGAAAGGGAAGCTGAGTCCGAGATATGTTGGGCCATACGAGATCCTACAGCGTGTGGGTGAGGTGGCCTATGAGCTGGCATTGCCTGCAGAGTTAGCTTCTGTCCATCATCCTACAGCGTGTGGGTGAGGTGGCCTATGAGCTGGCATTGCCCGCAGAGTTAGCTTCTGTCCATCCAGTCTTTCATGTATCTATGTTGAAGAAGTGCCTAGGTGATCCATCATCAATCTTACCTGTTGAAGGTTTGCGGGTTGATGAAGACTTGTCTTATGGGGAGGTACCGGTTGAAATCTTAGACAGACAGGTCAAGCGGCTGAGGAACAAGGAGATTGCCACAGTGAAAGTATTGTAGAGAAATCATCTTGTTGAGGGTGCTACGTGGGAAGCTGAGGCCGACATGAGGGCCCACTACCCTCACCTGTTCAGCTCTTGAGGTTAGACTTTATACTCTTAGCCTATGCTTTCTTATCTCCCCGTACTTTGTTGCTATTGATTGACTGTGTATAGTGCTTTTATTACGACCTGACTGGCATTACAACATGAAGTAGTAGTGTCATTCGGGGACGAATGTTCCTAAGGGGGGGATAATGTAACAACCCTAAAAATGAATAGCATCAAGACGCAGGTGTTTCAAGAATGCTTGCGATTAGACCAAGGTCCACACGTATTGATACGCGTAGAACCAGACCTCAAAACCCTTACTACGACCAATCCAACTAACTTGGGGAGTTAATTGATCTTTGAAAGGTTGGAACCAACCATGTGAGGCTCACGAAAACGAAGGTTTAATCGAAAGAGTTTTTACCGGACTCAAAAGAAGAAATTTTAAGTTTTGAGGGTCCACGGGTAAAATGGTCTTTTCCAGGACAAGGGTAATATTGTAATTACCCTGAGTAATTAATTATTTAATTAATTAAGTTAAAAAAATAAAGAAATTCGGGTGGGGCAACCTGAAGGGACCCATTTTCGCAAAATGGGGTCACCCGGGTTCGAACCCCACTAGAAGCAAGATTAAACTTGCTTTTATTTTAATGTGTTAACTTAGTTTTTAATAAATAATTAATATTAGCTGATTTAGGAAAAAGAAATCAGACTTTTATTAATTTTTATTAATTATTGAGTTGACTAATTCAAACCCACAAAGTCCTACTTCTACTAGAATTCTATCTCCCTTTTCCCCACTCTCTTTGCACGATTTCTTTCTCTCTTTCACTCTCTTTTTCTTGGCTGAAAACGTGAGAAAACAATCAGCAAAAGCAAAATAAAGTAAAGGCAAAAGTTCATCAAGAACTTGAAAGATAGAAACTCAAAGAGAAAACAATCCGGTAACGTTAAGCAGAACTACTACGCTAGTCGGGTGAGGTGTGACTTTGGGTGTGTGGACTGATTTGTGGAGGAGTTCTTGGGCAACATTTTGAACATTTAACAAGAAAACAAAGGTATGGGTTTTCTTACTCTTGGTCCCTTTCCCAAGAGACCCCTAGGACTCAGTATATTCGGCTCAAAAACTAAGGTTGATTCCCCTATTGCATGTCCCTGTCATTAGCTCCCAACGACTGTAGGTTGCTATGAATGTTGGTAGACTTAGGATTATGTGATGTTTGTGCTGAATGTTAATGTATTGGATGTACGTTAATTCACGAAAATACAACCATGTGTGTGTTCGAATTAAGAAAAACAAAATGTGTATGGCATGTTGGGTCTCGGCCTAAGGGTTTAATTTTGTTAATGTTTTGTTTGTTGTTTTATGTACACTAATTGAAGTAAAATGTGATGTTCATGTGACATGAAGTGTGGCTGAATTGAGGAGTAAGCCTCTTGGTTAAGAAGTTGTGAAAATTATGGTAAAGAACGTACCAAACGAACTATGTATTGTCCTACGAATTTACTAACAAAAGGAGATAAAAATGAGTAAAGAAATTACTTTGAATTTCCAGCATTTTTGTTGATATATGCTGCCAAATTAAGATGGTTAGAATGCCAATAAAAATAAGGAAAATAGGTGAGGTCATTGAGGGTCGAACCCGAGACCTCACCCCTTTAAAATCCCCAAAGAATTTAAGAAGAAAATTCGTGTGGTGAGGGGGATTCGAACCTGCCTTGGCTGGGAAATATGTGTGAAGAAAAAGAAATTAAAAAAATGAGAGGGGTGGGATTTGAACCCACACCCTCTCGGTTAGAAACCAAGGAAAGGAAAAATGAAGAAAGAGTTTTGAGAGGCGTGGGATTCGAACCCACGACCTCTATGCGGATGAGGGAGATAATATAAAAATAAAATGAGGCTGTGGGATTCGACCCCACAACTTCCGTTTGATACATAAGTCATACGTGAACAAATCATCCAAGAATAATGCCACCTACTTAGATCAAATTCAAGATCTTGGCATAACTACAAGATACATAAGTCTTGTACTACATAAGCTTAGGAATGTAAGAATTACTTAATGAACTACGAATGAAGCCTCATGGCTTGTGTGTATAGACTCATAAGTCTAACATACGTTCAAAAGTAAGTGATCCTAAGACGTATGAAATGAAATGATAAACCCTAGAAGGGTTAAGTATGAGTGTAGATACACTAAAGGGCCAAGTGCATTGGCATATGATGAGATGAACAATGAAATGATGAAATGAACATTCACATAATAAAAGGTGAGTAACTATGAACAAGCAAAAGGGGCTAATGATAATGAATGTGGTGACAACATGATATGAGGCTAATGTAAATGATGAGAGTAATCTCAAATGAGCCTAAGTAAATATTACCAATACGTACTCACCTATGAGGGTGTAAGATAAGGAAGAGACAAGTCTCTATGAACACTCTAATGAGAGTATTGAACTTAATACACTCAATACGAATGATGAGATGAGAAATCATTTAATGAGCTATGATGTCCTCATACTAGAAGCCAGCTTCCATGATGTATGAGATGAATGTAATGGAACTTTATACTGAGCACCGATAGACTAGCTATGAGCGGTGATGCCTTCTTTCGGGAAGGGCGGAGGTTCACGTAACTCTCATGAGATGAGACTGTCCAACTTGCCGGGTATGGGTCTCCTTATATCTCCTAGTCTTTGAACCTATACTACCAATATAGGGATCTGGCGGGGTTAAATTCCCATGTACGCTAGCATGTTATTGGATCACTTTGGCCGGTGATTCCACCTTTTTTCGGTGTGGGGAAGACACTGGATTTCATGATGCTCACATGATATATGTTGGTTAAAGTTAAAGTTCCCAATGAATGAATGAGGCCAGCCTCAAATGATGCACACAATGAAATGAATGATACCAAAGGTTTTAGGATAGGATAATCAAAAGGTGAGTTAGATTCAAGTAATGACATTAGGTCATTCTTGGTCATTGCACAACGAACCTAATGAAAGTCTTAAACTACATCCTAGGTATAACCGGTGGTTACACTGGACTATGAACGAAATTAAATGAAGTACGTATGAATGAATGAAGCAGACTCTGTGTTTACTAATGAAGACTCCCTAGTTTAGGTCCCATATGTTGAGCCCTCATTTCTGGGATGTCTTAATGTCAAGTCCATAATTCCAAGGTCTCATGGCATATGAATAAATGATATGAAAGAAGTTATGTGCTACATGTAAAATGTATTGTATGCTATATGTTATGTGCTGTGTGCAAATGTGAAAAGTATGATGATGTATGTTATTCTTATGGTATCACTTTCCTAATCCAAATTTGGAAAGCTCACTTACTTTCCTAATCCAAATTTGGAAACTTTCCTAATCTCAATTTGGCAAGTCCACTGACTTGACTTCCAAAAATCATGTTGTTAGGAAAGAGCTATTCTTTCTCATGCATGTCCTTGGTGTGTGCTTGCATATACCCATACTTAGTACAAGTGTGTACTAACCCTATACAAACTCTACTATTTTAGGTGCAGGCACATGTGGACGGTAGAGCTACAGGATCATCGCTGCAGTTATCCGGACGTCCAGCATTCATCCGGTTTTTCGTAGGTCCTCATGCTTTCGAGGATGCTACTGTTTATGTTCTAGCTTAGTTTAGGAGTTGAGCTAGTGGAGCATGTTCCACTAGCGTTTCTTTCTTATTTTATTCAGACTATGTATGGGTGCCATTTTGGCAATTATACGATTATGTTATTGAACTATTTCTTTCATTTGATTATCTCTTAATGTTTAGATGGTTGATGTTAAACGAATTACGAATGTATTAGAAATGTTTAGTAAGTAATGTTAAGAAACAAAAAGTTTCAAATTTTCCGCTAAAATTAACCTATGTAAAGCAAGAATGACGTAAGTAGGCTTGTCTGCGACCTCTGAGAGGTCAACAACGCCGGTCTCGTCTGGGGTCTAGATTCCAGTCATGACATCGGCCAATTCCACTTTCTCCCTATGGGTCACGCCCATAGAATCTACCACTTTGAAAACCTCATCTATGAAGCCTTGTGGATCTTCATCCACCTTAGTGCCATGAAAAGTTGGAGGGTTCATCCTCATGAAATCACGAATCCTAGAAGCGGGTGTACAAGCATTTGGTTGGGGCATATCTCCTTGATTACCTTTGGCAACAAAGTGATTGTTGACGACTTGAGCTTGAGCTGTCATGAGTTGTGTCAAGTTCATTAGTGAAGCCCTCAACTATGCATTAGTCATATCACCCTCAACAAAAGGAGCTTGAGGCATAGGAGGCACTTAAGGCCCTTGGGGTTCCGGAGGCACTTGAGGTTCCTGAAGGGGAACCTCCACATTCTCTTCCTCCTCTAGGCCAACAATAGGAACTTGGTCACGGAGAGGGATCCTCTCATTAGCTACACCACCCTCCTCCCTTCTAGCGGTCGATATGCTCGTATTCATGTACTAACAACACAAAGAGAAGAGGTTGAGAAAAGACACCTTATAAACTCAACTCTAAGGCACGATATTAGAATAGAGAAGAAAGTGAAACTTCTGTCATCCTGAAGCCTCTTGTCCATGGATGTGTCGTGACTCACACCAATGACCAAGATACTACTAGACGTGGCTTGTGAGAATTTTAGACCTTAAATTATTTCCTAAAACCTTATGCTCTGATACCAAGTCTGTCACGACCCGAAAGTACCCCCTAGAAGTTAGGGCTAACTCTCGAATCGTGGTAGGACGTACTTGACCCTTTGGGGTCTCGTACAACCCCTTCAACTCTCGGTCATAACATAAATCATGAAAAGTAGTGCGGAATTAAAACTTTTCACGATAATAATAATAAAATAAGTCTTTTCATAAATACAAGGAAATCTTGTCGTCACAAGCCAACTTAAAGACACAACTTAGAATCTTAGAGACACGGCCCTTTACAATAAAAAGGAAATACAAATTAAGTCTTGATAGAAAAACTAAGAAACATAAACTATCTCCTCGAATATATGAGGACATACCAAATTGTTGAGAGATAAAATTCCCAAGGTTCAACTCCGATCCTCCAAAAGGCTTCCAACCTATACTCATAAGGTATATAAAAGTATGGGGTTAGTACAACAATGTACTAAGTTTGGCATAAGAAAAAACATGTAAAAGGAACATTTTTAGTAAAACAAGCTTTCATGCCAATTTAATAAAATATTCATGAACTTAGGAACAAAACAACATAAGAAGCATCATTAAGCATTTAAATAAGGGTTTCCATAACTTTTACTTAAGGACATACTTTACAGTGAACACACCAAACCTTACAGTGAATTACATAAGGATACGACTCTCACACAACTACTCTCCTCCAATAGGACTCTTAGGTCACACTAAGTGCAATGTGTAGCATCCCATACTACCACTCCCACTACCGCTCCTAATGGATTCCCAAGGATTTGAGCACGTTACAACAAATAGATCAAAAGGATGCATTTATAGTGAACTACTCCATTTACATTACAGCAAACCATTTTAAGTCATTATAGTAGATTTAAAAGCTTTACATTAAGCTAAAGACTCCAACAATGATGAATTTCCAAAGTATTGCAAATGTGGAAATGAGTCCATTTCCGTAGGAGTTTCCCTACCTAAGGATAATCCCAAGATTCTCTAAGGTAAGACATGAAGGAAACGTCTAAACACTTCCTTTAATGCACACCCAAGCGATCCTTAAGACTACCCCGTTTGGCTTACTCGCCTCAGGAGAATGAATCATCACTCAAAGACAAGCCCTTAGGAGAAAACCCAACAAAACAGAAAAGAATTCCCTTTCGGAATGCCTACTAAGTGCAATGAGTAGGATAGCGTCTCATACCACCACCTAGCCTAAGTAGTACATTCTTTTAGAAGATTTGGCACCAAGGCTTCCCTTTCGCAATGCGTACTTAGTGCAATGAGTAGGATAGCGTCTCATACGACCACCTACCCTAAGTAGTACATTCTTTTAGAAGTTTTGGCACAAAGTCTTCCCTTTCGGAAGGTCCTATTTAGTGCAATGGACAGGTAGCATCCCATACAACCACCTACCCTAAGTAGCATGTTCTTTTAGAAGACTTAGTTCAAGCAAAATCACATAGGTATTACATTAATTAGACAACTTATTATTTACATTACTTTTTTGACTTTTGTGGGGGGGGGGGGTAGCTTAACCGACAAAGACCATGACAGCTAGGCATGGAATCCCCATATTAACCCCTATCGGATAAAGGATCCTAACTTTCCTAGAGTAAGGTCATACTTCTTAGCTTTTACATGGCTTTTCCAATAGCTGTACCTATGTGGGAACATATTGAAGGGATAGAGAGATTGCTACTAAGTGAATCATTCTTTACTAACGAGGAGTACTCATCTCAAAAGGTATAAGGGAATACAACATCTCAACTAACGAAGCATATCCCACCTCTTCTTCCTATCCTCTCGGTTCTAGACATAACTCCCCACGAATTCTCACATTATATACTAAAGGTTAAGGATAACTAGCGAATGCCACATCTCGACTCGCAAAGTGCATTCATCCTCCGACCTATCTAGGAAAGCTCATTGGGAATAGTGATGTTGCTACTAGACACTTCATCTCAACTCATGAGGAATGTCCACCCCAAGACTCCCCTTCTTACTAAACACAACTTCATTCATTCACTTAAAGTGTATGTGTGTACATGTGAGCACACCTTGCATATCGACATCATTTCATATACATTACTTCTAATCATGCTTTAGACTTCCATTTATCAACGCACACACTTTACATACTTCACTTAGTCACATTCTCCAATTAGACCAAAATCTAGGTCAAACATACAATTTAAACTTCACAATCACAAAACAAGACCCATTTACCATTTCTATTCATTCTACCATTTAGACCTTCAAGATTACATTATCAATACATATTAAACATTGCCAACTAAGTCAAATAAGCACCGCCAACTAGAAGGTGGACCATCCCACTCAAGATCAATTTATCGTAAGAACAAAACAATATAAGCAACTCTTCAATTTACTAAGCCATAGCAACCTATAAGCATTTTATCACTAATTCAACATAATAAGTCCCTTAGGGCATTATCTAAACCATCATTACAACACAATAAGACCAAAGTTTATTTTATACATAAACATGCTCATTTGACCCATTTCATAAACCACAACTTGAAAGGAAACTTTAACATGATTTCATTAGGGTTTTAGCATTAGAATCACCAACTAACATTAACAACATCATTAATTTATCGTTAGAAACATTTTCATGCAAGGCCAATATTGGGTTGAAGATAATAGAAGTTAGGGTTGAAAACCCCTTTTCGAAATTCATTGGAAATGGCTTCTTTAATGAAAGGGAATTCAAGAATGGATACCATACCTCACTAAGCAAGTAAAATCCAAGAGTTTTTATGAATGAATCACTTACAACCAGCCCTCTTTCCTTCCTTGACCTCTAGCTTTAAATGAAGTCTTGAGAGAGTTTGTCTTTAGAGAGAGAGTTTAAATTTTGAAGTGAGGGGTCTTGTCTAGGTCTAGGGTTTTTAACTAACTTAATATAGCCTAAAAACACTAAAAAATATTAGCCTAGGGTCTTAAAAGACTTGGGGTGTATTTACATAAAACACCCCAAGTTGGCAGTAGCTTTCACAGCTTTTGGAGGTGGCAAGTCGACGACCCAAGCTACTGGGCGTCGATGAGTCGAGGGCCCGTGATGCTGGGCGTCGATGGCATCAGAGTCTGGTTCAAGGGATGGTTGGACCTCCCACTAAGTATGGAACGATGGTCCCCCAGTCTACGGGGTGTCGATGGACTTACGCCCAGTAGACTGCTCCGTTGATTGGGCAATGTTCTTGGCAGCTTTGTCCAAAACGTAGGCCCTTCATCTAGGGCCCCTTATGGGTACTAGGTGGATAGTTCCTGGACTATAAACATCTAAACTAAGTCGTCTAGGTATTAGGAACATCCCATACAAGTTTCAAGCAAAACAAACACGTAAAACTCATCCAAACACAACAAGACACACTAGTACATTCTGGGGCACACCTTTCGAACGTCATGGACGTTTTTGGTCGAGTAACCACCAAACTCAACCAAACTTTACACACACCTTAGGAATACTAAACTAACTCATTTTAACACAAAATTCACTCAAGCAACACTTACGAAGCCTCAATTCACCTTAATTCTTTTTAGGGCGTTACAGGTTCTTTCCCTTGGAACTAAGGGAAAGGAAAATGCAAGAATGCATCAACTTACACCAAGGGGTATGAGTGTGAAGGAGTATATTCTCAAGTTCACTCAATTATCCAAGTATGCTCCTACTATTGTGGCAGATTCTAGAGCTAAGGTGAACAAATTTGTTATGGGGATATCCGACTTGTGGTGAATGAATGTAGGTCGGCTATGTTGATTCCTAGTATGGACATCTCTCATCTCATGGTTTATTCTGAAAAAATTGAGGAGAAAAAGCTTAAGGAAGTTGGTAGAGAATTGAAGAGGACAAGGGCAGAAGATGGAAATTCTTCTAAGAATATATTTGAGGTGCAAGATAACCAAGGTTAAAGAAAAGATTCCCCAATCAAAGATCTTCTACCATTCCAAGGGCCAACAAAGGTAAAGGGTCTACACCCAAGCATAAGGAGGAGAAAAGTAGTGGTCCTTATGTTGAGAAGTCTACTTGTGCTAAATGTGGTATAAAACATGAAGGCAAGTGTCTACTTGGTACAGGAAATTGCAATGGTTGTGGCAAGAGTGGTCACATGAAGAGGGATTGTCCTATGATGAAGGCTCAAGGGAGATAAAATGCTCAAGCACAAGCAAGTGCTCCCAATCCCAATGCTCCTAAGAAGAATCGCTTCTATGTTCTCCGCTCTAGAGGTGATCAGGAGGAGTCTCTGATGTCATCATCGGTATGTTACAACTGTTCTTTATTAATGTCTATACTTTACTAGATATGCATGCTACTTTATCATTTGTAACTCCTTTATTAGCTAGAGAGTTTAATGTGATACCCGATGTCCAAATAAAACCTTTTTCAGTTACAACCCCGGTGGGTGACTCTGTTTTCGCTAGAAGAGTCTTTTTGGGTTGTCCTATATCATTGCCAAATAGATTTACTTTGATTGACTTGGTAGAACTTGATATGGTTGATTTTGATGTCATCTTAGGGATGGATTGGTTGCATGCTTGTTTTGCTTCCATAGATTGTATAACAAGGGTAGTCAAGTTCAAATTTCCAAATGAACCCGCCTTAGAATTGAAGGGGGGTAACTCAATCCCTATGGGTTGAATTATTTCGTGTCTAAAAGCTCACAAAATGATCTCTAAAGGGTGTCTTTATCATGTTGTAAGGGTCAAGAACCTTAGATCCAAAATTCCTCCATTAGAGTTGTTGCCCGTAGTGAGGGATTTCTCGAAAGTCTTTCACAATGACTGGCCAGGAGTTCCTCCCAAATGGGAAGTAGACTTTGGCATAGACTTATTACCGGATACGAAACCTATTTCAATACCCTCTTTACTGGATGGCTCTGGTCGAGTTTCAAGAACTTAAGCTTCAACTCAAAGATTTACTTGACAAAGGTTTCATAAGACCTAGTATTTCTCCTTGGGGTGCTCCGGTGTTGTTTGTAAAGAAGAAGGATGTGTCCCTTAGGATGTACATCGACTATCGTCAACTAAATAAGGTTACCATAAAGAACAAGTATCCTCTTCCTAGGATCGACAATTTGTTTGATCAATTACAAAGGGCAAGCTACTTTTCTTAGATTGACTTGAGGTAGGGTTATCACCAACTTAGTAAGAGAGGAGAGGACATACCTATAATGACTTTCTGAACTAGGTATGGTCACTATGAGTTCCTAGTCATGTCCTTTGGTCTAACCAATGCCCCGGCGACTTTCATGGACCTAATGAATAGGGCATTCTGAGATTACCTTACTGCTTATTGATTGTCTTAATTGATGATATACTGGTGTACTCCAAGAGTGAAGATGAACATATGGATCATTTGGGGTAGTGTTGCAAGTCTTTAAGGAACACCAACTATTTTCCAAGTATAGTAAGTCTGAGTTTTTGTTGAGATCGGTGAAATTTCTTGGTTATATTATCTCAAGTGAGGGTATAGAGGTTGATCCATAGAAAATTGAGGCGGTCAAGAATTGTCCTAGACCATTGACTCAAACCGACATTAGAAGTTTCTTGGGTTTATTCGGGTACTATAGGAGGTTTGTGGATGGGTTTGCATCCATTGCTTCTCATTGACTACCTTGACCCAAAAGAGTGTTTAATTTGAGTGGTCGAAGGCATGTGAAAAAAGGTTTCAAATGTTGAAAGATGGCTTACCTCCGCTCCGGTGTTGACTTTACCGGAGGGTACCAAGGGTTTTGTGGTATATTGTGATGCGTCCCGAGTGGGTTTGGGTTGTGTCCTTATCAACATGTGAAGGTAGTAGCCTATGCCTCTAGACAACTCAAGGTGCATGAGAGAAATTACCCAACTCATGACCTTGAATTAGCGGCCGTAGTGTTTGCCTTGAAAATATGGAGGCATTACTTTTATGGTGTCCATGTGGTGTATTTGCCGACCACAAAAGCCTTCTATATATGTTCACCCAAAAGGAGTTGAATCTCCGACGAAAAACATGGTTGGAACTCTTGAACAATTACGACATGAGTTTTCTCTACCACCCCAGCAAGGCCAATGTGGTTGCGGATGCTTTAAGTTGTATGACCATGGGAAGTGTGTATCATGTGGAATAGGGTAAGAAAGATCTAGTTAAAGATGTTCATAGGTTGTCTCTGTTGGGTGTTCGGTTGGAATATTCTCCAAATGGTGGTTTTGTGGTCCACCATAACTTTGAATCGTCTATAGTGGTTGAGGTGAAGTCTAAGCAACATCTTGATCCTCTATTGATGGAGTTGAAGAGTCGGTACTTGGCAAGTTTAATGAGTCATTATCCCAAGGGGGGATAGTGTACTTAGGTACCAAGGTAGATTGTGTGTACCTGATGTTGACAACTTGAGGGGAAAACTTTTAGAAGAAACTCATGGGTCCCGATACTCTCTTAATTCGGGAGCAACCAAAATGTATCGTGATCTTCAAGAAGTTTATTGGTGGGAAGGTTTGAAAAGGGACAGAGCAGAATTTCAGGCTAGTTGCCCAAACTGTAAACAAATAAAGGTCGATCATCAAAATCAGAGTGGTTTGACTCAAGTAATGAATGTTCCTACTTGGAAGTGGGAAGACATTAATATGGACTTCATAGTGGGTTTACCTCTGACAGTAGGCAAAATGACTCAATATGGGTTGTTGTGGATAGATAGACGAAATCCTCTCACTTTATTCCCGTTAAGTCTACTTATTCAGCGGAAGAGTATGCAAAGTTGTATCTTGACGAGATTGTGAGTTCGCATGGTATCCATCTGTCCATCATGTCGGATAGAGGTGACCATTTACTTCTCATTTTTGGAGATCTTTCCAAAAAGGGTTGGGTACCCAAGTGAAGCATAGCACCGCTTTCATCCTCAGACGTATGGTCAAGAGGAGCGTACCGTTCAAACCCTAGAGTATATGTTAAAAGCGTGTATAATAGATTTTAAAGGTAATTGGGACGATCACCTACCGTTGATTGAGTTTTATTATAATGACGGCTACCATTCGAGCATCTCAATGGCCCCTTTTGAAGCACTGTATGGTAGGAGGTGTTGGTCTCTGGTTGGGTGGTTTGAGGTAGGGGAGTCTTCCCTCCTTGGTCCCGAGATAATCTATGAGGCCTTAGAGAAGGTTAGGTTGATAGGGGATAGGTTTAAAACAACCTATAGTTGGCAAAAGTGTTATGCCGACAATAGAATAAGAGATCTTGAATTGTAAGTAGGTGATAAGGTGTATTTGAAAATTTCACCCATGAAAGGGGTGATGAGATTTGGCAAAAAGGGGAAGCTTAGTCCCCGGAATGTAGGACCCTACGAGATAGTGAAACGAATTGGGAAGGTGGTTTATGAGTTGGAGTTGCCAAGAGAACTAGCCCCAATTCATCCCGTATTTCATCTCTCCATGCTTAAGAAGTGTATTGGTGATCCCGTATCCATTGTCCCTATTGAAGGGTTAAGTGTAGATGAGAATCTTTCCTATGAAGAGGTTCCGCTGGAAATTCTAGATCCAGGGAGGTGGTCTCTGTAAAAGTACTATGGAAGAATCACCTAGTTGAGGGAGAAACATGGGAGGCTGAGGCCGACATGAAGTACCGCTATCCTCATCTCTTTCCTCAAAACTCTAGCCAAAATTGAGGTTAGTAACCCTATTAAAAATGAACTAATTAATAATGTTGAGTTTTGCTTGATTTTGTAATATGTGCATAATTTTGATTAAGGTGCATGCTAAGATGGGTTTTCATGTAACTATGTTCATTTGCTTAACTTGCACTTAATTGTGATTTTGTACATAGTTGCTTTTACGAAATGGTATTGAACATGCTTAATGTGCCTCAAAGGAAATTTTTGCATAAGTGACTCTTGCTGTTATATTAAGTTCATATTGACAATGAGAAGGTAGTTCCTCGTGTTGTGAAATTGACCTCTTATATGTAGTAAATTGAGTTTTGAGTTTTTAAGTGAAATTTCATGGTTATGTGTTGATTTGAGTAGTAAATTACTCATATGGGCTGTTAGTCTTGAGTCATCCTCTCCCTACAAAAGATTTTGGTGTCATTCGGGGATGAATGTTCCTAAGAGGGGGGATAATGTAACACTCCAAAAGTTCATGACTTGGTCTAGAGCCTCACATGATGATCTAAGACTCAAAATATTGTTTCTAAGCCTAAAATAATGTATTTAAGCTAATTAGGAAGTGTTAGAGTCAAAATGTCAATAAACGTCCATGACGTCCGGAGACTAGTGAAATTGAGGTTATTGGGCCTTGGCATATTTCATGGGGTTTAAAGAGTCAGAATTTAACGAAAATTGGTAAAGAGGTGTTAAATTGTGTAAGAGTGTGTTGAGCATCAAAACGTCTGGGTAAGACTCACTAAAGATCACCCTAAGGGTCCTTGGAGAGGACCCTTCATTTTGACCCCAAAACTGTCAACTTGACAGTGTCCATACACGAAGCCAATCGACGAGCCATCGATTGATCGACGCTCCGTCGATGTATCCGTTGGTCAACACTTAGCCATTTTCAAAAATGGCCTGAAATCATAGTCTCTGAATCAAACAACGGCTTTCCAGTATGGTGCCGTCGTTTGATCGACGCCCCATCGACGTCCAACCATCGTTTGAGGGTCTGTTAACTCTTAAGTTTTCTTAGTTTATGATTTAAGTAGTTAGTTGGTTAGTTAATTATTAAGGAGTTAGGGGAAGGTTAATTACGTTAGGTAAGTGAGTATAAAAGGCCTAACCCTTATTAACTAACTTAGCACCACATAATTCCCCAAACTCACATCTCTCTAACTTCTCTCTAGTCTCTCTCTTGCCCAAACTTCAACCTCCATTGAAGAACAGTTGATCTCCAATTCAAGGACGAATTCACCAACGTTTTCATCTCAAATTCATGTCAAGATCATCACTAAGGTATGGTTTATTTCACTCTTGGGATTCCTTTCCCAAAAGGGCTCTTCCAAAAATGATTTTCAACTTCCCCAAAACTAGGGTTTCAATCTAGATATGGGTTCTCTTTTCAAAACGAAATTTTTAATTAATTGTGATGAATTATAGTATTTTTCATTGTTTAACTATGTATTAATTGTCAATTATTGTTAATCAATCAAGATTACCCCTTTGAACCCTTGTTCTTCCCTACATTTTTTATGTCTTGTAATTCTATAGTAATTGTGAAATATGATGACTATATGAATGTGTAGAACAGTAATTGCTATGTATTACTTTTTGAATTTACCTATTATATGCATTGGCTATGCAATTCTTAGTAATTGAAGTATGAAGGCAATGAGAGGGCAATAAGGTATGAAGATTAATTCTTCTTGAATTCGATTATAAACTATGATTTACTTAGATTGTAATGCTTCTTTGTCTAATGTGTGGTTGTGATGTTTATAACAAGTATTTCTCATTGTTAACCCTAGACTATTGAATTGGCTATGAAGTATGCAGGTATGTTAAGATATGATCATTATATGATTGAAACTAACTCCTCATTATTATAATAAAGTGTTTAGTGAAAGGTTTACTAACTTGTATGTGGTTTTCTAAAGTGAAAGGGTAGTTCTCACTTATGAATACCTATGAGCTATTATGATGAATTGTTCACATAGGGGTCTAGAAGTGACTAATGTGATCATGTATGAAGAGTATGATGACTACTAAATGGAATAGATGGTTAGCACCGAAAAGGCATGTAAATGAGATGGAGGTCTCACGTTTAGTAAATCCGGCCTCCCACATGGGTTTCTTCACGTTTAGTAAGTCTGGATTCCCAAGTTATGTGTTGTCTCATGAGATGGAAACCTCCACGTTAGTAAGTCAAGGTTTCTAGTAACATTCTCATTAACCCTAAACTATGTGCCCACATAGGACTATAGATTAGTGTATCGACCTAGATAGCTATGTAATAATGGTTACACCTTTGGCACATGTTGACCCTCTCTTTTCGGTATGGGAGGAGAACACCGGATTCAATGTAGCTCACATGGTCTCATGTCGGTTATTGCACTATTTTCCCTAATGTAATATGGTAAATGAATGAGTTAAGTATGTGAACTATTATTAGGGATTGTCTTAAAGGTTACTAAATAAGGTAAGGGAGGGTATGGGACTTCTTTTACTCATTGCATATGTTGGATCCTAAGGGATGATTATAGTAGTGAGTTTATGATCAAGTTGGTTACATGTTATGCATGTTTAGTTGTATATGAGCTTCTGAATCAAGCATGCTATGATAAAGTATGAGATTATCTTATATGCATGTTGTAAGTGACTTAATGTGATGCTCAACTTTGGATAGGGTTATGGGGTTCTATTCTTGGCATTGCACAAGTATTGCTTTAGGTTGTTTATGTGTTGGGTTAATATCATGTTTGGTTGACTTATAATGTTCTATATATGTATATGTTGGGTTATTAAACATAATGCATGGTCTTGACTAAATTGTGCCTTTTCTCATGCATTAATGATTTTATGTATAGGAGTCATACTTAGTACATGTGTTTCGTACTAACCCATATTTCTTCCCTTTTTCCCCAACATTGTAGGTTCCGGACACTGAAGAGCTTCTAGGCCACTTTGAAAGGATACTTGGACTTCTTCCTCCAAGTAGTTGGTGAGTCCTCCAAGTTCGAGTAAGGTGCCTTTTGATCAACCGTAGTAGTATTGATATTGTCTAATGACATTTGTTTCTTACTTATTATTAAAGACATTGTTGTAAGCTCTATGCGGCAATATGTACTTATGTAAGGGCTATGCCCAAATATTGTACTTCGTTTAGATGATTTTACGTGAGACGGTATTATTAGACTAACTCCTTATATGTTGGTTATTTTAACTAAACGAGAAGCCTATGTAAGCTTCCTATGCGGGGAGTCTAAGTAATCTAAAGTAAGCGAGAGGTCAATATATACCTCAATATGTATAAAGTTTCAAAATTTTCCACATTTTTGACCTATGATGTGTAATGATGAATGCTAAGGGCTAGTCTAAGTCCTCTTCGAGAACGAAGATGCCGGTTACGACTAGGGGGTGCTCCCCGGTCGTGACAGTTCATGAAGTTTACTAAAAAGACATGTTTCATGATTTCAAATGAAATTTCCTCTTTAAATGCATATTTTTGCATGGTTGTCATACTTAGCGCATTCTTGTACTAATACCATTTTTCTTCATCTTTTTACACAAAGTGTAGGTGTTGATGGTTAGAGGATGTCTCCTATGTGAATAGCTTGGATTGATCTCCCAAGTTCAAGTATAGGGACCCTTATGATTCAATGGTTGCCGGTGTTTCTTTAAATTTATGTAATACCTTAGACTTATACTTTATGTTGATAAGGGTCGTGTCCCTATTCTGTTCTATTAAGTTATGTCTTAAGATGGAAAAGAGACTTAGAGTCTACTTATGTATTTTGATATTTTTATATATATATGAAGTGATATTCTACCATATGATGTGCTATGAAAAGTTTTAAATTTTCCGCTATTTTAAGATTATGCAATGAAAGATGTCTAAGGTCTTTTATAAGACCTCCGAGAGGTCGAGTATGCCGTGTTACTTCTAGGGGGTGCTCCTCAGTCGTGACAATGTGGGTCTTATCCTCGAATCTATGAGGACTCACCAAAACATCATCTTCAACTCTTAGAAACCTATCCATCATCCATAGCATACCAATACCTCCAATCCCTACACTTTAGTCAAAAAGGAGATAAGAAGGGGTTAGCACATTTAAGCACTAAGTATGGAAGCCATGGAAAAAGGGACATTTAGTATAGAAACATGCTTTCATGACATTTTGATAAAAACCTTCATCATAAGAGTTTAAGAGATATAATACAAGGCAATAATCATATATAATACATATTCAACTAGTATCAACATAAATCACTTAATTCCATATTTATTAAGTAAGACTTTTCATCATTTAGACTCTCTACGTAAGGTTACTCTAGGACCCACCTAAGTAAGACATGAAGAGACCACCCATACATCCTCTTCAATCACACCTATGTTATCCTCAAAGTCACCATAGATAAGAACCTTTCTATTAAAAATACTTTCACTAAGTGAAAATTATTCATTTAATCCATTTAAAAGAAAACTAAGCAAATAGGGGACTTCACATACTGGTCTTAGAAGACCTAGGGAACTCACTTGAGTATCTTCAAAGCCTACTCGTGTCATATGTAAATAGCATCCCATTCCACTACCTACACGTTGTAAAACCTATCAAATAATTAGAGTGCATATCCCACATGATGAGAATAGACATTAATCAACATAGACCATACTAGCTAGGTATGGAATCTGGTGTCATAAGACCCCCACACCGTGGAAGGTGTTGTACTTGCCAATGCTAGAACTAGGACATATACAATGTAGTCACATGGTTAAGGGATATCACGGGCTTCCTTGTACTGTAGTCTCATACTTCGAGTAGTCTCATAACCAATGTAGTCTTATACTTCGAGTAGAGCTACTACCACAAGCATATCCACTCGGTGTTTGCACTTGTTTCTCATAGATCAAGTTTATTCACACATTAGTATTTGAGAAGGTACCATTTCTTAGTCCTACCAACTCATAATACCACTACCAAGAAGGGGTCTACAATGGTTGCCGATCAAGGTTCATTAGGATAGCTCTTATGAATTTCTTAGAGATGGTTTCATGTCGTTCCAGCCAATCTACCTGTAAGTCCATCATTCCGCTCAAGAAGGGGCACCATTACGGTCTACCACTTCAAGGCTTCATTATTAACCTTCTTTTCATATTCAAGGTTTCACATTCTTAACCTTCTTTTCATATTCAAGGTTTCATATTAGTCATTCATAGAATGGTACCACTTTAGGTCTACTGATCCTAGACTTTCATTCATTCATATATTCATGACAAGGGTTCTTAAGCCTACCAAGTCAAAAGATCACATTCACCTAACTTTCACGCATCAAGTAGGGACAACTAGGTCTACCTAAAAAAGACACCATATGAAAAAGTAAAGACTCTTCATTGTCTATCATCATGACATACCAACATTTAAAGGAACATGCTTTCATTCACAATATCTCATAGCTTTATACAAGATCACCTCACGATCACATGAACACCTTCACATTATGAACATTGCACAAGATCACACATATATCACATAATAACTTCACATTATACATCCATGTATGCCATAACACCTTGGACATAGTCACATTACTTCATATAACCAACTTCACATTATGCCTTCATATATACCATAACATGATACTACTACAATTCACATAAAAATACCGTCAAGGCGATGATCACAATAAGAACAATAAGTAAACACCGCCGCCTTAAGTGAACCATACCACACAAGAGTAATTCTACATCATTCTACTTTAGTAAGTGAATAAAATCAACTTACCCTCTTCCAATATCAAAGACAACCATTCCTTAAAATCTCCAACAATTCACAATATAATAGCATAATTAACAATATAAATCAACCATACAACTCATCATAATCACAATTCCATCAACATTAGATCATAAGAAATAAACCCACTTCATAAGCCAAATTAAAGGATTTGAGAAGATCAAGGGTTCATGGATATTTTCATTGGAAAACATCAATTTAACATCAAAATATCATATCTAGTGATTTGAAATCGTTTCATGTAAGAACCCTTGAGTTAGAGTAAAATTAGACTTTTCCATAAACTTTGAACTCTTTGAAATCATGTTGAAATTGGCTCTATGGTGGTAGAAAGACTTAGATAGAGAAGTATCATACCTAATTAGAAGAAATCCCATGAGAGTTGAATAAGAAAGCCATAGAAATCCACAACTCTAGCTCCGTCTTTGACATTGAACTTCCATGGGGGTTTTGGAGTCAACTTTGGGAGGGTAGGGTTTTCATTTAGGTGCTTGAGTCTAAAAGAGGGTTTATTCAATTTAACATACTTACAATACCTAAATACACATAAAACACCCGTCCATACACTTAAAAAGACTGGGGTTGAATTTACCATTTCACCCCCAAGTTTGCCGAACTACTGCAGAAAATTGCCGCACCATTTGACGCCCTCAATCGACGGACCGGCAATTGATTAACGCCCTATCAATGGGGTCCATCATTTTGGTCTGCAGCTTAAAATTTTGAAGGCTTTGCAGGTCTGATCAACGCCCAACATTGACGAATTATCAATGCATTGACTGGCCGTCAACTGGAATCGTCAACCATGCTGTCTAGACAGCTTCTTAGCTAGAAGGTAGGGTCCTCCTCAAGGGCCCCTTGTGAGTCCTTCGGGGAGTCATACCTGGACCTTTTGACCCTAAACATATCCATATGGGTTCTTGGGCCATCACCACTGACTTATACCTCAAATAACACACTTAACTTTAACCTAAACACATAACAACACACTAGCACACAAACGCTAGTCTACGAACGTCTTGGTCGTTCCTTGACGCTTGAACTCAAATTCAATCGAACTGACCTATAAACTCATTTTAAAATTAATTACCAAGTTAACAGCCCTCAAAACACATGTGAATGTCTAGTCCATCCTAGTTCATTTTG
The DNA here is from genome assembly GCA_016801875.1 of Solanum sitiens. Lineage (NCBI taxonomy): Eukaryota > Viridiplantae > Streptophyta > Magnoliopsida > Solanales > Solanaceae > Solanum > Solanum sitiens. The sequence continues at coordinate 392,027 of JABWTJ010000088.1, read as the reverse complement.
AGGGTTGTTACAACTGGGTAAGAGAGATTTATTCATTACAATGCTCAATTTGAAGAAAATTTGAAAAACCACTTTCAAAATCTCCAAAGCGAATTTCAAATCTTCAAAGCTAAGGAAAACTATAGAGAAAAGTTCTCTAAGCTGAAATTTCTAACAAAAATATCAAAAGATGAATAATGATAAAGAAAACCCCTAAACTAAATGTTCATAATATAATTTATAGTAACCCACAATAAGCTACGAAGCTCCATTCGGTGAAGTAAGTCGGGCTCGCTGAAATCCTTGGTGAGTCACCCTTTGATCTCTTCTATCATCTTTTCCTCCTAGTATTTAGCATCCTCAAGGTCTGTAAGATTGGGCGATCTATCACTGCTTCGCAGAACTGCTTGGCATGCGTCGACTGCTTTTTTTTGTCTCCTACTTGGTTTCCTTCCTCAAGGCTAGGTAAACTGGAACTTTAGGCGGTCAGATAGCCACTCAATGATTCTCCAAGTGACCTTGACGATCACCAAGCTCGTTGTTCTTCAATTCTTTGGCTTTTTTTGTTCCTTTTTGTTTGTTAGTGTCCTTGCTTTGTTCCTCAATCGATATACCTGCAAATCAAGGATTTCACAACTGTTATTGGAATAAATTAAGCATTTGAGGACACTAAATCTTTATAAATAATGCCCTAAATCAGTCCCAAACTAGGAATCATCAACACTCCCAACTTAAACTTTTGCTTATCCTCAAGTAAAATTCAAGTTTTGTTCAATAAAAATGTTGCATACAGTATTACAGAAGACTCAATCATGAATGCACACAACAAGAGTCAACTTACTTATGGATCAATTGTGCACTCAAAGATTCAAGTTGTGACTCACCATTATCAAAGATGCTCAAGTTCACAATACTTGCTTCAAATGCAAGTTCAAGCTCAACAAAGGTACTCAAATGCCCTCACAGCAAGGATGATTATATTCACAAACAATTCTTCAACAATTTATAGTTACGGAATCACATACAACTCTCACACTCACAAGGATGAACACACGCATGACTTCACCCATAGGTTCGCCCTTATTTTCCATCAACACTTGTTTCAGATCACTAAAGATCACAAAGGTCTTTTGAGGCTTTTAACGGGGTTGAGTGTAAAGATATTGTCATTTCGTCTCACTATCTACTACCCTCATGAAATGTGGTCTAAACATCACTTTCTTCCTTTTCTTTAACATTTTGATCACGCTCATAATTCACCCCATTATTCACTTTTACATGGACTTCTGGATACCCCATTCTTTTGCAGTCAAAGGGGGATTTTTTTCAAACTTCATGAATTACTTTATCTTTTCACCACACCTCATCTTAGGCCTTTGGCCAATGTTGGATATTCAAATAAACCATACTTCATGAGAGTTATTGGTGAATGGATAAAGAGGGGTCACAACTGTTCAAGTTTCTTACAATAAAAGGATAAGCCTCAAAGGGGTTTCAGCAAAGTTCACACATCTCACAAGGTTGGCCACAAAAGTGGTCTTAAATTGTTTCACTCCTTAAATTTGTTGCCTAAGATCATTTCAAGAGCTTGTGTCACTTAGTCAACCGGACCAGTGAGGCGAATTCTAGGTGTCATGACACACTGTTCAATGTAAGCTCATGAAACAGGGCATTGGAACCTATACCAAACAAGACTCCACACTTTCTAGCTAGCATGCAATGTTCATCACAAGATACTCATTCGATAACCGATTAGTCACAATGAGATGCAAAAAGTTCACACATTGTCTATGCAACTTCATTTGGCCTCATCGTAGCTACACATACATTTCGTTCATTTAACAACACTATTCAAGTCATCAGTGTTGATCATAATCAATACTCAAATTTGCAAAAGAACAACCACAATCACACACAAAAGAGGTGGCACAAAATTTTCAAAATGGGTCAAAACCACTTACATTCAAAAAAAGGATCCACGAGCTCAAATATCCAAAAAAATAAAATTAACACACATCTATAGATCAAAACACCCGATCAATATTCCCAAATAAAATATAATCAAAATTTCTTGGTATGGAAATACCTCACCCCACCTGCAAAAGAAAAACAGTGTCCTCAAATGCAGCTACCAACATAAAACTCACAAATAAGAACAGAGGAGGTGGTAAAGATTGATCCTTTCTACATAGTCGCTATGTCTATCGGGGAATCAATGCCCGGTGTCACACTTTGGTCTTGCACATTAGTTCCTAAAGTAACAGCAACATCGACTCCACTAGAGTCTTATATGGAAGTCTCTCTCAATGATGTTTGGATGGATGAATGAACCATAGACTCCTCAACCTTGGTCAGGACCTCATAAGTGGTCTCCTCCTAAGCACCGAGCTTCTCCTCATAAGTCTCAGGCTTGAACTCTGTAGCTACATCATAAACTCTAACCAAATCTCTGGTAGTAGTCGGAGGCATATAAGAATAGGCTAGAATATATACGCCCACGTCATCAGGGATCTCCACGGTCCCAAAAATCATTGATATATCAGTATACTTTAGTTGGTCCACATCCTTTCTCAACTCAGTTATTGCGGCCTTTAAGGACGTCACCTCATGAGTGGCTCCCTAACCTCTCTCACACACCTCTATCATTGTCGAAAGGGCATCAATTGACTCTCTAAGAGGTGTCACAGCAGTGCTGAGATCTCTCTTAATCATCCCAGGGAATATAGCCTCTAGCCTGGAGGGACACACATCAGTACAATGGTCTAGATTCCCCATCCGTAGTATCGCGGCTTGGGTGAGTAGAGGTTGGGATGCAGCAAAACTAGCAACACACCTAGGAGGCAGGGGACCAGTAGAAGAACTCAGAGTCATACAAGGGGCAATAATAGATATACCATATGGACTAATGGCTGGAGTAGGAAATTATGCTTCTGTACGTAGTGTCTCAATGTCAACAACAAGGGATGCACCAACTGGGGATGCCTTCTTCTTCTTAGCCTCGTCCTTCAAGTAATCAGGATCAATGTGTCGGATGTGTGTCTAGTAGGTAGGACTTACTTCCATGTATGTCTTCTCATCATATGGTACACGAGCTCATCTGCATAACTCGGTAATCAACACCAAAAAATGGAGAGACGTCTTGCACTGCCTGGCCCTTATGGCCATCGTCTTTCCAAAGATCATACCTAAATTCATGTGCTTCCCTACAATGATGGATCCAATGCAGGCAACATTTGTTAGGGGGAGGATAGACTCATTCTGGGACAACATAAGGTGGTTATTGATGAAGTTGAACCAATACCTCGCTTCAGCATTAAGGTCTTTCTTCTCAATTTGCACTCCGACCTCAATCCACCTAGGAGTACCATAACATAAAAGAAGGGCCAACCATCCTTTCATATTCTCCAGGAAAGCTTTTTTCATCATGTGTTGGTAATCATATATAATGTTGCCATTGCATCCCAACACATCATTTATATCATCACTGTCGCACTTTACCTTACTTCCCCTGACAACTACATGGTCTACTGTCTTAAAAGTAGCAACCTTCCTCTTTTCCTGTGGCACTAAAGATCCATAGGTAGTGTAAAACTCTCGGACTCAATAAGGAATGTAATAACCCCAGGGTTTACTTAAGATCTCAAACTTGCAGGCCTTTATGGTGCACCATATTTCTGGGTATCAGTCGATCACATCATACATAAACAACTGCTTCTTCTCAATGATATTCCTCACTCCCTCGGCCTTTAGTCTAATGAGAGATTGGGGTAGGACCCTGTGCAGGTGGTATTGGGACCACAGACTTTGGCTGGAACTGGAGAAGGAGTACTGGATTGAGGTAGCCAGATGCTAGACGGATCATTCATCTTCTTGGAGCGCATTTCAGCACTCCAAGCTAGTAGAAGCTAATCATCCTCAATCTTAGAATTGTCAGCCTTCTGAGGGCCCTGGTGTTCCCCCTCACTCTTAGAAGTGGTGAGGCAAGTAACTTAGACTCCTTCACTGTTAGATTTGACCTCCGATGATGCAACTACGGGGTCTTTGCACATTCCTTTTGCCCTTCCCACATATGGTAGGAAGTTTGGTCGCATTCGCATTAGATGTAATTTCATCCTCATTGATTATGATTCCCTTTGCCCACTAGCGGGGCGGAATGTGTCATCTGTGTACCTTGGGTCTAGCCATATCTGCAAAATACACCAAAAAGAGTTAAGAAACTTATTAAGAAAAGTTGCAGAAATCATGTTACAGAATGACTGGCCGAACCAATCGACAAGTAATCGAGTCACTTTGGCGTGCCAAATCAGGAACGCCAAAAGGATCATCCTATAAAAATCCAAAAATCAGTCAAATTAGCAATATTAAGTGCCCTTCGGCGATACTCCGACACTACTCAGCGAGCTCATACTAGACTGCCAAAATTAAGTGTTTTATGGGTTAGGGGCACAGAACGAGTCATCTAGGAAGACTTTTGGCGAGTCTCTAGGTTAACTTGGCAAGCTTAAGCTTTCTGTAACTTGACAAAACATAAAATTAAGGGTGACAAAGTGGGACATTAGCGAACCGCCAAACAGTTCAGCCAGCTCAACCCAGCTCGCCAAACAGCCCAACGTGCAAAATTTCAACCCCGTTTCCCAAAATCAAGCTCTTAGCCCCCCGAAATCAAAATTAAACTACACATTTATGCAATTAAGATAAGACCCATCAGACCCATGCCTCTAGGGTAATCAGACTTCCCTCCGATTTGGCCAAAATTGGTTATTTGATGACTTTTGCCCTTGAGAATGATGTCAAACGCTCCATCATTGGGAAAAACATGTCATTTAGCACAATTGTGGGTTACTCAGACTTCACCTAACTATACCCAACATCAATTTACCGCAACCCAACAATTTATGATCAATTTTTATGAACAAAAGTCGGGAAGCAATTTAGGCACAATTACGAAACTAAGACAGGCATATAAACACATCAACTACATTTTCAATACAGGTCCAACACACAACAACAAGATTTTACCAAATGCATTCGAGTTCAAATACTAATCAAGAGTTTGGGGTTCGAAAAACTAACATTTAAGCCGAATGAGGAGTTTTAGATGCTAGGCGGCAATGTAATCCGAATCCGAACAAGATATCAAGACAAAAACAAGAGAAATATCATAAGTATGGGAAATATAAAGTGCGGGTTTAAGTATACGGGGTTAGAATTGAGAGAATATGAAAGGTTTTGAAATTTTTAATCGTTTGGCCTTTTAAATCCTTTCAGTTCGTGGCTTTTTTGGCGGTATCAGTCAACCACACCAAACCACTCGGTGATGTGCTGAGTAGTGACTTATCTTGCTGAGTTTTAAAGGACCTCTAATTAATTTAGGGGTCCAAATGGCGGACTAATGGGGCTCGCTGACCTGCTCGACGAGTCACGATTTATCCATTGGCCCCCCAAGTTTTACAAACTTTCACATCAGATTTTTATGGATCTAATAGTTGTCCAAGTAAGGATCTCTGACCTCTGGACTCTTGGCTCGCCAATCTTCACATTTTAAAAAATTATTCCACCTTTCAACCTGTACAATTAACACCATTATTCAAAAAAAAAAAAAAAACTTGGGTTGCCCCCAAAAAGTGTCTTATGCAAGCTTCATTCTTGGTTTGCCATAGTAACACTAGGCCCCCCCCCCCCCCCCGCCTTGTCTTGGGTTAATATGAGAAGAAATCTGACCCATTTAGGTCTCAAAATGCTTAATAGAGACGGAATGAGAGGTCACCATCTGGTTGAGAGTCAATACATCTTACTTCATTTCATTCCTAACTTTACCGAACCCTTCAACCTTGTTGAGAATGCGTGAGAGCATATATTTTGTCCATCCACCCTCATAATTGTTGGGCTTTTGACGCTCATGGGGAAGAACATACATATCCTTCTCCCCTTCTCTTTCCTTCCAAGTGGCGTTACGATTACACCAATCTCTATCACGGTCTCTCCTGTCCTTATCTCTATTTCAACCTTGGTTTCCACTTGGCCTTGGGTAGTTAGCATGATAACCTCCTCCTTGGTTGGTGAGGAAATTCAGTTCCTTATTGTACAACACTTCAAATTTTGCCTCCTCGAGGTTTACACCACTGACACTGACAACATTAACACTCTTTGTACCAGCATCCATGACATTCTTGTCCAAGATGTCTAGTTGGGTCATCATCTTTACCATGTTTTGGTCTCTTTCTTGATCCTTTTTTATCTGCTCGTATGTCAGTTTATAAGTGAGATGAGAGACTTGGTCCTCATGACTGTACCATGCCCGGTTAATTTTGGGCATGCCATCAAGGAGTTGGGACTCTCTTGTATAGGGTTGTCGTATTATAACCCAAAGAAAGTTGGTCAATTACTCTTCTGTTTACCGATTCAAGACATCTATAGAATCATTCCAGCAACACCTTATCGGGAAATCCATGAGTTAGGAATTGAAGCCCCATCTTCTTAAACCTTATCCAAGTCTCATGGATTGTCTCACCCTCAAATCACTTGAAATTTTTTATATTATCCCTTAGTATCATCATCTGTGATGGAGGAAAGAACCTTACATGGAACATTGTGATCAGTTCCATCCAAGAAGTGATAGAATCTCTTGGCAACTCAGCCGACCACTTGTTTGCCTCACCCATAAGAAAAATGGAAAAAACCTAAGTTGGACCGATTCTTGAGATATGTTATTAACGGAGAATGGTCCACAAACATCGAAAAAAGTCCTAATATGCTCATGGGGATCCTCATGAGCCAGCCCACCAAACAAACCCTTTAGTTGAAGGAGCTAAGCATGGTGCTTGGGATATGAAATACAACATTTCCTACAGCTTAAGGTAAACGAATGGCACCAACACCACCCATTTGGTTAGGGTCATTGACACTGGGTCATTGATGTCGTTAAGATTTTCGATATCATCTTGGTGACCCACTTAGCTACCATTACTTATGTTGACGCTCATTTCCTCCTCTGTTTTAACAACCAACATAAAACCCAAAAATAAAAGTCAATCGATTCAACTGTAGCTAAAAAGAATACAATACAACTTCACCAAAAGAATTTCAAATAATACCACTCCCTGGCAGCGGCACCATTTTGATTAATAATGTTTCAAAGACACTTCTTTCAATTCTAAGTGTCAATGAACGTAAATCAGTATAAAACCTAACTAAATGAGTCAGGTCAAATTCCATAAGGAGCGGTACGTGTTTACATTTCAATAAAGAAATACGAATGTGGTCTAATCAGTCATAGGAATAAACATTATCAAAAAAAGACATTTTAGATTAAAGGGGCGACACAAATGTAAAATGGGAGGTTTAGGTTGTGATTATCAACTACAAACCGTCACAAACGATTTGAAATAACAATAGAGAGATAGAGTGTCGGGATGTGATCAATTATAGGCAAATATATGCATATGGATAATTGAAACTACTAGCAAACAACTGAAAATCAGTGAGTAGGCTAGACTATTAGGGAGATAGATTTCTCTCGGATAACTACCACAAATCAGGTGATTTCTTTCGAACACGCAAGACAATGAAGAACAACCCACACCTTAATACATCCACTCTTCAAGCTAGATGGGTAGGACTTGGTTTAGGATTCACTCTCTCGAGATAAACCCAGCTCAACCTAATACCCACAAATAATTAATCAATAATATTATTTCTAAAATATCTCTCTCGAGCAAGACAAGAAAACAAAAGTAGACCTGCATTTGCAACTAAAATTCTTAAATTAAACCTCAATTAGTGATTAAGCTCACTTTAATTTAGAATTTAAACTAGTAATTAATAATACCCATAAATAAATTCAACCCATAATCACATTATCACACCACAAGAATTGGGGTTTAATTAAACATCATCGAAAGATAAAAAACTATTAACGAATCGCTTAGCCATCAACTGGATAAGAGAGATTTAACATAATGCTCAATTTGAAGAAAATCTAAACACCCACATCTAATATCCCCAAAGAATATTTTTCAAATCTTCAAAGATAAGGAAAATTATAGAGAAAAGTTCTCTAAGTTCAGTTCTAATGTCTAACAAAAATATCAAAAGATGAATAATGATAAAAAAAAACTCAACCAAATGTTCAAAACATAATTTATAGTCACCAAAAATAAGCTATAAAATCCCATTCAACGAAGTAAGTCGGGGTCACCGAACCACTAGGTGAGCCGCCCTTTGATCTTTTCCATCGCCTTTTTGCCCTAGCATTCAGCATCCTCAAGGTTAGTATCACTGCTTTGCGGTACTACTCGGTGATGCGCCGACTGCTCTTTTTTGTTGCCGACTTGGTTTCCTCCCTCGGGGCTTGGCACATTTGTCTCGTCCTTCTTCAATTCTTCAGGTTGTTTTGTTCTCTTTTGTCTGTTAGTGTTCATCATGCGATGCACCAATAGTGTCACGACCCAAATCGAGTCGTGAGTGACACCCACACTTAACCTCCGAGGTGGGCGAACCATTGAATTCAATCCCAACTTATATTTATCATTCATCTTACAAAATACTAATCATAATGCGGAGGCTTAAATCTCATTAGTGTAAGAAACACAAATCCATTATAGTCTACTATATGTCATTCCTAAAACCTGAAAGTCATCACATTAAGGACATATAATTTTCAAATACTAAGTCTAAGAGTATTAAAGACACCAAAATAATTAAATAAATAGTTTATGTCCGAAAAATAAGGACATAATGTCAAGACAGAGAATTCAACACAAGCTTGAATGAGTAGCTCCACCTGGAACCTGATATGCTTGAGACTGCCTAGAGCTGAGGGCGAGTCTAATTAGTTGGTACACTCACTTCACTCTATATAAGGAAAACAAAGGAAAATACAATTAGGGCTCAGTATGGGGCAATATGTACTGGTAGGTATCATCTGCCAACCCAAAATAGACACTAATTTACAATAAATAATAGTATGAAATCAACTATGACACTTAACCAGTAGCAAGCAAAAAACAACATGAACAAGTGACAAAGGAAGCCAGTGCACAATCATTCACAATATCCAACACACATATGTAGACTCATGCCTCCACACCATGCTCATTTGGGAAATGGGTCCTTTGAGATTGATTATATTATGTTAATTCAATAAAAAATTCCTTTTATGTTACCGTGTCGGAACGTGGCACTCCGATCCAAGAATATCGTGTCTGAACGTGACAACTTCAATCCAGGAATATCGTGTCAGAATGTGACAATCTGATCCTATAATACCGTGTCAGAACGTGAGACATTCATCAAAGAATACCGTGTTGGAACATGACACTCTGATCCAAGAATACCGTGTCTGAACGTGACACTCCGATCCAAGAATACTATGTCGAAACGTGACACTAAATTCCAATAATATCATTAATTTATTGATTATTATCACCACTTTCAGTTCATTAACAATATTTCATCAATCCTTCTTTATTCAAGACATCATTTCGATAGAAAGGGTTCAAGATCATAAATTTCACGGTCTCAGGATTTTAGACCAATCACAAACCACACATCCAAGCAACATAATCAAGTACATAGAGGACTTCACAATATCATTCAAAGCATATTAACCACTATTAAGAGTCTATATATCAAATAGAAGAAACCATAACCTACCTTAACCGAAGATTCGAAATCAAGCAACTAGTTCCCCGATGTTTTTCCTTTCCTCAATGCCTCAAAATGTTTCCAATCTATCAAGTATGCATAATTTGTAAGTAAACAATTATATAAGCATTGATATCACTATAATAATTTTCCTAGGATCTGATGTCAACCAATATTTTAACTCTCGTATTTTTCAAGTTGCAAGCCTAGGGTTAAGTCTTAATTTCTCTAATAGCATATATAATAGAATTCATGTAGTGTAATGTAATACACCTAATACTTAATTAACTATATTAATATATCAAAACTTAGTTTATAATATAATAACTAAAGGAAATAATAAATTATGACCTAATTCAGTGGAATACTACGGGACAATAGTAGACTGCTACTCTTAATTATTTTTGACTAATTATATCAATACAACCCAATTGTTATAACACGATAACTAATATCTCCCCAAAATCCGAAACCAAACTGTATCTTTCCACCTTTAGTTCTTATCTAACATATTTAATATAATGATTTAACTTATCGTCCGACATTAAAATGAAATCCTTTTCCACATTTTCAAAGCAATTCGTTGGTATATCCATTGAAACTACACACCAATATGCTATTAACAATTTGCATTATAAAATCAATATCTACGTATGCAAATGTTAAGATACGGTTAAGGATTTATCTATACCTGAGAGGCTCGTACCTTGCAGAGACTTCTCTTGGTCTGTATATTTGAGCCGCCAACACTTTTGTGTTTTCACAAATAAAATAATAAAACTTCTTTTAATTTTATATAGGTTTACATACGGGCCAAGAGACATAGGATACTAAATAAATTATAAATGTGGGCCCATTAACCACCATTTAAATAAATAATTAAAACTTAACCGTTAATTCTATAATTATAGTTACGAATTCTCCAAAATAGCCATTTAGACTCTATCGAAAAGCATTTTATAATATAAAAAACTTTAGTGCTCAAAACGATCAATTGGGTCGTTACATATAGTGTGCCCAATCAGATCACAAGTAAATAGAGGCTTGGTGCGTCAGTACGCCCAATCAGACCCTAGTAAATACAGGTCTGGCATGATGCTCTGCAATAGCCCCCAAAGTATCACGCAACTTCCTTCTCTATTCTCATTCCGTACTTGTTCCTTTGAGCTGAGTTTTCGTACTTTTCTTGTTACCAACTATCTAAATTATCTATAAATCATTGAGAAATCTTATACATATCCTAATCCTCATTCTTTATCATGACCCAAGTCTAACCCTTTAGATGTGAAACGGCGTACTTGACCCGAATGGGTCTCATACAAGCCCTTACATATTCATCATTGCATAACATAGAATAATGCAGAAATTTAAAACTTTTTACAATCAAGTCAAACTCTTTTCATAAAGGAAAATACGATATCTAGACTTTATTTCCTACACCATCTAAGTGCAATAGAGAATCTCAAATACCTTTTACAACATAATAGTCTTATAATGGAAAGTACATGGAAAGTCTACAAAGTCTATTACAATGGAAACATATAAAGAGGCATCAACTACTTGTCCTCGGATCTTGAGAACATTCCAATGGTCTTGGAGAAGTTTATTCCAAGCTTCAACTCTTAGTAGCACAATCACTTTCGGAACCCGCACTTGGTAGTAAAATAGAAGAAATATGGTTTAGCACAATTAATGTACTAAGTATAGAAGTCATGCATAAAAATCATTAAAACAGGCATAAAAGGGACATTTAGCTGAAATCATGTTTTTTCTACTTTAAAACCCACAATGCACATTTAGTCAATACATAGACAATCCATACCATAATGTAAAGATACAATCATACTCACAATTCGTATTATGCTTATAAGAGTTCAAATAAATTCATACTATAAGGAAACCACCCCACAACCCCTTTATAAGTTCACTAGTGCAATGTCATGCCTCAAAACCCATTAAGACGGACAGGCACCCGATGCCCTAATGGCCCGAGAGAACCAACCTACAACCTGTTCTTACTGAGCATATACTATAACAATTGAGACAAGTTAACTTTGGATGCAGCGATACAAACCAACGTAAGTACATCCAAAAGTTATATACAAGACTTGGCCGTTTAGTCCACAACTCCTTAAGACACAACTGAACCATGTACATACGTCTACAAAGCCTCTAAAAGATAGAAGACTAGAGTAGGTCAGGACAGACCCCGCCTTACCCTTAACTACGATACAATACCAAACGAATTTACCAAGGACTTAATAAAGCTCCGAATCAACTTGGAGCTCACCAAAAGTAGCAGAATTTCGAGTGCTCCTACTGAGGAGGTCTACTAGCTGGAGTACCTGAGCCTGCAGCATGAAATGCAGTGTCCCCAATATAGGACGTCAGTACGAAAAATGTACTGAATATGTAAGGCAAATAGTATATGTAATACAAAGCTCAAATGAAATCAAGTAGCAACATAAGGGTGCATAGATTAGGAGAGAAGACCACCTTTGCTTACTCTTATGGGATCAAGTAAGCTACATTCTTTTCTTTACCTTGTTGTATGTTATAATCTTTGTTGGGCATGTGATACAAGTGACCAGCTGATCAGTGGTAGAAAAGGATGACCCATGCTAGGCGTATTAACCCCTGGGATGCGGTCCTCATAATTACACAACTTGGGATCGGCCCATGCTAGGCTTTCGCCCCTGAGCTGCCACCCTTCTATACCAATAGGGATCGGCCCATGCTAGGCTTTTGCCCCTAAGCTGCCACCCTTAATTAAATAGATTTCTTCACTTAGATTCTTTAATCTTTGAGATTATTGTTAATCAGTTCATAACTCTTTTGAGATGTTATTTTGGATAATCATAACATTTTGAGATGTTGATTTGGTGGTCATAATCATCTTGGAGACATGAAATTACGGAATAGTAGTGGAATACATGAAAACAATACTTTGAGGCAGTAACAATGATATAAGGAGCTATGAAACATCAACACCTTACTTTAAGACCTTAATGGCACAATTGACTTCAATTGGCTTAGGAGAAGGATTCATCAAACGTTTTTTTGCAAATACCATTTCTATAACAGCACAAGGGGAAATTACACAAGTATAGAGTAGTGAACATATAATGAAGTAGTTCCATGTACTTAGAATGGGGAATGAAATATTGTTAGCTATTTGGAGATAGTACGCTGCCACCATGCTTTCTTTTCTAGAAATAGAACTTATGAGAATCACTTCATTGATATTAATTGCAGGTGGCAGATTTCATGCCAAAAGGATATAGAATCGAATAGCCTTACATACCTTATTTTTTTGACCAAAACCACTATCACGATTCAGCCTTCCTTATTGGGTGCGAATCTACAACATAAGTCATGATTAAGCTAACATCAGCAGCTAATCATAATAAGGTCCTCCACAACAGTAGCTAAAATATTTGATGGAAATCAGGCCCATACAACCCTTACATAAATGGTGAACCACCACACCCTTCCTCTACACATTAATACAACTTCAAACATCATTTCCAGAGATACCCAAACAGCCCTCAACAACAATATTCATAAGGCAGCCACTAACAATCTCAAATCTTTCAGCATAATAGGAGAATATTGACTCAAAGATTTATCACAATCCATGAATTCTTGATAATCATATATAAAATTCTCCACTCCAAACATTATCAAAGAGAGGAAAACAAATGGGTTGAAGTCTTACCTTAATTCTGAAAATTTATCCTCTAAACTTGTACTTCAAGAATTCAAACTCTCCTTCAAACTCTTACTTGAAAAATTAGACAGCACTCAAGAACTCTAAGGTGTTTTAGGGCTGCTAATTGAAGCCAAGAGAGACCAAGAAAGAACTTAGGAAATCTGAAATTTTTGCAAGTTCAAAATGGAGAATAAGACTTGATCCTTATCCTTTGAAAAGGAGGTGTTATGGCCGACACTCTTGACCAATTTTGGGCCATATAATGTCAAGTAGGTGCCCCACCTGCTTGTCCTTTTAACTTGGGCCTTTTTGGACTTAATATTATTGGACCTTGGCTGTCCATTTTCCCTTTGTCCTTTTATTCCACTTGGGACAGATTAATGCAAGTAGGTGGTACACACTTGGCCCAATAACATGGTAAAACAAATCTTAGGAGGTCATGCACTTACCTAGTTTCACTTGGGCTTTATCCATAATGGGCCAATTGGCAGATTTGGCTGCTGGGCTTTCTTTCATTCACAATTTTCTTTAATAGGTTTGGGCTTCAAATGAGCCCCTAAATATAAGACTAAATCTGGTCAATCAAACTTGGGCCCTTTAACTATAATATAGATCAAGTAGGTGATGCAGCTGCTAGCTCAATTACCACCTTACTATAATTACTTAAATACTTTCTATCGGAGTTAACTTGCAATACATATGCTGAAACGTGCAAGGCATTACATCACCTTCCAAGCTAGTTTAAACCAACACTAATCACATAAGAAATATGATCCCTCACCTACACTATAAGTCTATGTCAAGTATAACATGAATAGAACTACCACATACAAAAATACAGGCCGTTACATCCTTCCCCCCTTGGAACATTCGTCCTCGAATGTTAGCATGGTTGTCCGGTCTTAACAAGTTCAAGCCTAAGTTAGTACTACTATTAATCACATTGAACATATAGACTTATACTTACTTGTCAATGCCTCCACTAACATTTTGATCATTCCACCAGTGTGGAAGAGGTGAGGATACTTCAATTTCATTGCTTCTTCTGCTTCCCATGTAACTTCTTCTACTTGTTGGTTTCTCCATAGAACTTTTACAGAAGCTACTTCTTTATTTCTTAACTTCCTAACTTGTCGATCCAGAATAGCAATGGGTACTTCTTCATAAGTGAGATCTCCTGTAACCTGTACGTCTTCAGTAGGAGTAATACGAAATGGGTCACCTACGCATTTCCGTAGCATTGAGACATGGAACACCGGATGAACTGATGAAAGCTCTTGTGGTAGCTCTAACTCATAGGCTACTTGGCCAAATTTTCGGATAATCTTATATGGCCCTATATAGCGTGGACTCAGCTTTCCCTTTTTACCAAACCTCATTACCCCTTTCATCGGAGACACCTTCAAGAACACCCAATCCCCTATAGAAAATTCTAGTCCTCTCCTTCTAATATCTGCATATGATTTATGTCGACTTTGAGCTGTTTCTAGCCGCTGCTGTATCACTTTGACTTTTTCCATAGCTTGATGAACAAGATCTGGCCCAAATAAGGAAGTTTCACCCATTTCGAACCAGCCAATTGGTGATCTACACTTTCGACCATATAAAGCTTCATAAGGTGCCATTTTAATGCTCGAATGATAGCTATTGTTATAAGCAAATTCAATAAGTGGTAGGTGATCATCCCAGCTACCCTTGAAATCTAATATACAAGCTCGCAGCATATCCTCAAGTGTCTGAATTGTACGTTCTGCCTGACCATCCGTTTGAGGATGAAAGGCTGTACTTAAATTCACTTGTGTTCCCAAACTCTTTTGAAATGACTTCCAAAAATTTGCTGTAAATTGAGCTCCTCTATCCGATATTATAGAGATTGGCACTCCATGTAGTCGAACTATCTCTTTAATGTACAACCTCGCATACTCTTCAGCTGTATAAGTAGTCTTCACCGGCAAGAAGTGTGCTGCTTTGGTAAGTCTATCAACTATTACCCATATGGAGTCAAACTTCCGGAATGAGCGAGGCAAACCAGTAACAAAATCCATGTTGATCATGTCCCATTTCCAAATTGGAAGTTCTATACGCTGCATGTAACCTCCGGGCTTTTGGTGTTCTACTTTTACCTGTTGACAGTTTGGACACTGAGCCACGAATTCTGCAATGTTCTTCTTCATGTTCCCCCACCAATACATTTCTTTCAAGTCATGATACATTTTAGTTGACCCCGGATGAACAGAGTACCTTGAATTATGTGCTTCCATCATGATCCTCTTTCTTAGTTCATCTATATTAGGTACACACAATCTGTTTTGACATCGAAGTACTCCGTCTTGCTTAAGCTCAAACGCCTTTGTCATACCATGTAGTACATTCTCTTTAAGTTGTAAAAGAATTGGATCAGTGTACTGCTTCTCTTTCACTTCCACTATTAATGAGGATTCTGCCGCATTTTGCACAATTACCCCTTCGTCTTGAGATTCAAGAAGGCGAACGCCCAAGTTAGCTAGTTGGGAAAGATCCTTAGTCATTCCTTGTCTTTCCATAGACTTCCCATAAGTGGTTGCCATTATTTTACGGCTTAAAGCATCAGCTACTACATTAGCTTTACCGGGATGATATAAGATGTCAATGTCATAATCTTTTAATAGCTCCAGCCACCTTCGCTGCCTCAGATTTAAGTCTTTTTGCTTAAAAATATATTGCAAGCTTTTGTGATCAGTGTATATGTCAACATGAACTCCATACAAGTAGTGGCGCCATATCTTCAAAGCAAACACAACTGCTGCTAGCTCTAGATCATGGGTTGGATAATTTTTCTCATGTGGCCGCAGCTGCCTTGAGCCATAAGCTATAACTTTACCATGCTGCATCAATACACAACCTAAGCCCACTCCCGAAGCATCACAATACACTACATAGCCTTCTGTACCTTCTGGAAGTACCAACAAAGGTGTAGAAGTTAATTTACTCTTCAGCTCTTAGAAGCTTCTTTCACACTCATCGCTCCACAGAAACTTGGTTCCTTTGTGTGTTAGGTTTGTTAAGGGTGCAGCCATGGAAGAGAATCCTTCAACAAACCTTCTGTAATAACCTTTGCCAATCCAAGAAAACTACGGATCTCCGTAGGCGTTGTAGGTCTTGGCCATTTTTCCACGGCTTCTATTTTCTGGTTATCAACCCTTATTCCTTCCTCGGATATGATATGACCTAGGAATGCCACAGATTTCAACCAAAACTCACATTTAGAGAACTTTGCATACAATTTACAATCACGGAGAATTTGTAAAACCTCCCGCAAGTGATTAGCATGATCCTCTTCCGATCTTGAATACACCAAAATGTCATCTATGAACACTGTCACAAACACATCTAAGAATGGCTTGAACACCCTATTCATCAAATCCATAAAAGCTGCTGGTGCATTTGTTAGCCCAAATGACATGACTAAGAACTCAAAATAACCATACCGTGTTTGGAAAGCTGTCTTGGGTACATCTTTGTCCTTGACCCTCACTTGGTGATAACCTGACCTCAGGTCGATCTTTCAAAAACACCTAGCACCTTGTAATTGATCAAACATATCATCAATTCTAGGGAGGGGATATTTGTTCTTAATGGTTACCTTATTCAATTGCCGGTAGTCGATACACATTCTTAATGAGCCATCCTTTTTGTGTACAAATAAAATTGGTGCTCCCCATGGCGACACACTAGGCCATATGAATCCTTTCTGTAATAAGTCTTTTAACTGCTCTTTCAACTCCCGTAATTCTGCCGGAGCCATTCTATATGGAGGAATTGAGATAGGTTGAGTATCTGAAAGCACATCAATACCGAACTCTACTTCTCGTTCTGGAGGCAAACCGGGAAGATCTTCAGGAAACACATCTGGAAATTCATTTACCATCGGAATGGATTGAAGGGTTGGTGGCTCTGCATCTACATTTTTCACTCTAACCAGATGGCATATGTATCCTTTGGAAATCATCTTCTTTGCCTTAAGATAAGAAATAAATTTACCTCTTGGCATCCCAATATTACCTTTCCATTCGAGGACTATCTCTTTTGGAAATTGGAAATGCACTATCTTAGTTCGGCAATCTACTATGGCATAACAAGAAGCTAACCAATCCATACCCATTATAACATCAAAATCTACCATGTCTAGCTCAACAAGGTCAGCCAATGTATCACGATCACAAACAGTTACAATACAATTACGATAAACTCTCCTAGCTATAATAGATTCACCAATCGGTGTAGACACTTCAAATGGCTTCGCTAATAATTCTGGTGTTGTTTTGAACTTTCCAGCAATCAATGGTGTAACATATGATAGTGTAGACCCCAGATCTATTAATGCATATACAATATGTGAAAAGATGGACAATGTACCTGTAACCGCATCCGGCGACGCTTCTAAATTTTGTCGATCCCCTAGTGTAGCATATGTGCGATTCTGACCTCCACTAGAACTAGCTGCTCCCCTAGCTCCTCTACCATGACATGTAGGCATATGTAGTCCCCTACCTAAAGAAGGGGTTGATGAGGTCGATGCAACAACTAATCTAGTTGGTTGAACAATGCCACACACTCCCCTATGAGGGCAGTTTCTCATCATATGCCCTGGTGTGCCACACCAAAAACAAACATCCGTCCCAAACCTGCATGCACCTATATGATTCCTTCCACATTGTTTACAAGGCTGTCGTGGAGGCCTTGATTGGCTCGTACTTCCTTGCTCTTGATGACTGCCTTGGCTTTCACTTCTTTGCCAAAACTGATTGCCTCTAAACCCTTGGAACCGTGGTGGAGCACTAGCTGTAGAGTAGAAAGATGATGGCCTAGGTGGTCTGTTAGAGAACCGAGGCCTAAACTCACCTTGGGATGGTGTAAACTGACCCATGGATCTGGCCCTCTTAGAATGCCCTGTTTCCAACTCTTGTGTTCTTCTTCTTTGCCTTTGATCCTCCAATTTTTGTGCAAAAGCCTGCATCCTTGCTATATCCATATCTTTATTTAATGAAGCAATTGTACAGTCTCTAACCAGATATGAATCTAATCTGTCCACAAAACGATGAACTCTATCCTCCATAGTAGCTACTACATTAGGAGCATACCTGGCCAAGGAATTAAATTTGAGACTATACTCCCTCACACTCATATTTCCTTGGTGGAGATTTAAGAACTGATCCGCACGGGCCTCTCGGATCTCCAATGGCAGATAATGATCAAGGAATGCCTTTTTAAACTCTTTCCACATAGCTGAAGGTGCATTTATTCCCCTAGATTGCTTCCAAGCTTCATACCACAATATAGCCACACCCTTTAATCTGTATGCAGCTAGCTCAAGTGCTTCTTTACCACTTACATGCATAATATCCAAAGTGCGTTGGATTTGATCTATAAAGTCTTGGGGATCTTCATTAGGATCTGACCCGGTAAATGATGGAGGGTCCAAGTTAAGAAAATCACGTATCCGTGTTCCAGCTGATCTAACTACACCACTAGTACCTGCAACTGGACCTTCTTGCCTTTGGCCATGACCAGCAACTATACGAGTCAATAATTGGACTGCATTCCTCAAATCTTGCTCGGTAGCATTAATAGGGGGTTCCTGAGGTTCATCTTCCCTCCTTATTTCTTCAGGAGATGGAGGCGTCGAGGAAGTCTGCGATAGAGACTCATCTTGAGCCCCACTTTGAACAGCTTGACTTGGTGGTGGTTGGCTGGTCCCTTCTTGGGCAGCCACTTCTACTCGTTTACCAGTACTTTTACTCCTTCTCGTAATCGGCATCTTTGCTATAATAAAACAATTGAGGAATTAGATATGATTCACCTACAACACAAGTTCTATCGCACGATCTAAGAAATGAAAGAAATGAGACAACTCCTATATGTCCCGTAGCCTCCTGTTTATAAATATGGTGCACAACACATCCATAAGCAAGACTCTACACAGACACGGCTTTGTAGACTCCCTAGGATGACCTGCTCTGATACCACTTTTGTCACGCCTCAAAACCCATTAAGACGGACAGGCACCCGATGCCCTAAAGGCCCGACAGAACCAACCTACAACCTGTTCTTACTGAGCATATACTATAACAATTGAGACAAGTTAACTTTGGATGCAGCGATACAAACCAACATAAGTAGATCCAAATGTTATATACAAGACTTGGTCATTTAGGCCACATCTCCTTAAGACACAACTGAACCATGTACATACGTCTACAAAGCCTCTAAAAGATAGAAGACTAGAGTAGGTCGGGACAGACTCCGCCTTACCCTTAACTACGATACAATACCAAACGAATTAACCAAGGACTTAATAAAGCTCCGAATCAACTTGGAGCTCACCAAAAGTAGCAGAATTTCGAGTGCTCCTACTGAGGAGGTCTACTAGCTGGAGTACCTGAGCCTGCAGCATGAAATGCAGCGTCCCCAATACGGGACGTCAGTACGAAAAATGTACTGAATATGTAAGGCAAAAAGTATATGTAATACAAGGCACAAATGAAATCAAGTAGCAACATATGAGTGCATAGATTAGGAGAGAAGACCACCTTTGCTTACTCTTGTGGAATCAAGTAAGCTACATTCTTTTCTTTACCTTCTTTGTATGTTATAATCTTTGTTGGGCATGTGATACAAGTGCCAGCTGATCAGTGGTAGAAGAGGATGACCCATGCTAGGCGTATTAACCCCTGGGATGCGGTCCTCATAATTACACAACTTGGGATCGGCCCATGCTAGGCTTTCGCCCCTGAGCTGCCACCCTTCTATACCAAATAGGATCGGCCCATGCTAGGCGTTCGCCCCTAAGCTGCCACCCTTAATTAAATAGATTTCTTCACTTAGATTCTTTAATCTTTGAGATTATTGTTAATCAGTTCATAACTCTTTTGAGATGTTATTTTGGATAATCGTAACATTTTGAGATGTTGACTTGGTGGTCATAATCATCTTGGAGACATGAAATTACGGAACAGTAGTGGAATACATGAAAACAATACTTTGAGGCAGTAACAATGACATAAGGAGCTATGAAACATCAACACCTTACTTTAAGACCTTAATGGCACAATTGACTTCAATTGGCTTAGGAGAAGGATTCATCAAACTTTCTTTTGCAAATACCATTTCTATAACAGCACAAGGGGAAATTACACAAGTATAGAGTAGTGAACATATAATAAAGTAGTTCCATGTACTTAGAATGGGGAAAGAAATATTGTTAGCTATTTGGAGATAGTACGCTGCCACCATGCTTTCTTATCTAGAAATAGAACTTATGAGAATCACTTCATTGATATTAATTGCAGGTGGCAGATTTCATGCCAAAAGGATATAGAATCGAATAGCCTTACATACCTTATATTTATGACCAATACCACTATCACGATTCAGCCTTCCTTATTGGGTGCTAATCTACAACATAAGTCGAAGAGATTAAGAAAAGACACCTTATAAACTCAACTCTAAGGCACGATACTAGAATAGAGAAAAAAGTGAAACTTCTAGCATCCTTAGCCTCTTTGTCCATGGATGTGTCGCGACTCACACCAATGACCAAGATACTATGAGATGTGGCTTGTGAGACTTTTAGACCTTAAACTATTTTCCAAAACCTTATTCTCTGATACCAAGTCTGTCACGACCCGAAAGCACCCCCTAGAAGTTAAGGAAAACCTTCGAATCATGACTGGACATACTTGACCCCTTTGGGGTCTCGTACAAGCCCTCTAACTAGCGTTCATAACATAAAGCATGAAAAGTAGTGCGGATTAAAACTTTTCACGATAGCAATAATAAAATAAGTCTTTTCATAAATACTAGGAAATCTTGTCGTCACAAGCCAACTTAAAGACACAATTTAGAATCTTAGGGACACGGCCCTTTACAATAAAAAGAAAATACAAATTAAGTCTTAATAATGAAACTAAGAGACATAAACTATGTCCTCCAATATATGAGGACATACCCAATTCTTGAGAGATAGAATTCCCAAGCTTCAACTCCAATCCTCCAAAAGGCTTCAAACCTATACTCATAAGGTATATAAAAATATGGGGTTAGTACAACAATGTACTAAGTATGGCATATGCAAAAACATGCAAAAGGGGATATTTTAGTAAAATAACCTTTCATGCAATTTAAATATAACATTCATGAATTTAGAAGCAAATCGACATAAGAACTATCATTTAGCACTTAAGGAATAACTCACATAATTTTGAACCAAAAGAACACTTTACAGTAACTTTACCAAAACTTACAGTAAGCTAAAAAGGACATTACAGTGAACTTACTAAAACTTACATGTAAAATTGAGTAAGCATTACAGTGAACATTTTGAATTCTTACAATGAAGACCTTACAGTGAATGGCACGGTCCAAGTCATATGAACTCTTTTTCCTTTGAAGTTTCCCTAACCCAAGGTCATCCTAAGACTCCCTAAGGTGAGCCAAGAAGGGATCTTCATTACACCTCCCTTCAAAGCACACCAAACTGACCCTTAAAACCACCAAATCTTAGGCTTACTTCGTTGGGAATCAAATCCACGCCCTTGGCTAACATATGCAAAACACTCATGAAAATATAGGTCACACTAAGTGCAATGTGAGAGTAGCATCCCATACTACCACTCCCACTTAGTACTCCTAATGGATTCCATTTACTTAAGTACTCCACAATAATCATCCATAACACTACACCATAATACTCATTCACACGGATTTCATGAAAGTACTCTTCTCCCATAGTAGGTATAGGTCACACCAAGTGCAATGTGAGAATATCATCCCATACTACTACTCCCAATTAGTGCTCCTACTAGGTAACTAATGTGGATCAAGCACTTCACGACATACATACACAATATCAACAATATACAAGTTAACTAGCTTCAAATCAATTCTTTTGTGGGAGTTAGCTTAACCGACAAAGACCATCAGGAGCTGGACATGGAATCTCGATATTAACCCCTATCAGATGAGGAATCCTTACTTTCCTAGTGTAAGGTCATGCTTCTACATGGCTTTTCCAATAGTTACACCTATGCGGGCACATAGTTAAGGGATAAAGAGATTGCTACTAACTCACTCTCTACTAACAAGGAGTACTCATCTCAAGAGGTACCTTGGATTACAACATCTCAACTCATGAAGTATAATCCACCTCCCCTTCATATCCTCTCGGTGCTAGGCATAACTCTCCACGGATTTCTCAACATAATAGTCTATCTTAGAAAGCTCACTAGGAATGGAGAGGTTGCTACTAGACACTACATCTCAACTCACGAAGTGTGTCCACCTCAAGATTCCCCTTTTTACTCAACTTGGCATAATACATTCTTTAAAGTGTGTGTGTGTACATGTGCACACCTTGCATATAAGCATCATTTCATTCTCATCAAGTTCTACACATACTTTAACCTTGATTCATCAAGTTACATACTCTACATGCTTCTCATAATCATATACTTAATTTAGACATAAACTAGGTCAAACATGCAATTCAAGCTACACCAAACACAATACAAGACCCATTTCCAATATCTCTTAATTTCACATATTAGAGCTTCAAGATTACATATTCAAAACATACTAAATAACATCAAGTTCATAAATTAGCACCGCCATCAATAAGATGGACCATACCACTCAATATTAATTCATAATAAGAACTATATAATGAAAGCAACCCAACATCAAATCAAACCATCATCACTCATAAGAAATTTATCAATATTTCACCATATTAAGGCCCTTAGGGCAGTATCTACAACAACATGACAAATACAAGAAGACCCAAGTTCATACCCTACTCAAATCATGCTCTTATAACCCATTTTCAAGCCAAAAGTTAAAGTATGCATAAACAAGAGTTTCATGGAGTTTTAACATCCAAATAATCAATTCAAACCAAGATAAATACATTTAAACCATTAGAACTTAAATACAAGAAGACCCATACAAGAAATCAAAGTTAGAAGAAGTTTGAGTTTAGAAACTCTTTTGAAAACCTTTTTGGAAGTTGCCTTATTGAATGAAAAGATATTCAAGAATGGATATCATACCTTTAAGAGAAAGAAATCCACTAATTTTGGTGAAGAAACACGTTCAAGGCAGACCTTCTTTCCCTCCTTGAGTCTTGGCTTCAATGGTGACTATGAGAGAGTTTTCTATTTAGAGAGAGAGTTTGAATGTTGAAGTGAGGGTCTTGTCTAGGCTAGGGTTTAAAACAATTTTAATATAACCTAAAAACACTAAAATTATCCACCTAGGGTCTTAAAAGACTTGGGGTGTATTTACATAAAACACCCCAAGTTGGCAGCAACTTCACAGACTTGCAGGCCCTCATAGACGAGACCTTCACCAACGGACCATCTGTGCATAAATGGACCTTTGGTAGGGTCTCGTGGGTGGAAAATTAGCTCCAACATGGAGCCTGGCCATCAAGACCTTCTGGTCCAATCGACGCCCTAGGTCGACGGACCGTTGATGGACCAACGGACCGTCCTTAGGGTCGTCGATGGCCACTGCTTTTTGGCAGTTTTGCCCAAGTCTTGGGCCCTTCATCTAGGGCCCCTTGTGGGTCCTAGGTAGGGTTGTGCCCAGACGTTAACCCCTAAACTAAGTCGTCTAGGTGTTAGGAACATCCCACCTTAGTTTCAAGGAAAACGAACACGTAAAAATCATCCAAACACAACAAGACACACAAGTACATTCTAAGGCATACCTTCCTAGCGTCATGGACGTTCTTGGTCGATTGAACTCCAAACTTTACACACTGCCTAAGGACACTAAACTAACTCATTTTAACTTAAAATCAACTCAAGAAACAACCACGAGGCTCTAGTTCACCTTAGTTCATTTTGGGGCGTTATAAAAGGGGTGATGAGGTTTGGCAAGAAGGGTAAACTTAGTCCTCGTTATGGGGGTCCCTATGAAATTTTGCAAAGGGTTGGCTGAGTTTCATACGTGTTGAGATTACCTAGTGAGCTAGCTTTGGTTCACCCGGTATGCCATGTATCCATGCTTAAGAAGTGCATTGGTGACCCGAATCCATTCTTCTTATTGAAGGTCTTGTTGTGGATGAGAACCTCTCCTATGAAGAGGTTCTGGTGAAAATCCTTGATCGGCAAGTGAAGAAGTTGAGGAACGAAGAGGTGGCCTTCGTAAAGGCTCTATGGAGAAACCACCTAGTTGAGGGAGCAACATGGGAGGCCGAGGCCGACATGAAGTCTCATTATCCTCGTCTCTTTGATAATTAATGTTAGTTGTGCCTATTAATAATCAAAAAAATTAGTTAATCTGTACTTTACTTGTTTTGCAAAGATATGCATAATTATGTAAAGATTTTTGCTAAAATGAAGTTTCATGGAAAAATGCTCTTTTTCTTGTGTTGCACTTATTTATGTATTTGGTATGTTGTTGCCTTGATGAAATGATATTGATCATGTTGATATGTTAAGAAAGGAGTTTTTTCATAGTTGAATCTTTAATGATATGTTGAGCTCATGTTGTGGTGAGAAGGAAATTCCGCATGTTGTGATTTTGAGCTCTTATGTGTGATAATTGACGTTTTAAGTTATTTATGTAAATGCCATGATTATGCGTAGAATTGAGTTGTGAAACACTCCTTTGAGTTTTTATCTCATGTTGATTTTGTATGTTGTTGGTTGGGCTACTAGTATTGAGTCTATCCTTTCCCTACAAAAGATTTTAGTGTTATTCGGGGACGAATGTTCCTAAGGGGGGGATAATGTAACACTCCGAAAGACTAAAACCTAGCTAGAGCCTCACATGAGTGTCTAAGGTTTGTAACAATGTTTTAAGGTCAAAATAAGGTTTATAAGTCATTTAGGAAATTTAGAGTCAAGACGTCAAGGAACGTCCATGAAGTCCGGTGAATTGTGAAAGAGGTGCTAGTGTGCCTTAGCCTATTTCATGGGGTTTTAGGAATCAGAAATTAATGATAATTTGTGGAAAGGTGTCAAAATAGTGTTAGAGTATGGTAGAAACGTCCCGGTACGACTCACTAAAGACACCCCTAAAGGGTCCTTGAGGAGGACCCTTACATTTTTGGTAAAAAGCTGTCAAAATGCAGTGGCAACCTACGCTTGCCATCGACGGGGCGTAGGCTGGACGATGGGGCATCGATTCCTCCATCGTTGGATACTTAGCCATTTTTTGAAAATGGCCAAAATTCATAGTCTCAGTCACAAACGAATGTTGACAGTACGGTGGGGACAATGTGCGTCGACTGACCTACAAACCTGTAATGACCTGCATTATGTATATGCTAGTTCTATTCATGTTATACCTGACATAGACATACAGTGTAGGTGATGTATCATGTTTCTTATATAATTAGTGTTGGTTTAAACTATCCAAAAAGTGATGTGATGCATTGCACGTGTCAGCGTGTTTAGTGTAAGTTTACTCAGACGGAAGTATTTAAGCTAGAGATAGTAAGGTGGTAATTGAGCTTAAAGTTGAAATTTAAGTTCTAAGTTAAAGGAAAAGGAAGTAATATTCAAAAAATCGAATAAAATAATTGAGCTGCTTGCTTTGCTTTATTAAGCTAGCAGCTGCATCACCTACTTGAGCTATAATATAGTTAAAGGGCCCAAGTTTGATGGACAAGATTTAGGCTTATATTAATGGTCTCACTTGAAGCCCAGACCTATTAAAAGAAAAATAAAATAAAAGAAAGCCAGCACCCAAATCTGCCAAGGCCCAATATTGATAAAGCCCAAGTGAAAGCAACTAGGTGCATCACCTAGTCTGACCTTTTGAGCTCCTTGATGCACATAAGCAGGTGCATCACCTACTTGACCAATTAGTGGCTGAAAATGGACCAAAACAAAGTAGGTTCTAGAGGATATTTTTGTGGTTAATAAAGCTCCATATAAATCCAATGTGAGCAAAAATATCTTTCACCCATTTTACAACATAATATTGAGATTCAAGATTAAAATAACAGTTTTGAGATTTTCTAGGGTTCTTCAAGAAACCCTCATATCTGCAAACACAGGTAAGTGCATGCACTTGGATTTTTCTTAATTCTCCCATGGATGATTAAGAAAACATGTAATTCATGCTCAAGTATGGGTACAAAATCAGAATATTTCCAGCAGCTACTACTCACTTCCTTAGTTATTGAAATACCTTTTTCTTCTTCTTTAGTTTAAGTGTGAAGAAAACTGAAGTTCTAAAAGAATTCAAGTTAGAAGGAGAAGTTGCAGAAATTGAGGTAAGGTGACTTCTCCATTTTTGTCTTCCTTATGTATGAGTTTGAGTAAGGTATTAGTGGTGTGCTGTCATGAAGAACTCAAGAGGGTGGTGAGTTCAATATTTGGTTGTATCATAAGGAATATGTGGCTGTTCTATGTGTATTATTTTTAGTGCAGCTTGGATGATCTTGGGGTAAGGATATATAATGTATGTGTTACACAGAGAATGAGGGTGTGGTGATACACATTATGTTAAGGGGTGTATGGGCTCATTATCTGTCAAAGTTAGCTACCGCTTTATGAGTGTAACGGCCTGTATTTTTGTATGTGGTAGTTCTATTCATGTTATACTTGACATATACTTATAGTGTAGGTGAGGGATCATGTTTCTTACATGATTAGTGTTGGTTTAAACTAGCTTGGAAGGTGATGTAATGCCTTGCACGTTTTAGCATATGTATTGCAAGTTAACTCCGATGGAAAGTATTTAAGTAATTATAGTAAGGTGGTAATTGAGCTAGCAGATGCATCACCTATTTGAGCTATATTATAGTTAAAGGGCCCAAGTTTGATTGACCAGATTTAGGCTTATATTTAAGGGCTCATTTGAAGCCCAAACCTATTAAAGAAAATGTGAATGAAAGAAGGCCCAACAGCCAAATCTGCCATTTGGCCATTATGGATAAAGCCCAAGTGAAACTAAGTAAGTACATGACCTCCTAAGATTTGTTTTACCATGTTATTGGGCCAAGTGTGTACCACCTACTTGCACTAATCTGTCCCAAGCTGATTAAAAGAACAAAGGAAAAATGGACAGCCAAGGTCCAATAATATTAAGTCCAAAAGGGCCCAAGTTAAAAGGACAAGCAGGTGGGGCACCTACTTGACATTATATGGACCAAAATTGGTCAAGAGTGTCGGCCATAACACCTCCTTTTTCAAAGGATAAGGATCAAGTCTTATTCTCCATTTTGAACTTGCAAAATTTCAGATTTTCTTAAGTTTCTTTCTTGGTCTCTCTTGGCTTCAATAAGCAGCCCTAAAACACCTTAGGGATTCTTGAGTGCTGTCTCATTTCAAGTAAGAAGTTTGAAGGAGAGTTTGAATTCTTGAAATACAAGTTTAGAGGATAAATTTCCAGAATTAAGGTAAGACTTCAACCCATTTGTTTTCCTCTCTTTGATCATGTTTGGATTGGAGAATTTTTTATATATTTATCAAGAATTCATGGATGATGATAAATCTTTGAGTCAATATTCTCCTATTATGCTGAAAGAGTTTGAGATTGATAGTGGCTGCCTTCATGAATATTGTTGTTGAGGCTGTTTGGGATCTCTGAAATGATGTTTGAAGTTTATTAATGTGTAGAGGATGGTGTGGTGGTTCACCATTATGTAAGGGTTGTATGGGCCTTTGATTTCCATCAAAATATTTTTAGCTTACTGTTTTTGGGAGAACCTTATTTGTGATTTAGCTGCTGATGTTAGCTTAATCATTGACTTATGTGTAGATTAGCACCCAATAAGGAAGCTTGAATCGTGATATGGTATTTGGTCATTAAATATAAAGTACTGTAAGGCTATTCGATTCTATATCCTTTTGCGCATGAATCTGCCACCTGCAATTAATATCAATGAAAGTGATTCTCATAAGTTCTATTTCTAGAAAAGCGAAGCATGGTGGCAGCGTACTATATCCAAATAACTAACCATATTTCTTTCCCCATTCTAAGTACATGGAACTACTTCATTATATGTTCACTACTCTATACTTGTGTAAATTCCCTTGTGCTATTATAGAAATGGTATTTGCAAAAGAAAGTTTGATGAATCCTTCTCCTAAGCCAATTTGAAGTCAATTGTGCCATTAAGGTCTTAAAGTAAGGTGTTTTGATGTTTCATAGCTCCTTATGTCATTGTTACTGCCTCAAAGTATTGTTTTCATGTATTCCACTACTGTTCCGTAATTTCATGTCTCCAAGATGATTATGACCACCAAATCAACATCTCAAAGTGTTACGATTATCCAAAATAACATCTCAAAAGAGTTATGAACTGATTAACAATAATCTCAAAGATTAAAGAATCTAAGTGAAGAAATCTATATAATTAAGGGTGGCAGCTCAGGGGCGAAAGCCTAGCATGGGCCGATCCCTATTTGTATAGAAGGGTGGCAGCTCAGGGGCGAAAGCCAAGCATGGGCCGATCCCAAGTTGTGTAATTATGAGGACCGCATTCCAGGGGTTAATACGCCTAGCATGGGTCATCCTCTTCTACCACTGATCAGCTGGTCACTTGTATCACATGCCCAACAAATATTATAACATACAAAAAAGGTAAAGAAAATAATGTATCTTACTTGATTCCACAAGAGTAAGCAAAGGTGGTCTTCTCTCCTAATCTATGCACTCATATGTTGCTACTTGATTTCATTTGTGCCTTGTATTACATATACTTTTTGCCTTACATATTCAGTACATTTTTCGTACTGACGTCCCGTATTGGGGACGCTGCATTTCATGCTGCAGGCTCAGGTACTCCAGCTAGTAGACCTCCTCAGTAGGAGCACTCGAAATTCTGCTACTTTTGGTGAGCTCCAAGTTGATTCGGAGCTTTATTAAGTCCTTGGTAAATTTGTTTGGTATTGTATCGTAGTTAAGGGTAAGGCGGGGTCTGTCCCGACCTACTCTAGTCTTCTATCTTTTAGAGGCTTTGTAGACGTATGTACATGGTTCAGTTGTGTATTAAGGAGTTGTGGCCTAAAAGCCAAGTCTTGCATATAACTTTTGAATCTACTTACGTTGGTTTGTATCGCTGTATCCAAAGTTAACTTGTCTCAATTGTTATAGTATATGCTCAGTAAGAACAGGTTGTAGGTTGGTTCTCTCGGGCCTTTAGGGCATCGGGTGCCTGTCCGTCTTAAGGGGTTTTGAGGCGTGACAATGAGGGTCACTGTGTGATAGTTGATAATTTTAGTTTACCATGACTTAAATTATAGATTATAACCAAAAAGGGGAGGCTGAATCGTGATAGTTATATCAGTCAGAGGATAAGGTATGTAAGGTTATTCGATTCCATATTCCTTGGCATGACATCTGATACTTGCGATTAATATCAATGAAGTGAATCTCCTAAGTTATTTTCCTAGTTAAGAAAACATAGTGGCAGCGTAACATCTCTAAATATCTAAAAATATTTCCCCCTCTCCTTAATGCATCGAACTACTTCATTATATGTTCACTATTCTATACTTGTATAATTATCCCCCCATGTGCGGGTATAGAAATGATATTTGCAAAAGCAAGTCTGGTGAATCCTCCTCTTTGTTATTTGAAGTCAATTGTGTCATTAAGATATTAAAGTAATGTGTTGATGTTACATAGCTCTTTATGTCATTGTTACTGCCTCGATGTATTATTTTCATGTCTTCTACTACCGGTCCGTATTTCCATATCTCCAAAATGATTATAACCACCAAAACAACATCTCAAAAGAGTTATGATTATCCAAAGAACAATCACAAAGATTTATGAACTGATAAACAACAATCTCAAAGATTAAAGAATCTAAGTGAAGAAATTTGTATAAACACGGATGGCAACCCAGGGGCGAAAACCTAGCATGGCTCGATCCCAACTGGTACATAAGGGTTGCAGATTAGGGGCAAAAGCCTAGCATGGGTCGATCCTTATTTGTATAGAAGGGTGGCAGCTCAGGGGCGAAAGCCTAGCATGGGCCGATCCCTAATTGTGTAATTATGAGGACCGCATCCCAGGGGTTAAAATGTCTATGGGTCATCCTCTTCTACCACTTATCAGCTGGTCACTTGTATTACATGCCCAACAAAGATTATAACGTACAGAAAAGTAAAGAAAAGAATGTAACTTACATGATCTCACAAGAGAAAATAATGGTGGTCTTCTCTCCTGATCTATGCACTCATATGTTCGTACTTGATTTCATTTGAGCCCTCATATTACATATGGTATTGCCTTACATATTCAGTACGTTTTTTTTCGTACTAACGTCCCTTGCGGGGGACACTGCATTTCATGCTGCAGGTATATGTAATCCAGCTAGTAGACCTCCTTAGTAGGAGCACACGACAGTCATCTACTTTTGGTGAGATCCAGGTTGATTCGGAGCTTTAATAAGTCCTTGGTAAATTCATTTTGGTATTGTATGTAGTTAAGGGTAAGGCGGTGTATGTCCCGACCTACTCTAGGTCTTCTATCTTTGTAGAGGCTTTGTAGACGTATGTACATGGTTCAGTTGTGTCTTGAGGAGTTGTGGCCTCAATGAACAAATCTTGTATATAATTTTTGGGTCTACTTATGTTGGTTTGTATCGCTGCGTCCTATGTGGACTTGTCATGATTGTTATAGTTATATGTATAGTAAGAATATGTTATAGATTGGTTCTCTCGGGCCTTTAGAAATCAGGTGCCTGTCCGTCTTAATGGGATTTGAGGCGTGACAAAAGTGGTATCAGAGCAGGTCATCCTAGGGAGTCTACAAAGCCATGTATGTGTAGAGTCTTGCATATGGATGTGTCGTGCCCCACATCTATAAACAGGAGGCTACGGGACATGTAGGAGTTGTCTCATTTCTTTCATTTCTTAGATCGTGCGATAGAATCAGTGATGTAGGTGAATCATATCTAATTTCTTAATTGTTTTATTATAGCAAAGATGCCGGTTATGAGAAGGAGTAAAAGTACTGGTAAACGAGTATATGTGGCTGCCCAAGAAGGGACCAGCCAACCACCACCAAGTCAAGCTGTTCAAAGTGGGGCTCAAGATGAGTCTCTATCACAGACTTCCCCGACGCCTCCATCTCCTGAAGAACTAATGAGGAAAGATGATCCTCAGGAACCCCCTATCAATGCTACCGAGCAAGATTTGAGGAATGCAGTCCAATTATTGACTCGTATAGTTGCTGGTCATGGCCAAAGGCAAGAAGGTCCAGTTGAAGGTACTAGTGGTGTAAATAGATCAGCTGGAACAAGGATACATGATTTTCTTAACTTGGACCCTCCATCATTTACCGAGTCAGATCCTAATGAAGATCCCCAAGACTTTATAGATCAAATCAAACGCACTTTGGATATTATGCATGTAAGTGGTAAAGAAGCACTTGAGCTAGCTGCATACAGATTAAAGGGTGTGGCTATATTGTGGTATGAAGCTTGGAAGCAATCTAGGGGAACAAATGCACCTTCAGCTACGTGAAAAGAGTTCAAAAAGGCATTCCTTGATCATTATCTTCCATTGGAGATCCGAGAGGCCCGTGCGGATCAGTTCTTAAATCTCCACTAAGGAAATATAAGTGTGAGAGATTATAGTCTCAAATTTAATTCCTTGGCCAGGTATAGCTCCTAATGTAGTAGCTACTATGGAGGATAGAATTCATCGATTTGTGGATAGATTTGATTCATATCTGCTTAGAGACTGTACAATTGCTTCGTTGAATAAAGATATGGATATAGCAAGGATGCAGGCTTTTGCATAAAAGTTGGAGGATCAAAGGCAAAGAAGAAGGACACAAGAGTTGGAAACAGGGCATTCTAAGAGGGCCAGATCCATGGGGCAGTTTACAAAATCCCTAGTTGAGTTTAGGCCTCGGTTCTCTAACAGACCACCTAGTACATCGTCTTTCTACTATACAGCTAGTGCTCTACCACGGTTCCAAGGGTTTAGGGGAAATCAATTTGGGTAATGAAGTGAAAGGAAAGGCTCACAAATAGTGGGTCATCGAGAGCAGGGAAATACGAGCCAATCAAGGCCCCCTCGAAAGCCTTGTAAACAGTGTGGGAGGAATCATCTAGGTTCATAAAGGTTTGGGACATATTTTTGTTTTTGGTGTGGCACACCAGGGCATATGATGAGAAATAACCATCATAGGGGCGTGGGTGGTGTTGCATAGCCGACTAGATCAGTGGCTGCATCGACCTCATCAACACCTTCTTTAGGTAGGGGACTACAGAGGACTACAGTTCGTGGTAGAGGAGCTAGGGGGCAGCTAGTTCTAGTGGAGGTCAGAATCGTACATATGCTCTAGGGGATCGACAAAATTCAGAAACCTCGTCGGATGTGGTTACTCATACACTGTCCATCTTTTCACATATTGTTTATGCATTAATTGATCTGAGGTCTACACTATCATATGTTACTCCATTGATTGTTGATAAGTTCAAAAGAACATCAGAACTAATAGTGGACCCACTTGAAGTCTCTACACCGATTGGTGAGTCTATTTTAGCTAAATGGGTTTATTGTAATTGCATAGTAACTGTTAGTGATCGCGATAAATTGGCTGACCTTGTTGAGCTAGACATGGTAGATTTTGATGTCACAATGGGTATGTATTAGTTAGCTTCTTGTTATGCCACGGTAGATTGCCGAACTAAGATAGTGCATTTCCATTTTCCAAAAGAGTCAGTCCTCGAATGGAAAGGTAATATTGGGGCGCTAAGAGGTAAATTTATTTCTTATCTTAAGGAAAAGAAGATGATTTCCAAAGGATACATATGTCACCTGGTTAGAGTGAAAAATGTAGATTCAGAGCCACAAACCCTTCAATCCATTCCAGTGGTAAATGAATTTCCCAATCTGTTTCCTGAAGATCTTCCAAGTTTGCCTCCAGAACGAGAAGTAGAGTTTGGTATTGATGTGCTTCCAAATACTCAACCTATCGCAATTCCTCCTTATAGAATGGCTACGGTAGAATTACGGTAATTGAAGGAGCAATTAAAAGACTTATTAGAAAATGGTTCATAAGGCCTAGTATATCCCCATGGGAAGCACCAGTTTTATTTGTACGCAAAAAGGATGGCTCGTTAAGAATGTGTATCGACTACCGACAGTTGAATAAGGTAACGATTAAGAACAAATATCCCCACCCTAGAATTGATGATTTGTTTCATCAGTTACAAGGTGCTAGGTGTTTTTCAAAGATTGACCTAAGGTTAGGTTATCACCAAGTGAGGGTCAAGAACAAAGATATACCCAAGACAGCTTTCCGAACACGGTAGGGTCATTTTTAGTTCTTAGTCATGTCATTCGGGCTAACAAATGCACCAGCAGCTTTTATGGATTTGATGAATAGAGTGTTCAAGCCATTTTTAGATGTGTTCGTGATAGTGTTCATAGATGACATTTTGGTGTATTCAAGATCGGAAGAGGATCATGCTAACCACTTGCGACAAGTTTTACAAATTCTCCGTGATCGTAAATTGTATGCAAAGTTCTCTAAATATGAGTTCTGGTTGAAATCTGTGGCATTCCTAGGTCATATTGTATCCGATGAAGGAATAAGGGTTGATAACCAGAATATAGAAGCCGTGAAAAACTGTCCAAGATCTACAACGCCTACAGAGATCCATAGTTTTCTTAGATTGGCAGGTTATTACAGAAGGTTCAGTGAAGGATTCTCTTCCATTGAAGCACCCTTAACAAAGCTAACACACAAAGAAACCAAGTTTCAGTGGAATAATGAGTGTGAAAGAAGCTTTCAAGAGCTGAAGATTAAATTAACTTCTACTCCTGTATTGGTACTTCCAAAAGGCACAAAAAGATATGCATTGCATAGTGATGCTTCGAGAGGGGGGCTTAGGTTGTGTATTGATGCAGCATGGTAAAGTTATAGTTTATGGCTCGAGGCAGCTGCGGCCACATGAGAAAAATTATTCAACCCATGATCTAGAGCTAGCAGCAGTTGTGTTTGCTTTGAAGATATGGCGCCTGTCACACCCGAGTCCTAGACCCTAGATGAGATCGGCGTCGTTAACCTCTCAGATGTCACAGACAAGCCTCTTCTTAGCTTTCATCAAATCATACAGTTAAATTTAGCGGAAATTTTAAAACTTTTTAAATTTACTTAAGTGTACTTAGACTTCATATAATTCTTGAATAAGAGCGATATACTAACAGCTCAAAATAAACAACCATCTATTAACAGATTGAAAAATTGAAATGAAGAATTCATAATATCATTAATAGTTGCCAAACCAGCGTTAATACAAAAGCTCGAACAAATGTTTGAAAGGAAACGCTAGGGACAACATACACTAGCTATGTCTAATCTACGAAAGCTATAAAATAAAGCGTAGGCATCCTCGAACTCAAGAGGACCTACCAAAGTCTGGAGGTACTAGTCCAAACAGCTTCAACTGATCTTCACTCTTCTTCAAGGACCTGCACCTATAAAAATATTAATTGTATATGAATTAGTACATACTTGTACTAAGTATGGGTGTATGCACATAAACACATAAGGACTATGCATGATCAAGGAAAGCTCTTCCTATAGCAACATGCCATTT
The DNA here is from genome assembly GCA_016801875.1 of Solanum sitiens. Taxonomy (NCBI): domain Eukaryota; kingdom Viridiplantae; phylum Streptophyta; class Magnoliopsida; order Solanales; family Solanaceae; genus Solanum; species Solanum sitiens. The sequence goes on along the minus strand of JABWTJ010000088.1, from coordinate 357,123 downwards.
TTGGAAAGTGAAGTCAGTTCACTTTCCTAATTCATTATTTATGAATCATGCTATGAATATGACATATTTTCATGCATTTAAAGCACAACACTCATTTTCTATATGAACATAAGACCTTGGAATCATGAACATAATTTTAGAACAGCTCGAGCAAAATTTAATATTTTTGCTCCCTTTAGGCCGAGAGCTCCCTTTCCCAGACTTAGTTTATTTTTCAGTCTTTTCTTCTTTTTGTTGTATAGTTCAATGATCTCCTTTGATCCTATGTTTTAATTATGAGTTCAATGATTCATTGTAGTCCCATTGCTACAATGAATCAAGTAAGTAATCCAAAAGACTAAGGAAATGATTTGACTACCCTACTCACAAGTTGTTCTTTCCATTATTGTTAAATTGGGAAAGAAGTGTTTATAAGCCAATCTTTATTGGCTATGACCATTCTTTTATCATTTGCATAATATAAAGATGTTGGGGCATATATTCATACTCCAATTGATGAGTCATTATGTTTTGCTCCCTTTATTGGCATAAACCAATAACTGTTAAAACTTCATTCTTATCAAACACTGATGATTTGACATTCTTATGCTTTTGCTTACTTAGTTCACTTTGAACTTACATTTCTTCTTATTTGATCTCATGTTCACTTTGAACATGCTAGGTTGACTTAGGATATTCTTTTAAGACTTCCATTGGGATCTTTCTATGCAATGACTAAGAATGACTTACTTAGTCTAACCTCACCCTTTGGTCATCCTATCCGAACACCACTCATCTTCCTAGTTCTTTCTTTCTTTCTTACTTACTTTCTTAAAGAAATATTTAGCATTTAACCGACATATATCATGTGAGCTAACATGAAATCCAGTGTCTTCCCCACACTGAAAAGAGGTGGTTCACCGGCCAAAGTGAAACCGAATACTTCCTAGCTTTCTTAGGTGGATCCACTAGCTAGTAACCTATGATGGCGACATAGTTCAAAGACTAGGAGAATTTGGAGACCCTTATCCACCTTGGTGGTAGTCTCATCTCATGAGGCTTACATGTGTTTGCACAAGCTCATTACTAGTCTATCGGTGCTTACCTCAATTTATTATACTTACCAACTTTTAGAGTTGACTCATACACTATGGAAGCTTTCTTCTAGTATGAGATATGCTTAGATCAATGGATGACTTGTCATCCCTTTGTATACTTGATGAATGTAAACTTAAATCTTACATTATCATCATGGTGTGAATGAGACTTGTCTCACGATTTCTAACACCCTCTTATGTGAGTATCTTTAACATAATTATTTAGGTGCAAGTGAGACTTGTCTCACTTCCTTTAACACCCCATTCTAGGTCAATTTCATAACTCATAAGTTTTTAGTTATTTCATTACTCACCTTATCTTGTTCAATGTTATTTGGTAGTCTTCTATCATTCTTTATGAAAGTTATAAGGACTTATTCAATGTGCTACTATGTTCACAAGTTCATTTAGATAGGGTATGTTGGGAGTTGTTCCAATCATTGGCATACCCTAGGTTATGAGTTCATTGAGTTACATCTTGTCAAGTCAATCCTTAACATGTATTTGGCCTTACAAGAAACATCCTAATTTACATTGGCCATATAAGATTGGTATGACTTAGTCATTGGCCAATTATATTACATATTTTGGGAATAATATTGCTGGCCAATTTATTGGCATAAACCAAACGTTCACTACACACTTGTCATGATATTATCACTAGCCAAGTCAATTAACTTCATGTATATACTATAGTAATCTCATCATTTTAAGCAAGCCAACTTTTAACATTTGATTAGCTTATAAGAACATTTCAGTGCTTAGTTTTGCCAAGCTGTAAAGTTGATTTGGCATTGAAGATTCATTAACTAGGTTTGATTTTCATTCTTATTTCTTATTGGAAACATTGCATTCCAAACACTTACAAACATATCTAGTGTAAACACACACAATAATCAAAACCTTCGTTCCTTTCAACAGTAAACTAAATTTCATAAACGACTTAGAACAATTTCATATTCTCAAACACAATTAGGCATTACAACATTTCTTATCTCATGTAAATGATACCTTAATCATACGGATATAACCTATAGGTCTCATTCGACATTATCAAATCATAGAAACCTACATATAATGATCAATTAGCACCACATTCCAACAAAATGCTCGAGATTTTCATTATACATACTACTAGAATCAGAAATAGGGAGAACTAGGGAGATGAACATTCGACAATTTCATTGGGAACAACCCTAGTTTTGATTTTCTTGAATTCAAAATGTTTGAAAATCCCCCTAGGGAAAGGAATCCAAGAGAGAAACCCATAACTTACTGTATAATTGAATCTACGAAGATCACCCTGTTCATTGCACGAAAATCTTGAAGAATTGCCTTGAAATCGCCTACGGAGAACCGAGAGTATTTTTCTATTTTTCTTACGTTTGTTCACTATTTTTTAGTCGTGTGTTTCTACTGGATAAACGTGAGTCTAAGTATTAGGAACTGAATATTGACTAATTCAACTTAGGCTAATTAACTTAATTAAATAAATCAATTAGCTAATTACAAAAATGCCCCTCCTAAATTGACTAAAAATAGGAGAGCATTTGACTTAGCCAAATTCTGAAAATTTGCTAAAGGTCTCGGTTTTGACCATGAATTTAAATTAATTAATTAAGTTGCTAATTTAATTGATTAAGTGACCTAGGGTAATTACTAAAGTACCCTTAAGTCACTAGGACCATAACCAACCCCTTTGGACATCCTAGGTTAGGTACTAGGATGTTTCTTTAGTTAGCTACTCGGCTAGTGTCACCCGATTAGGTCTTAGGATTTCGGGCACACTAGTTAGTTCATTTTAGTTAGTCCTAGGTTAGTTAGATAGTTAGGTAAGTTAGTTAGAGCCTAGGATTGGTTAGGAAGATCGGCCCCACGTGGCTTGACCTGACGCGTGCCGGCCCTCTAACCTCCCTAACCGAATCGGTTGGGATTGGTCGCTTGGTCTCTCGGCCGATAGCACATGTGTTACCGTGCACTTTCCTAATCGTGCACTTTGTAGTTGCACTTGGAAAGTTCACTTCTTGTCCCAAGGATCCTCACTATGTCCTTGGGCACTGCTTAATCTACATGATCATTTTAAATGATCATGTGTTATGGTACCTAGGCTTGACACTTGGACGCCTCGTACCTAATCTTTGTAAGCAAAGAAATTAAGAATTTAAGCTTAGGGTATTCATTGCAGGTACAATTCCAAACAAGCTTGGATTGGAGCATTTGAACGTCAAAGTGTATTTTAAGTTACTTGTTAATACATAGAAATTGGATAACACCCTTAAGCCAATATTCTCTAACATGCCCAATATTACTTAATATTGGGCATTGGGATGCCTATGTACCCCAATACATATTCTTAAAACCTAATAGACTCTTCACTAGACAAGTACATTTTCTGGAATGTTACATTATCCCCCCCTTAGGAACATTCGTCCCCGAATGACACTACACATAATTTTAAATCAAAGAGGGTATTTTTGAAAAACACATCAACATACTTGAAACTTTACTCTTTGTGAATATTTGATTGACAACTTACTCTGGATGATGCACATCACTCAAAGCTTATCTGAAGCTTCATATCTGAGATTGAGGAACTTCCTTCTCAATCTCACTTTAACTCAATGCACATCACAACTCATGCAACACAAAAATCATGTCAACGCTATACAAAAGCAGCAACATGAATTCAAGCATGAACTCATAATAACTCATATAGTGCAAGTATAAAAAACACAGTTATGGACTTAAAACACCAAAACCGACTAATGCACTAAAATTTAGAGTTTCATAAACAAAATCAGACTTAAGAAGAGTATATCTAACCTCAAGAACTGAACAAGTGAGGGTAACGGGATCTCAAGTCGGCCTCGGCCTCCCATGTTGCTCCCTCAATAAGGTGGTTCCTCCATAACACCTTTACGCTGGCAACCTCCTTGTTCCTCAGCTTCTTCACTTGGCGATCTAAGATTTCAACTAGAACCTCTTCATAAGAAAGGTTCTCATCGACTCCTAACCCCTCAATAGGCAGGATGGATGTTGGATAACCTAGACACTTTTTAAGCATAAAAACATGAAACACTGGATGAACATAAGCCAAGTCATTTTGTAGCTTCAGTTCATAGGCAACATTCCCTACTCGCTGTAAGACCTCATAAAGACCTATATACCTCAGACTCAACTTCCCTTTCTTACCAAACCTCATCACTCCTTTCATGGGTTATATCTTCAGGTAGACTTCATCACCTACTTCAAATTCAAGAGCCCTCTTCCTGTTATCAGCATTAGATTTTTGACGACTGTAAGTAATAACCAATCTATCCCTGATCATTCTCACCTTTTCCATAGTCTCATGTATGATCTCAGGGCCAAGGATGGAAGACTCTCCTACCTCAAACCACCCAATTGGGGACCTACATCTCCTGCCATACAGTGCTTCAAAAGGTGACATCCCAATACTGGAATGGTAGCTATTATTATAAGAGAACTCAATCAGTGGCAGTTGATCATCCCAACTCCCCTTGAAGTCAATAACACATGCTCTCAGCATGTGTTCAAGGGTCTGAATGGTACGCTCTGCTTGTCCATCCGTCTGAGGATGAAAAGCAGTACTGAGCTTCACCTGTGTACCCAAGCTCTTTTGGAAAGATCTCCAAAAGTGAGAAGTGAACTGGGCTCCTCTATCCAAAATAATAGATAAAGGGATCCCATGCCAAATACAGCTTGGCATAATCTTTGGCCCTATAAGTAGACTTCAGAGGAATGAAGTGAGCAGACTTAGTCATCATGTCAACAATGACCCAAATGGAATCATGCAGTTTCCTGGTCCTGGGCAGACCAACCACAAAGTCCATATTAATAGCCTCCCACTTCCATGTTTGGATCTCAATCGACTGGGTAAGACCTCCAGCTTAAGGAGTTCGGCCTTAACCTGTTGGCAATTGGGGCACTCCTCCACAAACTTAGAAATATCTCGCTTCATACCTTCCCACCAATTGATCTCCTTGAGATCATGATACATCTTTGTCTGCCCTGGTATCTAAGCACACCATCCCCCCTAGGGAGAATGATTTATTCAGCTTACTCAACACTGAGTCTTTCAACTCCATGAGTACTGGGTCGATATGCTGCTTAGCTTTATCATCTACAACAAATGAGGATTCAGATCTGGAATGAACTGAAACACCCCCACTTGGTGTATCTACCAGACGTACACCTAACCTAGACAATTGGTGTACCTCTTTAACCAGCTCTTTTTTCTCATCATCAGTATGAGACACAGTGCCCATGCTCAATCGTCTCAAAGCATCGGCCACTACATTGGCCTTACCTGGGTGATAGTGGACACTCATATCATAATCCTTGAGCAGCTCTAGCCATCTTCACTGACGAAGATTCAATTCTCTCTGTGTAAAAACATACTGAAGACTTTTACAGTCAGTAAATACATCAACATGTACACCATATAAGTAATGTCTCCAAAGTTTTAAAACAAATGCCACAACAGCTAACTCAAGATTATGTTTAGAGTAATTCTTCTCGTGGATTTTCAACTGTCTTGATGCATATGCAATCACCATGCCATCCTGCATAAGAACGCATCCCAAACCTACATGGGAAGCATCACAGTACACCACATACTCTTGGAAGCTCTTTTCACAAGTTTCAGACCACTCAAACTTCGCCTTCTTCTTTTTTAAAGTTGTCAATGGAGCAACAATATCAGAAAAGCCCTCAACATATCTGCGATAGTAACTATCCAAACCCAAGAAACTCTGGATGTCTATAGGAGTGAGGGGTCTCGTCCAGTTCTTTACTGACTCAATCTTTTTTGGATCAACCTCTACACCCTTGTCGGACACAACATGACCAAGGAAGGTCATTGATCTCAGCTAAAACTCACATTTGCTGAATTTTGCATACAGTTGATGTTCCCTGAGTACTTGCAATGTCATTCTCAAATGTTGTTCATGCTCTTCTCTGGTCTTAGAGTATACAAGGAAACTCGTAATGACCATACCTAGTACGGAAGGCAGTCTTAGGAATGTCCTCTTCTCTCACTCTAAGCTGGTGATACCCTGACCGGAGATCTATTTTAGAAAAAAAAAATTGAACCTTGGAGCTGATCAAATAGATCATCAATTCTGGGAAGAGGGTATTTTTTCTTTATAGTGACTTTGTTGAGTTGCCAATAATTGATACACATTCGAAGGGTTCTATCCTTTTTCTTAACAAACAACACTGGAGCACCCCATGGGGATATGCTCGGCTGGATGAAGCCCTTATCAAGTAGAACAATTAGTAGATAATAAAATAACAATAAAAGACACACCAGGCTATATAGAAAGAACATTTATAGGAACAACAAAATTATGGATAGAAAATTTACCATTAGAAAGTAAAGCAGCACTAAGAAGTGATAAAAAACTAGATGGATCAACAACAACATCTAATATAGAAATATTAGAAAAATATGAATTAGCAATAAGAAATGAATTTGGAAGTATGACTACAGATATAAAAGAACAAAATAAAGAAAAGATAATAAATAGACAATTAATGTCTGTATAGAATTTTATAAAAAATAAATTTCCTTTTGTAATTCTTTTGTATGTAGTAAATGCTTTATGTAACTCTGGTATCCCAATAATTTCTTCTCCATCAAAGGTATATACAGTACTTAATAGTCCATAGCTGTAACATGTCTTAACTAAATTTGCACTGGTTTTAGGTTGTGCAATAAGCCTGTTATAGCCTTGTAATTTTTGGGTTATATAATTTTCGTTGGTATTTTTGGTTTGTGTAGATCTGGGGTTTAGATTTAAAAATGTTTGGATTTTATATATGTTTTCAATGTATGATTGGGTAATGTAGTTGTATCTTTTTTTGTCACTTTGTATACTAACTGCGTATGTAGAGGTTTGTGGTGTTGGGGTACTTATTTGGAATTTTGGAATAAATGATTTTGTAAATAGGCTATTTAGGTTTGTATTTCTTTGAATAGTTTTTTCCGTAGCTCCGACGACGTCGGCGGGGCGAGTGACGCGAAG